>CM046880.1:285053555-285753709 GCA_025667525.1 Glebionis coronaria | reverse complement strand
TGTGTTTGTAGGTGTGGATAAGTTTACGTTTTCGGCCGACTTCGTAGTGGTTGATTATGACATAGATCCTAGAGTGCCTTTGATTGTTGGTAGACCGTTTTTGAGAATGGGTCGTACTTTGATAGATGTGGCGGAAGGAGAACTAATTATGAGAGTAGAAGATGAGAGAGTGGTGTTTAAGTTAGGGAAAGTTTGTGATAGGAAAGAGGTTAAGGAGTCTAGACCTTGTGAGACTATTAACATTGTTGATGTGTTAGATGAAGTGTGTGATGAACACTTTCATGATGCTTGTAAGAGTACTAGTGATGAGATGCCCCATGTTGAAACCGTGGCCTCAATTGCTCCCTCTTTAACACCATTTGGAGAGAGTGATTTCCTCTTGGAGGAATTTGAGTCAAACTTTCTTGGTGATGATGATTCTCCCATTAATTGGGAAGAAGATATTCTTACAATCCAAAAGTTGCTCAATGAGGACCCTATCCCTTCTCCTATTCCACAAGAAGTTACCATTGAGGAACCTTCCATAGTAAAACCTTCCATAGAGATTCCACCTCCTATTGAACTTAAGGACCTTCCATCCCACTTAGAGTATGCTTTCTTAGAGGGCAAAGACCAATTACCTGTGATCATTGCTAAATAGTTGAAAGAGGATGAGAAGGAGCAACTTATTGAAGTCCTTAAGAAACACAAGAAAGCTTTAGCATGGAAAATATCTGACATAAGGGGAATTGATCGACATTTTTGTACACACAAAATCCTTATGGAGGATGACTATAAACCCGCCATTCAAAACCAAAGGAGAGTTAACCCAAAAATCCATGAGGTTATTAAGAAAGAAGTGATTAAACTCTTAGATGTGGGTATGATTTACCCCATTTCCGACTCTCCATGGGTTAGCCCGGTTCATTGTGTTCCAAAGAAGGGTGGAATCACTGTGGTGCCTAATGAGAACAATGAGCTTATTCCCACGAGACTTGTGACCGGTTAGAGAGTTTGTATCAATTATAGAAAACTCAATGAGGCGACTAGGAAAGACCATTTCCCATTACCTTTTATGGATCAAATGCTTGAACGCTTAGCGGAAAATGAGTACTATTGCTTTCTTGATGGCTTTTCGGGTTATTTCCAAATACCCATTGACCCTAAGGATCAAGAAAAGACCACATTCACTTGTCCCTACGATACATTTGCTTACAAGAGGATGCCTTTTGGCTTATGTAATGCACCGGGGACGTTTCAAAGGTGCATGATGGCGATTTTCCATGACATGATAGAGCAAACCATGGAGGTTTTTATGGATGATTTTTCCGTCTTTGGAAATTCATTTACCTCATGTCTCACCAATCTTGAGAGAATGCTTAAGCGTTGTGAGGAAACACGTTTAGTGCTTAATTGGGAGAAATGTCACTTTATGGTAAAAGAGGGGATTGTTTTAGGACACAAAATATCCAACAAGGGATTAGAAGTGGATCGAGCTAAAATTGATGTGATTGCTAAGCTTCCCCCACCCACCTCGGTTAAAGGTGTGAGGAGTTTCTTAGGTCATGCGGGATTTTATAGGCGCTTTATACAAGATTTTTCTAAGATAGCTAGACCGATGACTCACCTATTGGAGAAAGAGGCTCCTTTCATTTTTAACCAAGATTGTTTGGACTCTTTTGAGACTCTTAAGGAGAAATTGACTAAGGCTCCCGTTTTGGTTTCTCTAAATTGGGAATTACCTTTTGAGCTTATGTGTGACGCTAGTGATTATGCGGTGGGGGCCGTCTTAGGACAAAGAGTTAATAAGCATTTTCAACCTATACGCTATGCGAGTAAAACCATGACCGGTGCACAACTTCATTACACTACCACAGAAAAAGAGTTGCTTGCTATAGTATATGCTTTTGAGAAGTTTAGACCATACCTTGTGCTCTCCAAAACCATAGTGTATACGGATCATTCCGCTCTCAAGTATCTTATGACAAAACAAGATGCTAAGCCTAGGCTTTTGAGATGGGTTTTGTTGCTTCAAGAGTTTAAGATAGAAATTCGTGATAAGAAAGGGGCCGAGAATTTAGCGGCGGATCACTTGAGTAGACTTGAGCATCCTTTTCAAGGAGATTTTCCACATCAAGAAATCAATGAATCCTTTCCATTAGAGGAGCTCATGTCTATCTCTTCCCAAGAGGATGACACTCCTTGGTTTGCGGATATCGCAAACTATCTTATGGGCAATGTGCTTATTGAGGGTCTTACTTATCAACAAAAGAAGAAGTTTCTTAAGGAAGTTAAGTACTACTTTTGGGATGATCCATATCTTTTTAGGCAATGTGCGGACCAAATCATTAGACGGTGTGTAGATGGCCCCGAGGCATTTAAGATCTTAGAAGCGTGTCATAAAGGACCTACGGGTGGACATTTTGGGCCCAACTATACCGCCAAGAAAGTCTTTGATTCGGGTTACTATTGGCCTTCCATTTACAAAGATGCCCATGAAATGGTGAAATTTTGTGATGTGTGTCAAAGACAAGGAAAATTACGCAACATGATGAGATGCCACAAAATTTTATCCAAGAGTGTGAGATATTTGATGTGTGGGGCATTGATTTCATGGGACCTTTTCCATCCTCTAAGGGAAACAAGTATATACTTGTGGCGGTGGATTATGTGTCAAAATGGGTGGAGGCTAAAGCCTTACCTACCAATGATGCTAGAGTTGTTGTGAAGTTTTTGAAACAATTGTTTGCTATATTTGGTGTACCTCGGGCCATCGTAAGTGATCGTGGTACGCACTTTTTAATGATCAATTCACGGGAGTGATGAAGAAATATAGAGTTCATCATAGACTTTCTACCGCGTATCACCCTCAAACAAATGGTCAAACCGAGGTCACAAATCGTGGTTTAAAGAGAATTTTAGAGAGAACGGTGGGAGAGCATCGAGCTTCTTGGTCGGATAAGCTTGATGATGCTTTGTGGGCGTTTAGGACGGCTTTTAAAACACCAATTGGTTGTACTCCTTATAGGCTTGTCTATGGAAAAGCGTGCCACCTCCCATTTGAGTTAGAACACAAGGCATCTTAGGCTCTCAAGTGGGTTAACTTTGATTTAAACCAAGCCGGTGCCCATAGGAAAGATCAACTCAATGAGATGGATGAATTGAGAGCCAATGCCTATGAAAATTCTTTGCTTTACAAGGAAAAGACTAAGAAATTACATGATGCTAAGATCAAGAATCGTGAGTTCAAAGTTGGAGAGCCGGTTCTCCTCTTTAACTCAAGGTTGAAACTTTTTGCGGGCAAGCTTAAGTCGAGATGGTCCGGTCCATTCACTATTGCTCAAGTGTTTCCATATGGAACTATTGAGTTGTCACAACCCGATGGTCCAAATTTTAAAGTGAATGGTCACCGTGTTAAGCATTACTTTGGGGAGGACATTTCTGTTGAAATGGTCCAAGAGATCCCCATTTTCCCCATGAATTGATTCATTGAGGGACGAGTCGAGCTAGAGACTCATTAACTCAAGCATCGTATAACTAGGTTTAGAGTGTGGTAGGTTAGAAATAAATGGTTAGACTTGGAGATAAGTGTAGGGGAGACCTTCTTTTGTCTTCATGATTGTTTGTAGGGTTGCTCACTCATTTCATGATTTGAAGCTTATGGAGGAAGCCCTTGTATCCGGTTCACTTCGTTACTATAGTGATTTTTCATTGACACCTTGTGCTTAAACATGATTTCACTAATAGTTGTCCTTTCCTTAACTTAGGTTAAGCAAAGTCTATTCATTGTCATAAGTGTAGGGGAAGTCTTTATACTTCCATGCTCTTAAACATTAAGGACAATGTTTAGCTTAAGTGTAGGGGGGTCTTCTATCGAAGTGACCTTACCTAGAACTTTTCATTGTTTCTCATGATAACATGGAAAATTGGATTTTCAAACATTTTTCAAATTTTTGATCTACTTTGGCCACCAAAAATATGCATACATAATTTTTGCATCAATCATTTTTCATAACACATTTGCATTGTATATATTTCTTCTTTCATTTTTCATCAAAAATATATAAAAGAGAAAAATAAAATAAAACATGGTTTAACAAGTCTAGATTTCTTTGACATATTAGGCCCGCCATGGATATTTTGACTCAACCCGAGTTTGCTTATCTTAGCATTCTCTAGCTAGTATCCTTAACCATGTAGTCCTTCATTGGTCTATTAGGCTAAGCATCCACCAATCTCATTATTTGAGATTTTAAATTTGTGGAGAATGGGAAATGATAGAGTTGAAGCAAGTGTAAAAGGGCTAGATAAACTTGATGATAATTACTTGTGGCTAAACCCTTCTCTTCTTTACCTCTATTTTCTTCGCATGTATATAATTGTTAATAAATAATCAAGAACGGTTTTAATTGGTTTGTAATCTCTTATGCATTTTTGTCTAATCATTCATGGTTATATGAGTACGTCTTAAGATTCTAAGTTAGAACATTTTATGTGTATTAGACTTATGTCACGCTCAAGATTTAGCGGGTGTTTTTCCTTTTATTCTTTTCAAATTTCTTTGTGAGGAATAAAGAAAAATAAGAGCGGCTTATAAAAAATGAGTGGCTAGAAAAAAAAGAAAAGAAAAAAAATATAATACAAGACTCCCAAGAGGGGCAGTGTGGTGTTAATTATAGTGACTATTAAGTTCCAATATTACCTTGACGGGTTGCGGGGGTTCAATAGATTGCTCTAATCCAATATTACCTTGACGGGTTGCGGGGTTGAAGATCCAAAGTCTCAAAAAGATGGCGGATGTAAATTATTGCGTGAGTTTTATTTTTCTTTCCTTAGCGAGTGTGTAGCTACTTATGAAAGCATGACATGAGGATTGTACACATAAGGCGAATGACTTATTATTATTGAAACGGACTTGTATTAATTGTGAGCGGTTTTTCAAGTAATGGATGAGAGGATTACTTAGGATTAAAACCGTGCTTCCTTATTTTTGGATTTTGCACTTCTTATATTTCACACTTGAATAATGACAAATTTTCCTTCAAGCAATTTCCTCAAATAATCACCGGTTCCACATTTAATTGTCATGAATAAGTTGATGCACTTTTTACTTGTGAATACAATGATCCCATTTTTAAGCTTGGTATGGGGAAAGTAAAACTTGAGGGTGATAAATGTCCATGGTACCCAAGCCCTAATCTAAATCATTGAATTCTTTATGAGTTATTTCCATCAAAACCATTTCAAGAAAACTCAAAAAGATATAGATAGCATTGTATTTTGTTCATTGCATTGTTAAAAGTCAAAATCATGCATCATGTAGTTTAGAGTAGTGTAGATGCATTCCATATGGCCAAGGTGGATTAATTATGAGGAGAATGTAAATTTGTGCTTTAAAATATATAGAATTTCATGAGGACATGACAATGTTCAAGTGTAGGGGATTTGATATGAGCTTAAACTCATATCAATTTATCAACAAATAACCCTAAAACATGAAGCAAAATACCAATTTATCTTGCAAAAACAGTGTTATGTGGTATGTTTATGTTTGTGTACACTTGTGTAGGTAAAAGGATGCATTTTCAAGCAAACAAGGAATAATCAAGCTTAATTTGATGAAAAAGACAAAGAAGGATCAAAAGTGACAAGACTTTGAAGTACAAGGACCTATCTTGACAATCTGCCAAAGATAAAGGACCAAAAGTGTAAATATTGTAAAAAGTCAAGATCATAGTCAAACAAGGTCAACTCTCAAGTCAACTCAGTCAAAGGACCAATTTTGTTCAAGAATGAAAGTTGACGGACTAAGCCAAAGAAATGAAGCTACTAGCCTTTAAATACAATCTGCCAAAGTTAAGGGGTGATTTCTGCCATTTATGGAAAGTTATACTAGTTCAATCCATGTGACAAGTTTTTAACCAATGAGAAGGCAGCAAAAAGGACACATGGATTGCCATATAAACAAGTATTAATTATCCACTCAGCCGCCCTCATTAATGAGCAGATCTTAACAGTGTGATCCGTGTGCTTCCATTTCAACTAATCAGAGCTTGACACGTGTCATCTTCAAATTACCAAAATTTCCCAGGATCGTTTTTGAGCTACAGTGGATTTCATGGAAAGTTACAAACATCAAAATTTCTTATTTTTTAGAGACGAATCTATTGGTCATCATCAATTAACAAGAAATCAACTCAATCAAGAAACCCCAATTCATGTTCAAACCTGGAAAATCAACTCAACAGAATTATGCCACGTGGAGACCTGGGATTGGTCCCAACACGTCACCAACCCCAACAAATCTCCTTCTCAAGCCTATAAATAGCTGCTTAGTCTTCATTTCTTGTGGTGTAGTTGTAAGTGTGAAAAACAAACACTTTTACTTTTCCTCTCATCATTTTTCCTTTTTAGCTAAACTACTCAAGAGTTTGACACACTCTTGAGTTAGTTAATAGTTAGTTACTTTCTCAACAGCTTTGTAACAGATTTCCATCAATAAAATTCAAATTCTACTTTTCCCGCCAAATATTCTCATCATCTTTACTGTTCATTCCTGCTTCCATTGATACTATTGTTGTTGCATTGAGTTTGTTATGATCATTCATTGATCATAACTGACTTTGGAGTGAAGATAGTAGCTGTTTGTTGATTTCAGTCCAAATCTATAGCACAAGTGATGAATTCATGCCATTGTGATGATTCTTGTTGATTTGTAGCTGAATTGTTGATTGTAGATTAGTGAATCTAGTGCTAAGGTGGTGGTTAGCACTAGAATAGAGAGTACATCACTCCTCTACTGCTCAATGGTTTCTTCACAAGGTTCAAAAGCTCTTGTTTTGGTTCCACTCAAATTGTCAAATGCATGCTTCATTTCTAGTGTAAATCTTTGATGGATGCATGATAAAACTTGTTAGCCTGGTTGTGGTTTGATTTTAGACTTGTTGGTAGCTTAATTGTAGCTAATCTGCTTATTGATTTGGATTATATTCTAGCTTATAGTCTTATTCATTCAATTTTATCCTTGATTCCTTCATTGAGTTCTAGTTGCTTTCTAAACTTGCAAATAGCTTTAATACATCTCTTATTGATCATTGAATTCAGGTTGCTATAGCTTTTCATTCAGCTTTAATTGGTGCTATAAAAGTCTTTGAAAGTTTTCATCAAGATCAGATAAAGTAGTGTTTGGCATAAGCCTTTGTAAAGTTTTCAAGTGTTGGATTTTGGCAAGTTAATGTTTATTTCCATTCATATAGTCATTACAAAAGGTTTTGTACCATTTTCAAGTCAAGTTTAAGTTCAAACAGGCAATTGGCAATAAAAAGGTTTGGGTCAAATTTCATTCAGTTTTACTTAAAAAGTTGTCAACTTCAATTGCTTGGCATTTGTTGGTTTGTTGATGAAATTTAACAAAACCAGTTCTCATTTGGAGTTCATATTATGAAGTTTTATATTCTATAAGCATTTTGTACAGTTTCCATTAAGCAAAGAGAAATAAGCATTAATCTGAACTGATAAGCAAAGTGATGTTTCTGTAAATGAAAACTGAATTCTCATATCTCTTACTTCACAAACCTGGCAATTTTATTTCACATTATCACTTAGTAGGTGTTGGTGGATGAATTTTGAGATTTTCAGCTTTTTGTCAAAAATCTTGGTCAACGCTTGGTCAACATAAGCCATTTTCAGCTTATTTCAATTTCCAGGCTTATTTCTTGATGAATTTTGATAATACTTGATTTCCCATTCATGTTTTGAGCTCATTAATCAGTTTCAGTACAAAAAGCTAATTGTGCATGTCCAGATTTTCCTAGAGCTTATTTTGAAGTGCTTATTTGCTTATTAGTCATTTTTAGCCAAAATCCTCTTACAGGTCTAGCTTATTTTGAATTCTAAGCATTTTGCAATTGGTTTGGTAGATTTTGTTTGAGAAATAAGCTCATACGAGCTTATTTGTTCCATAAACCCGTTTTGGCTTAAAATCTTTTCAAAATTGCAATCTAGTCCTTCTTGTATCAAACTGTTTCTAATCCTGGCTAAACTTGAGAGTTTTTAGGGTTTGCACTAAACTAGTCCTTTCAGTTTGGAATTTGTTAAATTTCAGTTAGCAGTTTGTGAAATTGTTTCAAATTTGGTTAGTTTGTTACATTGTTTACATATTTGATCCTTTTGGTTAACTGTTTTACATTTTCAGTCCTTGCACTTGTTAGTTTTACATTTTAAGCATTTAATTTTCATAGAATTTACATTTTCAGTCCTTTTAGTTGTAAAATTTACATTTTGAATTTACTTGAATAAAAACTTGGTATTTGCACGATGTTTTACATATAAGTAGGTAATATTTTTCAATTTTGCAAGTCATTGTTTGAATTAGCAAATAGAATATCCAAAAAATATTAACAACCAAAAACAGTTAAAAACCTGATATTGTTAGGACTTTCAATTAGCAAGAACTGAGAAAAACAAACTGCATTATACACAATTTCAAACACCAAAAACCAACTGAAACCCTTTGTGGGTTTTGTGTTGCGATCGCAAGAGAAAAGGGAGAGGGAGAGATTGGTGTGTTCAATTATGAGGGTAGGGGGTTGTTTATATGGACCTAAATCTTGTAGCCCAAAACAAATATAAGGAAAGTTTTTCCTTCCCCCTTTTTCCCCTAATAGCCGACGGTCCAAACACCCATTAGGGGTGTTCCAGAACCTTCCATTCTTCTTTCTAATTATTCCACTTTCTATATATTCTATAACGCTCGTTAATACTTAACTCTTAATTATTTAACGATCGTTAAAGATATAGCTCGGTTTAATTTAATTAATATAATAAATACTTATTAAATAAATTAATAAATATAATAAACATATTTATTAAATAAATTAACTCTTTACGTATTGTGTGCAATCCCGTAATCTTGAGTTCGATCATATCACACGACTATTAAATATAAGTCCATAAACTTTCAAAAACCTGTTGATCCTGGCTCTCCAATTAAAAGCAAACCTAGTGTTAAATATGCTGAAATGTATAGAAACCTAGGTCACCCCAAAGCCAAGCAAGTGTTAATGGGACAGGGTTTTATCTATCTCAGCCTAACTTTGTGTCTAAAAAGGCTTGCTATTCATGTGGGAGCTTTTCACGTTTGGCCTATAATTGTGTTAGTGGATACATTTCACATGTTGACAATAGGTCAACCATGGTAAACCTTGGACCTTATGTCCACACTAGACTACATGCCACTAGACCAGCTCCTTTCTTCTCTAAGGCAGCTAATACCCAAGGCCAAAGACCCTTCCAAAAGACCAACACTTGGTCTAACAAAAAGTGGGTTCCTGTAGCAAACCCTAATTCACCCCCTGACAAAATTAGGTTTGGTATGAAAATGCCACAATTAGCAGCTGTCAAACCCTATGTTAGACCTAGTAATAAAAGATATTTACAACCAAAGGAGCAAGGGTCAAAGGCATCATCCAAATTAACATAGAGACCAAAAAAAGAACAGTCATCAAATTTTAATGGTGTCTCCATGACTTTTAATAGATTTAAATATCTTTAAAAGTTTGTTGGAACACACTGGATATTCAAGGTTAAAAGGGATGAACCGGGGGTTGTTACAAGGAATAAGGCAATTCTTGTTGAACAACCAAATGGATCCAAGTCTACCAAGGCTTGGTTCCCAAATAAAACTAATTTGTTTTTAGTATGTGCATGGCATTCCAAAACATGTTTATGATCATGGATATTGGAATAGTGGATGCTTAAGGCACATGGCTAGAAAGGAGGACTATTTGACCAATTTTACTCCTATTCAAGATAGTGATAAAGTGTACTTTGGAGGCGGTTTTGGGACAATTACTGGCAAAGGCACTCTTATCACTAACAACTTAAGGTTTGATGAAGTCTTCCTGGTATAAGAACTTGACTATAACTTGTTTAGTGGGTCACAAGTTTGTGACAACAAAAATAAAGTTATTTTTAGTGACATAGAATGTTTGGTGTTGAGTAAAGATTATGTGATTCCTGCTGATAAGCTTATTGAATTTTGAACACCTAGACATAAAGATATATAATGTTAATCTTCAAGGGATTAAAATGAATAATAACTTGTCATGTCTTTATGTTAAAGTTTAGTAGATGAGAGTATCTTATGGCACAGAAGGTTAGGGCACATTAACTTCAAGAACATGAATAGACTTGTAAGGCATGATCTTGTTAGAGGATTGCCTTCAAAAGCATTCCACAATGATCGTAATTGTGTTGCATGTCTTAAAGGCAAACAACACAAGGCCTCATTTAAATCTAAGATTGTGCATTCTAGTTCTAAACCCCTTCACTTGCTTCACATGGACTTTTTTGGACCTACTAATATTGAGAGTTTAAATGGTAAATCTTATTTCTTTATGATCAGAGATGATCATTCTAGATTTACATGGACTTTCTTTTTAGCCAAAAAGAGTGATACTGCCAAAACTTTGATTAATTTCATTAACCAGATGGAAAAGAAATCAGGGTTTACAGTTAATTAACATTCTTAGAAGTGCTAATGGTGGTGAGTTTAGAAATGACCTTTTAGATGCCTTTTGCATTGATAAAGGGATTAGTAGGGAGTGTAGCATAGCTAGAACTCCACAGCAAAATGGTGTAGCTGAGAGAAGAAATAGAACTCTTATTGAAGCAGTTAGGACCATGTCGGCAGATGCTAAGTTACCCATTGCTTTTTGGGCTGAGGCTATGAATACAACATGCTATGTTCAGAATAGATCCTTGGTCAACAAAACTCACAATAAGACACCCTATGAGCTATTTTGGAATAGAAAACCTAATATAGACTTTTTTAGGCCCTTTGGATGTCATGTAGTAATTCTAACTACTAGTGATAACCTAGGTAAGTTTAATTCAAAAGGTGATGAGGGATATTTTGTGGGTTATTCTATCAATAGCAGAGGGTATAAGGTTTACCACATAAGGGATAAGGTCATAACTGAAAATGTGCATTTTGACTTTTTGGAGAGAAAACCTAGTGATCCTGAAAATGGACCAGATTGGCTTTTTGACTTAGAGTCATTGTCTTGATCCATGAATTATTTGCCTGTTACTAATCCAAATGTCTTAGAGAACTCTCCAAATATTGTAGAAGCATCTATTGTTGATAATATAGGTACAAAAGCTACAAAGGTGACATGATCACAAGCAAATGAACTCGCTCCCAAATTTTCATTTATGGACTTATCCATTTAGAGTGAAGAATTCATTAAGACATTTTCTGCTGAAAGAGAAGTGGAGAGAAAGCGACAAGAAGAGCAAGTCAGTGAAAGTATTCCATCCGCTGACAAAAGTAGTTCAGTCGCTGACACACCAGATCCAGCCGCTGACAGCTTGCTTTCATCCGCTGACAAGGATGTGCTTGAACTTGTTGAAGATTTCATGCCCAATGAAGGTGTCAGCATTATCAATCCAAATGCTGACAACGTGTTTCCTAGTTTAAGTGGGTATGGAAATCATGATGATGGGGACAATGGTACCTTGGAGTCTACTGTTCATGACAACACATTATTTGGGGGAGGAATTGTTACTAAAGTGTCTAAAATTGATTCTCCCACCTAAATAATTGGTCCTATCAATTCACCAGTTCAAACAAGAAGAAGAATCATAAAGGAGGATTCATTGCCAACATTCACAAAAAGGAAGATATCCATTTAGTTCAAGAATGTTTATTTACTTGCTTTCCATCACAAAATGAGCCCAAGAAGAGTTTTGAGACTCTTAAAGAACCAAGCTGGGTTGAAGCAATGCAAGATGAGCTTCATTAGTTTGCAATACAGGATGTTTGGGAGCTTCTTGACTATCCCAAGCATGTGAGACCAATTGGAGCACGTTGGGTTTTAAGGAACAAGAGAGATGAGAGAGGTATTGTGATCAGAAAAAAGGCAATACTGGTTGCTCAGGGTTATACACAAGAATAAGGTATTGATTATGAAGAGGTTTTTGCACCTGTTGCTAGGATTGAAGCAAAAAGGATTTTCCTAGCCTATGCTTCCTGCATGGGTTTCGTAGTCTACAAGATGGATGTCAAGAGTGCTTTCTTGGATGGAACAATTCAAGAGGAAGTGTATGTTATGCAACCTCCGGGTTTTGAAGATTCAGAGCATCCAGACAAAGTGTATAGAGTTAAAAAGTCAATGTATGGCCTTCATCAAGCCCCTAGAGCATGGTATGGTACTTTATCCACTTACTTTATGGAAAATGGTTTCAAGAGGGGCACCATAGACCAAACACTCTTTACCAAGTAGAATGGGAAAGATTTTCTGCTTGTCCAGGTCTACGTTGATCATATCTGTAGAAACTAGAAAAGGGGTGGGGGTGGGGGGGGGGGTTGAATAGTTTCTCTTCGATTTATCTCCTAATAAAAATTCCTTTCAATTAGGTGAGTGCCAAAACCATATTTTACTTGAAAGCTAATGATCAGGTTCAGTTCTAATGCATTAACAATGACAAGTAGTATGTGTGATGATAATGAAAGCAAGTAAAGAGTAAGAAAAGAAACAACCTAATGGGAAGACACCAAGATTTATAGTGGTTCGACAACGAATCTCGATCCTCGTTCCTACTCCACTCCTCGAGTACACCTACTTGAGATTTCCACTATATCCACAAGCTCCCTTCTTGGCAGAGAAAACCTTACAACATCGCTTACATTATTTTCCGACACTAAGCTAGATGTCGAGACCTAATCTTAGATAGGACCAATCTATACAACGTCGCCCACTTCACCATTTTATGACACGTGGCTAGATGTCGAGTTCTAATCGAAAGATAGAACAAATCTTCACAATGTTTCCTACTTCACCATTTTCCGACACAAGGCTAGATGTCGATTTCTAATCCAAAGCTAGAACCAATCTTCACGACTCTTCACTTTGAAGCTAAGTGAGAACTTCACACAACACAACTACACATCACTTTATAGTTTAGTGAGAATTCACAAGACACAACCACATCACTTTATAGTTTAGTGAGAACTTACACAACTTATTATAACTCAACTAAACATATCCAATTACACACATGTAACTTGAATCTACACAATACAAATCCATGCACACACATACGAAAAGGATTTACACAACACTAATCCAAGTATTCACAAATAGCTTGGATGAATACAACTAGTCCAAGTATTCACAAATACAATGGATCTAAACAAGACACAAATAAACAAATGATGAACATGACTAGATCTTTAGGAGAGGATGATCTTCATCAAGGCTTCATCTTTAATCACATCACAAGTGTGTGAGTGATCTTCTCTTTAGAAAATGTAATTAAGGAGATCAAGAGGATAATCATAAGTAAACATACTTAACACATTAAGTGATCATTTACAAATGATTAGGATTTGAAAAGAGAAAGAAGGCTGAAAAAAATGTCCAAAAAGGGTTATGGAAAATGCAGATTTGATCCACTATTTATAGGAGACAAAAACCAACGGCTATCTGAGCGCGGTTATTTATCTCCCTAGGCGGTTCCTTATCGATAAAGAACCGCATAGGTACTTAAATAACCGCGGATGTAGACTCTGCTCCTTTTTGTCTTTTAGTGGGGTAGGAATATTTGAGGCAGTTTAAAACCTTCAAAGGATATTGTTATGGAATTTGAAATATGCCATATTCAAATTTACATTTTCATTTTAGTAAAACATTTTCATAAAAATAAAGTTTATTAAAAGCTTTTGTAACATTTGAAAAAATTGAGTTTTAACGCTAATAACTTTTATGATCACTAAACATGATTAAGATATGTTAGTGTAATGATTATTACCTTGATGATAGTGTTTGTTAGATAATTCGTTTTATGGTTATATTTTATGCTAAATGTCTTTGTAATTTGTCGTGATCGAAACTAAAAAAGATTAGTTAGCACTAACAATGTTTTTAGGCATTGCTTTGCATTAACAATCTCCCCCTTTTGATTACGACAAACTATAAACTTATTTATGTAAAATACAAAATTATTCGAATTATTAACGAGTTTATTACTATCATTTCTCCCCCTTTGTCGAAGCAAAAAGGTTAGCACAAGTCTTTGGAGAAGAGAAGAATCGACTTGGCTAGTAGCTCCCCCTTGGTGCTTACTCCCCCTTGCTTGGGGCACCAAGTGAAAGAGCAAAGGTGACATGCTACACAAAGGTTAGAAGATAGAAAAGAAACACCAATGTATATATGTACACCACCTACTAAATAACTTGAGAGAGGAAGAAAAGAAATCTCAAATTAGAAGCAAGTATTTGCTAAGTATGTCCAAAGAGTGTGTGTTGACAACATCAATGTTCAATTGTTGGAATAGAGAAAGAAAAGAAACATCCAAGCCAATTGAAATGATTAAAATGTCAAGGGGTTAAAAATTTAGATTTTATGGAATCATCCATAATCAATTGTATTTTTTAACCATGATCAACTCCTTAACAAATGTGTGAAAAAAAATTAGCGGGAAAGAGATAACCCACATAACATTCATATTACACAAATATGAAAGAACATACAAGAGAAATATTCATACACACAATATGAATATTTAAAGCAAAAAATATGGAAAATAAACCACAAAGCATAAACTAGTCTAGTAGTGATAATCTTCGAAGATTGCTTAAGTTTTATTGACTCAAACAACTAAAGTATAAAATGTGCCTTAGTTGGTAAAGAAAGACGACGAGGCATCATTTGAAGTTTTGTTCACGGGAACGAAAACTTTGAGAGGAGGTCGAGGGAGGAGGAATTCAAGGAAATTTAGCTTGTCATAAACATGAGCAAGTTCAATTTTTTAAAATCAACAACAAGCACACGAGGAACCATGATGCAAAATAAAGTCGTTAGATGGGGGAGGACCATAAAATGAGAGTTTGGTGGAGAGGAAGATAATGGATAAGAGATGTGTTCACAATGCCTAGTGAGATTTGGGAAAGAGGATAGGTCATTGAGTTTTGGAGAGTTGAAAGGTTTAGCTGGTGTTGGAAGAATTTCCTTTTCTCCGGTAATTGGATTTATAGAGTAAGTCTCATTCCAAAATTTGATCAGAGGGAAAGAAGAATTCTTAGAGGGTTTTGGGGAAGAGGAATCATGAGGATTCTTGTTCTTCTTGATCCAAACGGGTCGAACCGAGATTTTCGGTTTCTTTGAAAGCTTAGAAGAAGAAGCTTTAGGTTGAGAAGATTATGACAAAGATATGTCAAGGTTAGGAATAGAAGAGTTAGGAATTGTGAGGATTGAAGAGAAGAACTCCCAAAAGAGAAGAATTTAAAGGAAGTAGACAAGGCAAAGAATTGAAATGAAAACAAAAGGTTTTAGGGAATGTTTATCCAAATTTGGTAAACAAGGAATCTTAACAAAGATAGTGGTCAAAGAAGAAAGACAAAAAATAATCCAAAAACAGGCTTGCTGTCCGCGGTTCCTTAAAGGATCCGGCGGTTCCATATCGATATGGAGTCGCGCGACTTGCTATGGAGCCACGTACAGTGGACGTGAAACCATGATTTTTCAATGTTTTGTAGAAAAATAAGATTCTTTCAAAAATTTGCAAAGTTTTCAAAGTTTAAATGAAAACAAGGTTTTAGGCATTGTGAGGATTGAAGAGAAGAACTCCCAAAAGAGAAGAATTTAAAGAAAGTAGACAAGGAAAAGATTTGAAATGAAAACAAAAGGTTTTAGGGAATGTTTATCCAATTTTGGTAAACAAGGAATCCTAACAAAGACAGTGGTCAAAGAAGAAAGACCAAACATAAGCAAAAAACGGGCTTGTTGTCCGAGGTTCATTAAAGGAACCGGCGGTTCCATATCGATATGGAGCCGCGCGACTTGCTATGGATACGCGTACAGTGGACGTGAAACCATAATTTTTCAAAGTTTTGGAGAAAAATAAGACTCTTTCAAAAATTTGCAAATCTTGGATTTTTACCTCTTTTAGCACTAGAATATGCTAGGGTTGCATAAAAGCAACACACTCACAAAGAGTGTCTTGACAAGGGTGACAAAATATTTAGAAAACATTTTGATCCAATTTTAAGTCAAGTTTTAGAGGTTGTGATAGATTTAGGTTCAATTTTAAATAAATTGAAGTTGATTAATGTGACCGCATAGGTTGAAACACATAAAACGAAATCCGTAGAACATCTTCATAAAAAACTCACGAAGGAAAGGAAATACAAGAAAAGAAATAAGAGCTAACTAATACAAAGTTAGCTTAAACTAGTTCTTGATAGCATAGTCTTCCTTGGCTTGACTTTCTTTAAAAACATTTATTTTTAAAAATCATCATTTATCTCCTAGGAGGAGGAGTCATGGAGAACAAGGTAAGCAAGAAATCATGCAACCTCCTATGAAGACCAAGCATCTCCAACCTTAGGTTTTGAATGATGTAGTTGTTATAGAGACAATATTGGCAATTAGCACCATGAGCTTCTAGAAAACCAAAGAAGTAAGGATCACCCATGAAGTGAGAAATAATAATGCCCAAAAGAGGAGCATTAGTGTTTGAGGGAGGAGTAGGTGGTGGAGGCATAGTGTCCAAAGGTGATATAGGTGGAGTGAAAGGACAGGTAATCATAGGCTCAACTACAAAGGGGATGCTTTGTTGAGGTTGAGGTTGAGTATTCACATCCAAGGGAGGACTAGGAGTGAAAGGTGAGGACAACTCATTTATTCTTGATTGGAATTAAGAGGAGGTAGAACCATGTGAGTGGCTGGTACCATGAGTTGAGTTGGTCTTACATGGATCAAGAGGTGGTGAAGGTGATGATGAAATGAGAATAGGAGAAGTCTCATTATTGGGTGTATGGAAAGATGAAGAACTAAGTTTGGGTAACTTAATCTTGATCTTAAGATTTCTTTTGGAAGAGGAAATTTTGAGAGAGTTGGATGTTCTAGTGGACACCATGGTTGTGTGTTTAGTTTAGAGAGAAGTTTAAGAGATGAAGAACACAATCAACAAGAGAGGGTTTAAGAAGAAGAAGGTGTGACATCCGTCAAATTTCCATCTTAAAATTCTTCATATAATGGAATACCTTAATTATTTACCAATGAGTTGTCGATATAAATGTGTCATTTACTTTGCTTTGCGGACAAAGCCCTTTTTAGGGAGAGCGAATGTAACAACTCGAGTTTTGCGTGTCTATTAATTTATGAATGAAATGCACGAAGTTGTAAACATATTATGCATTGCCGTGTGTCTATTTGAAGTACTTGCTGAATCCCTTGAGGTCGCGCATACTTGTCTTTGATTTAGATCGTGTGTCAAATTGTTATCGAGTCGTGCATATTCAGTTTTCGCGTCTAAGACTTAGACACTCGACAAACCTGGGCCGAATGGTATATTAGTGCAACATGTACAAGAATTTAAATTGTGAACTCTTATTTACTTTTATTTCAAAAACTTGTTTAGCAAGAGTCAATATTCAGTCATGACTTAATTACATAGTTTATTCACCCACTAAACACTACAATCCAGCACACATGCCAAGTTTACCCAAAATGGGTACATCACAAGCATACCAATTTCAGTTTGAGTCTAACCCTAAACTAATAATACAAGATTAAATACAGTCCAAATTTTATCCAATGTCCAAACATAACACAAACAATATTCACAGTCCAAATATTACAATAATTGTTCCTGGACAAGTTTTTAAACACAAATCCTGGGTGAAAGTAAAGAGTAGTGTCAAAGCCGATCCATCCCTTCTCGTCCACACCTGCAAACCGAAACCAAATCACCCATTGTGAGTCTTTTAATCACCTTTTCATTTTTCTGTATAAATCCTAGTTGTGCTCGTCATTGTAACCAAACCTGCGAAAATAAAACGAATGTGTTAGTCTTTGTTACGGTTCTATTTTAATCAAAATCTGTAAAGGTAAATCATAGTATTCTTTTTACTTGAACTTTACCATAACCCCGTTATTCCTGTCACAACCAAACCGAGACCCAAACCGAGACCCAAACCGAGACCCAAACCGAGACCAAACCGAGAACCAAACCAAGACCAAACCAAGGTCCTTGTTTCTGCCAAAACCTTTACCACTCAAAGTAACCATAACCCAAGATTTTAACTATTTCATTTTTACAGAAACATCACCAAACCCCCAAATAAGCTGCGGGTATAAAAACCCCCTTTTTAATTCGAAACCCTAAAAATTGTAAACCTTTTTAATTACGAAATTAACACTTTATACATTCCAAAAACGTTATTTAATTTCAAATAATCAACCGTGTACAAGAACCCCCAATTTATATAAACCCTAATTTCAGTTTATTAATTAAAACCCTAATTAAACCCAATCCAAACCCGAATCAATTAATTAATTTAATTGGAACCAAGGTATGAATAAACCCCCAAATTTGACCGAAACCCTAATTTTTACAAAATCAATTATATGTTGAAATTAACATGTTTTTATGATAGAAAACGTTAATTAATTGTATTTAAACATGAGATTTAGAAAAACCCCCAATTATTTTCGAAACCCTAATTCGTTTCTTATTAATTTCGAGAGCCTTTTGTTCACAGCTTGTTCATACGAATGATTTAAAACCACAAATCTTTTATAAACGAAAATCATTAGACCATGTTATTAAAAGAAAAAGAGGGATGAAAACTTATCTGTGAATGATGAATAACTTAAACCCCTGGGGAAAAACACCTCAAGAACCGAATCGGTTTGATGTGGGGATGAAACCCCACATCCCACGCGAGTTTAATCACCATAAACCACCACAAATGATTTATGTATTAACCTGAAAATTATCTTAGCCATGGGAGAGTTGAGATCCGATCAAATTTTTAGAGAGAGAGAGAAGTGGGGCGGTGGGAGTGTTTCGAGAGAAGAGAGAGAGATTGACTGAGTGTTTTTGAATTGTGTGAGTTAAAAAAACACGTATAACCCCTTTTCCCTTCCTTGTTTGTATCGCCATTGGGCCAGGGCCGGGTTAAATGACCCTTGGGCCGAGCCATGGGTGGGTATGTTGGGTACATTTGGGCCAGTTTTGGTGTATTGGGTATTTAAGGCCCAAAACGAAATTTGTAACTTAAAAGTATTATTTAGCCCGTAAATCTCGATTGTTTAATAACCGATTTTTAGGAATCATGTTTTCCGTAAACGAAAAGTATTGTCACGCAGAACTAGGGTGTCGTGTCTTTTTACTAGTATAATTTTGATGTGGTAACACGATCCTTATAATTAAATAGGTCGCGGCTAGCGTAACCGTACTCTCGAGCTACCTTTATCTTCGTCATTTTGCTGAATTACGAGGTGAGTTTATAGCCCCATGTTTAACTATTTTTACTGCTTTTTGGGGTGAGACATTGCTTGATTTAACGTATGAACACAAGTGCATTTACTGATTTATATATTAGTCTAAGTCCCACTAAAAACCCAGTTGCTTTGGCCCATGAATCGTGAACCGTTAATTACTTTGTGTAAGCGCGAATGTTATGGATAGATCTATCGGGATTGACGTCCCTGTCTGTCTTGTCCAACAAGGGGACAAGCGGGCACAGTTTCATTTGAGTCTGAGATAGGATGTCGTGGGTTTAGGCATCCAGTTGGGCTACATTTATATGATTATACTACCGGTGTTGTTAATGCTTCGGTGTCACGAGCTTAGACTGTAATAAATACTTTTAGGATGACTTTGTATTTGTTATATTGTCATCACTTTTGGGAAAATCTTGTGGTTCATTAAACATTTCAAATTAACTAAACCTATGAATTCACCAACTTTATGTTGACGCTTTAGCAATATTTTTCTCAGGTATTAAGAAGGAAGATGCTAAGTGAGGTCTCATGCATTGCCGTCATTTCTTTTGAAACAAAGATCATTTGTACTATCTGGAAAACTATGATTTGTAATTGTGACCAGTTTTATGCTTCCGCACTATGTTAAAACTATTTATTTTATCAATTACAAGTGATCTATTTTCCGAACGTCTCATTTAGAGGTTGTTCTTTGTAACTGTATGTGTATGATAATCATGACGTCGCCACTCCCTTGTCGCCATTATACTCTGATATTTTGGGAGTGTGACAGATTGGTATCAGAGCCATGGTTATAGAGAACTAGGTTGCATTTAGTAACTCTAGACTATAACTGCTGTGTGTTTAATTGATTATCATACGGATTGTAAGTATTAAGTATATATAGATACATGGATATAAATAAGTAATAAATGGGATACATGTGATTTAACAATTACGAGGTATATTTACATGGGTTACATGTGCAACAACAAAATCTGAATTATGCTATATGGGATACATGTGGATTCAACAATGATTGCTATGTTATGTTAATGTCCCTTTTTACGGACTAATTATATGAGGTATTTACACACATTTATTTTGTTCATGTTACAGCGATGTCTTCTTCTGATGATTCCACGTCTACAGGAGCATACTACAACCGCACTTCACAGTCGACTATCAGTTCATCAGTAGGACTACCTAGAGGATCACCATCAGGATATCCGTGGTACCGGATGACTTCAGATGATGAGACTGAGAGAGAGACTGAGGAAGTTCATCGTTCACCGATCCGTATCCCTGATGCATCAGCTGATGACGTACTTAGCCTAGAAGGCGGAGGAGAGGATGACCTAGACGCTGATGTGGTGCAGTCACCAGGTCAGGCATCAGTCACTAGGGATGAGACGATAGAGGAGGCAGAGGATGATGATATGGAGTTCACCGATGGGGAAGGTGAACCCATGGAGGTCACTGACACTGAGGACCCTCCTACTACATATGCTGCTACTCCTGAGGTTTCCCTCGCACACATCTCCTCATCTTCATGTGAAGACGAAGGGGAGAGGACTGACATCCCTGCTCCAGCACCTGGTATTCTACCTTTCTACTATGTGAGGCGACGTCTTCGGGGGAGAGCTGCTCGACCACCACTTTCACCTTACCGACCCCTCATACCCTTCACTGCCACTGACAGGCATGCAGCTCGTACACCTGCCAGTCCTGTCCCAGAGGTGCCACTACTACTACAACCACCAGAGACTGTACCTGCTGTGTACCAGGAGATGCTTGCTGATGTTGGCATCTCTACTGGGCCGAGAGCTACGACTCCTCTTCCTAGGAGAGCTACATCGACAGTGGTGATGCTTGGGGCAGCAGATGGATGTGTGACAACACGTTTAAACAGGTTGGAGGATGTTGTAGAGGCTTTAGGTTAGGAGTATAATGAGGTGCAGGATAAGCTGGAGGCACTGGCAAAGAAGAGCCCAGTTAGGGATGAGACAGTGTTGACGGTTTGTGTGACCCGTCTACGAGGACAGCTTCACGCTGTTCTTGATCAGATGGATACCATGCCGAATGCTCGTCTTGAGGAGATCGAGAGCCTGATGACCCGTTGGGGAGTAGAGCCATTGGTTGAGACAAGCGGACTAGAGGCACCTGTGGAGGACCCTGTTGCAGACTTGGATAAGAGGTTTAGAGCCGCTTGTTATGATACCGATGTTAGACTTAGAGATTTCCAGGCTCGTGAGATAGTGGTTGAGAGGAGGTTAGCAGAGTTGGAGAGAGAGCTTCATCAGCGCCGTGAGGGCACTAGTTAGATCTATCTTGTACCATTGACTTATCGTTGTATGACCACTAAGCTTTGAACTTTATCTTAGCTAGTTGGCATTTTTTTTTATTATATTATGTACGACAAATTATGATGTACTACCAAACAATTCTATGAATGATATTATGGGTTACAAAAATTGTGGGAACATTATATATTGTGTATTATACCCTGGAGCATTTCATAATTGTATTGTACGTGCCATGCATGTTATGTCTGGCAAAACTCATTGTCCTATTACCTTTTTAGATTATGGCGCCAGTTAGAAGATCTGAAATGCAGAATCCACCAGCTACTACCGGTGGAATTGACACCGTCATGCTAAGTCAAATGATAGCCGAACGGGTGGCCGAGGCACTCGCAACAGCCGAAGCAAATCGTACAGCAAGCACACAGGAGGAGACCAACCAAGGAGCTACTAATGCTATTGCACGGACTTGTACCTACAAGGAATTTCGTGCAGTTACGCAAGTAAGTTTCCGCGGTACTGAAGGAGCAGTAGGTTTAACCAGATGGTTTGAGAAGCTAGAATCCCAATTTGGGATTAGCAATGTTGCTGAAGCTGATAAGGTGAAGTTTGCGTCAAGCACGT
The DNA here is from genome assembly GCA_025667525.1 of Glebionis coronaria. Classification (NCBI taxonomy): domain Eukaryota; kingdom Viridiplantae; phylum Streptophyta; class Magnoliopsida; order Asterales; family Asteraceae; genus Glebionis; species Glebionis coronaria. Next base: position 285,731,526 of record CM046880.1, on the reverse strand, counting down.
TAGTGGATGGTGCTTTGACTTGGTGGAACGTCTATGCTCGTGCAGTGACCATTGACGTTGCCCAAGCGACGCCCTGGAGTGAGTTTAAAGCTATGTTTGTGAGGAAATACTGTCCACGAAATGAATTCAAGCAGATGGAGGTTGAGCTGTGGAACCTGAAGGTCAAGGGTATCGCTCTTACTGCTTACAATCAGCACTTTCAAGAGCTGATCTTGTTATGTCCCGAAATGGTGCCCAACGACGACCGATTGTTGGAGCGATACATTGAAGGACTACCTTTGAGCATCAAAGGGAATGTGACTTCATCCAAGCCAACTGATTTGCACGAGGCAATCGATATGGCTCAGAGTCTGATGTACCAAGTGGTACAAGACTTAGGAGAAAATACTGGGGATAAGAGGAAGTGGTCTGGAAACCACTACAACAACAATACCAACAATGCCAACAACATCAACAACACAAACAACTACAACCAGAACAAGCGACAAGAAGTAGCAAGGGTGTTTACTGTTGGACAAGGTAATGCTGGAAACTACGCTGGAAGACTTCCTTTCTGTGGAAAGTGTGGCCGACACCACGAGGGAGCATGTCCCCCTACGTGCTACAACTGTGGGAAGGCCGGACATAAGGCAAAGGAATGTCGAGCACCACCTCGTCCTGCTAACCAAAGAGGACCTGGAACACAAGGTGGCCAAGGAGCAAATGTCACTTGCTTTGGATGTGGAGAGAAAGGTCACTACAAGAACAAGTGTCCGAGCAGTGGGAACCAAGGTCGTGGTAACCAGATTCGAGGCAATCAGAATCACAACCAAGGAAATCAGAAGCAGAATCAAGGGAACCGGGGAGGGAATAACCGAGCCACAACTAGTACTCCTGGAGGATTCACGGCACCTAGCAAAGTGTATCATCTCTGTGCTGAAGCTGCGGTGCAAGACAACAATGTTGTGACTGGTACGTTTCTAGTCAATAACAACTATGCTTCAGTACTATTTGATTCTGGTGCGGATAGGAGTTTTGTGTCATCTGTATTTAGTGAACGCCTAAATATTACCCCTACTGCCTTAGATGTTAAGTATAATGTAGAATTAGCCGATGGGAAGTCAGTAACCACCGACGCTATTCTAAAAGGATGTAGTATAAGGTTACAAGATCGTTCGTTCAGTATCGACTTACTCCCCATAGAATTGGGAAGTTTTGACGTCATCATTGGAATGGATTGGATGTCGAAGCATCACGCGGAAATTGTATGTCATAAGAAGTGCGTCCGTGTTCCTTATGGAAACGATGTACTAATCATACAAGGCGAAAGAAGTGGAGTGAAGAATGGATCAAGACTGGAAGTCATCTCATGTATTAGAACCCAAAGATACATTGAGAAGGGATGTCCAGTATTCTTGGTTCAAATAACACAAAAGGAAGGAGAAGAAGATCACGAAAAGAAAGTGGAAGATGTACCGATCATTAGAGACTTTCCAGACGTATTCCCAGAGGACTTACCAGGATTACCACCAGCACGGCAAGTGGAGTTTCACAACGAGCTTACACCAGGAGCAGCACCTGTTGCTAGAGCCCCATACCGCTTAGCACCGGCCGAGATGACAGTGTTAGCTGAACAAATAAAGGAACTTTCTGACAAAGGTTTCATTAGACCAAGTTCCTCACCTTGGGGAGCACCGGTCTTATTTGTCAAAAAGAAAGATGCATCCTTTAGGATGTGTATCGATTACCGAGAATTGAATAAGCTGACGATAAAGAACCGTTACCCATTGCCAAGAATTGACGATCTTTTCGACCAATTGCAAGGATCTAGCATATACTCGAAGATCGATTTAAGGTCAGGATATCATCAGCTAAGGGTTAGAGAGGAATACGTTCATAAGACGGCTTTTAGAACCCGGTACGGACACTACGAGTTCCAAGTTATGCCTTTCGGTTTGACAAACGCGTCTGCGGTATTCATGGATCTCATGAACCGAGTTTGCAAACCATACTTGGACAAGTTTGTGATTGTATTTATCGATGATATTCTCATCTATTCTCGTAATGAAGAAGAACACAAGGAACATTTGAAGACCATACTAGAGCTGCTAAGGAAGGAGAAGTTATATGCAAAGTTTTCCAAATGTGAGTTTTGGATAAACACGGTGCAATTCCTTGGGCATGTAATCGATAGCAGTGGTATTCACGTTGATCCTGCTAAGATCGAGGCCGTGAAGGATTGGGCGACTCCAACAACACCCACGGAGATCCGCCAATTTTTAGGTCTTGCTGGTTACTATAGGAGATTCATTGAAGGTTTCTCCAAGATAGCTAAACTAATGACGGAGTTGACTCAAAAAGACAAGAAGTTTGAGTGGAAAGAGGATCAAGATTTGGCATTCCATACATTGAAGTAGATGTTGTGTGAAGCACCTATACTAGCCCTACCCGAGGGTAATGAAGACTTTGTGGTGTATTGTGATGCATCCATAAAAGGGTTAGGTGCGGTACTGATGCAAAGGACTAAGGTCATAGCTTACACATCAAGACAACTAAAAGTGCACGAGAAGAACTACACAACTCATGACCTAGAGTTGGGAGCAGTGGTGTTTGCCCTGAAGATTTGGAGACACTACCTTTATGGTACTAAGTGTGTTGTATTCACTGATCATAAGAGTCTACAACACATTTTGAATCAAAAGGAACTCAACATGAGACAACGACGTTGGCTAGAGTTGCTCAGTGATTACGATTTCGAGATCCGTTATCACCCGGGCAAGGCAAATGTCGTGGCCGACGCTTTGAGTCGAAAGGAGAGAGTTCTTAGGGTGAAGGCCTTGGTGATGACCATTGACTTAGACCTTCCATCCTTAATTCTCAAGGCTCAGAAAGAGGCAGTCGAGGAAGAAATTCTCAAGACTGAAGATGTTGAAGGCATGATAAAGAAGTTAGAAGCTCGCTCGGATGGAACGTTATGCCTTGATAATAGGAGTTGGTTACCGTGCCATGGTGACCTACGATCTTTGATTATGCATGAGTCGCATAAGTCAAAATACTCCATACATCCGGGATCTGAAAAAATGTATCATGATCTGAAGATGTTGTATTGGTGGCCGAACATGAAGGCAGACATTGCTACATACGTTAGCAAGTGCCTGACTTGTGCCAAGGTCAAGGCCGAACATATGAAACCATCAGGATTGTTGGTCCAACCCGAACTGCCAGAATGGAAGTGGGAAAGGATCACTATGGATTTCATTACCAAGCTACCTAAAACCTCAGCCGGATTTGACACCATTTGGGTAATCGTCGACCGACTCACCAAATCGGCTCATTTCATACCAATCAAGGAGACCGATGGAATGGATAAGTTAGCAAGAACATACTTGGAGGAAGTAGTCACGAGGCATGGTGTGCCTGTGTCTATAATCTCCGACCGAGACAGCCGATTTACTTCGCAGTTCTAGAAGTCGCTGTAGAAGGCATTGGGAACGCAGTTGGATATGAGCACTGCGTACCATCCCCAAACTGACGGTCAAAGTGAAAGTACCATTCAAACCTTAGAAGATATGCTGAGAGCTTGTGTGATTGACTTCGGAAACAGATGGGATAGACACCTACCTCTGGTGGAGTTCTCATACAACAATAGTTATCACACTAGCATTAAGGCAGCACCGTTCGAAGCACTGTATGGTAGAAAGTGTCGTTCACCCGTGTGTTGGGCAGAGGTTGGTGAAGCACAACTCACTGGACCCGAGATCATACACGAGACTACTGGGAAGATCTTTAAGATCAAGAGCCGTATGCAAGCCGCAAGAGATCGACAAAAGAGTTATGCTGACATGAGACGCAAACCCCTTGAGTTTGAGGTTGGCGATAGAGTCATGTTGAAGGTCTCACCTTGGAAGGGTGTGATTCGCTTTGGAAAGAGTGGAAAGTTGAATCCTCGTTACATTGGACCCTTCAAGATTATAGAGAGGATTGGCCCCGTAGCCTATCGTTTGGAGTTACCCCAAGAACTTAGCCGAGTGCATAATGTGTTCCACATTTGCAATATGAAGAAATGTTTAGCCGACGAGACACTCGTTATTCCTTTAGAAGAGATTCAACTCGACGACAAACTCAACTTTGTAGAAGAACCGGTAGAAGTTATGGACCGTCAAGTCAAACAGCTCAAGCAAAGCCGTATACCCATTGTAAAAATCCGTTGGAATGCGCGTAGAGGTCCAGAATACACGTGGGAACGTGAAGACCAATTCAAGAGCAAGTATCCTCATCTTTTCGCTAATCATCCTACTACAACAACGTCTTGATTTCGTGACGAAATCTCTAAAACATGGGAATACTGTGACATCCGTCAAATTTCCATCTTAAAATTCTTCATATAATGGAATACCTTAATTATTTACCGATGAGTTGTCGATATAAATTTGTTATTTACTTTGCTTTGCGAACAAAGCCCTTTTCAGGGAGAGCGAATGTAACAACTCGGGTTTTTCGTGTCTATTAATTTATGAATGAAACGCACGAAGTTGTAAACATATTATGCATTGTCGTGTGTCTATTTGAAGTACTTGCTGAATCCCTTGAGGTCGTGCATACTTGTCTTTGATTTAGATCGTGTGTCAAATTGTTATTGAGTCGTGCATATTCAGTTTTCGCGTCTAAGACTTAGACACTCGACAAACCTGGGCCGAATGGTATATTAGTGCAACATGTACAAGAATTTAAATTGTGAACTCTTATTTAATTTTATTTCAAAAACTTGTTTAGCAAGAGTCAATATTCAGTCATGACTTAATTACATAGTTTATTCACCCACTAAACACTACAATCCAGCACACATGCCAAGTTTACCCAAAATGGGTACATCACAAGCATACAAATTTCAGTTTGAGTCTAACCCTAAACTAATAATACAAGATTAAATACAGTCCAAATTTTATCCAATGTCCAAACATAACACAAACAATATTTACAGTCCAAATATTACAATAATTGTTCCTGGACAAGTTTTTAAACACAAATCCTGGGTGAAAGTGAAGAGTAGTGTCAAAGCCGATCCATCCATTCTCGTCCACACCTGCAAACCGAAACCAAATCATCCATTGTGAGTCTTTTAATCACCTTTTCATTTTTCTGTATAAATCCTAGTTGTGCTCGTCATTGTAACCAAACCTGCGAAAATAAAACGAATGTGTTAGTCTTTGTTACGGTTCTATTTTAATCAAAAACTGTAAAGGTAAATCATAGTATTCTTTTTACTTGAACTTGACCATAACCCCGTTATTCCTGTCACAACCAAACCGAGACCCAAACCGAGACCCAAACCGAGACCAAACCGAGAACCAAACCAAGACCAAACCAAGGTCCTTGTTTCTGCCGAAACCTTTACCACTCAAAGTAACCATAACCCAAGATTTTAACTATTTCATTTTACAGAAACATCACCAAACCCCCAAATAAGCCGCGGGTATAAAAACCCCCTTTTTAATTTGAAACCCTAAAAATTGTAAACCTTTTTAATTACGAAATTAACACTTTATACATTCCAAAAACGTTATTTAATTTCAAATAATCAACCGTGTACAAGAACCCCCAATTTATATAAACCCTAATTTCAGTTTATTAATTAAAACCCTAATTAAACCCAATCCAAACCCGAATCAATTAATTAATTTAATTGGAACCAAGGTATGAATAAACCCCCAAATTTGACCGAAACCCTAATTTTTACAAAATCAATTATATGTTGAAATTAACATGTTTTTATGATAGAAAACGTTAATTAATTGTATTTAAACATGAGATTTAGAAAAACCCCCAATTATTTTCAAAACCCTAATTCGTTTCTTATTAAATTCGAGAGCCTTTTGTTCACAGCTTGTTCATACGAATGATTTAAAACCACAAATCTTTTATAAACGAAAATCATTAGACCATGTTATTAAAAGAAAAAGAGGGATGAAAACTTATCTGTGAATGATGAATAACTTAAACCCCTGGGGAAAAACACCTCAAGAACCGAATCGGTTTGATGTGGGGATGAAACCCCACATCCCACGCGAGTTTAATCACCATAAACCACCACAAATGATTTATGTATTAACCTGAAAATTATCTTAGCCATGGGAGAGTTGAGATCCGATCCAATTTTTAGAGAGAGAGAGAAGTGGGGCGGTGGGAGTGTTTCGAGAGAAGAGAGAGAGATTGACTGAGTGTTTTTGAATTGTGTGAGTTAAAAAAACACGTATAACCCCTTTTCCCTTCCTTGTTTGTATCGCCATTGGGCCAGGGCCGGGTTAAATGACCCTTGGGCCGAGCCATGGGTGGGTATGTTGGGTATATTTGGGCCAGTTTTGGTGTATTGGGTATTTAAGGCCCAAAACGAAATTTGTAACTTAAAAGTATTATTTAGCCCGTAAATCTCGATTGTTTAATAACCGATTTTTATGAATCATGTTTTCCATAAACGAAAAGTATTGTCAAGCACAACTAGGGTGTCGTGTCTTTTTACTAGTATAATTTTGATGTCGTAACACGATCCTTATAATTAAATAGGTCGCGGCTAGCGTAACCGTACTCTCGAGCTACCTTTATCTTCGTCATTTTTCTGAATTACGAGGTGAGTTTATAGCCCCATGTTTAACTATTTTTACTGATTTTTGGGGTGAGACATTGCTTGATTTAACGTATGAACACAAGTGCATTTACTAATTTATATATTAGTCTAAGTCCCACTAAAAACCCAGTTGCTTTGGCCCGTGAATCGTGAACCGTTAATTACTTTGTGTAAGCGCGAATGTTATGGATAGATCTATCGGGATTGACGTCCCTGTCTGTTTTGTCCAACAAGGGGACAAGCGGGCACAATTTCATTTGAGTCTGAGATAGGATGTCGTGGGTTTAGGCATCCAGTTGGGCTACATTTATATGATTATACTACCGGTGTTGTTAACGCTTCGGTGTCACGAGCTTAGACTGTAATAAATACTTTTAGGATGACTTTGTATTTGTTATATTGTCATCACTTTTTGGAAAATCTTGTGGTTCATTAAACATTTCAAATTAACTAAACCTATGAACTCACCAACTTTATGTTGACGCTTTAGCAATGTTTTTCTCAGGTATTAAGAAGGAAGATGCTAAGTGAGGTCTCATGCATTGCCGTCATTTCTTTTGAAACAAATATCATTTGTACTATCTGGAAAACTATGATTTGTAACTGTGACCAGTTTTATGCTTCCGCACTATGTTAAAACTATTTATTTTATCAATTACAAGTGATCTATTTTCCGAACGTCTCATTTAGAGGTCGTTCTTTGTAACTGTGTGTGTATGATAATCATGACGTCACCACTCCCTTGTCGCCATTATACTCTGATATTTTGGGACTGTGACAGAAGGGATGATCCAAAATAGTAATGGGTTAAAATCATTTTAGGTGAATAATGAAATTAGGTAGCCTAGTTTAAGAAAGTGCGGGTTTTTGCAAAAAATTCATCAATGTTTACACAGATTAAGGAAAACATTGTAAAGCAAAGATTCAGTCGAAATAGTTGCTGGCGGTTCCTTATGTAGGGCCGCGGTCCGATATCGATAAAGAACCGTGGGGAGGATAAAGAACCGCCACCAAGGGGTTCGAAAAAATGCACTTCCTGAAATTTTGCTAGCCCAGATTTTACACAAAGGTTTATCAAGACAAAGTGAATTATTAATCAAAATCTAGGAAGCTAACTAACACATAAGATGCACAAAGCTATGTAAATCGAAAGATCGATCACATAGGAAATTATCATTTAAATACTAAGTAATCCAAACACAAAGTATTAGTTAATAAACAAAACATCCTAGAAATAAAGAGAGAATAAGGAAACAATGTTCAACAATCCAAACATGTTCACAAACATGTCAACCATGATAAACCAAAGCTTCACTTATTCTTTTTGCTAAGTCCCTTGATCAATTTGCTTATGCTCTTGAACGATCCTCTTGACTCCACTCGATGATCATACAAATCACCTTGGGTTTTAAGATTAGCACGATAGACATCCTCAAGTCTGAAGTTATCCGGAAGTCTACTAGTGGCAAACTGAGGAGCAAGGATGATTTCGTCTAACCCGTCCATGAAAGTGTCCATGGATGGGTGGGAGTCACTCGAAGAGCCAACATGAGCACTAGTGCCTACGTCACCACAATCACTTGGTGACATATCAAAATCCTCATCATCGGACTCATGTGGATAGTACTTTCTCGAACCTCGATCACTTCTAGGCTTTTGTGGTTGTACCCTTTGAATAGGTAAGATAACTCGTTTTACCGAATGAAAGCGAGAAAAGTTGATGTCGGGATAGTCTTCAGCAACCTTCTTAAGAAGGTGAGTAAGGAGAATGGCATAGGGAAGGTTTGTTTTGGGTTTGGAAAGAGCATAAGTGATTCATCGAGCGATAAAATATGCGAGACTGTACTTGGCGTTGGTAGCGATGCAACATAACATGTGCGCCATACACGCCGGAATATGATCCCGGTTTCCACCAAGAAAAAACACATTTTCCCTAAGGATGCCAGCCCATCGGACCATACAATCATTAAGGTCGCTTAAGACAACCTTATAGCATTTCACCCGACGCTTGTTAGAGTGGAGGCTTCTTACAACATATCCACTACGCTCTTTACAAATGACATCAAGGATGAAGTCAAGGTCAATCTCTTCATTTTCATTTGAAGCACAATCGAAGGGCTCAAGGAGATAATCAAGTTTCCATTTATCCGTAAATCGACAAGTGCCTCTAAATGGAACACGAAGAGCTTGACCAAAGTATTCAAGAGAGAGTTTAATGAGTCGACCATCAATGACGAACCTAACATATATTCTACTGTTATCATAAACGAGAGAATATGTGCTAAAGAACTCCAAAAGAAATTCGGGGTATATATCCTCTTTGATGTTCAACAAACAATCAAACCCGATTTGTCCGAACATCGACTAAGTATATATATATAGCCCTCAATATCATTTTGGACAACTCTACCCTCGTGAAAACAACGATTTTGGAGTGAGGAGTAGGTATTGGCAAGTTGTGGGGAAGGACACATTTTGGCTAGGTTGGTATATATTGTTTAGTGCGTTGGTGATCTTGTTGATATTCCGAAGGCATGATTTAGTACCTAAATACAACAAATAAAAATATTTTTCCAATCACTCATATGTTAAACAAAAACCAAAAATCAAAAGGATGAGAATGTGTTTCATCAATTTCTTGACAAACAATAGATTAATCCTTATCATTCCCATGTTCACAATCTTCCTAGTTCATAATTGACAATAACATATTAATCATGAAAAATCAACAATGAACTTGAACATTGGTTTTTCAAAAGAAGGTTTTTAGGTAAGTATTTAACAATGTTATTACCAACTTGTTTATGGGTTTATATCAATTCCATCAATTAACCAAAATTATTTAGTCAAAATTCGGATTTTTCTACAAGTGGGTTTTAGTGAAATCTCAATCAATATGAACCTAAGGAATAATAGCAAGATTACTATGTCAACTCTTATTTATAGTAAGGTTCTAATTCAATATCAATTTTAAAAATCCACAATTATGAATGTATGAACCCTAGAACAAATTAGATGAAATTGAAAGAAATAACTTACAATTAATTGATCTTGAATGAAGGATGAGTGAAACCCACAAATTGGAATCAATTAATCTTGAGTAATTGAAGGTTTTGAAGGTGCAACAATGGTGGAAAAAACTGAAACCGTCGCTCTATTGGAGAAGAGAGAGAATGTTTGTTTGAAAAATGATTTTTATAAAAAAGTCTAGCACTTTAGTCGCAAGAACTGACCGCGGTTTCTTATCGATATGGAACCGCGAATTTGAGCCGCGACAGATAAAGAACCGCCTACAGTGGCGAGTTTTTATCAAAGAAAATCAAAGAATTTTTCAAAACCAAATTTTTCTAAAATCCTTAAAATATGTCTCCAGCCTTTTGGAAATCATTAGATCACTTCAACACTAAGTAATAATGCCTTTATGAAGGATTACGAGTTGAATCGAGATAGAAAAAGAACGAAGCAGACAAACGACTACTCGTAGCAAAGAAGCAAAAAAGAGAGAAGTCAAGGGGGTGAATCAAGACCAAGAACAATGCTCAAAAGACAAATGACAATCTTTAAATCTCGGAGACGAAGAGATTGTGTCATATATAGTGGTTTAAGACGTGCCTTTCCGGCGAAAGTCTAAACGGCTTTGGTAATGAACTACACCAAGAAATTTTGATGCATTTTATAAGATCATTTTCAAGAATAGTCTTATTCTACTTCCAAATGTGAGCAAAGTATAGATTCACTTTCTCTCCCACATGATCGGACAATTATTATTGCTAGGAATTAAAATAACTTTTTTTGGAATATTTCAATTCCAAATATGTAAAATCCAACTACAACTTGTGAGGTAGTTTGGTATCTCAAGGGATTCATCAATTATCCTAGAGATGAGCTCAATTGCACAAGTTACACATGATATAGGGCCAACTAACCGTGAGGGTGCAAACCATGGAAATCATGTTTGATACTTTAAGCTTATACTAACTCACTCTACATCTCCATAGTGAGTCAAGTATCCAAGCAATGAAGGTTTGAGAGGGAAAAAAGAAAGAATCACAAACCACAAACAAATGTCAAAGCAAGGATGCCAAGAACAAGCACATAGTCAAGTAATGATCAAAAGAGTGATCAAAAGGGCGTGTGGAAGAACGAAAACGTACCTTGGCCACAAAGTGCACTCCAAGCTAACAAGGAATCAATGCAAAGCCCAACTGATTGTAGGTAAATTACACACTTTTTAGGAAAAAGGCGTAAATGCGGTAAGTATTAAACAAATGATTTTAGGAAAAATCAAATGCTAATGACCGAATGAAAAGTTCGTTTCCCAAAGAGGTTTATTGTGTGTGAATAACTTGTTGTATTTTGGATTAATATAGAAGAAATAAAAAGATAAGAAAAAGAACGACGGATAAGTAAAAATTACATTACGACGACAAAACGTAAAACCGCAAAAAGGGACAAAATAAAAATTTAATCTAAAAATTCCCAAAAATTTACCAAAAATAACTAAAAATCCAATTAGGGTTTAAAAATGATCAAAACTTTTTCAAACCTTTTATTTAATTAAATATTAATTTTTAAATGCTAATTAAAGCCCTAAACATCAAAATAATTAATAAAAATCCCAAATAAAGATTTTTCAATTTATAAAAGTCTAAAATGACTTATTAAACTAAAAACTTTTTTTCCAAAATTTTAAAATTATTAAAACTATTTAAAATCAATTAAACTAAAAATAAAATATTAAAATAATATTAAAAATACAAAAATTATAAAAATTTCTAAAAACATGAAAACTAGTTTATTTTAACCTAAATAATCAAAAAATGGATGTGAAATTACCAAAATACCCCTATTGGGCCCACAAATGGGCTAAAAACCAAAACAGACCACTTAATGGGCTTTTTGGCCCAACAAAATTCAAACACAACCAAATAAGCCCAAAATTACCAGTCTTATTCAAAATTAAATTTTAAGCATACAAGTTTAAAGGCCCAATAGCTAAAAATGAGCTTATCACAGCTTAATAAGCCAACAACTTATTCTTAATGGGCCAATAAGCCCATTAAGCTATAAGCTAATGCCATAAGCTCTCCTTAAACGCACAACCTTCTATTGAGATTCTAAACCCTTTTGCAAAAGGAAATTTTGAAAAAGCTCAAGTAATAAGACAAAATCTTGAAAAGTACTTTTTCACTAAAAGACAAAATAGTCGGGTTTGAGTTCTAGAGGGTTTCAAAAGCTGATTCTTTTTGCAAAAGCTTACATATGGCTTAAATAAGAATAATCAAAAAGAAAAATCACAAAAGGTCAAGTAGAATAAGATGTAGAAGCAAGTAAGCTGGCTGAAAAGGCCAAATAGCTAGTTTCCTAGCAAAAACTTAACCAAATGACCTGAAACTTCTCAAATATGATAATAAGCTAAGAAAAATGACACCTATCATAAAAACCAAGTTGTTGCATGTACCAATAAGCAGAACTGAAAAATAAGCCAAAAATAGCTTATTTGACCAAAAGTCAAAGTATTCCAAACTTAACCAAATTGCCAGGGTTTGTTTATGACCTTGTTTTAAGCAAATTTTGTGAACGAATCAAGGCTGAGTACTTTGAAATCAAGAGGCCAGTTAGCCAAATGATCACAAATTTTGGACAAAATTGGCCAATAAGCCAGTTGGCTTATAAGAACTGAAGCAGACAATCCAAATAGCCAAATAAGTTTACAAGCAGCAAAGTAACAAGTATCAGTCAACAAAACAGCAGGGCATGTACTAGAATAACAAATGCTAAGCAAAATTGAGGTGGTCACTTTGCTGATGCAAATGACCACTTCAGCCAACTTCTATAAGCTCTAGCACACTCAATAAGCCACCAAAATCAAAAAGCAGATATAGCACATATAGCTTATCACTAAAACTCTTCCTAAACCAAAAATGAGACTCTAAATCCAAACAACAAAGATTTAATCCTTGCTGATGTGTTTCACCATTTTCAAACCACTTTTATCAGATTTTTCCAAACTTTGCAAAACCTTTTCCAAACCTTATAGGACTTAACCAATGACCTAAACAAGTGAAAAATACCTTGTTTAGTGTATCCAAATCCCAAGAACCAAGGGCACAAGGCCTTTTGATCCCAAAATCTAAACAACCTTGTTTTAGTACATTTTCAAACAAACTTTTGATTTTTACAAGTAACCTACTGATTTTATGATTCAAATACCTCAACTAGGTGACAACTAACAGATCTCAACAATAAAACACAAAGCAAAAACACAAGAACACCAAATCACATGGCAAAAAATGCATAGCAGATACAAACCACATAATTTTTAGGGGAAAACTTAAAGAACTCAATACCTCTCCCTAGTAACTTCCTATGGGGAGTCAACAATGCTCCTTGGACCACTCTCAACAGCTAGAGAGTGACCAAGGTCTTTGAACAATGAAGGAAAAGGTCTGATGATGGTTCAAAGTAAAACCAGACCATATAACAATGGATCTTCAACACAAATAAGCAAACAGCCTATCCAAGGGCTTAAATCCCTTCACAAGCTTGGTGTCAACAATTTTGCAAGAGCTATAGGCTTTGGGTAGGGGTTAGTATAGTAAAAAATAAGCAAACAGAACCAAGGATTTGAAAACTTTTCAAAGATCAAAATCTTTTCAAACCTAAACGTGCTTCAATCCAAAGATCAAAACACCTTTATAACATAAAATGGAACCCAGCTTCACTGTTAAACAACACCAACTTTCAAAAACATAAAAAGGAATTACAATTTTTTCAAAATACCAAACTTTTATTAATTTTAAAAAGGAATTACAATGTTTAAGAGAAAAAATGGAACAAAATCTCTCTCACAAGTTGAGGAGTCTTTATATAGGCCTTTGAGGCTGAGATAACAATGAAACTAATACTCGGCTTTTGGCTAAGTAAAAAATCTTATCGTCCGATCTCTTCGAATTGACTATTGGTCTAAAGTGCGACTCAATTATCTTTTGGTGAACAAGAGAATGGTTTGGTTGATTATCTATTTTAAACTAATAGCAAATAAGTAAGTGTCGTTGAGTAAAGTAGAAGTTTTAAAGATTAAACTAAATGTAACGAGTTAAAATTTAATGCTTGAAAACTTAAAGGCAATATTAAAAAATACTTGAACACTAAATAAAACTAACACTTAGAAACTTTGTAAAAACAAGAAACTAAAACAATCGGAAAGCAAAATGTAACTCTGATCGGAATATGTGGTCGAAAAGTAAGGTTGATCGGAATGTCCAAAAAAAGTCCAGATCGGAATATTTTCCGATCTGTTGATCGGAATGTTTACAATTCGCACCGTCGGAATATTAAACAAAGGGTCCAAATCGGAATGTTACAAAAGGGCCACAATCGGAATATTGATGATAAGTACTAATCGGAATGTTTAATAAAACATCCGATCTGAAAGAGCCAAAAATGGTCCTGATCGGAATGATGCAGAACAAGCCAAATCGGAATATGGTAAACCCTATTTCGATCCAAGGTGATCGGAATATAGGTGCTTTAATCGGAAAACATAAAACCCTTTTCCGATCTGGTGATCAGAAAGAGGGTGTGGGTGCTTGGTCGGAATAAGCCGATCGAAAAGGGGTTTAGACCCTTTCCGATTTAGGTGGAATTCGAAATAAGCAAAAGCAATAAGCTACTTATGATAAGCTATCACCAAAACTAGCACGAATCCAAAGTGAAATATACCAAATAAGCACAATCCACAACTTATCCAAACTCAAAATAAGCAAACTTTTAAATCAAACAATTAAAAGATGAACTTTTTAAGAAAACTTTTAAAAAGTAAATAAGCTAATCATGTAAATAAGCCAATAAGCACAAGAATCTTAAAGCTTAATCAAATGAAAGCTTATGTAGGAACAAAAAGATTAACTTTTTAAGCACAAAACCATTAAGATCAACACGGATTTAATGTGCTTCGTATCAAAATCAATCTAAAAATCAAAGAAAGGTAGAATGAGATTAAGGATTAAAAGCTTAACTAGAACTTGATTAATGAAATAAGCAATACACAAATGTTTAATCTTGAAAGATTAAAAGAAAAGATGAAACTTAGTGAGAGAAAGTTTAGAATTTTCTCTCTCTAAAACTAGAAAGAAAAGTAAAAAATGAAAACTAAAAAAAACTAAAGACTAACCACCCTCCTAATGTGTATTAGGAGGGTATTTATAGGGAAAATGAAAGGAGTGCATGTGTTGCATCTTCTTTCTTTCTTCACGTCTTCTCGACTCGATTTAATTCTTTGTCTTTCTCGATGTCGTCTCGGGATTAATTAAACTCGTCTTAACATTTCTTCATTTATTTAGACTCGAGTTCTTCGACTTCATTAAACTTCCGTCTTTAGACTTGTTCTTCGATAAATCTTCAGAATAGGCCTTGGACTTCCGTTCTTTTTGCACTCTTGATCTTTTGACTTTGTCTTCTCCCGTTTTCTTCGATAAAAGCCCGTGAAAACCCGTGTTTTTCTTCCTTTTTCATCTTTTGGTCCTAAAACACAATAAAAACACAAACCACGCATAATTTCGACTTTTACGACATAAATTACACGTTTTGGTCTTGTAATTATATGAAATAAGTGGTGAAAGGATAAGTGTTTTCACACTTATTAAATCCCCTACACTTGACTATTGCAATGCCCTCATGCAATGCATTAATTTTAAAGCACGGTTCACATTTTCCATCATAAATAACCCACCTTGGCCTTTATTAAATACTAAACATCTAAGAAAAATAAAATGATAAAAACAAGTAAAGAAATTAAAAACTTACATTGGGTTTTGGCTGCCATGAACGTTTATCATCCTCAAGTTCCACGTTCCCCATACCAAGCTTAAAAACGAGATCATTGTTATTATAAGTTAGCAAACTAACACGAATTCATGTGGGCCAATTATTCACTTAGACTCCTTTATTCCTAGGTGTATCTCTTATATTTTATTTTTTTCTTGAATGATCACGAGGATGCATTGTTTGACTTATTTCGATAGTTATTTAGGCCGAAAATAAAGTGAACGATTTAATCAATAGTTAGCTAAAGGACAAAATCTTTTAAAATTACTTCTCGGGACCTCATAAAGTTCATATCTTGGCATAGCTCGCTTCACGATTTGAGACCTTTCTCGGACCGATATTTGGCAGCGACTTTATACTTCAAATCTTTGAGAGACGTTCTTGAAATTATGGTCTTCTCTTCATAATAGGAATTTCTTCACTTGAAGTTTTGAGAGATTCTTCATCTTTGGACCACGACTTCTTCATTTTTCTCCAATCTTTATTTTGGACTTTGATATACAACGACCCGCCTCCTTTTAGGACTTGGATCTATTAATCCTCATACCTTGTTAGGGCCTTTTTGGATAGACTTCTCCATGATCTTTAGGGGAGTATTTGCTTTTCGTCGTGTGTCTTGATCCTTCATATTAATTTTTGATAAATAATTCTTCACATCACTTTTGGATCTTTAGCAACAAAATGTAGCCCTCATGCCTTGTTAGGGCCTTTTCGGACTCGCCAATCTTCGTATCCCGCTTCAATAAGTTATGCCTTGGCTATGAACTTTAATCCGTACCGAGCAACTTTTAAACGATCTTGGGCTAGAAGCTAAGTAACCTTTTAAATCGTACAACCTTATTTATTGCAGATAAATTTATTAACAAGCGAAGGGAGAATAGGCTTATAATTAACTCACATAAATTCAGGAAAGAATACCAAACTTATAATTGACTCTATCATCTCTCGTTCTCCACAGTTTAAAATCTCAAGGAATGAGACTCGTGGATGCTTAGCCTATTAAATCAAAGTTTTGGGTTTTCGAGTCGCCTATAGGATCTTGCAAATTCTTAGACTTTTTCAAGTTTAGAAATCGCATTTTAAAGTTCCTTTGATAAACGACTCTCTAGGATCAATTATAGGAAATTGCGAAAAGTTCTTGTTCTTAACCCGTAAGAGTTAAGACTTTCGCGTTTTATAGCTCCCTATATAAAAGCCTAGCAAAATTTGACTTAAACACGTTAAGGATACTAGCTAGAGTAAACTTAGATAAGTAAACTCGGGTTGAGTCAAAATGTTCACGACTAAGAAAAATTTTAAAACCACTTTATTGAAAATTTATTCTAGCAAGGAAAGAAAATAAACATAACAAAGGAAAATACAACTATACAACTAGGCCAAAATAGATTAAAATTTTGAAAAATGTCGAAAAATCACGTTTTCCGGTTAAAATGAGGGCAAATTCATGGAAAAGACCACTTACTTCGATAGAAGTCCCCCTACACTTGATATAAACATTGTCCTCAATGTTTAAGCATGTGGGAGTAAACTGCCCTACACTTAGGACATTGTGCACTTTATTTAAATCTTGCTAAGGAAAGGAAAACTAAAGTGAATTCAATGTGAACATATAAGATATGAAATATTGAATCACGCGAGTTTAGGATAGAACCGGGAAGATGGGAACACGGTATCACGGTTCGTCAAAAGTCATCAAGGTGGATCTTTGAAGCTTTAATCCCTGCACAACACAAGAAACAAGACAACAAACACATACGGGGCTCCCCCTACACTTATTATGAAAGCAGTAAAGGATAGATCACGGGTTGCCTCTCGAGAAGCGCTTGTTTTTGTTCACCGAGTCACGAGCCTGACTCGACCCAAATTTAGTTCCTGGGAAACGTGGTGACGGATGGAATCATCTCTTGAGAGATGTCCTCACCAAAGTACAGCTTCAAACGCTGGCCATTCACCTTGAAATTGGGCCCATTTGGTTGAGAAAGCTCAATGGTCCCATATGGAAAGACTTTTGCGACGGTGAATGGACCAGACCAACGGCTCTTCAACTTGCCAGAGAAGATCTTCAACCGAGAGTTAAAAAGTAAGACTTGATCACCAACGTGGAACTCTCGGTTCTTTATCCTTGCGTCATGAATGATCTTGGTCTTCTCCTTGTAGATCAGCGAGTTCTCGTAAGCTTCTTTCCTCAGTTCGTTAAGCTCGTTGAGTTGAATCTTGCGATGATCACCGGCTTTGTTGATGTCGAAGTTAGCCCACTTCAAGGCCCAGTGCGCCTTATGTTCCAACTCGATGGGGAGGTGGCATGCTTTCCCGTACACAAGACGATAAGGCGTACAACCGATCTGGGTCTTATAAGCAGTACGGAAAGCCCACAAAGCATCATCTAACTTATCGGCCCACGCGGCGCGATGCTCTCCCACAGTACGCTCCAAAATTCGCTTTAATCCACGGTTGGAAATCTCGGCTTGCCCATTGGTTTGGGCATGATAGGCGGTGGAAAGACGGTGATTGACACCATACTTAGCCATGACTCTTGCAAATTGATCATTGCAAAAAAAGAGTCCCGCGGTCACTGATAATAGCACGAGGAACGCCGAATCGAGCAAACAGCTGCTTTAAAAAGTTCACAACCACCCTCGCATCGTTCGTTGGGAGAGCCTTAGCTTCAACCCATTTAGAAACGTAGTCAACGGCTACGAGGATTTACTTGTTCCCTTTGGAGGATGGAAATGGCACCATAAAGTCGATGCCCCATACGTCAAAGATTTCATATTATTGTATGAAATTTTGAGGCATCTCATCTTTATGTGTGATCTTGCCTTGGCGTTGGCAAGCATCACAATGCTTAACCATTTCGTGAGCGTCACGATAAATGGTGGGCCAATAGAATCCAGAGTCAAACACTTTGTTAGCGGTGTAGTTGGGACCAAAGTGACCACCGGTGGGTCCTTTATGGCAAGCAGCAAGGATTTGCCAAGCTACCGGTCCATCAACACATCGACGAATGATCAGATCAGCACATTGTTTGAATAGAAAAGGGTCATCCCAAAAGTAAGTCTTAACATCATTCAAGAACTTCTTCTTTTGTTGGGATGTTAACCCTTTGATGAGAACACCACCCGCTAAGTAGTTTGCAATGTCGGTAAACCACGGGGTGTCATCAAGATTGAGATTGATAGACATTAAGGTCTCAAGGGGGAAAGAGTCATTGATCTCTTTGTTCGGATGATCCCCTTGATATGGATCCTCAAGTCTACTCAGATGATCCGCGGTTAGGTTTTCAGCACCCTTCTTGTCACCAATTTCAATGTTGAATTCTTGAAGGAGTAAAACCCAGCGAAGAAGTCTTGGCTTAGAGTCGTGCTTAGTCGTCAAGTACTTTAACGCGGAATGGTCCGTGTATACGATGGTGGTGGATAAAACTAGATAGGGGCGAAATTTTTCAAAAGCATAGACAACAACTAAAAGCTCTTTTTCGGTTGTCGTATAATGCAATTGAGCCCCCGTCATTGTTTTGCTAGCATAGTGGATTGGTTGGAAGTGTTTATTCACTCTTTGACCCAAAACCGCATGAATAGCAAAGTCGCTAGCATCGCAATTAGGGGTAACCAAGACCGGTGCCTTAGTTAGCTTATCCTTAAGAATATTGAAGGCTTCGATACACTCTTTAGAAAAGATAAAAGGAGTATCTTTTCTTAAGAGGTGGGTCATCGGGCGAGCGATTTTAGAGAAATCCTGAATGAATCGACGATAGAAGCCCGCATGACCCAGAAAACTTCTCACACCCTTCACGGCTGAAGGTGGAGGTAATTTGGCTATGACATCTACTTTAGCACGGTCGACTTCAAGACCGGCTTTAGAGATTTTGTGTCCTAGCACAATGCCTTCTTTTACCATAAAATGGCATTTTTCCCAATTCAGAACAAGGCGAGTGTCTTCGCACCGCTTAAGCATACGTTCCAAATTGGCAAGGCAAGAAGAGAAGAAATCCCCAAAGACCGAGAAATCATCCATGAAGACTTCCATGGTTTGCTCAACCATGTCATGGAAGATAGCCAACATGCACCTTTGGAAAGTCCCGGGGGCATTGCATAAGCCAAAAGGCATCCTTTTGTAAGCAAATGTGCCATAGGGACAAGTGAATGTTGTCTTCTCTTGATCTTGGGGATCGATGTGTATTTGGAAATAACCCGAGAAACCATCAAGAAAGCAGTAATATTCATTACCCGCTAAACATTCAAGCATTTGGTCCATAAAAGGTAGAGGGAAATGATCCTTTCTCGTGGCATCATTGAGTTTGCGGTAGTCTATACAAACTCTCCATCCAGTAACGAGACGGGTAGGAATCAACTCGTTGTTTGCATTGGGCACAACGGTGATTCCGCCTTTCTTAGGCATACAATGGACTGGACTAACCCATGGTGAATCCGAAATAGGGTAAATCATACCCGCATCAAGAAGTTTGATGACCTCTTTTTCGATGACTTCATGGATTTTAGGATTCACCCTTCGTTGGCTTTGAATTGTGGGCTTAAAGTCGTCCTCCATGAGAATTTTATGTGTGCAAAAGTGAGGATCAATTCCGCGAATGGCGGAGATTTTCCAAGCGATAGCTCTTTTATGCTTCTTCAACACGGCGATAAGTCGGGCTTTTTCTTCTTCTTTTAGGTCCTTCGCGATGATGACCGATAACTTCTCGTTGTCTTCAAGAAAAACGTACTCTAGATGAGGCGGTAGGTCTTTAAGCTCAAGAGTAGGAGAATCCTCAATAGATGGTGTAACTAACGATGGATCATCATTAGTCACCTCTTTAGGAGAAGGAGGAGGAAACGGGTCTTCATTGAGAAGTCTCTCAATAGTACGAATGTCTTCATCCCAATCGGTGGACGAATTATCATACTTAAAATCGAGAGGACCCAAGCTAGCTTCGAAATCATCCAAGTCACTTTCTCCAAAAGGGGTCAATGCCGGATCAATTGAGGCAACGGTCTCAACATTGGGTAGAGAAGAGAGAGTACTTTTGCAAGCATCATGAAAATGTTCTTCACAAGCCCATCGAGAACATCAATAGCATTAACACTCTCATATGAATAAGGTTGCTTAGAAATCTTACCCATGTTGAAAATAATTTTATCGTCACCAACTCTCATGATTATTTTGCCCGCGGCTACATCAATGAGAGTGCAACCGGTCCTCAAGAAGGGACGTCCAACGATTAATGGAACATGGGGGTCCATCTCGTAATCAACGACAACAAAATCCGTCGGGAAGGTGAATTTGTCAACGCCAACACAGACATCTTCGGCTATCCCCACTGGATAAGCAACCGTACGGTTAGCTAATTCCAAAGTCATTTTGGTGGGGACTAGATCGAGAGAGATAATTGCTTCCAAACACTTAAAGGCATTAAGTTTATACTGGCACCTAGATCGGCTAGGGCCATGCAATTCTCTATTCCTGGGAAGTTGTAGGGAATCAAGAAGCGACCCGGATCACCAAGTTTGGTGGGCAATTTCCTTAAGAGAACGGCGGAGCAATTCTCATTAAGTTGGGTCTGAGCAATGTCAAGAAGCTTCTCCTTGTCACTAAGAAGATCTTTAAACATTTTCGCGTATTTGTGCATGTGAGCGAGAGCCTCGGCAAAGGAGATGTTAAAATTCAATTGTTTAAACATTTTGAGAAAGTTTGAAACTTGAATATCATCCTTGCTCTTTTGCTTCTCTTTCCTAAACCTTGAAGGATAAGGTAAATTGGATGAAGAAGAAGGCTTTAGGGGAGTAGGATCACTCACAACCACGGGTGGTGTGGAAATGGGGATAGAAGGTGAAGGAGGTGAGGAAAGTTGCTCTTTTTCCTTGTTCACAAATACGGGTGGAGGTGTAGGAAGCTCGGGTTCCGTATAACCTTTTCCACTACGAGTGGTGATTGCTTTCATCTCCCCTCTTGGATTCGCAACGGTGTTACTCGGAAGAGTACCCGAAGAAGAGGGTTGATTACCTTGGATGAGCGAACCGATCATATCACGTATGTTAAGCGCTTGAGTGATGAAAGAGTCTCTGATGTCTGCACGAATTTCATTGCTTTGTTTTGCCATGTCATTCCTTAGCTCGGTTCGAATATCGCTCCCTTGTTTCGCCATGTCCTTCTTCAAGTTGACAAATTGACTCTGAAGATTCGTCACCATCTCTCTATTAGTCTTCATGAATGTTTCGACGTCTGGATTCAATGCCATCGGTTGATTGAGAGGTGGAGCTTGGTAAGCTTGAGAATTTCCTTGATTTGGGTATGAGTTTCTTTGGGATTGATATTGATTCGTAGCACGAGGTTCGGATTGGTTGTTTCGGTTATAGCTTTGTTGTTGGTTTTGGTTTGTAGGAGGGAAACCGGGTGGAGCAAGATAGTTGTTTGAACGATAACTTAGCAAGCTACGGTCTCCTTGAGGATGAGCTTGATAGCCTCCCGTGGGATAAGTATTGTATGCCGCGTTAACGTTTTCAGAAAAATTGCCTTGAGTAGAAGGACAATCATTGTAAGAATGAGGACCGCCACATGTGTCACAAGAAATAGCAACGGCTTTAGCTTGTTGAAAGTGGTTTGTGGCCATGGTCATGAAATTCTTGTTCATCTCAGCGAGTTGTCGAGAAATTTCAGTCATCTCGTGATTGGAAGTAGTAGAAGAAACATTGACTCTCGGGTTAGATCTTGAGGATGCGGATGAATCCCAATTCTTGTGGTGAGTAGTCATTTTTTCAATCAACTCTCTACACTCCTCCGGTCTCCTTTTCATAAAAGTACCACCGGCGGCGGCATTGATCGTGTCACGATCACGAAAAGTGAGACCATTGTAGAAAGTATCAATGAGAGTAACGGGGAGCATGTTGTGATTTGGACAGCGGTCGATCAAATCATTGTATCGTTCCCAAGCATCGAAGAGCGATTCATCATTGTCTTGCATGAATCCACTAATTTGGTTACGAAGGCTGGTGACCATGGATGGTGGGAAGTAGCGCGACAAAAAGCGTTGAGTCATGTCATTCCAAGTATGAATAGAATTCTTTGGGAGACGGTCAAACCATTTTTCGGCATGGTGAGAAAGCGAGTGAGGAAAGAGTTGGAGGCGAAGGTCATCCATAGAAACACCGGGGGACTTCATGCTTTAGGTGATGGTAATGAATTTGTCGAGGTGTTTGTTGGCATCATCATCCGGAATTCCGCGAAATGGGTTAGTTTGCACTTGTTGGATCATGTGATGCTTCAACGAAAACTCCTGAGCCGTGACGTGCATTGGCGCAATCGGGCCTCCGCGTCTGTTCATGGTGGGTTGACACAATTCCTCCATTGTTCGTAAATCAGGTAGGGGAACATTGTTGTTGTTGTTGTTATTGTTATTCAAATTGGGTAGAGGTGGGTTATTATTGTTGTTGTTAACACCAGCTATATCTAAATCTTCACGAGTCTCGGGCTCAGAATAGTTCGAAGATCTAGTACGCATACACCTGCAGAAGAAAAATGCATAGAGAGAATATCTATATAATCTTTTTGGTGCAAAACCTTTTGGAAAAGAATTGCTTTTTATGATTTTCAATGTTTTTGTATTTTTGAAGAGTTTTATATTTTTTATGGATTTTGAAAATTTTTGAAGCAAGGAAAATAACGTTCAAAGAACGGATCCAAAAATTCAATGCATCTCTCACTAGAAACCGTTAATCGTAACGAAAAGAGCCGGCAGCGGCGCCATTTAATACTCGGCTTTTGGCTAAGTAAAAAATCTTATCGTCCGATCTCTTCGAATTGACTATTGGTCTAAAGTGCGACTCAATTGTCTTTTGGTGAACAAGAGAATGGTTTGGTTGATTATCTATTTTAAACTAATAGCAAATAAGTAAGTGTCGTTGAGTAAAGTAGAAGTTTTAAAGATTAAACTAAATGTAACGAGTTAAAATTTAATGCTTGAAAACTTAAAGGCAATATTAAAAAATACTTGAACACTAAATAAAACTAACACTTAGAAACTTTGTAAAACAAGAAACTAAAACCATCGGAAAGCAAAATGTAACTCTGATCGGAATATGTGGTTGGAAAGTAAGGCTGATCGGAATGTCCAAAAAAAGTCCAGATCGGAATATATTCCGATCTGTTGATCGGAATGTTTACAATTCGCACCGTCGGAATATTAAACAAAGGGTCCAAATCGGAATGTTACAAAAGGGCCACAATCGGAATATTGATGATAAGTACTAATCGGAATGTTTAATAAAACATCCGATCGGAAAGAGCCAAAAATGGTCCTGATCGGAATGATGCAGAACAAGCCAAATCGGAATATGGTAAACCCTATTCCGATCCAAGGTGATCGGAATATAGGTGCTTTAATCGGAAAACACAAAACCCTTTTCCGATCTGGTGATCGGAAAGAGGGTGTGGGTGCTTGGTCGGAATAAGCCGATCGGAAAGGGGTTTAGACCCTTTCCGATTTAGGTGGAATTCGAAATAAGCAAAAGCAGTAAGCTACTTATGATAAGCTATCACCAAAACTAGCACGAATCCAAAGTGAAATATACTAAATAAGCACAATCCACAACTTATCCAAACTCAAAATAAGCAAACTTTTAAATCAAACAATTAAAATATGAACTTTTTAAGAAAACTTTTAAAAAGTAAATAAGCTAATCATGTAAATAAGCCAATAAGCACAAGAATCTTAAAGCTTAATCAAATGAAAGCTTATGTAGGAACAAAAAGATTAACTTTTTAAGCACAAAACCATTAAGATCAACACGGATTTAATGTGATTCGCATCAAAATCAATCTAAAAATCAAAGAAAGGTAGAATGAGATTAAGGATTAAAAGCTTAACTAGAACTTGATTAATGAAATAAGCAATACCCAAATGTTTAATCTTGAAAGATTAAAATAAAAGATGAAACTTAGTGAGAGAAAGTTTAGAACTTTCTCTCTCTAAAACTAGAAAGAAAAGTAAAAAATGAAAACTAAAAAAACTAAAGACTAACCACCCTCCTAATGTGTATTAGGAGGGTATTTATAGGGAAAATGGAAGGAGTGCATGTGTTGCATCTTCTTTCTTTCTTCACGTCTTCTCGACTCGATTTAATTCTTTGTCTTTCTCGATGTCGTCTCGGGATTAATTAAACTCGTCTTAACATTTCTTCATTTATTTAGACTCGAGTTATTCGACTTCATTAAACTTCCGTCTTTATACTTGTTCTTCGATAAATCTTCAGAATAGGCCTTGGACTTCCGTTCTTTTTGCACTCTTGATCTTTTGACTTCGTCTTCTCCCGTTTTCTTCGATAAAAGCCCGTGAAAACCCGTGTTTTTCTTCCTTTTTCATCTTTTGGTCCTAAAACACAATAAAAACACAAACCATGCATAATTGCGACTTTTACGACATAAATTACACGTTTTGGTCTTGTTATTATATGAAATAAGTGGTGAAAGGATAAGTGTTTTCACACTTATTAGAAACCCTAGCTAAGAAGTACCTAAAATGCCCTTGAGTCTTCTAGATGCTTGAGGTGTTATGAGCTGTCCCATTTGATCCTGGACGTTCCTTTTGGCTTTAGGGACAAGTAATGAGTGTAAAGCGTTGATCTTGCCATGTGTCATTCCTTGGAGAGGAAGTAGTGTTTTCATTGGTGGACGGTTTGAATGGTGGGGACCATTGAGTGGAGTGGTATGTGATGTGAAGCGTGGGAATGATTCGTGTAGGGGTGAATTAGTTGTGGGTTAGGGTAATTGGAATTTACCCTTTGTTTTAAGTGGGATAGTTATTGGGGTCATGATGGTGAATAGTAACTCGTTTGATCCGAAAAAGGGGGGTGGTAGGTTGTTTGGCGCATTTTTGTTATTTAAATGTTTGGTGTGGCAAAAACAGCCCTTGGTCTTTGGCAAAAACTGTATAACAAGTTGTTTCAGCCCAAAACACGTTTTCCTTTGTTAAATAACTTTTCACTTTCACACTTTTGCCCCAAAACTTTGTAACAAGGGTTTCAAGGGTTTGTTTTACCATTTTTGAATATTTCAAGGACTGATCTTAGAAATTCTTGATCTTTGACGGTCTTCATTTGATGTTTGACATTATGGAGGACCATTGTTGAGAATTTTGAAATCTTGAGGGACTAAACTTGCCAAATCTTCAAAGTTGAGGGACCTTTTTGTAATTTTGACAAACTTAAGGGACCAAACTTGTAACTATCAATATAAAAGGGTATTAAGTGTCATTTCTTCATTGATGAGGGATTATTATTGTACATATTCAATACTTCAAGGTCTTTTCTTTGAGAAATCACAAACTAGGGCCGGGTTTATTGTGCGGCTTCGTTTCTCGTGTTCGTTTTTCCTTGTTTCTTGTGATCTTTTATCTTTTTCACGATATCCATACCTAAAATACACAAGTAAACAAACACAAGCATATATATGGTATTTATATGAAATTTTATGCATTTAAAGCCCGAAAAGAACGACGAGATCATGTATAAATCCCATCTCATCACTCCTCCATACTAAACCATTGCCGTGCCCTCACGCAATGCTAGAATAAAGTATTTAAGCAACTCCAAAATTCAATTTTATTACCCTTTATTGAAAAGTAAAACTTGCTACAATACTACGAAGATGTGTTAAAGACATAATGTATGATTTTCATCACGAAAGTGACTTTTAGGGTCAATGAATAAAAACAAGTGAATGTTTCATAGACTAAAGTTCATCATCCTTAATTGTAACACCCCACTTGGATAAGTGGACCGTTACGCGTATTTATGGCGTGTCATCAAAGCATAAGGTAAATGTCCTAAAACATTAACTGGCCATAAAGGAATACCGGAATCAAACATCGGTAATCCAAACATAAGCCCAAAACATGAAAAGTAAAATATTGAAGGAAAGGACTAAACAATGTCCAAATAAGCAGAATAATGTAAGAAATGCATAAAGTAAGAAGTCTGGATAGCTTCCATCCAAATGCACATGCTCTCAGAATCCTAAGAGCGTCCTGGTGTACCTGCCGTTAGAACATGAAAGGAACTACGGCTGAGCATAACACTCAGTGAACGGATATAAAACATGATAAGAACATACTGAATGAAACAGGCGATAGAATACTGAAGCTGTAAGACTGATATGTAACATGTGGTAGAACTCTGCATAAAATCTGAGAAACCTGGTTCATATATACTGATACTGAAATATAACTATTAATTCTGAAAACATGCATTTACTGTATTTTATTTGCCAGAGCTTATATAGGTCACGTGTTGTAACAACCGTGCATGAATAACTGGAGGGGTGACCTCGTCATGCTATAGAGGGGTGACATCTAAATAACTGTGCTGGGTGGAGGGATCAGCTCCAATGTGAAGGATGTAGAGCACACACCACATTCACCCTGATAACTTGTAACACATATAAGCCTAGGATGCATCCATACGCCCCACTAATAATACTGATAAAATGGCCAAGCTGAGCTGAGTGGGACGATGCAGGATATCACTCTCCTGCATGTGAGTCACGACACCGGTGCCTCTAGTGCCGTGGTTACGGTACCTCCGTAACTAGTACATAAACTGGTCGTGCTTGTATATAATGCTCAGGCAATTTATTTAGTTATTAATATGATTACTGGAAAACTTAAACATATACTGGGGAAAAACATTTGGCTGAAGACGGGAAATCCTAATCATGCATAGAATGGAAGTCCTTACTGAAAGGACGGAAAATCCGTACCTCTAGTCCAGTAACTGACTGAATGGAAGACTGAACGAATACTACTCGGGCTTCACGCGTGCTACATGAATAAAGGACGCGAATAAGTTAACTGATATTAGTTTATGGAATTTTACTGATCTTATTGGCTTCTTATTTATTCATTTTATTTTGATTCTGAAATTCTGTACGTATACCAACTGATAAATCTATACTTATATTAATTCATTTTAATGTATTATTTTCTACTATTAATTATGGTACAACGTATTTCTGACGCTATAGTAATACTACCTTAAGTATCCCGCTAAAATAAAAAGTTTCTTAATTTAGAAGTTCCCAAAATAATTAAAAAATTTTTTTATAAAATTATACCCTTTTAAATATTAAGGAACTATATTAAATTAATACATTTAAAATATCTTTTAAACGTTGATAAAACAAGTTAATTTAAAAGGTATAATATAAAAATATCTATTTTATTATTTATAATAATGTCCCGAGCCCATCTCGATCGCACTAAACAAATCAACATATGATACAAAATCTGCCTACTAGAACTAGCGACAGAAAATCTGTCACTAAAAGTGTCGCTAAAAACTGAGTTCTTTTTTTTTTAAAACTGACACTAAGCAAATTCTGCGACAGAAATTATTGTCACCAAACTGTCGCTAATTTCAGAACTAAATCCTTTTATTTTCTGATTAAAAAGTTCCCACTGCTTTTTAATTTCTTCCCACTGCTTAATAGTCCCAAACATCCCCTGTTGGTGGTTTCTGCTGTTCGAAAAGCCAAACACCCCTGCTGTGGGGTTTGTTTCGGGCTGGTCACAAAAGAGACACCACCAAGACCACACTGGTCTCGTCTGTGAACGCCCAACACCCACTGATCGGTTGTTGGCCGAGACAGAAATACACTGAGACACTAGTGTCTCTCGGTTTCTTTTTTTTTAAACGTAGACCCCTGTTTGGGGCTTGGCTGCTCTCGGCAAAAACCAAAACAAGCACCACCGAGAGCTTTATGCTCTCGGTTTTTCGTGTACAACATCAAAACCCCACTATTTATTAACACGATAATGTGATCCAATCCACCCCCGTGTATTCTCATCTTAACAATCGGTTTTTAATGCACTAAAAGGAAGGATCATATAATTTACCTTAGTCTGATGTTTTAGGATGAGAGGTAACACACAACCTCGATGATGAACGAATCAAAACCTGAATCCATTGTTCTTAATTTCTATCTGGCGGCCTTCTTTGTTTTTTTTTTGTCGGCAGCTACAAAGGGGTAGAACCCTACGCCCCTTTTTTTTTTTGATTACTGGTGGTGCAAAATAGGTTTCCCCGTATATGTTTTATTTACCCAAAATGGGTTGGGTTAGGAGGCCCATTTCTTTTTTTCTTTTTTTATTTGCTTTATACTCTAAAACCGCGGCCCAATAAAGTAATTCATAAGATTTCGTTTTCGATTCGCTTCGTTTAAATTCGTATAACTTGTGTGTTCGTGTATTCAATTCTGTCACATATTTATTTATCTTCCTGAATAATTATTACTTACATAATATTTGACTAATTCCTATTTATTATTTTTCTGAAATAATTACTTACGTATCGTTTTAAATAAAACTGAGGCTGCGTAAATTACTGTTAACGTTTAATTATTTATGTATAATAAATAATACATACGTAATGTTTTCTGAATAATTATTTTGTTATAGTATTTAAATTAACTGAGACTGCGTATTTATTGTTTACATTTTAATAAGGTTAAAGCTGAGACAACGCGTATTTAATATTCGAGGATTTTAAATACGGGTTTTACAATTCTTCCCCTCTAAAAAAATAATTCGTCCTCGAATTAGGGACGCGATAATGTTGTGGTTTTACAATTCTTCCCATCTAAAAAGGAGAAATTCGTCCTCGAATTAAAGGTAATAAGCTGATGAAGTTATAAAAACTGAAAGAACAAGTAGACTAAAAAGACAATTAAGCTGAAGGATAAATTGTCTTCTAATTAAGACATAATGCTGCTGATAGCTATAAACCTGACATGACTGAAATGATCATGTAACGTGACATGGCTGAAGAGAACATGGAACGTGACATGACTGAAAGAACATAACTGAATTTATTAAAGAAAATAATGAGAGGTCCGGATGGACTCCTCCGTTTCGAGTGGTCTCCCGCTCGAAACGATTCCTTCAAGGTCTAAAAAATATTGGTCCTGATGACCCTGTCCTGATGATGCGGAATAGTTTCTGGTTCCATACTTAAGATGGATTTCCTAAATCTGATAGGATGAACAAAGCAATTGCATGTAGAATACATGAAACGGTACATATAAATATCCTGAAATATAACATTTACATATCTGAGCAAGCTGCTGAAAACATATAAGGGCGACTACGTGAACAATTTCGAACGTACAACGTGAGCAATGGTGAACGTGGTTCAAAATTATATGAGGAGCGCTGGTATGGTATTAGAATATGATAAGTGAATCATACTGTGAACGTGATACTAGAACATATTATGAACGTATGCTGACTGAGAAATGAATGCCAACCGATACGGCCTGAGATGTGAAACGTCTGCCTGGTTATGGAATAGCTGTGCTAAACTTGAGTCTGATTTCTCAAGCTAACCGTATTCGGTAATAAACTAAGAAACGTGTATCGTGAAATGGCACACGAACTTGAACGTGAACAATGTTATGAACACAAACGTGAGCTTAAATCACGAGATAGCATAAAAGATGAACTGAAACAGCATCATACTGCGAATGAGACGTAAACGTGAAAGTGAAAATAAACATGAATTTAAAGTGGGCGTAAACATACACTTGATCGTGAACATGAATTCTGTCTGATATGATGGTCAAAGGAATGCCTTGAATTTGTACGATTTACTGCTGAATTTCAAAATTTTCTACAGATCTGCTACTGCGTGATCCTTTCGGTTGAAAGCAACGCGCACGCTGATTATATGGTTGATGATAACTTAGATAGTATCATACTTTCTCTGAGCCTGTGGTAGCTGATAACGATTTCATGGAATTTCGTCTCATTTCTGTTCAGAAATTTCTAAGGGTTGTAGTAACTCACTAACATGACGGCGTTCTATCTTGAACTTGCAGTAGGTCAGGCATCTAGATATGAACATAGCTGCATTAATGTGTGATGCAGATTCTATTAAAGTTTTGTCTGGGATTATGGAACATTCTGGTGGAAATCTGGTTGAATAGTCATAAAACATTTTTAGTGAGAACTGTCGGCAATTTCTGCGGTAATAGTCAAATGAGTTCTAGAAAATTTTGTACTTCGTTCACAGTCGTCGGTCGGGACCATCAGGTTATGGCCTTCACCTTCGCAGAATTGTCTGAAATTTCTTTCTACTGAAATAGAATGGCTCAGAAATGCCACTTTGTTCAATTGGGATTCATATCTGGAAAGCTGTATATAAAATTTTCTCCTATCGAAGATTCTGTGCAACTGTGGGAAAATGAAATTCATGTTCTTCTCTCACCACTTCTGGTGGCATGGTCGCGAATTGTTCTGAAAATATTTAAGATATCGTAGCAGGTCAGGTAAATCTTCTATACGTGGAATGAATATCGATTAAGAATAGTGATCTGGAAATTTTCCGGTGGTCGATACATGATCTCATGTTATCGGCCTTCTTTCCAATAGACAGAAACGGTGCACTTTGTGGTGGTGCGTTAGGGCGAATAAAGCCTCGTTCCGGTAACTCTTGCCGCAATTGCTGCAACTCTTTTAACTTAGTTGCGGCCATGCAAGGAGTTTTGAACACAGGTTCCGTTCTTGAGACAAGCTCGATGTATAATTATGTCTCGTGGTTTGAAAGGAATTTCTGAAATTATGTCTGGAACTTTGGAGAAATCTGCTGGTCATAAATTTAAAGAATTTCAGAAGTGGATTATAACTGGTGGCTAGAAAATCTTCGTAGCTATGGACTGATAAATCACGCGCTTGTAAGGCAGAAACAACTTGTACTGATTTTCCTAGCAGAAAATATAATAAATATATTTGGGATTTAGTAAGACGGATCTTGTCGTTAACTGAAAGGATAACTTAATAAACATGGGAGGTACTGTGGAGTCCTTTATGGCTGGGCGGTCAATAAATGCCTGTTTTAAAAAAAAATAAAGCTATCATGGGAAGACGTGAAATAAACATGGTGATTTTCACTGCATGTGCTCGTCTGAAATCTCACATGATGAATACTACGTGTTTAACCTGAATAATACTCTAGTGGTGGTGAATGAAATTTTAATGGTCTGATTTATGCGTGGCATGACACAACGGGTATACCCCATTGGAGGGTACCCTGAATTTCTGAGGACCTGGTTTAGGAGGCATACAGGTGTTATGAATCTGACTCGTACTTTGAGAAGATATTCATATGACGTGTACTATGACTGGTGTCCTGACATGTGTCTTCCGATATGATACTTGGGACCTACATCTTGACTGTTGTCTGAACATGTATTTTAATGGGTGAGTCTGAATAAGATTAAGAATTTCTGGTAACTGCTAGGATTGGCAGACCGGTCAGACTACTGACCTCTTGTATTTCTGTTCACGTCCGTTCCGGAGTTCCGATAGTTACTGACTGATCAATTATAAGCATGGTGGTTGACACTACTGCTATGTCTGTCACTTTATGACGGTCATTATCATGACCGTGATTCATGTAACTATTCTGCTGAGTGGCCGACTGGGTTCCGGTTCCCACTCTCCTAAATGAACGATTAGCTGAGTGAAATGTGACATCTAGCTGAGAAGGTAAAAGTATGGAATGGAATGGTAGTGTCTAATGGTTGAAATTTTTATTGTTTTCAGAAATTTTAAATTCATAGTTTTCTTCCTTGTTCTTCAGAGTCTTCATAGTATGAACGGCATTAGCATCTTGAGAAATCTCCAAAGTATTAGCAGCATCAACATTTGTGAGGTCTTCAAAGTGTTTAGCAGCATCAGCATCTGGTACATTCTTCAACTCACGAGAAGCATCAGCACCTGGTATAATACCGACAAGTGTGAGATGGTTGAGGACCGATTAGTAATATCCATGGAGTAGGATACCTGGTGTACACCTGGTATACTGTACATGAAGTGCAAAATGAATACTGCTTATGGGGCATATCTGAGGTACTGTACGTGGAGTACACATGAAATACTGTACATGGCACTGGTGGAAATTTTATGGGATGATCGATACTGGTGTCGCTTGTCTGACATGATCAAGCAATTAATTTGATTTAGACGGTAGTAAACCGGTCTGAAATAAGTAACATGATAGGCTGACAATTCCTGCATAGACTTACTGCTGGTTGTATCGAGGCTGAAAAGTATGATATAATCGAAGTCCCAACAGTGGTCAGC
This sequence comes from Glebionis coronaria, assembly GCA_025667525.1. NCBI lineage: Eukaryota > Viridiplantae > Streptophyta > Magnoliopsida > Asterales > Asteraceae > Glebionis > Glebionis coronaria. The sequence continues at coordinate 285,698,971 of CM046880.1, read as the reverse complement.
ATGAAGCATGATTAATGAAGGCCAATCATGATTTATCATGAAAACAGGATTTTACTGAAATTCTTTTTGTGTCTTAGCATGGAGACATTTATCATTCTGCTGAACATAAAACCCTTGTACAAAGACATGAAACTGAAACAGCGTGGAAGCGACATCAACTTGAGATTGTGCGAACTGGATTGTTATAAAGACTATAAGAGTATGATCAACTGACGTGGATGGCTATGGGTCAATCCACAGGATTCATGGAACAAAACATGTGACTAAGTATGGGCGATTCTGGTTCGATCCATACTTGTCAAAATTTTCTGAGAATTGTCATGTATAGAAGTTTATAATCTGGGACTAAATATGGTTGGCTGAGGTCCAATCCATACTTGTCAAAGTTTATGAAATGTCTTGATATGACAAAGGTGAACAACTGTGGATCGGTTCATAAGAAATCATTCGACTGAATAGTATGAAATTTGACCTGAAAAATGGTGAACATTTTTTGCTGATTCACCCAGTAATATTTGACTGGAAACATGAATCTGACATGAGTAAGGGTAAACTCATATGGTCAGTTCATCTATACCAAAAATCTGAACGACAAGAGTGAACGCCTATGGTTCGGTTCACCAAACAAAATTCGAATGAAAACACATGCGACTAAATATAGCCAGTCCTGTACCAACCTTTTACTTAGTCAAAACATTAAGAAAACTGACTCATAAATAAAGAAAACTGACTGAACAATCCATGAGGAACATGAAAGATAACAACGCCAAAATCTGGGAAGTTCTTGGTGACTACCCACTAGTCACAGGTCAAGTTTTAGAGCCTACAGGTCGAACCTTGCGCTCTGATACCATAATTGTAACATCCCACTTGGATAAGTGGACCGTTACGCGTATTTATGGCGTGTCATCAAAGCATAAGGTAAATGTCCTAAAACATTAACTGACCATAAAGGAATACCGGAATCAAACATCGGTAATCCAAACATAAGCCCAAAACATGAAAAGTAAAATACTAAAGGAAAGGACTAACCAATGTCCAAATAAGCAGAATAATGTAAGAAATGCATAAAGTAAGAAGTCTGGATAGCTTCCATCCAAATGCACATGCGCTAAGAATCCTAAGAGCGTCCTGGTGTATCTGCCGTTAGAACATGAAAGGAACTACGGCTGAGCATAACGCTCAGTGAACGGATATAAAACATGATAAGAATATACTGAATGAAATAGGCGATATAATACTGAAGCTGTAAGACTGATATGTAACATGTGGTAGAACTCTGCATAAAATCTGAGAAACCTGGTTCATATATACTGATACTGAAATATAACTATTAATTCCAAAAACATGCATTTACTGTATTTTATTTGCCAGAGCTTATATAGGTCACGTGTTGTAACAACCGTGCATGAATAACTGGAGGGGTGACCTCGTCATGCTATAGAGGGGTGACCTCTAAATAACTGTGCTGGGTGGAGGGATCAGCTCCAATGTGAAGGTTGTAGAGCACACACCACATTCACCCTGATAACTTATAACACATATAAGCCTAGGATGCATCCATACGCCCCACTAATAATACTGATAAAATGGCCAAGCTGAGCTGAGTGGGACGATGCAGGATATCACTCTCCTGCATGTGAGTCACGACACCGGTGCCTCTAGTGCCGTGGTTACGGTACCTCCGTAACTAGTACATAAACTGGTCGTGCTTGTATATAATGCTCAGGCAATTTATTTAGTTATTAATATGATTACTGGAAAACTTAAACATATACTGGGGAAAAACATTTGGCTGAAGACGGGAAATCCTAATCATTCATAGAAAGGAAGTCCTTACTGAAAGGACGGAAAATCCGTACCTCTAGTCCAGTAACTGACTGAATGGAAGACTGAACGAATACTACTCGGGCTTCACGCGTGCTACATGAATAAAGGACGCGAATAAGTTAACTGATATTCGTTTATGGAATTTTACTGATCTTATTGGCTTCTTATTTATTCATTTTATTTTGATTCTGAAATTCTGTACGTATACCAACTGATAAATCTGTACTTATATTAATTCATTTTAATGTATTATTTTCTACTATTAATTATGGTACAACGTATTTCTGACGCTATAGTAATACTACCTTAAGTATCCCGCTAAAATAAAAAGTTTCTTAATTTAGAAGTTCCCAAAATAATTAATTTTTTTTAAATTATACCCTTTTAAATATTAAGGAACTATATTAAATTAATACATTTAAAATATATTTTAAACGTTGATAAAACAAGTTAATTTAAAAAGGTATAATATAAAAATATCTATTTTATTATTTATAATAATGTCCCGAGCCTACCGAGCCCATATCGGTCGCACTAAACAAATCAACATATGATACAAAATCTGCCTACTAGAACTAGCGACAGAAAATCTGTCACTAAAAGTGTCGCTAAAAACTGAGTTCTTTTTTTTAAAAAACTGACACTAAGCAAATTCTGCGACAGAAATTATTGTCACCAAACTGTCGCTAATTTCATAACTAAATCCTTTTATTTTCTGATTAAAAAGTTCCCACTGCTTTTTAATTTCTTCCCACTGCTTAATAGTCCCAAACATCCCCTGTTGGTGGTTTCTGCTGTTCGAAAAGCCAAACACCCCTGCTGTGGGGTTTGTTTCGGGCTGGTCACAAAAGAGACACCACCAAGACCACACAGGTCTCGGCTGTGAATGCCCAACACCCACCGATCGGTTGCTGGCCGAGACAGAAATACACTGAGACACTAGTGTGTCTCGGTTTCTTTTTTTTTTTTTTAACGTAGACCCCTGTTTGGGGCTTGGCTGCTCTCGGTAGAAACCAAAACAAGCACCACCGAGAGCTTTATGCTCTCGGTTTTTCGTGTACAACATCAAACCCCACTGTTTATTAACACGATAATGTGATCCAATCCACCCCCGTGTATTCTCATTTTAATAATCGGTTTTTAATGCACTAAAAGGAAGGATCATATAATTTACCTTAGTCTGATGTTTTAGGATGAGAGGTAACACACAACCTCGATGATGAACGAATCAAAACCTGAATCCATTGTTCTTAATTTCTATCTGGCGGCCTTCTTTGTTTTTTTTTTGTCGGCAGTTACAAAGGGGTAGAACCCTACGCCCCTTTCTTTTTTTTTTGATTACTGGTTGTGCAAAATAGGTTTCCCCGTATATGTTTTATTTACCCAAAATGGGTTGGGTTAGGAGGCCCATTTCTTTTTTTTTATTTGCTATATACTCTAAAACCGCGGCCCAATAAAGTAATTCATAAGATTTCGTTTTCGATTCGCTTCGTTTAAATTCGTATAACTTGCGTGTTCGTGTATTCAATTCTGTCACATATTTATTTATCATTCTGAATAATTATTACTTACATAATATTTGACTAATTCCTATTTATTATTTTTCTGAAATAATTACTTACGTATCGTTTTAAATAAAACTGAGGCTGCGTAAATTACTTTTAACGTTTAATTATTTATGTATAATAAATAATACATACGTAATGTTTTCTGAATAATTATTTTGTTATAGTCTTTAAATTAACTGAGACTGCCTATTTATTGTTTACATTTTAATAAAGTTAAAGCTGAGACAACGCGTATTTAATATTCGAGGATTTTAAATACGGGTTTTACATTAATTGTCATACATTCCACGCTAAGTGCAAAAACGAGATCATTGTTGGTACAAGTCACAATGGTAACACTACTCATACGTCCAAATTGTGTAATACTTTTTCTCCCTGCAATCCTAGTTATTATGAAAGAAAAAGGTATCTAGAATTTTTTAACTATTTTTCATGGATCACAAGTGATTCATGTTGACTTATTTGAGTATTTATTAGTCTAAAAATAAAGTAGCACGATTTAATCGATAGTTAGCTAAAGGACAAAATCTTTTAAAACGGCTTCTCGTAATCTCCTTAAGTTCATATCTTGGCATAACTCGTTTCACGATTTGAGACCTTTCTCGGACCGATATTTGGCATGTACTTCATACTTCGAATCTTCGGAAGACGTTCTTGAAATTCTGGTCTTCTCTTCATATGTTGGAATTTCTTCACTTGACGTTGTTTAGAGATTCTTCATACTTGGACCACGACTTCATCATTTTTCTTCAATCTTTAGTTTGGATTTTGATATACAACAATTCGCATCCTTTTAGGACTTGGATATATTTATCCTCATACCTTGTTAGGGTCTTTTGGATAGACTTTCTCCATGATCTTTAGGGGAGTAATTGCTTTTCGTCGTGTGTCTCGATCCTTCATATTGATTTTGGAATCATGATTCTTCACATCATCTTAGATCTTTAGCAAGAAAATAGAGCTCCTCATGCCTTGTTAGGGCCTTTTTGGAACTTCACCAATCTTTGCATCCCGCTTCAATAAGTTATGCCTTGGCTATGAACTCTATTCAACCACGAGCAACTTTTAAACGATCTTAGGCTAGAAGCTAAGTAACCTTTCAAATCGTACGACCTTACTTATTGCAATTATTTTATTCCTAATGCATTGATCTTATGGGAGAAAAAGCCACAATTAAAAACATATGAGTTTTTGAAAGAACATTTTCATGTTCTACGTTTAGCATGATCACTTGTATAACTCTATCACTTCTCGTTCTTCACTATTTAAAGACCTCTAATTAAAGAGACTCGTGAATACTTAGCCATGCAAGTCAATATTAAGCCAAATTTGGATTATCTTTATTAAGACTATATTAAATCGATGTTTTGGGTTTTCAAGTCACCTATAGGATCTTGCACTTTCTTAGACTTTTTCAAGTTTAGAGAATGCATTTTAAAGTTCCCTTGATAAGTGACTTTCTAGGATCAATTATAGGAACTTGCGAAAAGTTCTTGTTCTTAACCCGTATGAGCTAAGACTTTCACGTTTTAAAGTTCCCTATATAAAAGTCTAGCAAAACTTGATTGAAGTGGGTTAATGAATGTAAAGGGCTCCAAATGGCCATCAAGTCAAAAATTAACTCTTATTCTACCCATCGGAAAATATACATTCGTGTCTTAAAAACAGTTATGAAAACTAGGAAAATTTTTAAAATATGGCCATTTTTAGCCTTATTTTCAAAGAAACAAAACATAACGATGAAAGTTGGAAAATGTGAGGGCGTAGCAAGGCAAGTATCTATTCACCCCCATACTATAATTAAATATTGTCCTCAATGTTTCGAGCATAAAGGTGGAGCACCCCCATACTAGAGACGAAGAGTCGAATGCTTAGGATTTATCATGGAAAGGGTGATCAACAATATATCTAAAGCCGTTTATGAGTTATGCTAAAAGATAATTGTTAGACCAATAAAGGATATGTCATGGATTCGTGAAAACTCTTCAAGCAAATGATCGAGGCTCACGTAAACGAACACGAGAGTCTTCAATCATGGCGATGATGATGATCTAGATAACACATTCACAAACAACCACGAGACAACGAGTTGGAAGGGCACAAATCCCCTCTCATTAACTACATTAGAAAGCAATAATATATACATGGATAAGAATGGGATCTCCCCCATGAGGCACCTTGTTTTTTATTACTGAGTCATGAGCTCGACTCGATCCCCTCAAATGCTAATCATTTAGGTATTGCCATGGTTCGGTCATTTTTGGTGGGCTTACATGATAAACAATGACCAAAAGTACGTGGAGTACTTTTAAAACCCAATAAACGTATACCGGGGTCAAAGTTAGCGTACTCGTTTTCAGATGAAAGACGAAACAACGCTACTCCAACCGAAGCCAAAACCTCAAAGAGGTCAAAGAAAATAGATGAGAAGAAATAGAAGGGTGAGACAATGGGTAAGGCACTAAAACCATGAGCTACTCGAGGTAGACTCACACCAAGCAAATGAATAAGTTTTCCATTTATTGCATCGATGGAAGACCGAGATTTCCCTTTATAAGCAATTCCGGGATCAAATATCTCGTCCTTGGTGGTGAAGTGTGAAGAAACTAAAGGGGCTTCCCCGACACTAAAACCACACAAAGCATCGTCAAAAGGAGTAGACGAGCTTGTAGCACTCAAAACACGTGGTGATGACGGAGTTAGACATGTAGAAAAATCTTTTAAATCAAATTCAAGATCTTTTCCTTTTTCATCTTTCAAAAGCTCTTCATGATAACTCGATTTGATTATGTCGAAAATATTTGGTGTTTCTAAGACGATGTTAGGCACACTGAAAATTCTCACATTTAAGTTGCGTTTAGGTGGTGGTAAGTTCTCGAAACGTTTATCAATAAAGAACACCGCCCCCTCGGGGTCAACATATTCGTCATTCGAAAGATCTTTCGTAATAATCGGCAACTTATCGACACCTTTCAAGAATGCATGTTCGAGGTGAGGCGAAGGATCGTTTAATTTGAGGTGTGGTGGTTCCTTGATTAAAGATGTAGGTTTAACACTCTTAACCTCCGCCGGTGGAGGAGATGGAAAATCGTTTTTATCGACAATTCCTAAAACTCTTTCTGAAAACTCTTTGCAAATGACATCGATTGAATCAACTTGGTTCAAAGTCGCGATAGAATAAACATGAGAAAGCTTGCAGTTTTGAATTGAATTTATGACAAGTTCCTCCTCATTGAAGCGTAGAGTGATATTCCTAGCATGTACATCAATAAGCGCTCTCGACGTATCCAAAAATGAACGACCTAGAATTAGAGGAACTTTCGGATCCATGTGAATGTCTACTACGATAAAATCCACGGGATAGTAGAACTTCCCCACTTCAACGAAAACGTCTTCGGCTACTCCACATGCGAGAATCGTAGAATGATCGGCCATCTCGATTGACATTTTCGGTGGAGTAAGATCCGGAAGTGATAGCGATTTAAATACTTCAAGAGGCATCAAATTAATACTAGCACCAAGGTCGGCCAAGGCGTAACATTCCTCCATATCTTGAATACCACACATAATTAAAAATTAACCGCGATCACCGACTTTTTGAGGTATGCGGTTAGGAAAAAATGATGAACAACTAGACGATTTTTTCAATTTCTCCTTATTATTCAACATACTTTTGAAGTTGGCAGCAAATCGAGGCATCATGATTAAAGCGTCGGTAAAACTTATGTTAAAATGCATATCACGAAACATTTTCATAAAAAGATCAAATTGATAATTGTAACGTTCTTGTGATTTTTCCTTGTTTCGTCTTGATGGGTAAGGTAAGGGTGGTGTGGGTTGGGGCATAGGCATTGGCCTTGGAATCTCGGGTTCCATGATTGGTATTGGTTCAACCGTAGGTGTAGTTTGAGCGATACTTCGTGGGCTTGTAAAATGCTCCTTTTCGACCATCACCTCGGATTCTTTCTCGATTTCCTTCTCCGTAGAAGTACTAGGACGAGAGATTGGTTCCTTGAAAGTTTTACCACTACGAGTAGTAATAACCTTCATTTCTCCCTTCGGGTTTGCAATGGTATCACTAGGAAGACCACCTGAAGAAGAGGTTTTACACATGATAGCTTCAAACATACTAGCCATTCCATCTTTAAATTTAGATTGCCTTTTATCCGCTTTTAACAACTCTTGCTTAATCTCATGTTGACCTTGTTCCATCTTTTGTTGATTTTGTTGAAGACTTTGAACGTTTCCTTCCATCTTATTAGCATGAGTTTTCGATTCATTAGCAAGTTCGTTTTTAAGCTCGTTTTTTTAACTCAGATCTTAAGCTAATCATCTCATGTTGCATGTTATCAAACTTAGCATCATTTGCCTTAGCATAATCCAAAAATTCTCCTTGAAGATTTTTAGTGTGAGCATTTTGAAAATCTTGTCAAGTATTTTGAAAATCACGGTTTTGGTTTTGATTTTGCACTTGCCCATTGTTCCCACTTTGGTAATTACTCTTGTTATAGTTACGTTGATTGCCTTGATAACCACCACTTTGATTGTTGTTTTGATAGTCGTTAACATTTTGATTTTGGGGAGCTTAATTTGGGCGGGAACCTTGACCGTTTTGGTTGTAAGTTCCCGTTGCTACGTAAGCACTCGAACTGTTACCACCAGCAGTAATGCACTCGTAAAAATCATGAGCTCCACCACAAGATATACAACTCTTTTCAACCGCTCTAACCGATGCGGAATTCAAAGCATCTTGTGCTTTCCAATGAGTCATAAGCATCGAAAACCTATCGAAAAACTGATTCTCCTCATTTGCTTCATCATGTAAGGCATTCATATTATGAGACGATGACGATGAACCCATAGTGGCAAGACTCGGTGTGTTACGATGACGATGAACCCATAGTGGCAAGACTCGGTGTCTTAGATGGTGGAAAAAATTGATTCACAAACTTAGAAACGAGATCACCCCATGTCAAAATCGAATTTGGCGGTTCTTTCTCGAGCCAAATTTTTGGGGTCCATCTAACGAGTATGCAAACAACATCATCTTAATGGGTCATGTGGAACATCCTTAAACTTGCTTGTTGCGGTGAGACGACTGAAATTCCTTATGTGATAATGCGGGTTATCTATTTCATGTCCGCGAAACTTGTTTGCTTGAAGCATAGACATTAAACCCATCTTGATCTCGAAATTCTCCGAAAGGATGGTGGGAATCACAATAGCTTCTCCAAAACCCTTGGTGGGTGCTTGAAGCAACTCCATCATAGTACGATTAGCCATAGTGACTATTGGTTCTACAACGGGTTCGACAATTGGAGGTTCTTCTTCAATCAAAGGTTCTTGATTTACTTCCTTTTGACGACGTTTGCGAGCTCGTTTTGATTGATTACGAGTTTGCATAAACGTAGAACGTGGAGATGATCAAAGAAGATTCTTTTTGGGTTTTTGTTGATTTTCAATTGTTTTTGGGTTTTTGATTGTTTTTAATTTTTTTGGATTTTGTGTGTATTTGTAGACAAAAATCTACCAAATCTCTCCTCGAATCAAACTCTTGATTAAAGAAGCCTCAAAGAATGAAAACGAACACGTGGAGTGAACGCCTTCGATTGACTTTAGAACTTTGGTGAAAACCAAATTGTTCAAGAGGGTTTAATCACAAAGAAACCAAGCAAATATATATGATACGTAATAATACTTTGGGCGGCAAAACCCTCGATTAGCTCTTTTTCTCTCAACACGCACAAGCAAGCGGGGGAAACGAGGCGGCGCGAAGCACATAAGAGCCCTTTTCCCTTAGGTTGTGAAATACAACCGCCTTATGCCCACCTTATAGTTTGTATTGATTAAAATCAAGCTTCACGAAAGTATTTATCTATTTTTGCGTTTTTCTTTTTGTTTGAGATTCGGATACAGTAATTATGAGATCAAATCCAAATTAAGGTTGTGTTTGCACACTTTTGGAGATATTTTGGATTAACTGTGATACATATACAATATAGTAATAATAATTGACAAAGAAAACGAAAAAACCGATATACGTGTTAATAGATTTCTATGTAACATAATTACTATTTATGGTTAGCTACTAACAACAAAATTTTTCAAACTAATCACGACACACCTCCCCAGCAGCGGCGTCATAATGCTTGTAGGTAAATTACACACTTTTTAGGAAAAAGGCGTAAATGCGGTAAGTATTAAACAAATGATTTTAGGAAAAATCAAATGCTAATGACCCAATGAAAAGTTCGTTTCCCAAGAAGGTTTATTGTGTGTGAATAACTTGTTGTATTTAGGATTAATATAGAAGAAAGAAAAAGATGAGAAAAGAGAACGACGGATACGTTAAAATTACACTACGACGACAAAACGTAAAACTGTAAAAAGGGACAAAATAAAAATTTAATCTAAAAATTCCCAAAAATTTACCAAAAATAACTAAAAATCCAATTAGGGTTTACAAATGATCAAACTTTTTCAAACCTTTTATTTAATTAAATATTAATTTTTAAATGCTAATTAAAGCCCTAAAAATCAAAATAATTAATAAAAAGCCCAAATAAAGATTTTTCAATTTGTAAAACTCTAAAATGACTTAATTAAACTAGAAACTATTTTTCTAAATTTTTAAAACTATTAAAACTATTTAAGATCATTTAAACTAAAAATAAAATATTAAAATAATATTAAAAATTCAAAAATAATAAAAATTTCTAAAAACTTGCAAACTATTTTATTTTAACCTAAATAATCAGAAAATAAAAGTGAAATTACCAAAATACCCCTATTGGGCCCCCAAATGGGCTAAAAACCAAAACAGACCACTTAATGGGCTTTTTGGCCCAACCAAATTCAAACTCAACCAAATAAGCCCAAAATCACTAACCTTACTCAAAATTCAATTTTAAGCATAAAAGTCTAAAGGCCCAATAGCTGAAAATGAGCTTATCATAGCTTAATAAGCCAACAACTTATTCTTAATGGGCCAATAAGCTCTGCTTAAACACACAACCTTATATTGAGATTCTAAACCCTTTTGTAAAAAGAAATTTTGAAAAAGCTTAAGTAATAAGCCAAAATCTTGAAAAGTACTTTTTCACTAAAAGACAAAATAGTCAGGTTTGAGTTCTAGAGGATTTCAAAAGCTGATTCTTTTTGAAAAAACTTACTAATGGCTTAACTAAGAATAATCAAAAATAAAAATCATAAAAAGTCAAGTAGAATAAGCTGTAGAAGCAAATAAGTTGGCTGAAAAAGCCAAATAAGCTAGTTTCCTAGCAAAATCTTAACCAAATGACCTGAAACATCTCAAATATGATAATAAGCTAAGAGAAATGACACCTATCACAAAAACCAAGTTGTTTCATGTACCAATAATCAGAACTGAAAATAAGCCTAAAATAGCTTATTTGTCCAAAAGTCAAAGTATTCCAAACTTAACCAAATTGCCAGGGTTTGTTAATGACCTTGTTTTAAGCAAATTTTGTGAAGGAATCAAGGCTGAGTCCTTTGAAATCAAGAGGCCAGTTAGCCAAATGATCACAGATGTTGGACAAAATTGGCCAATAAGCTAGTTGGCTTATAAGCACTCAAGCAGACAATCCAAATAGCCAAATAAGTTCACAAGTAGCAAAGTAACAAGTATCAATCAACAAAACAGAAGGGCATGCACTAGAATAACAAATGCTAAGCAAAATTGAGGTGGTCACTTTGCTGATGCAAATGACCACTTCAGCCAATTTCTATAAGCTCTAGCACACTCAATAAGCCACCAAAATCAAAAAGCAGATATAGCACATATAGCTTATCACTAAAACTCTTCCCAAACCAAATATCAGAATCTAAATACAAACAACAAAGATTTAATCCTTGGTGATGTATTTGACCATTTTCAAACCACTTTTATCAGATTTTTCCAAATTTTGCAACACCTTTTCCAAACCTTATAGGACTTAACCAATGACCTAAACTAGTGACAAATACCTTGTTTAGTGCATCCAAACCCCAAGAACCAAGGGCACAAGGCTACAAGGCCTTTTGATCCCAAAATCTAAACAACCTTATTTTAGTACCTTTTCAAACAAACTTTTGATTTTTACGAGTAACCTACTGATTTTATGATTCAAATACCTCAACTAGGTGAAAACTAACAGATCTCAACAATAAAACACAAAGCACAAACACAAGAACACCAAATCACACGGCAAAATGCATAGCAGATATAAACCACATAAGTTTTAGGGGAAAACTTAAAGAACTCAATACCTTTCCCCAATAACTTCCTATGGGGAGTCAGCAATGCTCCTTGGACCACTCTCAATAGCTAGAGAGTGACCAAGGTCCTTGAACAAAGAAGGAAAAGGTCTGCTGATGGTTCAAAGTAGAACCAGACCTTATAACAATGGATCTTCAACACAAATAAGCAAACAGCCTATCTAAGGGCTTAAATCCCTTCACAAGCAAACAGAACCAAGGATTTGAAAACTTTTCAAAGATGAAAACCTTTTCAAACATAAACGTGCTTCAATCCAAAGATCAAAACACCTTTATAACATAAAATGAAACTCAGCTTCACTCTTAAACAACACCAACTTTCAAAAACATAAAAAGGAATTACAATTTTTTCAAAATACCAAAATTTTATAAAATTTAAAAAGTAATTACAATTTTTAAGAGAAAAAAACTGGAACAAAAGCTCTCTCACAGGTTGAGGAGTCTTTATATAGGCCTTTGAGCCTGAGATTACAATGAAAACCCTAGCTAAGAAGTCCCTAAAATTTCCTTGAGTCTTCTAGATGCTTGAGGTGTTATGAGTTATCCCATTTGATCCTGGACGTTCCTTTTAGCTTTGGGGACAAGTAATGAGTGTAAAGCGTTGATTTTGCCATGTGGCATTCCTTGGAGAGGAAGTAGTGTTTTCATTGGTGTACGGTTTGAATGGTGGGGACCATTGAGTGGAGTGGTATATGATGTGAAGCGTGGGAATGATTCGTGTAGGGGTGAATTAGTTGTGGGTTAGGGTAATTGGAATTTACCCTTTCTTTTAAGTGGGATAGTTACTGGGTTCATGATGGTGAATGGTAACTCGTTTGATCCGAAATAGGGTGGTAAGTTGTTTGGCACATTTTTGTTATTTGAATGTTTGGTGTGGCAAAAACAACCCTTGGTGTTTGGCAAAAAGTGTATTAACAAGTTGTTTCAGCCCAAAACACGTTTTCCTTTGTTAAATAACTTTTCACTTTCACACTTTTGCCCCAAAACTTTGTAACAAGGGTTTTAAGGGTTTGTTTTGCCATTTTTGAATATTTCAAGGACCGATCTTGGACATTCTTGATCTTTGAAGGTCTTCTTCAGATGTTTGACATTATGGAGGACCATTGTTGACAATTTTAAAATCTCGAGGGACTAAACTTGCCAAATCTTCAAAGTTGAGGGACCTTTTTGTAATTTTGACAAACTTAAGGGACCAAACTTGTAATTATCAATATAAAAGGGTATTAAGTGTCATTTCTTCATTAATGAGGGATTATTCTTGTACATCTTCAATACTTCAAGGTCTTTTCTTTAAGAAATCACAAACTATGGCCCGGTTCATTGTGCGGCTTTGTTGGTCGTGTTAGTTTTTCCTTGTTTCTTGTGATCGTTTGTCTTTTTCACGGTATCCATACATAAAATACACAAGTAAACAAACACAAGCATATATATGGTATTTATATGACATTTTATGCATTTAAAGCCCGAAAAGAACGATGAGATCATGTATAAATGCCATTTCATCACCAACCATGACTAAAGTGACTAAGTCTTCAAGGACTAGTATCACTCCCTTCCATCTTGATATCATCATTCAATGATGTTGGAAATCAAAGATGATGAGTCTTCTACAAGTGTAAGTGACTCAATCCATAATCAATAGAGTGATTGATCTTCATGAGTACCTACACATAACAAGATGCAAACTAGTAGATACATTTCAAGAGTAAATCTAAAATGCATAAATACTACTAATCTAAATGAGATGCTATATTAGCAATTAAAGGCCTATTTTTAATAAAAAATAGTTTTGACCAAAGAAAAACTTTAGTACAACATAACCTTCTAATTTAAGGAGACAATGGATCGATCCAAGTTTTAAAGTACAATATACTTCAAAGATCTTGTGTGACCATCGCTCTAATACCAACTGTAGAAAATAGAAGGGGGGTTGAATCGTTCTCTTCGGTTTATCTCCTAATTAAAACTCCTTTCAATTAGGTGAGTGCCAAAACTATCTTTTACTTGAAAGCTAGTTGCATAATGATTAGGTTCAATTCTAATTCATTAACAATGGCAAGTAGTAAGTGTGATAATAATGAAAGTAAGTAAAGAGTAAGGAAAGAAAAAACCTAATGGGAAGACACCAAGATTTATAGTGGTTCAGCAACTAAGCTCTATCCTCGTTCCTACTCCATTCCTCGAGTACACCTACTTGAGATTTCCGCTATATCCACAAGCTCCCTTCTTGGCGGAGAAAACCTTACAACATCCCTTTCATTATTTCTGAAACTAAGCTTAATGTCGAGACCTAATCTTAGATAGGACCAATCTACACAACGTCGCCCACTTCACCATTTTACGACACAAGGCTAGATGTCGAGTTCTAATCGAAAGATAGAACCAATCTTTACAACGTTGCCTACTTCACCATTTTCCAACACAAGGCTAGATGTCGAGTTCTAATTCAAAGCTAGAACCAATCTTCACGACTCTTCACTTTGAAGTTAAGTGAGAACTTCACCCAACACAACTACACATCACTTTATAGATTAGTGAGAAATCACAAGACACAACCACATCACTTTATAGTTTAGTGAGAACTTACACAACTTATTACAACTCAACTAAACATATCCAATTACACACATGTAACTTGGATCTACACAACACAAATCCAAGCACACACATATGCAAAGGATTTACACAACACTAATCCAAGTATTCACAAATAGCTTGGATGAACACAACTAGTCCAAGTATTCACAAATACATTAGATATACACAAGACACAAATAAACAAATGATGAACATGACTAGATCTTTAGGAGAGGATGATCTTCATCAAGGATTCATCTTTAATCACATCATAAGTGTGTGAGTGATCTTCTCTTTGTACAAGGTAAAGAAGGAGATAAAGAGGATAATCATAAGTAAACATACTTAACACATTAAGTGATCATTTACAAATGATTAGGATTAGAAAGAAGAAAGAAGGCTGAAAGAAATGTCCAAAAAGGGTTATGGAAAATGCAGATTTGATCCACTATTTATAGGAGACAAAAACCAACGGCTATGTGAGCGCGGTTCTTTATCTCCCTAGGCGGTTTCTTATCAATAAAGAACCACATAGGTACTTAAAGAACCGCGGATGTAGACTCCGCTCCTTTTTGTCTTTTAGTGGGGTAGGAATATCTGAGGCAGTTTAAAACCTTCAAAGGATATTCTTATGACATTTGGAATATGCCACATTCAAATTTACATTTTAATTTTAGTAAAACATTTTCTTAAAAATAAAGTTTATTACAAATCTTTTGTCACATTTGACAAAAGTGAGTTTTAAGGCTAATCACTTTTATGATCACTAAACATGATTAAGATATGTTAGTGTAATGATTATTACCTTGATGATAGTGTTTGTTAGATAATTCGTTTTACGATTATATTTTATGCTTTGTAATTTGTCCTGAGCAAAACTAAGAAACATTACTTAGCACTAACAATGTTTTTAGGCATTGCTTTGCATTAACAATATCATCTTTTGATCATCAAATCCAAAGATGAGTGAAGAATTCTCCAAGCTTAGGACTGAAAAATTTTAGATGAGTGCAATGGGAGAGATGAATTTCTTTCTTGGTCTACAAGTTCAACAGAAAGAAGATGGTATCTTCATCTCCCAAGACAAGTATGTGGATGAAAATTTGAAGAAATTTGGCTTTTTCCCACATGAAAAACGGGCTAGCACCCCCATGGACAGGGAACGCCCCTGGGGAAAGATTGGAGTTGTCAAGGATGTAGATGTTAGGCATTACAGGTCAATGATAGGATCAGTAATGTATCTTACTACTTGTCTACCTGACATCAAGTTTGTTGTATGTGCATGTGCACGTCATCAAGTGACTCCCAAAGAGTGTCATCTTCATGCTGTCAGACAGTGATTATGGAGGTGATAACAGTGATAGGAAATCCACAACTGGTGGATGTCAATTCCTTGGGAGCAGACTTATATCTTGGCAATGGAAGAGACAAACGATGGTGGCCAATCCAACAACTGAGGCTGAGTACGTAGCTGTTGCTGCATGTTGTGGGCAAGTGCTATGGATTCAAAACTAATTGTTGGACTATGGGTACAATTTTATGCATACCAAGATATTTGAGATAATAACAGTACATTATGCATTATTAAAAATCTTGTGCATCATTCTAAAACTAAAAAAATAGAAATTAGGCATCATTTTATAAGGGATTGTTTTGAAAAAGGTTTAATATATCCAGATAGAGTAGACACATAAAACAATGCGGTTGATCTTTTAACTAAACCTTTTGATGTTGGGACATTTCAGTACTTAGTAACAAGTATTGGAATGATTAATCCATAAGATATGTGTTTTTGAATTTAATGTATAGTATGTACAGGATGTGCACAGTTATTATTCTTTGTAAAAATGTTAGATTTCCCATTATATTTTCTAACCTCTGACAAAGGCATTTAATCCGCATACAAGTGGAAAGAAGTCGCTGACAGCATATGCTAGTTTTTGTGGTTTTTCATCTAATCATGCAATCATTTGGAGCATTGTACCAATGGATACAGAGTTGCTTATGGACTTCAAGGATATGTCAAATATTTATTTATGATGGTTGGAATGTTTACATTCCTATCTTGAAATAAAAGTTTGTCATATATTTATTTTGCAACTGTGTAAGCTTAATTTAAGGGGAGGTTTTTAACACCCCCAAATTTACACGCATCGGAATACATCTTTGGGTGCTAAACAATGATACAACAACACATAATTTATAAAGAACGACTCGAAAAGAGACGTTTTAGATTTATCGTTCCTAAAACATTTGTCAGAGTAGCGTAGTCCCAAGTAATCATTACCAAAAGATAAGTTAAAACAACATATTAGTTTGTTTTAAAAATGGAACGATAAATAAATCAAAGAGTTTGAACAACAAAAGCAGTGCACAACTTCATTCCCCGTGACCTCCAAGCTTCCACTTCTTGATTACCTGAAATACATGTGAGTAAAACAATCAGCAAAAATGCCGAGTGAATCTATAGGTTTATGAAATCAATTTGAACACAAGCAAAGATTATAAGTTTGTGGCATGCTTATAAGCATCAAATAATAATTTGCATCAACAATGATAATTGTATATAGCATAAATTGCAATAAGCTCATGGAACCGAGCCCTTAGACACTCCCATATCAGTCTAATAAGACGAGAGATTTATTAATTGTCGGTTACCTCCAGATTATTGGTACATTGCCGTATACCTGACTTCTCAATACAATATGCTCAAACAGTGTGGAGGTCGGGCCTAAGCTTCTATGACAAGTCCACAAAAACTGAACCGGGGCGGCTTCCCCCATAGATCTATTAATTGTACTAGCGGTTAACCCATCATAGGTTAATTAACAGTCCATAATTGAGGTTTTAACAAAGGCAATCACTTAATGCAATTTAAAGGCAACCACGGGTCCATTCATAGAGGGACAAAGCATACCATAAAAATCTTGTGTTCTAAGTTTATAAACTAGTATAAAGCGAGGCTATAGACTCACCTTAGCCGATTGTGGTAATGAGACGATCGCCGACGATAGATGATGCCTTTCAAACACGAGAACCGCAACCTATCAAATGAGGTGCGTTCATTAATAATAGACTCGAGAAATAAACCATACATAAGAATATAAAACTCGACTCATATAATCACGACAAACTCGAGAGAAAACGATACAAGTGATACTATTACACTCTCCTATATATTTATTTTATTATTCTATGTCTTTAATAAAAATCTGCCGGAACATACCGAATGTCCAAGCCGTTTTCCCATACTTAAATATATCAACTTTTTATGATACTACTCAGAGAATTCACTTACTATATGTAGAAAGTCCTCGCAAGAGCCCATCAAAAGATTTTACTTCTAAAGTTCCCTGCCCGACTCATCTTTGAATCACAAAATCCGGACAGTTTAGCGACCTTGACTTACGAAACCATTTTGACCATTCTAAACAACTCCATTTGTAAAACCGCCACTTGATTCTAAAAATAGACTCAAAATACTAAACTTGGAGCCTGAGAACAGCCCTTGAATCATTTTGAAACTCATTTTATAGTCCCCGAGATTTGATCCAAATATCGACTACAATTTTCGGATTGTGTCGACACTCGTCTCCCGGTACACGAAAATCAAACTAGTGTAACTTCCACCTCGTTTGGAGTTGGAAGGCCTACTTTATATCAAATCGAAGCTAACGAAATTCTCTACAACATAATCCCATCATATCATCCTATATTCAGACTTAAGACCCTCGAAAATGGCCTCAAACCTACTGCCTAAAATTGACTATAAAAATCTCTTGCAAAATCAAGTTTTTGATCAAAACCAACAACTTTTATCATCATTCTAACATCCTAACATCACCATAAACCAATCCTAACACTTGTATCATCATCAAAATCAAAAACCCAAAAATTAAAATTCAACTTTTTAACAAAAACATTACATAAACATCATTTGATCATCATCTCTAACACATGCATGATCAAAATCACCACCTAACAAGCCTAGTTTTTTTTTTTTTATCAAAATTCAAAACTCAATCCATGTAAGTAAAAATGGTATCATTAGAATCACCTTTCAAAAATAGGAATGGGACTTGTTTTGTTTTTGGATGGATCAAAGTTGATCATCAAAAAAAATTGATGGAATGGATGGTGGTGGTGTAGGCCAAAATAGAAAAGGAAGAAGAAAGATGGTGATTTTTGTTTTAATTAATTTTTTTAAATGAATTGTGTTAGTGGAAAACATATATATAGTGTAAGGTTAGGGTAGTTTTTGCCAATTTGTGATAGTTTTGGTCCAAAATGTAATAAAATAGTTTAAAAGGGTAAAAATGTAAATTGCAAATTTTTAAATATTTACGAGACTCGGGTTTCGTAAAAATACTTTTTAAAAGTTTAAGCGCACACGAAATATAATAATATAACGACTCGATACGTAATTAAAACGACATCGTCGAAAATATTAAATATCGAAACGATCGATAATAAAATATAAATTTTTTTGGCATCTGTCGGTATCGCGATCGCTAGTAGTCCTCGTTACTCGTCAAAATATTAAAATATAATATTTAATATCGGTTTCAACTTAAACCGTTAAACATAATACTATTTAACGTTATAAAATACTTCAAAATAATTGAAAGTAGAATTAAATTATGACCTTATTTTTACGGGTTTTACATCCTCACCACCTTAAGGGAGCGACGTCCCGGCGCTCAACTCGCCTCATACACGAGTTGTTCACTACCCGGAAGGATGACGGCATTCCTTATAAAGAAGTCTTCACGTTCCCACGTGAATCTCGATCCACGATCTCCACCGGTTCTTTTACAAAACGCAACTTGTCGTCAAGTTGTATCTCACCATAAAGGAATAAATAAATCCTTATTCACCAGTTACCCGTCAAGCTCGACACATGAAAATTTTATGAATCACACGAAGCTCATTCGACGACAAGAATAGGTGACAGGATTTTCGGGTAAGTCCGGTTAAAAAGAATGTTGCAATTTAAAGGATAGCCACTGGCCAGATAGCCATGGACACACATAAAAAAAATTAACAAGAAAAACATTTTCGTCATCGGAGGGTGCTCACACGCGGGTCCCTACTCAATAGATAATACAAAGACACCATCTCACTTTCGCCAACGTGCATTAAAGTCTCAATAAATATCGTCGTTGAAAGTCAAAAAGATATTACATAATATGTGTTCTATATGATCGGACGTCATCGGATGATGTCGTCTCAAGTTCTCACAACTTACGATCATTTGACTAGATCACACACCATGTAAGTACATAAAAGAAAAGGTCGAACATAAACATCGAGTATAGATCTTTACCGTTAATCATCGAGAAAACCTTGAAAGAACCCTTGATAATAACTACTTGATCTCAAGAGTCTTTCCACTTGCGGTGTCGGCTTCAACTTACTCCTCGAGGTTGTAACGAATTTATTAACTCTATTCATTAAGAGATTCGGTCCTCAATCATTCCACTAGTACACGCATAAATCCTGGGGACACTTATCGTTTCTTCTTATACACTGCTTCCCAATATTCATTTTAAACTCAGAATAAAATAGTGATCTTCAATATGAGGAACATAACGAGATAAAAATGAATTCAATAAACGCATAAACGGACAAGATGTGGTAAAATGATTTAAGGTTGATGATCGACGAGGGATCTCGACTCACGCAACCGTAAAACATAATAATTCACAATACTAGAAAAATGAGAGCGATGAAAGAATTATATATTAACATTAAAGTAACATTTGTCACAATTATCCATCCCGGATTTGGTATTACCTTAAAATTCAATTGAGGTACTTTCTTGATAAAGATGATATATTAAAAATAGAAGTTAAATAGCTTCATAATTTATTTTGGTTGTCTTAAGAAACTTTGAAACAATGACATGAATTTATTAATTAAATTCGTATTGATGGTTACAATTATAAAATATAATTTCCAAACTAAATCATTATTAGGAATATAAATTAAACCGGTAATTTTATTACATTTAAAGTAAAGTATGATAAGTCAATTAGTTCAAAAGGTAGAACAAAATTTTATTTTTAAACATTAGTTTTAGTTATACAGAATATGATGTAATTATTTGACCTTTTACTTGTGTTGGTTATTTTGATAATTGAAAATCATTGGAAAAATATATAAAAGTTCCATGAAAATTTTATAATACGTTGTAGAAATACATAAAGGTGTTTATTATTTCAAAATAAACATGGGATATATTCGTGTATGATTTGTAAATCTATGCTTATGTTTTTAGAGAGAGAATGAGATAGAGAGATGGTGGATTTCACACTTTAGAGAGAGAAAGTTAAAAGGAACTATGTGTAAAATAATAAAAACCACACCCCTCTCCATCAAAGGAGAGGGTTTATATACCCAAGCCTTGTAATGGGCTTGGGCTTACACTTTTGGGCCGGCCTACACATGTTGTAGGCTAGGCTTGGACTTGTTTGATAAGTAAAGAAGATTAACTAAACTACGAGCTATAACATGGACTATTGTTGGAGTGACCGATCCTTCTTAATACGTAAAACGTATTTCCAACAATCTCCCCCTAAGGGAGGTCACTCCAAACAAGGGCGTTACCCGAGTTACAATAATAAGAAAAACCTAGCATACTATGCTTGTCTTGAGCTCGTAGTCTTCGTCTTTCTTTTTCTTTTTCTTTTCTGGTGAACATGCTGATGTGATCTTTGATATCAACCTTTGATCATCAATCTCTTGCCTTGATCTCGTGCATCCATCACTTGTGATCTTCGCCTCTTCGTGACACCATGTCCCACATACTTATACCTTCGTAATTCTTGAAAGCTTCAGAGTTTGATACAGCGGAAGACTTAACTTTTAAGCTTTCTTGAATTAGATGAGATATTAAGTGCATAAAGTATAAGCATGCGGGGACGACTTCTTCTTGGATTCCGTAACGCCACCGTCTTCAAATGCCGCAACATAAGTAGACACGAACGAAATGGCTTTGAACATTTCATTCTAAATCGGTAGCATTTTACCTCCGGTCGGTGAAGACCGTTGGACGATATCAGATATCGTACCCGTGACGGATAGTTTCAATTAAGTAACTTCCTGACAGGATTTCGCGGGTAAACCCGTTCTCTTTATTCGACCGTCCAAAGCTGACTGCGAACATAAAGAGTGAATCATTTGGATAGTACTATCCGCATGATTTAAAGCCGTCAATTCATGTTCCTGGAACAAGTGAAATTCAATTAAGAACCGCACCATCGTTGCTTTCCAGTTGTCACGAGCTTGATTCGTATAGAATCTTGCAAGTTACCTACCAAGTGCTGTTTGAGGTTAACACTAGAAGGATTTCCACTCATCACTGTGAACACTAAGGTATCACTCTGAGTGTTCTGGCAAGATCACTAAGATATTGCGTAGAGGCCTGGAACGTGTTTAAATTCAGTTAAGAATTAAACAGCAGTTGCTTTCCAGTTATCACAAGTTTGATTTATAAAGAATCGCACAAGTCACCTACCATGAGCTTTTTGATATTCGCTCAAGAAGGATTTCCATCTTCATTGTAAATACTTACGTGTTACTCGGATGTTCAGGCAAGACCATAAAGATTTTGCGTAGGACTCTTAAGATCTTTCTTACTTTTCACAGTGTGTGAAGAAGCAAGGAAATATGAAAGTGTGTCCTAATGAGATATTTGATGATCTCAGATGGCTCTAGACTCGATCGTGCACTTTGGATTTAAGTGATCGGAGGCTGGAGAGGAGTGCCACCATTTCAATACCAATTTATTCGGAGTGAATAAATCAATAGATAACATGTTGTCTCCGTGTGATTAAAACAAATACCTTTTAAGAGATATCTGAGTAAGCTGGGATGGGTTGTTCATTGCATCACTGGGTCCATGATGTCTTATCTTCAATATCAAGCATCATTAAAAATGATCTCAATAGCATATGTGTTGACCCGGTTTCTGCCTAAAGTTGTAAGGAGGGCTTCTTTCTTTACACCCTTTAACTTTACAATTCTTTTTCATTCTTCAACCCCTTCAATGCTTACCAATACGTCATAACTAGCACCTTGTTGTGATTGTTCTAGTGCTAACTTAAGTACTTGGTCGGCATTCAACTACGTTCACAATCTTTCTCCAACTTTCCTAAGGACGACTATTTCTAGCTATGGAATGTCCTTGGGAAGATTCCTCCGGTTCTAGAAGAATCATAGGACTTAACCTATCCTACCATCCTTATGTCACCACAATCTTCATCGTCGTGAAATAAATGGGTTTTGGGTAAGTATATGTCACCATGAAAATCCATTTTGATATGCAAATCCGTTTTGCTCCCCCTTAACATATGCCACGATATTCGAAAACATTTCGCACATGTCGGGAAGAGCCAGCACATTAAGTCAAACCATTTGTGATAATATCCCATATTAAATCACATTTTCTCCCCCATATTAAAAATATTAACCCAATCGATGTTTTTAATATCAATTGATTTAATGAAGTTTTAACAAAGGTTTTGGGAAGAAAAATGCAAGTCCGTGTTATCTTCATGATATCAAACGCATGAGATATGATATCGATTTGTAGCATGATCACATATTCACCATATTAAAAAAGAATTGACAAGGTTGGACCTGATAGATGAGAACATCATATGATAAGATCAAATGGTTCTTGTCAGCATATGTTGGTCGCCTCGTCACGTCTGAAGTTATCTCTCGACACCACGTGTACGATTGGTATTGTTGTCTTGACACCAACTTGTGAACTTGGCACGTTCGGCGTCGAAGATTCTGAATGCTTGACAATTGCTCCCCCTCAATTGTTGTCCCGTGTTCTATCGAAAGAGCTGTAGTCGTCGGTTGAGTAGTCGCATCGTCGAGTATGTAGATACCAATTGTAGATAGCATGGTTGTAGAGATGATAGCTTCATAAAAACAAGACTTCTCTTGTTTTAACAAATAAATGCACTGAAACGTACATAGATTTGTGTTAGACCAAGTTATAAAGTAAACTTGATCCCTTACAAGGTTTTAAAGTAAACCTTGCCCGAGAAAATTAATTCCCGTTGTTAGCCAAAGCTTTCATAAGAAATACCTGACTTTAATGTGAAAACCGGGTTGCAGTCTGAAATAACTACAAGCCATTTAGGCATGTTTTATGAAATATTTACAACTTTTATACGAACTCTATTTATGGCGCCGTGTCGATATTAATCAACATTTCTAAGGCCGTAAATATTATCGTACCAAAAGACATGCCTTTGAAAAATAAAGTAAAAATATTTTTGGATTTTAATGAATTTTTCAATTTTTATGGTTTTTATACGGATTTATATTTTTGTATTTTGCTTTTGTGGATAAAAATATAAACAATATATACAAATGATCACCAAGGATACGGAGAATAGTTTTACCACCACTATTATTTCGCTTCATCTGCGAGTTCCTTTAGAGACTCAGGCGAGAAAGTTCTCATTCCTAGCTTATCGGCCAAAAATTCAATTCGAGCGCGATCTAAAGCCTTCGTGAAAATATCCGCCAATTAATACTCAGATCGGACAAAATAAAGCTCGATTACTCCATTTTCCACATGCTCCTTGATGAAGTGGTAGCGAATGTCAATATGCTTCGACCGGGAGAATTGAACGTTGTTGCAACATAAGGCAATTGCACTCTTGTTGTCACAGTACATCGGAATCTTGTTGAAACCTAGACCATAGTCGGTTAATTGCGATCTCATCCAAAGAATTTGAGCACAGCAACCGGACATAGCTATGTATTCTGCTTCCGTACTTGAAATTGCAGCGCTTTTCTGCCTTTTCGATGCCCAACTGATTAGTCGATCTCCTAATAGTTGCAAAGTTCCACTCGTGCTACGCCTTGTATCTTGACAACCCGCGTGATCCGCATCTGCATATGCCATTAGTGCAATAGAAGAGTCCTTCGAATACCAAAGTCCCCGATTAATGGTTCCTTTAAGATATCGAAAGATCCTTTTAACAGTAGCTAAGTGTAATTCAGTAGGCCTAGTTTGATACCTGGCACACATACATATAGCAAACTGAAGATCAGGTCGACTGGCTGTGATATACAGAAGAGTACCGATCATTCCACGATAAAGTGTCGGATCAACGGCAATTCCATGTGGATCTGCATCAAGCTTAGATTTCTCCACCATTGGAGTGTCCACGGGGTCGCAAGATTCCATCTTATATTTCTTAAGTGATTCAAGGGCATATTTGGATTGATTAATAAAGATGCCTCTGGGACTCTGAGATATCTGAAGACCTAAGAAGAATGATACCTTGCCCATCATTGACATCTTAAACTTGGAAGACATGAGTGTCCCAAACTCATCCGATAAGGTTTGGGTCGAGGCTGCAAATATAATATCATCAACATATATTTGTACCATAATCATATCTTTACCTCGTTTCTGAATGAACAGCGTGGGATCCACCTTGCCTTTTGCGAAGCCTTGCGTAATGAGGAATTGTGATAATAGATCATACCATGCGCGAGGAGCTTGCTTCAACCCATAGAGAGCCTTCTTAAGCTTGTACACATGATTAGGATATTTAGGATTCACAAAACCATCCGGCTGTTGAACATATACTTCTTCCTTGATTTCACCATTAAGAAATGCCGTCTTCACATCCATCTGATAGATGATCATATTCATATGGGCTGCATAAGCGAGGAATAGTCTAATAGCTTCTAAACGGGCAACAGGTGCAAAGGATTCCATAAAGTCGACGCCCAATAATTGCTTGTATCCACGAGCTACTAGTCGAGCTTTGTTTTTCAATATTCCGCCTAACTCATCGAGTTTCACCTTGTAAACCCATTTCAAAGTGAGTAACTGCACTTGATCCGGGAATTGGACAAGTTCCCAAACATCAAGACGTATGAATTCGTTAAGTTCTTCTTGCATAGCTTCTATCCAACAGGATTGAGTAAAAGCTTGTTGCCATGTCTTAGGTTCAACTTCAGTGAGAAAAGCATCAAAGTGACAAAACATTGCACTTTCTTGTAACTGACTTCGTGTGGATACCGGACGATTAGGGTCACCAATAATAGAATCTATGGGATGATCCTTTGTCCACTTGGTGTCATGTTCACGAATCCATGGATTGGAGTAAACCGTACTAGGAGCTTCCTCTGAGGTGGACGACCCGGCTTGATTAGGGTCGGGAATTGGTACACCAAAGAATGGAAGTTCACGCATTTGAGCGAATTCCAAATCGTGATCATCGTCATCCTCTTCATCATCAATA
This sequence comes from Glebionis coronaria, assembly GCA_025667525.1. Classification (NCBI taxonomy): domain Eukaryota; kingdom Viridiplantae; phylum Streptophyta; class Magnoliopsida; order Asterales; family Asteraceae; genus Glebionis; species Glebionis coronaria. The sequence goes on along the minus strand of CM046880.1, from coordinate 285,673,431 downwards.
TGCATGACATGGGTAGTTGTTACTTGTGTTGGTAGAGAATTACTCGTTGTTGGTATGTCTTGACCAATTGTAGGTGCAGACGTATCTGATTGTGCTTCGGTTGCTGGAGCTACAACTTCGGTTACCGGAGCTCTTACCTCAGGTTCTGGAGCACCAATACTTGGAGGAGTAAAGAATTCATCAAAGAACGGTTGAAACAACGTATCCCATTCCTTCCTAGTAGGTGGTGTAAATGATGATGAAGTAGGGTTGTTTGGGACAAGACCAGAACTAATATTACTGGGTCCCATTTCATGAAGTGCGAGTTCAGAGCTGCTTTGCTCAGAAGCCATTGCTGTCAGCTCATCAAAATCAACATTCATAGTTTCAAGGATTTTGCGAGTTACGGTTGTAGATTCGGAATGCCTTCTTTGCGGGTGCGTAACCAATGAAAATACCAATATCAGCCTTTGGTTGAAGATTTCCCAAATTGTCACCATCATTGTTTGGATAGCAAAGAGAACCAAATACATGAAGATATGATAAATCTGGTACTTTTCCATGGAGAAGCTCATAAGGTGTTTTACCATGGCGTTTACGAATTAGTGACCGGTTTTGGGTGTACACTGCTGTAGATACTGCTTCTGCCGATAAAAACAATGGATCCTTTGCGTAAATTAACATCGTTCGAGCAGCTTCCATAAGTGTGCGATTTCGCCTTTCAACGACACCGTTTTGTTGTGGAGTGCGTGCAACGGATGTTTCATGAGATATGCCAACTTCTTCATAATAATCATGCAAAATTTGATTCACAAATTCGGTTCCATTATCTGTACGAATGCGTCGGACAGTAGTGTTGAGACGCACTTGAATCATCTTGAGAAATTTGATGATGAATTTAGGTGCCTCATTTTTTGCTTTAAGAAATTTCACCCATGTAAACCGAGAGTAATCATCGACAATGACGAGGATGTACTTTTTGCCACTAAGACTTTCAACACGCATTGGCCCACAAAGACCCATATGCAACAGATAAAGTTTCTCTTGGTTGGTGTCTTCCGTCTTGGGTTTGTAGGATTTCTTAGTGCTTTTCCCCATGATACACGCGGAACATAAATGATCCTTTTGAAATGATAGTTTAGGAAGACCACGAACAAGTTCGTTTTTCGCCAAGTGATTAATAACGTCAAAGTTAAGATGAGATAACCGTCGATGCCATAACCATAACTTAGTCTTCGATGCTTTGAAGAGAAGACATACGGGAGAAGCGGCCATCATGTCTTGTAGAGACAAAGTATACAAATTATTCCCTCGAGTACCTTTCAATAAATCAACCCCTTCCAAATTACGAATGAAGCAGGTATGCTCTCGAAAAGCAACTTCTAGGTTTGCATCACAAAATTGTCCCACATAAAATAAGTTGTGACCGAGACCTTCCACGTAATACACTCTTGAAATTATAACATTCCCAATATGATATTCACCATAACCCATTATCTTTGCAATATGATCATTTCCAAATCGAACCGTACCAAGAAACTTGCTGACGAAATTTCTGAGCTGAGAGCGATCTCTGGTCATATGCTTGGAGCAACCAGAGTCCAAATACCAGAGAACAATTTGGACCACCTGTTTTCAATAACAACAGTAGACAATGCATTGGAAACTATTGGTTCCGGAGTGTTAGTAGATACAGATATAGAATTATCAGAATTGCTAACATTTTTGAGACCCTTAGATTTCCTGCATTTTCTAATGTGAGTTTTAGCACTAACAGGTTTTATTGTTCCAACTTTCTTAGGTTTTGGATTATTCGCGTGCACTACAGTGGGAGTAGACCTATTTAAAGGGCACTTTGTTCCTACAGTAGTGTCGGTGTTCCTAGTTAAAGGACACACTTGTGTTTTGGTAGCCTTGGTACTCCTAGTTAAAGGGCACGCTTTCTTCGCTGTAGTGGGAGTGATCCTAGTCAAAGGGCACATATTTCCTACTATAGTGAAAGTTCTACCAGTGGGGCGCCACATCCAGCCAACTTGGGTTAACACTTTCCCAGTCGGTTTCCATTCTAATCCATTTTTCAGGGCATACATCTCATTCACATGGTCAATAAGGCAAGAATCATGACGACTAGAAAACATACATTCATTGCAATTCCAACATTTCAAATTAGAATTCACAGTAGGGTTAGAACGCTGCACAACCGCAGAGCCTTTAGGTTTAGCTACATCATTCTTTTTATTCAAAACAGAAATAACATTCCTAGGATGGGCTTCTACTTTCTTCTTCACTTGACTACTAGATGGGGGCAAGATCCTATCATTCTTCTTGTTTCTTTTAAGCTTAGATCTTTGAGCCTTAGTAGTGGTGCTTACTCCTGTAGAAGGCAACACGTGAATATTAGAAGCTGGTTTTGATTCCTCCTTATCTTTAGTGACCAAAGTTTGAGATGGTTTAGTCCTAGGGCCCTTGTTAAGTGGTGTGACGGCTATAAGGGTTCTTTTGATTGCACTAGAGGACGATGCTGAGATAGTGGTTGCGTTATCCACAACATTCTTACCTTTGAGAGTACGAAGTGTTTCCTTTAACTCAGCCAAGACCAGATTCTTATCGCAAATTTGTTCCCTCAAATCAGATATTTCCATCGACTTTCGATTCAATTGTTCAATCAATGATTGATTCTGTGCAGTGGTATCCACACATGCGGGCTGTACTGAATCGAAGAGTCGTGTATTTTTCTGTTTTAAGTTATCAACTTTGGACAAAATCTTGGAAACTCGATTATCTAGATCAAGTTTAAAATTCTCAGCGGCCTCAAGTACGTTCACACAGTTAAGCTCCTTAGATTTCTCTATTTCTATCGGCAAAGAGTTAGCAACTTTGTCACTTGGCTGACGCTGTTTTGATTGTAAATTCAATCGAAAATTCTTTTCAAAATTTGCATCATCGATATTAACACCTTCGAATGACGTTTCAAAGATTTCTTGAATAAATTGTTGCTTGCGTTCAAGCGAAATACAATGTGTTTGAACCTCATTAAAACGTTTTGAAAGCGAAGAATATGAATCTTGAAGCTTTAAAAATTCAGCGTCAGATTCGTGACAAGTACTATCTACCACAGTATCCACAGATTCAACATTATGCACAATAGAATCATTATCAACACTTGTATTCACACAGACAGAAATTATATCATGAGACATCACTTGATTCAGAAGCAGATCATTATGGCGTGAAACCCGTTCTATTTCAAGTAAACTGTTTTCATAAGCATCTTCCATTTCATTGAAAACACGTCTAACTTCTTCTATTTCCAAAAACAAATCTTGATCAATATTACGAAGACAAGCTTTAACATTGTTTACAAACGGAACAATTTCATCTCGAAACGCAGCTCTAGTGTGCTCAAAGTTCCATTCACCTTCCGTTATGGCCGTGGCCGTCGTACGTTCCAAAATGACCTTGTCGAAATCGGCTAAGTGTTGGTGAACCGTATTTAAGTTAACGGACGCCTTACTTACCGGTGGAATTAACTTTGTTAAATCCTTTTTGACAAGTGTAGGAGACGTACTAGGAAGGTTTTCATTTGACAAACTTTGGGGCACAAGAACTGTTAATTCTGCTAATTCCTTTTGTAAGCGAATGCGTGACTTTTTCGAAAATTGATCTTTGTTATGTTGATCATAATCAATTGTATGGAATTTTGAAAGCATTTTAGAATGAGTTTCATCCTCAAGTGATTTCGTCTCCTCAGTACTACGAACAAAAGGTGCTTCTTTCGATTTGCCAATTATGGTCATATCATAAAGACCGGGAATATATTCCTGAGCTTGTTTTGCATAACCGGGATTAGGTGGTAAATCTTGAAGACGCTTAAGTTCGAATTCTTTAAATGATTTAGTTAAAAGATGAACCTTTTCTGTGGAAGCGTATTGTTTTAAAAGCTGTTGTTCTTTGAATTTAAGAAGTTTGGTAGCATTAATTTCTGATTCAACCTTTTTAGACTCGAGAGTTTTGAAATCCATTTTAAGTTTGTGAAAATCATTGACAACCGACTCCTTTTCTTTTAGTTCATTGGAAAGATTAGCTTTTAATGATTCTATTTCTTTCAAGTGTTCAATCTTTTCAAAACGAAATTGGTCAAATTCAGAACATGTTATTTTCTCTTCTTGAGGGACCATTTCAAAAGTTTTGACCTTTTCTTTATGCAACGCAAGCTCAGCAGTTAGGGTGGAATTCGTATCTACGGATTGTCTGAGGGCCATATGCATTTGATCAATAATATGTTTAGGCACCATTACCAAATCATGTTGAGCATAAGATTTCATACCCGTCGTAGCATTTGGTTGAGGTTCACTCAAATGTGTTGGATTGGGTACCACTTTATTTGAGTTACTAGTTCCCGAATGCTGTTCGAGGTTGTCATTTTCATGCCCAACTTGATGTTGGTTTTCATCAATATTATTAGATGTGGTTGGTACCTCACTGATGACATCAGAACCGTAGTGAGAGAGATTAGCAACAAGAGCAACTTGGGCAGAGTGAATGTCATCACAATCCGAATCGTATGCATCAAGATCATCCGCTTGATAAGCTGCATTAGAAGTGGAAACAACTGCAATGCCTTCTGTATCTGCTGCCCCTGGGTCTGCAAGAAATGCTAACTCCTCTGAATCCAAAATCTTCCCCTTAGACTGAGCATCAACCAAATACATCTTCTCACGAAACCATGCATCATCCCTTCTCCTTTTCGGCTGAGTGCATTCCCTAGCCATATGACCTTGTCCTCGGCAATTGTAGCAAGTCACAACCTTCTTAGGACCAATAGAACTTCCATTTCCACTAGCTTGAGAATTCACAGCTTGATTGTTCCCAGTCCTTGTAGGAGGTCCATATGAGTTTTGCCTTCCCTGAATAGGTTGCACCGTCACTTGACCATCTTGAACAGTGGCTTGTTGTCGAGGATTTGATGAGGTGCGGAGCTGATTGTTTGTTGGTGGAAATCCTCTAGTTGCAACAAGTTTTGACAAGTAGGCTGTAAGATGGTTTAGAACATCAGCTGGCGTATCATTTGGAGTAAAGACCAGTGCTTGGATTGGTGGAAGTTCATTAGAGTAGAAGGCTTGTGCTGGTTGTGCTTCAATAGGAAAATATCCTTGCTGAGGAGTATAGCCCATTGGAGAAGTGTTGGCTTGTGATGGTGATGTCTGATATGGTGGTTGCTGTGGAAAAGATTGTTGATGAACACTTTGTTGATATTCTTGTTGTGGCATCATTGGTGGTTGATAAGATGGTTGCTGTGGTTGCTGATAGATGTGTGGTGGTGGCTGCTTCAAGTATGATGGTTGTTGATAAGTATAAGCCATGTTTTGTTGAGAAGCATACATTGCAAGTGGATCATGAACTTGAGGTGTAGACAACCGAGCCTCGATCACATGGCATTCGTGTTGTTGAAGAAAAGCTTGAAGTTGATCCACATTGGTGTTATGCAAGTCCTTAGCCAATTTAACATCCGTCACGTATTTTTTCCATTCTGGAGGAAGAGTGTTCAAATACTTGGTGTTCAATTGAAAGGTAGGAATTGCCATGCCATAGATATTTAGCTCATTCAACAATAGTCAACAATCAGTACGAAATAAACGGTACAAAAGGGGACGAAGCAAATGTCGTATGAATTCTTAAAGAGAATAATAAGATAAAGGCGTTGATGGTAAGATGATAAGAAATGATAGATTAAACAAGTTGTCAATTTTGTTAGTGCGGTCGATGGTTCACCAATACAGTTCGTTAACTTAGCGGTGGTCGATACATGATCGGAAATAAGATCCATACAAAAATTTAATCAAAGAAAATTCCTAATAATCACTTGTAATTAAATCAAATCAAATGAACGATGTTAGTGTTTAAAGAGATAAGTCAAAGCACGGTTCACAAGAGTGGATTTCAAGACAAACGAGAGTGACGGACGTCATCCCGGATATACGGAAATCGCTCTAGTGATAATTCATTATTCACGGGCGGAGACAATTCCAAAGATCTTTAAAATCGCATAAAGAACATTGGACGAGAAGGAAGGATAAAATATAGAGACTTTCAAGTCATTTATCAACAGTCAGTAATTAGACGAACGGTCAAAAGAAATCAGTTATAAGATAAAATGAAGTAACAAGTGGAAAAACGATCGTCGAGTAAAACGTATTCGTAAGCGCGTAATTCGTTCAAGAGAAGGTAAGAAAACGTATGCGGATGCATAGAAATTGCGCTAGTTGCATGAAATATAAAGGTTTTTAAAACTACTTTTCACTTTATTTCATTTTATTTATCTTTATCATAATACAAGTAAAAAGTTGATTATTATCAAGATTTTTAAGATGGCTACTATTCAGCCTAGCATGGCTCCTTCTAAATTAGACATAGGTGATCAGGCCATGTATAATCTAGGAATAGCAATGCAGTGTTCAGTTTCGTCGAAAAGTATTATGTTTCTTATGTTTATATATAAACCATGCCATTTGTAAAATGGAATTTAAAAATAGTTTATAAATTTATAGGATACAAGTAATTTGTGAGATAATCAATAAGCAACTTTTAATGTTACAAAAAGTATTTTATAAGACCAAAGTAAAAACAATTGGTGAAAATAATCGTAAAACAATATCAGATTTATTTATAAGGTGACATTATACCAACGTATAAAGTAGCCAAAGGTTTGTAAAAAGTAGCAAATAGCAGCTCATAAAACAACCAATGAAATGGTCACGAGTTGTTAAGGTTTCAAAAGGTTATAAGGTTAGACGGAAATGCCATGAGACAGTGATGAGAATGTTGAAGAAGAATGTGAAGGCAAAACTTCAAAACTCAACCCAAGTCAGTGGAAGGTTAGAAGAAAACGAAAATAAAATAACATCGAATGACAAATGAGTCATATATATATAAATAATAAATCAATCCATATGTGTATTCTATGTAAGATACTCGATACAACATGCTTTTAAGAAAGTATATTATTCATTTTTAAATTACACCATTAATCCGGTAATTGTTAATCCTGTAATGTTTCTATTTTTAAACATTTTAACATGTAACTAGTATTAGTTAGTTGTAAAATAACATTCATTAAAATTTTACGATCTCAAATGAACTTAAAACTGTTTAGAAACGTTTAAAACTCATGTTCTGAATTTTCTATCAGATTTGTCTTTTAAATATGAGCCGATTAATTGACACGATAAACGACATCTCCAAGACTCGGAGTCTAAAGCATTTTGATGCGAAACAACGTTTCAGACGACTTTCTAGTTTTACCCGAGACCTGAAACCCAATGTAAAATGACCAAAATACCCCTGCAAGTTCTGTGTAGGTTTGATTATTTTATTTTAAAACGTAGGTTTTACTTTTAAGTTTTGACCTGTTTATACTGCCCCAGCAGTTTCTCCATTAAATATATTTTTCGACACTTCCTAACGGCTCAAAATATATATATACACACATGTCTTGTGGATTTTACAACAACGAAAATTAAATCTCATAATGAGCATCAAGTAAAAATATAGCATAATGAATGACAGAAGATGCTTCAAGTTATTCAACACGAAATTTAGGAAGCAAAACGGTGAAAGGCGTTCGTAATTTAGATTTCAAAATGCAATGTAGGCAAATCTCCTTGGTGCCACGATTGTCAAAAACACAAAACATAGCAAGAAAAGAATGGAACATTAACATGTTACACTCCGGGAGCGAGAAGGTTAATGAAAAACAAATGATACAATTTTATATAAGTAAAATCGTATTCCAATTCTAGTGCCATAATCTAGACGATGATTTATGAAATAACGATGACGTTACCGAGATATAAGTGAACACTACACTTCGGAGTCGATACATATAAATGTCAACGAATTAAATCTTCGCATGTCGTGTAAAACGATAATAAAAATCAACAAAATATTACGAAAAACCATTGTATTATTCAACACTATTTTAAGAAATGTTTCAAAATGTGTGACTCACACGATAGCGGTTAGTCTATTCCAAGAACACATTGAGCTACACAATGGTCTAGAGATTACGTTAAAAGACGTCCAAGCACAAATAGCCGGAAGACGATTTGAATATCTATATAGATATCACAAAGGGTTAAACAATGAAAGTAACGCGCGTAGATGAAGTTATGTAAGGTCATAATATAAAATTTTTGCAATAAAAGCAATTTAAATACTTCAAAAATAAATACAGAAAGATCTTGAAAATTCATTGTATTTATTTAAGTTAATCATTAATAAATGATAAACTTTTATCGAAAAGTTTAACGACATAAATATATATCGATAAAGGATTATAGTATTTATTTAGAAATACTTAGCAATAAGGCATACATAATAATGTATACTAAAGTTGTAATCCCAGAAGTAGCTTGAACCTGAAGTCACGCGAAGTCCGGTGCACCGACTCTTTGAAAAATAAAAACTGGCAGTTATAGTTTAGGTTTTTAAAATAAAGACCTAGTTCTATATAACTCATGGCTCTGGTACCAATCTTTAACACCCCCAAATTTACACGCAGCGGAATACATATTTGGGTGCTAAACAATGATACAACAACACATAATTTATAAAGAACGACTCGAAAAGAGACGTTTTAGATTTATCGTTCCTAAAACATTTGTCAGAGTAGCGTAGTCCCAAGTAATCGCTACCAAAAGATAAGTTCAAACAACATATTAGTTGGTTTTAAAAATGGAACGATAAACAAATCAAAGAGTTTGAACAACAAAAGCAGTGCACAACTTCATTCCCCGTGACCTCCAAGCTTCAACTTCTTGATTACCTGAAATACATGTGAGTAAAACAATCAGCAAAAATGCCGAGTGAATCCATAGGTTTATGAAATCATTTTGAACACAAGCAAAGATTATAAGTTTGTGGCATGCTTATAAGCATCAAATAATAATTTGCATCAACAATGATAATTGTATATAGCATAAATTGCAATAAGCTCATGGAACCGAGCCTTTAGATACTCCCATAGCAGTCTAATAAGACGAGAGATTTATTAATTGTCGGTTACCTCCAGATTATTGGTACATTGCCGTATACCTGACTTCTCAATACAATATGCTCAAACAGTGTGGAGGTCGGGCCTAAGCTTCTATGACAAGTCCACAAAAACTGAACCGGGCGGCTTCCCCCATAGATCTATTAATTGTACTAGCGGTTAACCCATCATAGGTTAATTAACGGTCCATAATTGAGGTTTTAACAAAGGCAATCACTTAATGCAATTTAAAGGCAACCACGGGTCCATTCATAGAGGGACAAAGCATACCATAAAAATCTTGTGTTCTAAGTTTATAAAAGATGTATTCCCCTCGCGGGTTTAAAATCATTTAATAACTACTATAAAGCGAGGCTATAGACTCACCTTAGCCGATAGTGGTAATGAGACGATCGCCGACGATAGATGATGCCTTTCAAACACGAGAACCGCAACCTATCAAATGAGGTGCGTTCATTAATAATAGACTCTAGAAATAAACCATACATAAGAATATAAAACTCGACTCATATAATCACGACAAACTCGAGAGAAAACGATACAAGTGATACTATTACACTCTCCTGTATATTCATTTTATTATTCTATGTCTTTAATAAAAATCTGTCGGAACATACCGAATGTCCAAGCCGTTTTCCCATACTTAAATATATCAAATTTTTATGATACTACTCAGAGAACTCACTTACTATATGTAGAAAGTCCTCCCAAGAGCCCATCAAAAGATTTTACTTCTAAAGTTCCCTGCCCGACTCGTCTTTGAATCACAAAATCCGGACAGTTTAGCGACCTTGACTTACGAAACCATTTTGACCATTCTAAACAACTCCATTTGTAAAACCGCCACTTGATTCTAAAAATAGACTCAAAATACTAAACTTGGAGCCTGAGAACAGCCCTTGAATCATTTTGAAACTCATTTTATAGTCCCTGAGATTTGATCCAAATATCGACAACAATTTTCGGATTGTGTCGACACTCGTCTCCCGGTACACGAAAATCAAACTAGTGTAACTTCCACCTCGTTTGGAGTTGGAAGGCCTACTTTATATCAAATCGAAGTTAACGAAATTCTCTACAACATAATCCCATCATATCATCCTATATTCAGACTTAAGACCCTCGAAAATGGCCTCAAACCTACTGCCTAAAACTGACTATAAAAATCTCTTGCAAAATCAAGTTTTTGATCAAAACCAACAACTTTTATCATCATTCTAACATCCTAACATCACCATAAACCAATCCTAACACTTGTATCATCATCAAAATCAAAAACCCAAAAATTAAAATTCAACTTTTTAATAAAAAACATTACATAAACATCATTTGATCATCATCTCTAACACATGCATGATCAAAATCACCACCTAACAAGCCTAGTTTTTTATCAAAATTCAAAACTCAATGCATGTAAGTAAAAATGGTATCATTAGAATCACCTTTCAAAAATACGAATGGGACTTGTTTTGTTTTTGGATGGATCAAAGTTGATCATCAAAAAAAAAATTGATGGAATGGATGGTGGTGGTGTAGGCCAAAATGGAAAAGGAAGAAGAAAGATGGTGATTTTTGTTTTAATGAATTTTTTTAAATGAATTGTGTTAGTGGAAAACATATATATAGTGTAAGGTTAGGGTATTTTTTGCCAATTTGTGATAGTTTTGGTCCAAAATGTAATAAAATAGTTTAAAAGGGTAAAAATGTAAATTGCAAATTTTTTAAATATTTACGAGACTCGAGTTTCGTAAAAATACTTTTTAAAAGTTTAAACGCACACGAAAAATAATAATATAACGACTCGATACGTAATTAAAACGACATCTTCGAAAATATTAAATATCGAAACGATCGATAATAAAATATAAATTTTTTTGGCATCCGTCGGTATCGCGATCACTAGTAGTCCTCGTTACTCGTCAAAATATTAAAATATAATATTTAATATCGGTTTCAACTTAAACCGTTAAACATAATAATATCTAACGTTATAAAATACTTCAAAATAATTGAAAGTAGAATTAAATTATGACCTTATTTTTACGGGTTTTACAAGGTTTAGGAAACCTTTAGGACTTTAGGTACTTTTAGAGTGCTCTTATCACAATTCTAGATTGTGTCCACTGGTGAGTAGGGGTTAGGAATAATTAACAGTTTTCTTTTTAAGGATTGTTGGAATTTCTAAACTTTGAGGTACTGTAGCATGCAAAGTTAATATAACTGTGCATGTTGCCAAGACTGTTTGACCTAGATTTGGGATTGTTCAGTTGGGAGACTTGGTGCATGTTGCCAAGACTCATTCTCCTCTCATTCCTACCATACACATCAAGCAGTTTTGGAACACTGTTCGTTATGAAACCATTGATGGAGTAGTTACAATTGTTGGGACTGATCATGGGACTCAATGGGTGGTCAATGAAGCACTTATTTGTCAAGCTTTACAACTTGATGATGTTGATGGTGTGATCACCCTTCCTATTGAACAACTAGAAGAAGGACTTGGAAGCTTGGGGTATGCTTTGCCCCTTGTTGGGCGTATAAACAAATATTCAAAACAACAATTTCCCCCAGTCTAGAAGTTCTTGATACATGTCCTCCTTCAATGTCTTAGTTCCAAATTTACATCATTCAATGAAATCAACCGTTTATTCGGGAGTGCTCTTGTATCTATAGCAAATGGGCAAAAATATAGCTTTTCTGGTATGATTTTTGAGGGCATGTTGCACAATAAGGGTAGCAAAATGACACTTTCTTACCCTAAGTTTTTACAAATGGTTTTTGATATTCAAAGAAACTATCGTAGGGATCATGACAACTTTTACAAGATCCCTACTCAAAAATCAAAGATTTTCTTGTCAATGAACATTGCACCGTTTAGGGACTTACCTCTGACCCCTCCCATGTTGGCTGTCATAGAAGCAGCCTTACACCCTCACCCACAACCAGAACTAGTCATTGAACAACAACCACCTTCCCCCACCATGATACATACGTTAACCTTGACCCACAACCGTCAGCCGCTAACACTCCTGTTTCAGCCGCTGACACAACCATTCCACCCGCTGACACCTCTCCCCCTTAAACTACACTTGCCCCACATTCCACTTCATCTTTTGAACCCTTTGATTTTAGATTGGAGAAACGCCAAAGGACTATTGGAGTGTTTTCCTCTAGTGGTCCTATCCATGCATCAGAGAGAACAATACCTGATGAGTCCATATTGAGGAGTCGAATCCCAATTATGGAGGAGAGCTGTCTACAACCACTTACTAACTTAGAATTGACGGCCATCTGCATTAGCTTGCAAAAGTCTAATGTAAAACTTGTACAAAAAGTCACTGAATAAGTCATTGAACTCGCTCATTTGAGGGAGAGGTTGGTAACTTTGGAGAATGCTGGTTTAAGGAAAAGGTAGCTTATGGTGTTGTCCTCTGGTGATGATTCTTACAAAGGGGAGGATGCACCTACTAATCCAGTGAATCTGAGTGATAAGGGGTCCAAATAAGGTTTTTACGGGGCACATGAGGTAGCTGAGGCACTTATAAGTCTGAAGGAACAACCTTCTTTTGATTCTTCTAGTTACTCCTACAAAGCTATCCTTCATAGAGATGATGCTGCAAGTGAGTAGAGTTTTAGCCGCTGACAAGAGTATTTCACACGGTGACAAGACTACTTCAGCCGCTGACAGACCTTATCCTATGATTGGTGTATCCCGGCCACCCTTTATGATCAAGGAGGCTTCTACTCAGGTAACAAAACACTTTACCCTCTATTGATGCAAGTGATAAGGTTAAAGCAATTTTGTTAGAAGAGCCAGTTCCCAAGGATGAAACCTAGATTGAGTTTGATACTATGGTTGCTCAACAACTTCATGAGCAAGAACAGAGAGGGGCAGGGAAGGGAAGTATTAAAGCTCAGATTCATTCATCTAAATCTGAGAGTGATGAGGTAGATGGTGATGATGGAAGTTCACATAGCTCCACTGCTGATATGGGTAATCTGGTGGAGTTAGAAAAGTTAGAATATGGAGAAGATGAGCTTGCTAAGGAGAAGCTTAATGAGTTGAAAAAGCAAGTTGATTTTGATATACCCCATGTTTCTAGCATGTATTTCAGATGGGAAGAAGCCTGTATAGAAAATCCATACATGACATTGACAGATAAAATTTAGGGTTTGGAGATTTATTTGAGAGTCCGTAATGATTTCAAGATTATTTTCGAGCACAGGGCAAACAAGGTGTTGTTTGAGAACAAGACATACAGAAGATAGCTTTACTACATGCTTCTTAGGTGCCATCAAACAGGGTGGACTTACACAAAACTAAGGAAGCTTTCTTTTGAACAGTTGGAGTACTTTGCTTATCCCATTTGGGAGTCTGTGTGAAGCTAACACATTTAGAATGCTGTTTGTGGAAAGACAAGAGGAGATAGTGGAAGCAATGAAGATTAAGAAGGCATTTCTTGTGACTAAACCAGTGAAGAAGGGTTTCAAGTGGAGGTTTCCAGAACTTGACCAAGTGTACCCAAGTGAAGCAACTTTGAAGAAGAATATGGTGCTTTCTCCATTGATGGCTTCTGAAGAATATTTTTTTGGATTTTGGAAGATCACCAGGGATGGTGATAAGGTACACACTTTTACCTCTTTTGTTTCATTGTTTGCTAGCATGGACAGAGAGGAAATAGAAACTCTTTGGAGTTTAATGAATGAGAAGTATGAGACTAAATCTCCTTCATTATTGAATGGAATAAAAATCTGGACAACATTTAGAAGAATGTTTGCCCATGATATTGCTGATCCAGTGTGGTTGGATTTGGATGATTTGAGTAAGTTGAAGTGGCATTTGTATTCAACTGCTGGTGTTTACCATCTGAGTACTACTAAGTTTGTAGAATACTTGTTGATAGATCAAGAATATCCTCAATCACAAGATTTGTTGAAGAAGTTGGTCTACACCAAGCTTGAAGTTGATTACACCAGTGACATTAGCATGGACTTTTTAAGGTTTATATATGCTCAGATTAAGGAGTAGGTTTTATTTGTAAGAATCCTCTCTTGTATTTTTTTTATTCAGAAACTTGATTATTAGAGTAAGTATCAAGTTTAGGGGAGGATTGTTAGAAATAAAAATAGCTAAGTCACTCGGCCGCTGACAAAGGGATTCTTGACGCTGACAAGAGCAAATGAAGCGCTGACAGATTGAACACAGACAAGAGATATCAAGGCGCTGACAAAGGAAATCCCGGTCACAAGACAACTACTTAGTCAACACGTTTTGTATGTTAAAGAAAAGATATGATCAACATTGTATTTTCTATATTTATCTTTTCCTAGAATAGTTTATTAGTAGGTTATTGTTCAAGACTCTTTGTGTTATAAAAGGAGGTCTTAGGGTTTGTTATTGATTTACGTTTTCACACTTTCATTGTACGCAATCGATCATCAATAAAGTGAAAGTGTGGTATATATTGTGTTTTGCTTTGTTCTTTGTTCTAAGTGTTAATTTTGCATAACACTTAGACTGTTACAAACATAAAGTTTATCTACGTGTAATACTTGATTCAATCTCGTTAACACAAAGCTAAATCGATCTAAGTTTGGGATCAACAAATAGACATTGAGGCCTGTATGGTTCCTTGCTTAGAAAACTCTATTAAGTTTAGGTCTAAAAGTATGCTCATACAAAATTACTGCACACATACACTTTGGTTGCATTAATCGCTGGTCTTTGAAAACCATTTTAAGTACTAAGTACTACCTCTGATTAGATAAACTCAACACAAGTATCTTCTTGACATAATTTCTAGCACAAATCTATTTTCTAAGACATACCATGAATGAAATGTTAGAGACTGAGCTATCTTTACAAACTAGCTAACTAAAAGAAGTACAACAACCCAAATTTAATATACACCATGCAAATCCTTTCATGCTTATTTTCTTGCCTGCAAATGTTAGTTCAAAACTAAGAAACTACTTTTCCAAAAACACGTTCCTTATAGATTTTGAAACACATGACAAACAACATCAAAAGATTTCTTTACCATAATTAAAAATTTGCACAAACAGAATTAATTGTTAGAAAAATTTTACAAACCTTTTCCGGAGAAAGTATTTTCTTGAAGAATTCAAGACACGTTAGGATCAACTTTAGTTGGTCCAACAAACTTATATGTCTTGTAATAGTTCCCTCTTCTAAATCATTGAACTCATACGCGACGGTTCCCTTTATCTAATCCCAAGTCCTATATGGCTTACTTTCATGATACTTTGATTTCATGAAGGCCTCCTATTTCTTAGTAAGCATGCCAAAGCTTTCCTTATACTAGCTTGCTTCCTCAACAGCTTTGTTAGTACTACACTTGGACTAAAGTTCTTAGGGTCTCCTCATCAGATTACTAGGCACTTTACTGTTGGTGAACTTGTTTAAAATCTATATTACCTTGTTTGGCTTAGCTTTAAATGGTTCAATCTTTTTGACAATGGGTTCACTAGTTTTATCCTTTCGATAAGAATTTGGCTAATTCAAACATGTTTTCTTTTGAAAAGGTGCTCTAGTATATGGTTGTGCTACATAAGGTTTTGGTTTAATACTACCAAAATGTGGTCTTGAGTTGATTGAATTATCATACCTTGGATTGTTATTACCAGAGTATGACTTTGGGTGGACAAAATAAAATGGTCTACTAGTATTAGCAGCTCTATCAGAATTAACTGGTTTAGGTCTACCAGAATTAAAATGACTAGCATTGTTAATTGGTTTAGACCATCCCTGAGTAATACAAATCTAAGAATCATTCTAATATTTGGATTTAGATTGGTTTTCTTGCCATAAGATATGTTATCAACCCTATTGAATTTGTTCTCATATTCCATCCCTTTTTTGTGAATTCTTCTACAATGTGCCTTCAAATGATCAAGACTTCAACATATATAGCAAGGTTTATTCCACTTTTTTCTTCCGTTGGAACCTTTGATTTTTCAAATTTCTCTAGCTTCCCCTTGGTTTGTTAATTATGTACATTTCAGCATTTTTAACAGATTTTCTAATAGGTTCGTATTTAGAGGCATTAGGATTCAATCTTCCTGCCTTAGGAAATACTGCTTTCTTTTCTATCTTAGTAGTAGCTTAAGAGTTTGTGCTATCTGAACCACTAAGATCAGATTCAGATCCTCAGTTTGAACATCAACACTAGTACTAACAGTTGGTGTAATTTATGGAATGTCAACACAAGATTTACTAGAGGAAGCAATATCATCACTCTCCTTTTTGTGCTAAACTGAATTGGCACAAATTCAGGTTCCTTCTTTTGAAATTTTAGCAGACCAGTGTATGACTAATCTTTCATAGGAGGAAAGTAACATGAGGGGGGCTCGGTAGTGTGGTAATCACCATTGTATCCAAGTCCCCACTTGCATTTGTCAGGAACCTGACTATCAATCATCTTCTCTAAACTCTTAGTGACACTATCAAAACTTTTGAACTTAGCCTCATTTTAATTTTTACTAGATTCATTGGTTTATTCTTTAGATGTAAGTTCAGTAATTTCAAAAGCCCATGTTGCAATTTCCCTTTTAAGAAGAATGATTGTATCCTTAAAGGTTATTTCTTGCTCTTGTGCACTCTATTTTCTCTTCTAACATTTTAACACCCTTTTTATAGTTAGACAAACTACATCCAAATCTATTGTAGTTCCTTTTAATGCAATCATAATATTTTTTAAGTTCCTCATAGTTTTTGAGACATTCTTTAGTATAACCTTTGCTAAGAATTACCTCAGAGTCTAAAAGTACAATGAGAGACATGTCTGTGATATGCTCCTCATCCTCCATGAATCCCTAGTGAGTGCCAATTCCATCAATAGCTATCAATGCCTTTTTAGAAAGCTCTTCAACAGTTACAATTTTGTCTTGAAAATTATTCGTGTTTTCCTGACTTCTTGGACATTCCCTAGCAAAGTGTCCCTTCTTGTGGAAGTTGTAACATTTCACCTTTGTCTTGTCAAACCCCACTTTCTAACTTGTATTAAGAGTAATTTGTTTCCATGTTATTCTTCTAAGAAACCTTCTTGCTCTCATGCTTAGAAAGGCTAGCTGATTCTTGATTTCAAGTTCCTCTAAATCATCATCACTAAGCTGCCGAAAATCATTTGCAACAATCTCTGCTACATTGTCATAGTTGGATAAGAATGCATAGATTGTGTCATCACTCAAACCAACAACACTAGCAGAAGCAGCACCGGAACTTGTAAATGTATTACCAGAATTAAAGGATGTACTACCAGCATTAAGAATGCTACCAATATTTACCTCATCACTTTGACTTAGGATTGAAACAAATGCTAAGTTAGTAGCATTGGAATTTGAACCAGCCTTCTTCTTGAGTTTCTGTTCAACCACCTTGAAGTGATTGTATAGATCATCATTATTGACTTTGTGAGGGTTTGCTATAAACTAAAACCCGGTGCTCTAGGGTGGTGGAAGAAGGTGGTTGTCATGGTTAGAGAGGGAGAGTGGTGGATGTAGGTGTTTCTAGAGAGAGAAGACAAGTTTATAAAAAAAAGATAGAAAAACACAAAAACAACAACCCCTCCTTGGAAGCCTTGGAGAGGTATTTATAGTTACTTACGCACCTACACTATACATAGTTTCCTAGTCTAGTCTTTGCGTGAGTGATTATGATAATAATGGGAATTCTTAAATGTCGTAACATAAAGTGGATTTCCAACAATCTTCCTCCATGCGGTGTATAATTCCTTACAATATTTTTCCTAACAAATACATAATAATTAAGAACAAAAACTTTCATGAAGCGTCCAATGCTGATGAAGTCTTCTGAGGCCTTTGACTTCAAGTCTTCACTCTAGAGTGACTCATCTTTGTAGTAACTTGTAGTAGAAATACTTTAACGACACGAGCTAAGTAACCCATATACTTCTGGTTAAAGAAGAAGCTTCTTAATTGACTTCCCCCTAATTCATGCCACATATTCTTGATGTAAAAGTTTTTAATAGCTTCCCCCTAAACCGACAATCCTCATGAGTAGTTTCAAAGCTTTCAATAAAGCTTAGAATGATTAAGCGCACAACAGAATTTAACAAGAAAACCCCATCATATGAAATTATAATGTTGTTATGAGTGATTGAAAGTTTAGGGGACACCAAGTAGATCAACAACGTCTCTTCTCACGCTTGAATAATTCTTCTGAATTTTCTTCCCCCTGAGAGTTCAAGTTCAATACATTCTTCCCCCACGTAGTTGAAGAAAGGAAATCAATCCCATGCATGAAGCCCAAAAACCTGAAGTACACACTTTATCCTATTCATGAAGTTGACATCGTAACTCCAGAGTCAATTAAGTCCCGGAAATGTACATATCTTCTTCCGGAGATGCACTAGAGTCAATTAAGTCACGTAAATGCATATCTCTTCATATAGGATAATGATGATCTATAATTCCAACATCAAAACAATTAGACATCGAACAATAGTGTACATATTTTACCGATCAGAGACAATTTCTTTCATTTCTTCCCTCATGTAAGTTGAAAGATGCACTAAATTCCACGAGTTAACATTGATTTTTCTCTGCGATTTTGAAATTTGTCTCCCTGAATGTCTGCAAATCAAAAGAAGGTATGAAGTTCATCACGTGTACTCGTTATGTGTTCAATATGTCTTCTTCTCCCCCCCCCCCCTCCCCCCTTGATGGTTTCAAAATTTTAGAAGAAGCAATAAATCGTACACACATGTACCTTAAATCTCGTGAGAATAATAAATAAGCTGATTTATATATTTTGTGAGAATCAGTTGTTAATCGAAAATTTCTACTCATTAAAATCTCCATGGCTATCTTTACCAACCCCTTTGTAGGCTATTTGAAGTGACCACTGATGGAGAAAATCAGATCTGCCAAACGTGAAATTGAATAAAAATTCCTCGACCTTGTGACTTAAGCTTGCACTAATGTTGAATGAGGAACGGTGTATAAATTTTCTTTCTACGAAAGTTCTAAGTATCCAATACATTACTGAAGAAGTATATAAGTACAGCACCTCTTGAAATTATCCACATCGACTATGTGCGTGACACTAAGTACAACAATGTAGCTCATTAACGTGATAGTTATCCAGGTCATCAACCAACCACCCCGAACCTGGTAGTCTAGGGTGGTGGGAGAAGGTGGTTGCCATGGTTAGAGAGAGAGTGGTGGATGTAGGTGTTTCTAGAGAGAGAAGAAAAGTTTATAAAATAAAGATAGAAAAACACAAAAACAACAACCCCTCCTTGGAAGCCTTCGAGGGGTATTTATAGTCACACACGCACCTACACTATACATAGTTTCCTAGTCTAGTATTTGCGTGAGTGACTATGATAACTAATGATAATTCTCAAATGTCATCATATAAAGTAGATTTACAACACTTTGTCAATATCATCCTTGTTCACCTAGATTGATACCTCTGCAGCCATCTCTGTAGGCATGCTTCGAAGGAACTTTGCATTAATGTCCTCATGCTTAGCCTTTCCTTCTAAAGTAATAATTTTGGTTACCACTCCTTGAAGTCTACTATAAATAGAGTCAAGAGAATTTGAGCCAACAACATTGAAGTTCTCAAAAATTGATTTTAACAATGCCTTCTAAGCCTTCTTAGTGGAGTCATTACCACCAAACCTTAGAACAAAAGCATCAAACATGGATTTTGCATCTTTATAATGTTGGAAAGCAAGAATATTCTAACACCCCACTTTGACAAGTGGACCGTTACATGATAATTATGGCGTGTCATCAAAGCATACAAGATAAATGTTTTAAAACATAAACGACCATAAAGGAAAACCGGAATCAAACATCAGCCCCCAAACATAAACTCAAAAGATGCATAAAGTAAATGAAGTGCAAAAGGAAAATAAGTATAAGGTAGCTCCCATCCTATGCATGTCCTCTCCATGCTCAAGTCTGTCCTCGGGTACCTGCCGTTTGGGTCATGGAAAGAAAATATACGGTTGAGCAATACGCTCAGTGAACGGATATAACGACATAATAAGAATAACTTAAACATAGTTAAAGATTAGAAATGCAGCGGAATATGTGTAACTCCTGGAAAACCTGAAAGTTGTTTAAAAACATACTTATGCTAAAAAGTCTTATGTTCATATTTATACTGAAAAGTCTTATATTTATGTTTATATTGAGAAGTCTTATATTCATGTTTATACTGAAAACTGTAATTTAAATGCCAAAGAGCTCATATAGGTTGTTGAAGCATAGTTTGGCTAGACCGGTTTAACAACTCTCCTGGGTCGTTCGTCGTGCTTCCCAGTCCTGAGTGATGCTGCAAACAACAGAAGAACCGGTTAGACGTGGACCCGAGGCCGGAGCCCCGGGGTCCACCTCCGACGGTCAAGTTAGTATTGATGCGATATATTGTAAAAGAGGTGTGGTTAAAAGAGATAACCTGATGTAGAATGAGCCCCCTACCCTTGTATTTATAGGAGTAGGGTTTCTTGAAAGATAAGTAAGGTGTTTGGGCCACGGGCCTGTTGGGTCGTGGGCCTCCTAGGTCGCGCGCACGTTAGGTCGGGCTTATACCGACTATACGTCGACATGTCCCCCCAGTCTAGAATGATATGGTTCCTGACCATGTTATGCTAGACTCATTCATATGTCACACTTTACCAAATAAACGCGTATGGCTTGCTGCTAGGACATCCACGTGGTGGGTTACCTTTAGCAAAAAGATGATGGGAAAACTATGTGAATAGTGAGTGCAACCACTATACGTCATCAAGTCCCCCATTCTAATATGCGAGAATTTCACCAAGGTTACTACACTCTATACCATACCCGCTACCTGTAAGCGTATCCATGTCAAATGAAATGGGGAACCCGTATACGTAAGACGGGTGGGTGTGCTAGACTGCTTGGTTTCCCGTGATTAGACAGTAAGGATCCCGTAAAAAGAAAACTTGTTCTATTGCCGGGGTAACACTGGCATCAGCAAGGTATAATTCTTATTCCTCTCTAATGTGAGGATGATAAGAAGGTTTTGTGAAGGTGGAGGTGGAACCCGTATGTTGCATCGTGATTACTTTGAAGGTGAACTTCTTATACCCACTGATGATGCAACATAGTGCGAATATTGCATTCGACTTATGGCCAACAGAAGACACACTTCTTGTGGCAAAGCGAAAGGCTTTATGGTAATGAACTTTAACACAGGGCTCGTGATATCCGACTTTAGCACACAATAGGTTAGCAAGACCTCTTGCATGCTAAGTGCGAATAAGGAGTTTAGCGTATAATGTAACACCATTGATATCGTATGCGGTATCGTTTGCACATATACCTGACATGCGCGCTCCGTAGTATCTTGTGGTGGCGGATGACCGCACAAGATACCTGATCTTGTAGTAACATGGTAGTTACGGTGCGCCTGCAGTGCGCCTTAATGCTCGCGCGGAGGCTTAGATACACGTATCATTGATAACGCTGGGGTTGCAACCCTCTTACGCGGGAGGCAGGTCATGTCCTGCATGAACCTGCGGCAGATACCTGATCCGTCATTTTGCGAACGCGCGATTCGGCTTAGTACCGGGCTTGCAATGCCACTTACATACTTAGTTGTGGACTCCTGATCCACAATATCAGGTTCCTGACCTGACGGATCCGCACAATAATATTTACAATGCACAAAGTAGTATTATACATGCTTCAAAATATAAATGCCAAAATACAATCAAATAAGATCATATCAATGGTATTATGATACCCCTATAGCCCCCCAAGTTTAATGGTGCTATATCTACTTAGTAGTATTAAACTTATTTAGAAAGTATTCGAAAAACTTTGAACAATTTTTAACGCTTATCCCTATGGGACATGGCTTTCGTGGCTTAGGCATACTAGAAAGGTGGTGGACCCCACATTAATATAGTGAAGATTTATAAAATAAAACACAAGGCGTGTGTTTATTATAAGATTAAAATAATTCGTCTTAACGCGCAGATCACTGCGACGAAATTTAAACAAAGTAATACGCTTGATCGCCGGATTGCCACGACCAAACTAAATAATACATCCGACAGCCGGACCGTCGCGACCGAATAAAATAACATGTTTGTTTATACGGATTGCAAAGACCAAATTAAAATATTATGTTTGATCGCGCGGATAGCAGCGGCCAAACTAAATAAAATAACACGTTTGGCGCGCGGCACGCATCGACCAAACTAAATAAAATAACGTTTGGCGAGCGGCTCGCAGCGACCAAACTAAATAATACGCTTGGCGCGCGGCAAGCAGCGACCAAACTAAATAAAATTATACGCTTGGCACGCGGCACGCATCGACCAAACTAAATAAAATAATACGTTTGGCGTGCGGCACGCAACAACCAAACTAAATAATACGTTTGGCGCGCGGCACGCAGCGACCAAACTAAATAATACGTTTGGACGAGCGGATAACCGCGACCGACCTAAATAAAACAATATGATTGGTCGCGCAGATTGCAACGACCAAAATAAAATATTATTTTTAATAGGGAGGACTAAGGATGCGACTCATAACCCTAGTTTAAAAAAAATAAAACATTCAAAAAACGTGTGTGGATGATCCGAGAATTGATAAAATAAGCCTAAAAGTACGGACTGCGTTTATTCACGAAACCAAATAATCCGAGAATTGATAGGGTATACATCATTAGAATTGTAATATTAGCCTTTATCCAGTAGTTGACAAATCAATACTAGCCATTGTTTGAGATATATTGAGACATATTTGCAACAAGATGAGTAAAATATGTTGGGATATTGAACAAGATGTATGCTTATAATTATGTACATTCCTTTCAATTGTGTATTACAATACGTTTGAACGTGCGAACTAACGCGAAAAGACGCGACATATTCCGCATATTAAAAAGTAAAATAGATCTGGACATATGGACGATCGCGTAAGGATGCGACCCGTGACCGCCGATAAAAAAGTAAAATAGAAAAACAAATCCAGACGTGTGGATAAATAATCATAGATAGCGGATAAATAATAGACAAATATTACCATCCCTATACATACGCATCACTTTTAGGACAATTGACTTGGCTAAAATACTAATTTTCGCAGAAGAAAAAAAACATAGAATATATTCTCTTCGATAGAAATATATCTCTTAAATATAAAAAATATGTTTTTTACCATAATATTGATCAAGATTGAATTGTTTTGCTAAAAGTAATACATGATAAACCAAATATTATTCAATCTTCATACTAGAATACGAGTTATATGCAACATTGATATATGTAATTTTAAATCTCAGATATAATGCATGTTTGCTTTCAATTGTATAAACAAGTATTAATATATATGATCATGCATGATTGCACGAATATTTTTCTAGTAAAGCAGTAGGGACGTATATGAGAAGCAAAAATACGAAAGCTTTAGAATTACCGACTTCCGAAAGTGACTTTGCCTTTTAGTAACATGAGAACCCGAAACATGGTTTTGTCAGGGTCCCACGGATGGCGCCAAATTGTTGAAGCATAGTTTGGCTAGACCGGTTTAACGACTCTCCTAGGTCGTTTGTTGTGCTTCCCGGTCCTGAGTGATGCTGCAAACAATAGAAGAACCGGTTAGGCGTGGACCCGAGGCCGGAGCCCCGGGGTCCACTTCCGACGGTCAAGTTAGTATTGGTGCGATATATTGTAAAGAGGTGTGGTTAATAGAGATAACCTGATGTAGAATGAGTCCCCTACCCTTATATTTATAGGAGTAGGGTTTCTTGAAAGATAAGTAAGGTGTATGGGTCACGGGCCTGTTGGGTCGCGGGCCTCCTGGGTCTCGCGCACGTTAGGTTGGGCTTATACCGACTATACGTCGACATAGGTCATGATACATATCAACGTGCATGAATACATAGAGGGGTGACCTCGTCATGCAATTAGAGGGGTTGCGTCTAATTATATTAGTCTGGGTGGAGAGATCAGCTCCATGTGAAGGATGTAGAGCACACATCACAGTCACCGTGTAATCTGCAAAGCATGTACAAGGATGCACCCATTCGCCCCAAATAATAATAATAAAATGGCTAATAATGAAAATGGACGCCGCTAGAAATTACTCTCGTCGCGGAAGAGTCATAACACAGGTGCCTCAAGTGTTATGGTTATGGTACCTCCATAACTAGGTGAACATGACATGCATATATATAGCTCAGGTAGTTTAAAATAATAACATAGCAATCACTGAAAAGTTTTAGTAATATAATGGGGAAAACAAATGGTAGCAAACGCGGAATCCTAATCATAGAAATAGAATATCCATACTGAAGGACGGAATATTCATACCTTATGTCCAGTAATGAAATGAAGAAAAACGCGGAAAGTAGCTACTCCAACTTCACGAGTGCTACATAATAAAAGGACATGAATGAGTTGTCTGTTTAACGTATACTTACTGATTATTAGTTTACTTGACGTGTTCTTAACTTATTTTACTTGTTCTTGTCTTGTTTTATATGTTCTTGACTTGTTTGACTGTTTCATGTTTTATCATGTGTTTCTTAGTATTTCATGTGTTCTTGATTAGTGTATTTCATGTTTTATGTGTTATTGTTCTTGTTGTTTCATAATGAGTAACTTTCTAAAAATAGCAGGTTTCTATATATAGTAACTTTCCAAAAATAGTAGGTTTCCATATATAGTAACTTTCCAAAAATAGCAAGTTTCCATAAATAGTTAGTTTCCAAACTAGAAAGTTTCAAGAATTAGTAAGTTTCCATGAATAGTATGTTTCCATAAATAGCATGTTTCTATAATTAGTATGTTTCAATAAATAGAATGTTTCCATAATTAGTATGTTTCCATAATTAACATATTTTCATAAATAGTAATAAGCCTATTAATAAGCATATGAAATAAGCTAAAGTTTAATAAGCATATATTATAAAGCATGATTTATTAAATGTAATAATATAATAAAGTTTATTAATAATAAATAGTTTAGTCTTAACATAATAATTATTAATTAATAATATAATACATGATTTATAAGTAATTATTAATTAATAATATAACATAATTTATTAATAAAACGTTACCTTAACTGATAATTGTATAATTAAATTAAACTATATTATAATTTAATTAAAGTATGGTTAAATGAAATTAAATTATTAAGCTAAGTTCTTAATTAATTTAATTGATGTAACATGTAATTATCCATGAATAATTATATTAACAATTATTATAACCTAAGTTAAATTAAATAAATGGAACCATGTTTTAATGTCATGATATAATATTAGGTAATTACATCCTAAGTTCTTGATTTTAATTAATTAATTAAAATATAACATGATTAACTATTATCACAATTAATTAACCCTTGATTAATTTAGCAAAAATACTAGCCAAACCCGAGCCCCAAACCGAAGCCACACCGAGACCATGGGGTTTCGGCTTTGGCTCGAACCACAAGCAACCACCGCAGCCGCAAGGCTGTGGCTTGCCACCGATAGCCCAAAACATCCCCTGGCTTAAGCCGAGTCCCCCAGCTGTGCGACAATCTCCCACTAAGAGCCTTAAGTCTCTCGGTTTGCCACTGTTTAATCAAACAGCCCTCGCTGGGGTGTTTGGTGTTGTGGCTGGAAGAACACAATAGCCATCGCCCTACTAAGGGTGCGACTGGCTGAGAACCCGAGACCTTTAGGGTCTCGTTTTTCATGACAACCCAAACCAACAACCCTCGATTTCATGTTTAATTTAATCACACATGTTCTTATTATTAATCTTAACTAAATCCATGATTTAATAATAATAAAAAAATTAAGGTTTTAGTGATACGTATGCGTAACGATTAAAGGTTTAAGAACACGAACACAAACCCGTAAATTAATCAAGATCAAAACAACTTTCTCCCTTCCTTTTGCTTGGTGAAACCGGCGGCCAAAAGAGAAGGCAAAGGTAGGGTTTTGTTTATTTTTGTGAAAAGTGAATAATGAATTCCTTGGGAATGTTTTATTTACTAGATAAAGCTTAATGGGTCGGGCCAAAGGCCCCTTTCTTTGTTTCTTTTAAACGCCGGCCAAACACCCCTTCATATAGTTATTTCGTTTTCCGTGTTGTAACTAATTATCGTGTGTGTTCGTGTTTTAATCTCGTGTTTTACTTCCTTGTCATGTTTTAAGTATTATACGTAAATACTTATCGTGTAATAATTCATATATGTAATACTTGTCGTGATTGATTAATATACGTAATACTTACATTAAATGTTCATGATACGTGTCGTATATTAATTAATTGTAATGTTTTAATATATCCGTGATTTCATGCATTTAATGTTCTTAGGTAATTTATGCGGGTTTTACAACTCTTCCCCTCTAAAGGAATAATTCGTCCTCGAATTAGAGATACGATAAGCTGAAAAGGACATGGACGTGACGTGACTGAAGAGAACTTGGAACGTGACGTGGCTGAAAGAACATATTCGGATTATGAAAGGAGACGAGGGTAAGAAATACAGATGGACTCCTCCGTTTCTAAAGCGGCTTCCCGCTTGGGATGATTCCTCCAAAAGATCTTTACGCAAGGAAATAATCTTGATCTTCATGACCCTGTCTTGACGATACTGAAAAGTTTTCGGTTCTTCAACTTACTATGAATCCTTACGAATATGATCGAGTGGATAAGAAATAACATGTAGGATACATGAAACGATACGATACAAAATGACCTAAATTAATAATCATAGTAACCTCAGAGCATCAAATGCGCGAGATATATTGAAACGTAGTACGTGAACAATTGTGAACGTGATACGTGAACAATTGTGAACGTGATACGTAGAGATATGGTGAATGTAATATGTGGAACATATGGTGAATGTGATACGTGCAACATATTGTGAATGTGATATGAGAACGTATGATGAACATGATATGTGAAACATATCGTGAACGTTCGATAACTAAGGAGGTAATGTTAAATGATACGAGATGAGGCGTGAAATGTAACGTGAAACATCTGTCTGAGGATGGAAAGTTGTATGATAGAATACGATCATAAACGTGAACAATGTCATGAACGTGAGCGCGAAAAGCAAATTTTGAAATGGAACAAGGACGTGAATGTGTACAAGGTCATGATCGCGAACGTCAGACTTAATTGTGAGGGTCAACATAAACGTGAACGTAAATTTTTATCTGATATAATTGTGGATGGAATACCGTGAAATCGTACGATCTCTTGCTGAACTTCCTGCAGATCTGCTAACTACATAATCATTTCGGATGAAAGAAAACCTATGGGCTAGGTTAAATGGTCGAACAACGACCCATATAGCATCATGCTTCTTCTGAGCCTATGGTAGTCCGGTAACAAAATCCATGTAGATCTTTTCCACTTCCATTTTGAAATTTCTAATGGTTGGAATAACTATTATCATGTTGGCGTTCTATCTTAACCTGCTGGCAAGTCAGGCATTTAGATATGAACGTAACTGCATCTTGTTTCGCACCACTCTACCAAAATGATGTATCTTGTAGAGCCTGGATACACAAAGGTTGGAAACTATGAGTCTCGTTCAATTAGACCACTCTTAGCGTAGGTTCCTCTGGAAACACATAATTTAGTGTAGGATTCTCTCCTTTACGCGTAAGCATAGTCATTATAAAACTTAACCGTGAGAACCAATGCGATTCCGAGTGTCACTGTAATCAAACAAAATTCGTACTGGAAAAATTTTAGTGTGAAATTTCTTCTATTGTAGAATTTGTAACATAATGCGAAGATGGTCTTTGTGCTCTTCCCTAGACTTAAAGAAGGTCAGAATGTTAGCAATGAACAAAATGACGAACTTGTCCAGAATTCATGAAAACTCGATTTCTCAAGTCCATAATTACGGTTGGGCATTCGTGAGACCAAAAGGTACAAACATGAATTCATAATGACCATAACGTGTGCGAAGAGCAGTCACGGAAATGTCTTGCTCTTTCACTCGTAACTGATGGTAGGCCGATCGGAAATCGATCTTGGAAAGTGTTTAGAGTCTGGTAGTTGGTCGGATAGATTATTAATACTTGGAAGAGGCTAACAATTATGAATGGTGATCCTGTTCAATTTACGGTAATTGATGCATACCGTTCTTATTCTTTGATAACCACAACTCTTGCGGTTGTTCCTCCAACTCCTTGAGCTCAATGTCAACTTCACTTCACGAATGGGTGGTATACTTGGTAGTTCTTCTGGAAATACATTATAGGAATTCTAACACAATCGGCTGGTTATGGGTTTAATAACTTCATAAAATTGCGTCATGAATGGTAACTAGAAAGTCTTCGTAGCCATGGGATAATAAGGCACGTGCTTGTAAAGCAGAAACAATTTGTACAGATTTTCCTGGTAGTAAAACCATGATGAATGTATTCAAGGGCTTGTGTATCACCGAATATGACCCGATATGAGTGGTAATCAATCGTAGCGTGGTGTGCTGCTAACCATTTCATGCCAGGATTCATATCGAACTCACACATGCCTAATGGAAAGTGCGTTAGCAGAATGGATCTTTTCGTTGAACTGAGAGGAAAGATTTTATACCCATGGGTGATACAACGGTGTCTTTGATGGATATGAACATATGAAATATGGGATCGAGAAATGAAAGTGTCATGTCAATACATGAAGTAAACGTGGCAGATTTCACTGAGTGTGTTTCGCCCGTCTCAAACAGAACGAACACTGCGTGTCCAAAATGAACAATACGCCAGAGATGGTATTGAAATTTTTATAGTAGCTTGATTCATACATGGCACAACGGATGGGCATACCCCTTGGAGGGTACCCTGAATTACTTAGGCCAAGTAAAGAAGTTATGCGTGAGTCATGTCTCTTGACGCATGTTTTGAGAAAATATATACGCATGACATGTGTCTCGAATGGTGTCTTGACATGTGTCTTCAGAAAATATACGTAAGATATGTGTCTTGACGTATGTCTTGACATGTGTCTTCAGATGTGAAAATGAATAAAGTTGAAATTTTGGTCATAATACCAGATTTTGCGGATCGGTTGGTCTATTGACCCTTTGTATTTCTGGTCATGTCCGTTACCGGAGTTTCTATCGTTATTGAAAAATATTTGTTGTCGCGGTAGTTGTCACTACCTCCTTGTGTGTCAGTTTCATGACGGTCATTATCATGACTGTGATTCATGTAACTATTCAGTTGAGTGGCCGGCTGGTACCGGTTCCCACTCATATGACTGAAAAGACAACTGAATGACACGTGACATATAACTGAGAAAATAACGACATGGAAATGAAATGGCAGCGTCTGGTGAATGAAGTATATTTCTTGTCTGGTCTTTCTAATCTATCGCCTTCGTCTTTGTCTTGTAGGATCTCTAGGTTGTGAGCAACATCAACATCTTGTAGAATCTCCAAATATGAGCAGCATCAACATCTTGTAAAATCTCCATATTATGAGCAACATCAGCATCTTGTAAAATCTCCATATTATGAGCAGCATCAAAATCTTGTAGAGTGTCGTCAAGTGGAATACGCCTGAGATGATTGAGAATCGACTAGCGAATACTCATGGAGTATTGTAAGTGAAATACACATGGATTACGGTACGTGCAATGCACATGGGATACGGTACATGGAGTACACGTGGAATACGGTACATGGAGTACACGTGGAATATGGTATATGGAGTACACGTGAAATATGGTACATAGAGTACACGTGGAATATGGTACATAGAGTACACGCGGAATATGGTAGATAGAGTACACATGGAATGCACATGATATGATCGGTATGAGTTTCAACCATCTGACATGATTTGAAAGGAAATGATTGATTAAAGGGTTAGAAAACCGAACTGAAGCGAGCAACATGATAGCCTAGCAATTCCAGCATAAACATCATTCTGGTTGCATAGAGAAAACACCAAAATTATGGTTAAACGAAATTCAATGATAATCTGCATGAAAGCATGATTAATGAAAACCAACCATGAATATCATGAAAGCAGGATTAAATGAAATCCATCAATGTCTAGCATGAAAGCATAATCAACATGATGAGAACAAAATTACCATAAAGAGGCATAAGATTATAATCAGCATGAAAACGAAATCAACATGAGAGTATTAAAATGTAGTTGTCATAAAGAACATAAAAGCATAAACAATTGAGATTTAACATTGACTGGTGTGGACGGCTATGGTTCAATCCAAAAAATTCGACGAAAAGACATGTGAGTAAGTATGGATGATTATGGTTCGATCCATACTTGTCAAATTTCAAGGGAAAAACATCATGGATGAAATTAACAACATGGGACTAAATATGGATGGTTGTGGTCCAATACATACTAGTTAAAACTCCAATGAAAACATCGTGAGTAAGGATCATCGATACTAAAAAAATATATTTTTCGTTACATGAAATGTAACAAACGTCGTTTTAGGACAATCTGGTGACTACCCACTAGTCACAAGTTAAGTTTTAGAGCCTAAAGGTCGAAACCTTGACTCTGATACCATAATTGTAACACCCCACTTTGACAAGTGGACCGTTACATGATAATTATGGCGTGTAATCAAAGCATACAAGGTAAATGTTTTAAAACATAAATGATCATAAAGGAAAACCGGAATCAAACATCGGCCCCCAAACATAAATTCAAAATATACATAAAGTAAATGAAGTGAAAAAAAGGAAATAAGTATAAGGTAGCTCCCATCTTATGCACGCCTTCTCCATGCTCAAGTCTGTCCTCGGGTACCTGCCGTTTGGGTCACGAAAA
The DNA here is from genome assembly GCA_025667525.1 of Glebionis coronaria. Classification (NCBI taxonomy): domain Eukaryota; kingdom Viridiplantae; phylum Streptophyta; class Magnoliopsida; order Asterales; family Asteraceae; genus Glebionis; species Glebionis coronaria. Next base: position 285,642,583 of record CM046880.1, on the reverse strand, counting down.
GAAAATATACGGCTGAGCAATATGCTCAGTGAATGGATATAACGGTATAATAAGAATAACTTAAACATAGTTAAAGATTAGAAATGTAGCACAATATCTGTAAGTCCTGGAAAAACCAGAAGTTGTTAAAAAACATACTTATGCTGAAAAGTCTTATGTTCATATTTATATTGAAAAGTCTTATATTCATGTTTATACTGAAAAGTCTTATATTCATGTTTATACTGAAAAAATTAATTTAAATGCCAAAGAGCTCATATAGGTCATTATAAACATCAACGTGCATGAATACATAGAGGGGTGACCTCGTCTTGCAATTAGAGGGGTTGCCTCCAATTATATTAGTCTGGGTGGAGGGATCAGCTCCATGTGATGGATGTAGAGTGTGACAATCCGTCAATTTATGGTTGATATTTTATTCTCAAGTGTTACTTAAAAACATTATTTTAATGTTATATTATGAACTCACTTATTTTTGGGAAGAAATTTGGGTTTACGTCTCGAAGTAGCATCGACTACGTCTAAACCGGAGGATTCTAAGTTACGTGCTTACGTTTATATACACCGTTTTTGGTAATAGTCTGACATTTCAAGAAATAAATTTATCCGTGAATACTATTTTGGGATTTAAAATCTGAGTTGGTTCATAAACTCACAAATGTACGAGAAGAGATTAGGACTTACGTGAATAATTTAACGTCCTTTACGACTAAACCGGAAACCTTAGGATTACGTATTTACGTTTTTAAACTCCGTTTTTGATGAGACAGTTTTTATTAGATTCGTTTTGTGCCGTTGATTCATAATTTATAAAAACGTTTTTCGTAAAACGACCCGAGGGCACGCAAATCAAGGAAACTAGAAACGCGGAATACCAGTAAATTAGTGGGATGAGACAAAACAAGTTTTGCCCCACCCCACTAACATGGGACGACAAATACTACTACACCAACACCCTTAGGTGTCAATATTTAGCTAACAAGTAAGAACACATGTCTTACTTAGCTTAACAAGTAAGCTTCACACATCAAAACCACCAAACATCTAAACCACTTCTCATTTATCTCATGTAAAAACCACCAAATCCTCTCCTTTCTCTCTCAATGTGCCGTCCTACTCTCACCCTAAATATCTCATTTTCATCTTGATTCCACCATAAATCATGTGTTATTCATACACATGATGATGCCCCTTTGAAGCCATGAAGATTGGAGGTGATTCTAACATCCAAGATGGTGATTTGGTGATGTCCAAGGGCTGATTTCAACAAGAAGTTTACAAGTATTGGTGGTCTTGAAGATAGGTGTTGATCTATCACAAGTTTTGCCATCAAAAATCCAAGCCTTCATCATAAACTACTTAATCTTGGTGGTATAAAGATTGTTCTTCCTATCCTCTTGTTATTTTGATTATGTAATCTTGTTTTTTCTTTATTTATGTATATGTATATGATGATGAATGATAATAAAAATATTATGTGGGGATTTGGTGTTGATAAACATGGGTAAAAAGATGGAAAACCACATGTAAAAATGGTTAAAATCTTTCTTAATATGATGGCTGTATAAAAACAGTAAGTAACCAAGTTATAAACTGATAAAATTGCATGGTGGAATCAATTTACAGTAAGTATTAGATGTCATACACATGTGAGAGTTGGACATGCAATGGAATTATCAAAATGAGTGAGATATAATCAAAACAAAATCAGTATACCAATCTTAATAGTCTGTTTTGTAGGGACTGTTAAGGATACTTAGACATGGATTGAGCAGTAGCTATAACTAACTTCTTTGTATCACATAATATGAAGTTTATGTCATCCAAAAATGAGCTTCTATCTTCTTATAGAACTCAAGATATGATAAAAAAAGGTGAAAGTGAAACTAAAAATCAGATTTCGTGAAATTAAAGTTTAATAGTATTATATAAGCTCTCAAAATAATATAGTATAAAATATGAAATTAAAACCCACTAACTTATATATTTCATTTATATAAATATGTATAAGGATAAATAAATGGACATTATATAAAAATGGCAGTTTGGTAAGTTTTATAAGTTATAAAACTATAAACATGATTTTTACGTCTTTTCGGCCAGTACCGTAAAATTAACGTTTTTCGTCAATTAAAACTTAGATGATCGGACCCGTCTAGTGTAAACTTTTTAAAAGTCATATAATGATATATAAGTACTTAATACAAGTAAAAACTGATAAAACCCGATCTTTACAACATATAGAAATTAACGGGCCAAAGTTGCCTTATTGGACTATTAACCCGACTAGTTTGGTAAAACACTTATAAACTTACTTATTGGGCTTAACCCACTTGGGCCCAACATGTAAAGTATAATACTGATAATAAAAGTATAAAATAGTCTAATTTAAGGTAACAGATTTATAATAGGCTTATTGGACCTAAAACATGTAAATTGGTAAAACTAGTAAACTAGTATAAAAGTTACCAATACATAACACTAAAATGAGTAAATGAGAATGTATAAACCCACTTGATCATCATATATATATAAAATCATCATATGTATACATATTTGTTATTTATATAAAGTCATTGGACAAAAGTCTAAGACGAGTATTATTTGTCTCGGTTTCCGTGATTGAAGCACGTACCGTACATCCGAATTGCCGATAACCCGCTTTCCCACATCAACGTGAGTTCATAGCCTCGCACTCTTTCAAATGTTTTTATGAAATTTTTTATAAACCCGCGAGGGAGATAACATGTTAGTTTTGATAAAATAGGACACCATTTGTCCCGATTGTTTGTTTATTGATTTGGACCCGAATGATTGTATGACCCGATGAATGAATATACGACCCGATAAATGAAATGAAATGGATTATTAAAGTTAGGTTATGTCACTAAAAGTCCCTTTAGCATGAATTGTGAAGTACCGAGATATGGAAGACGCTTATGCATATAATAGTACTATTTGGGGACGATCACCCCAGTTCGCTCCTTGACGGTTGATCCCCGTCGTGCCACAATGATTGGTAAGCGAATTTATGTATGAGAAGATTTCCATAGCGTGATTTTTGTAACGACACACTAATTTAGATGGGCAAATTGAGTTTCGGGTTAGCTACCCGTTGTTTGTTGTAGTAAGATAACAATGTCATGCGGCTTATAATAATCTAAATAACGAAATACTGCTACACGCACTGAATTACAATGAATTGCCTGACTAGCAATACGGGGTCTTATTATTGATTTTATGTTCGTGTTTTAGTTTTACATAACCATATTCATATAACGGTTTTTTATTTAACTTTATACAACGGTATAAAACGTATTGTATGATGTTTTTACGACAATGGTTCGTGTAATGATTTTTAAGGTAAAAGCCTATATGATGATTTTTGATAAGGATTTGTATAAAATGACTTTGGCTATTTTATGGCCTACTACAAGGATTTGTACAAAATGATTTTCATATATACTGATGAGATATTAATGGTTTTATTAAACTCTATGAATTCACTCGGCGTTTTTGTTGACCTTTTCTTTTAACATGTTTTATCTCAGGTACTTGAAGGTAATTCTCTGGAAGACAACAAGAATTCATGGCTCGGACTTAAATAATAATTTCCATTCAAATACTTTGTAAAACTTGTATGAAATACTATGACTTGGGACCTATGTAAAATTTGATATTTATGAATGGAAATGCTTTATTATTAAACGACGCGATTTTTATGCGTTGTCTATGATGTGAGTAATGTGCTATCCCATAACACCAACGAGTCTTTCGCTGTTTTGAATTGTGTAAATTTTGGGGTGTTACAGTTTGGTACCAGAGCTCTCGTTATAGAGAACGAAAGATTTTTTAAAACCAAGGTTTTGAATAAAACATTTCAAAATCTTTTAACTATAAACATTTTTCTAAAAATGTATAAAAATCTTTTGACTATAACGGTGCCGAAGAATTCTCGAGTTACCGACAAGGCCAGACTGAGAAGTGTTATTTTAATATATATATATATATATAACTTGGATTATATATATATATATATATATATATATATATATATATATATATATATATATATATATATATATATATATATATATATATATATATATATATATATATATATATATATATATATATATATATATATATATATGATGTAATTTGATTACATGATTGTTTGATGATTATTTTAATACGTATACGAGGTATTTACACGACGTAGATTATCACAAGGAACCCTAAATCCCCTAGTAAATTAATCTAAGCTATTCCTGTAGGAAATTTAGCTATTCCAGATCTAAACCAAGTTGTGGATATTTATGATCCCAACAAAATGGTAGATATTCGTAGAAATGTTGATAGTAGTTGATTATGATCTTGAAGAAGAATTGGTGAGGTTAAATCTGATATCGATGTCATGACAATCTTTCCTTATAGAGTGGAGTTTGACAAAACGTTACCACCTGGAAAGGTGTCATCTGATTCGTTGTCCCCCAATTCTTAAATTTGAAATCGAAAGGGTGAATGTTGCACTTGAGGCTATCATTGGAGCCTTTACCCAAAAGCCTCATGCCACTAGTACCTTTCCGAGAAGTTTAATTGAATATGTGAGTCATTTTATACTAGTGACTCATTTGATAACTATTGATGAAAGAGCTATAGGATTGGAAATTAATTGTTGTTCATATTGATCTTTTATTGCCCTTTCAAAGTATAAGAATAAGGTTGAAAGTATTGGAGAATGAGGTAGAATGTTGCATTAAGTATAAGTTGGTTGAAACTTGAATAAAATAAAATTTAACTTGTATGGAATAAGAAATTATTAAGAGGAATCCGTTAAGTCCTGTGATTGAATTATAAGGTTTTAAATGATTGTTAGTTCGTGTTAAGGGTTGTTCCTAGGCCATTGTCCAATGACGAGGATGCCCAGTGTCCAATAAATAAATTGAAGAAATCTTCTTCTGAATAGGGACCGATGGATCTTCCGGGACAGGTGGAACCCCCATGACTCTTGTAGATTAGTATTCATTGTGGTATCTTTTAAAAATAATCCCTAACTTAACTGAGACATCAGTTGGTAGGATGAGTTCTTGGAATTATATGACATAGTGACACGTAATGTGTTACGGTAAAATTTTGACTTGTTGGTGATTAATGAAAAGACTAACTTTGATTATGAAATCCTACATGTATCGATGTTATCTATCCTTTATTGCTTCATCTTAATGTTCGCATTAGTGATGCAACCATTGAACAAGTACTCATCTCGATTTGAGTTACGTTGTGGATTATTCTTTTGAGTGCCATCGAGGTCATGAACCTCATGATTAATTGGCTAAAGCTCATTTCCTATCATATTATAGTTAATTCTTGGTGAACAACTCTTCATCACTCTTTTGCAGATCACTCATTATTTTTATAAGATACAATAGTATCCTTTGGGAAAAATTCGATTTTCATCACCACATGAATTATTTAAAGTAAGATTTATAAGTAATCGATATCAAAATGAAGTTGTTTATGAAACACCTTGTAAAACTTAATTGTTTCCATAACAAAGAACATCTTTGAAAATTTATTTTGATTCTTATTTAAGAATTAAGCATGAAAATGTTTTTATTATAAACATGATGATAAAATTTTGACGAACTGAGTATTGCATCGTTAATCTTTAAATTGTATATAGTTATGCGCCTACATACAATTTGAAGGGACCATGCAAGGCTGATTAGTAGTCACCATAAAATTGATTGATAAACACTACATTTTTTGAAGATATGAAAGATTAAATTTTATGAGATTTTTGCAAGAAGTAAAAATAGGGACATATTGTTAGAGACACCTACATATGTGCCCGTACCATTTATTTTCTGAATCGAGTTTAATCATCTGTGGAAATTGTCTTAATTGACAATTTAAAACTCTTTCTTGTCCAATTCTCTCGTGGTGAGGTTCTTTGAAAAAGTATTTGATTACCGAGTGTTGATACCCAACTGGATGCATCGACGTTCCTATCATCTCTTTTGATTAGATTTCATTTGAATTACCTGGGTAACGATCCGAGGAGCTTTCGAATGCGTACTCAATTTTTGAAAACATGGGATATATTCATATTCGTTAAATGTTTTCGTCTATACCTGATTTGAAATTCTCTCGCGTAGATTATGCGTTGACCTTACTCTTTTAAGGATAGTTATGTATCCAGATATCCTTGAATTTGTGAAGGATTATGAATTATTATTAGTCTTTTGAGAAGTTCACATCTTATCGACGACAATAAAACTAAAAAGTTGATAGTGCCAGTAGAAAGGATTGATTGATTATGACATGACGACATTGTCTTAATTGATGGGAACTCGAGTAGAATTCCCCTAAAAGATAAGATGTTGATTATAAAAAGTAATCTAAATAATTCTTGAAGGATGACCATATCCTGCATTTAGACTTGAAATTATACCGTGAATTGTTGTGAATTAGTCATAGATATTATAATCTAGAAAGACCCTAATATGAATTTATTAAAAGATGTTCATGTTATCTGAAACTTTGGGAGGTATTTGCTGGTGAATTACCTAGACTTACGCCATTAAGGCAAGTTGAATTTGGTATTGATTATGTTCCTGGTGCTGCACCTGTGGCGTGTGCACCCTACGTCAGCACCATCTGAATTAAAAGAATTACCGTACAACTAAGAGAGTCGTCAGAGAAAGCTTTTATACTACTGAACTCGTCATCATGAAGAGGTATGGTGTTATTATCCCTTATATCTATTGATTATCGTGAACTAAGTAAATTGACGATTAAAATTTATATCCACTACCCAAGATGATAGATTGTTCGATCATTTACAAGGTTCTAGGGTATATTCAAAGATTTGATCCACGACATGGTTATCATCAAATTCGCGTCCGCGAAAAAGATTATCTATTCCAATCACTACATCCAAAACTTGTAATGAATATTATGAGTTCCACGTGATGTCGTTTGGATTGACTAATACACATGTATCATCCATAAATTTGGTAAATCACGTGTGTAGGCTGTAATTTTATAAATTCATGCTTGTGATCATTAAGGACCATCTGTTTGTTTCTAAGAATAAGAAGGAGTTAATAATAGATGAGACTGTAATTATACATAGTCTTATCGTCCAAATCAGGCTTAAAACGCTTAAAATATCGTCAAAATACCCAAAAATGTGCTTGTGTTTGTTCATTGTGTATTTTAGGTATGGATATCGTGAATTCACCAAAAGATCAAAGGAATCAAGCAAAAACGAACACGGGAAACGAAGTCGCACAAAGAACCGAGCCCGAATAATGAATTTTGCAAAAATGCCCTTGAAGTTTGAAGATTGTACAAGTTTGGTCCCTCAACTTTTGAAGAATGACACTTTATACCCCTCAAATATCCATAAATATGAGTGGGTTCCCTAAGGTTTGAAGACTTTACACATAAAGCCCTTGGAAATTAGATAAAGTTACAAGCTTATAACTTTGTTAACTAAAGGACTGTGGATGAAATTACATAAGGACTAACGGTGAAAGGAAATGATGGACTGAAACTGAAAAGATGTTTAAAGGGTGACTTAACCACAAGGGTCAAATCTGCCAAAACCCCAAACTTTTTAACAACCCCCACCATTAACTAACCCTGTCGACAACCTTAATCCCAACCTCCAATCCCAGGCCTCCACGTCACCCATCCCACCAATCACATTTTACTATCCCTCCACATCCGATCCCCACTAAACACTAAATATTAATAATAATTAACTTTTTAAACTCGGTTTTTATTATTAATTTTAGTGGGAAACATGTACTGTTAACCCACCACTTCCAATAATACCCCTAATCCGGCTTATAAACCATAATCCCTAGCACCCACAAAACAAAGGGAAAAAGTTTAAAAACTTCCAGAATACTAATTAAGGGTGTGTTAATTCAAACCCCACTCACAAACTCAACCCAGACACACCCATGTGATATCCCCCATTGGTCCCCAGCTGCTAAAAGACAACATGAACAGTCCATCCAACGGTTATGCTTGTTTCCTTGGTCCCCAATTCGTATCAAACGGCCTAGATATCATCTCAACAGTTGTATCTTCATCAGAACATCACATGCTCAACATTTGACCAATTTTCAGTAAAAAATTCAAAGGGCAATTTCGGATTTTCAGTAGCTAGGGTTTCTCCTTTGTATTTTTTTAATCAGTATTCTAGAATTATCCTAGGAGTAGTATAAAAATAGTATGCAACATGTGCATTACCTTTGTTCCAGTTTTAGTGTATTTTTCTTAAAAGTAATGAAAATGAAATTTTCAAATGTACACAACTGAGTTCCACTTTATTTTCCTTTCCTAGTCTAATTTTATTTATGCAATTAGGTTTAAAAGTATTCACAAGATTTAAGTTTGCAAGAAGAGTTTATAAAAAATCGTTTTTTTTAGTTCTTGATAAAAAGTTTTTTTTCAACTGTTTGAATTTTGTATCAAATTGAAGTGATAGTGAATTTTTGATACTCTTTTCCTTTTGATTAAACCTTTTTGCCAAGTTTCTTATGTTTCAAGTTTGAAGTTTAAATTTTGGAAATTAAAAGTTTGCATTTCAAAACCTGTTTTCTAGATTTTGTTCAAAATCTAGTGTCTTTTACACTTACTGTTGAATAAGTTAATACCAATAAGCTTGACAAGCTTATTGGCATCAACCTTATTCAACTTGTAGCTTGTCCTTGGTTGGCTGTTGTGTGCAGGTTACAAGAAACAAGTACCATCATCCATCTCCATTTCATTTCATAGAAGACATTGGTTACCCTTGGGTCTTTTATAAGATTCCATCAGTAGGGCTCTTCTACACTTAATAAGCTCTAGCTAAGCTCTAAAAAGGCCAAGTAGAAGGCACTCAGCCCTGGTATTCAAAGGCTTGAACCCTGTTTGTACTTTTCATGCTTTGTTTGGTGATAAGATTTCGTGTATTAGTTATTCACATGCTGGTCTAAGGCTTTGTTTATGTTCATTTAGGTGATTTATGCATGTTTAGATAGATTGCTATCAGTTTGGTTTGAATTTAAGTTGATTTGATTTGTTAAATTTTAGTTACTGAATTTAAAGGGGTGTTTGGGAATAGGGTTTAAGCCAAGTAGTTGGCAGATTTTGGCCTAAAATTCACCCATACACACTTTACATGTTAGCTAGGGTCATTTTTAGTCATTGGTTTTAGATTTGATAGGTTTTTAAGCAAGTTTACATTATAACATAGTGGTAAAAATAGCTATAATTAGTAACTTGTTTTTTCTGTCCTGTTTTAGTGATTTTAAGTTTCACAATCTTGGATACTGTTAGATATTAGTGTAAGTTAGGGTTGTTAATCAGTTGAGCATGGTTTGGTAAGGTGTTGAGCAAGTTTGACAGCTTTGAAAATTGTTTTTGTGCAAAGTATATCAGGTCACTGTTCACCAGGAACAGTCAACCATCACAGTCACTTATTTTGGCAATCTTTGTATTTTTCTTGCTTTGTGCCCGTGTGTTTTTGTACTCTAACAGACTCCCTACACTCCACTGAGTCTAGGGGTGCCTTATTGTCCAAGAAAAAGCCACAAAATAAGCTTTCCTAAGCTTATTGCCCACATACACGTTTTTTATAACTAGCAGTGGGAACCAACTTCCCCCTGCTAGTGTATAACTAGGTACTGCCAAGCTAGCAGACAAAACAAAAGTGACTCAAGTGTCACTATCAGAAACTTACTTTTTTGTCTTTTGTGAGCTAAAATAGGATTTAGGACTTGAAACCAATTTCATTATTTTTCTAATTTTATTTTTTATTTTTTTGTTTAATTTATTTTTTTAATTATTGTTCATTTAATATTTTTTAGATTAAATATCTTTTTAAATTACTTTTTGATTTTCCGTTTTTTGTCTTTTAGTGACAAAAAGTTATATTTTTCAGTTTTACAAATTTTCTCAGATTTAGAAAGAGATTTTAATATTTTTAGTTTAAAAACATTTTACTATTCACTTTTTAATAAATTTTTAGAAGTAATTTCGCTTAATTAGGGTTTAATGATAAATTGTTTTTGTCTTTTATTGAAAATTTTTACATTTTTCAAACTTTTTCATTTTTCTACTGTTCAATAGCATAATTTAGGTGTTTTTAAAATTGTAAGATTATTTTTAGCATTATTTTATTATTTTTTATGATTATTTTAGTTTAAAAATAGTTTTTAGTGATTTAAAAATAGAAAAATAGTTTTTTAAATTTAGGAAGAATACTTTTTAGTCTTTAAATAATATAAGTGAGTTATTAGTTCAATAAAATAATATTTTGGTCTTTTTCTTAATTATATTTAATTTTAGGGCTTTAATTAGCATTTAAAATTGAATATTTAATTAATAAAAGGTTTTAAAATCTATTTATTGGATTTTTATTCGAATTTATATTATTTTGGACTTAGTTTAAACTTTTAATTAATTTTTAGGTTTAATTTTTAATTTCGTCACGTTTTACGTATTTACGTTCGCGTTTTACGTCATTACGTCGTAGTGTAATCGTAGTCGTAGCTCGTCTTTACTTTTCCTCTTCCAAACCAAAAACGTCACTAATCCAATCTTGATTTTATATAATTGGCACAATAATCCACACACCTCCTTCGAGAACGAACCCGCACTTATTCGGTTTTACGGTTTTTAATTAAATCGTAACGCTTAATAATTGCCACATACGCGTTTTTCCTAAAACGTGTACGATTTACTACTATCATTTTGGCGCCACTGCCGGGGAGGTGTGTCATTATTAGTATCGTGTTTGTGTGAGTAGTGCGTTTTTGCTTTTCAATTTTTGGAAAGCGTGAATATCGTACATACTCATTTTTGTTATTTTTCTCTATTATATTATAGTATCCAAATAAATCGTGTTTAATTTTCCTAAATTAAACACAAACCAATCTTTACTATATTGTAGATATCCCATTATCGTTTTCGTTTTTCTTGTGAATATATTACTATATTGTACTTACGTAGAACACTAAATATACAAGTACTCCAAAAGCGTGAAAACGCAACCTTGATTCGGGATTTCATCACTCGATCATTGTATCCGAATCCAAAGCAAAAGTTTAAAGGCAAAATAGATAAATACTTTCGTGAGGCTTAATTTCAATTAACACAAACTATAAGGTGGGTATAAGGCGGTTGTATTTCACGACGTAAGGGAAAAAGGCTCTTAAGTGCTTAGCGCCGCCTCGTTTCCCCCGCTTTCTTGTGCGTGTTTTGAGAAAGAGGGCTAATCGAGGGTTTGCCGCCCAAGTATTATCTACGTATATTATATTTGCTTGTTTTTTCAAGATTAAACCCTCTTGAACGTTTTGGTGTTCCACTAACGTTCTAAAGTCATCGAAGGCGTTCACTCCACGTGATCGTTTTCATTCTTTGAGGCTCCTTTAATCGAGAAGATCGATTCGAGGGGAGATTTGTAGATTTGTGTCTACGTAATACACCAAAATCCAAAAAAATTAAAAAAAAATCAAAAACCAAAAAAATTGAAAATTAAAAAACCGCAAAAAGAATCTTCTTTGCTACCACCCATTCTACGCTTAGTGCATGCGCACTCGATCGAAGAATTATTCTTATTCTAGCGACGCTTCGAATCGACGCAATCGTAATCGAAGGAATCGACGACGTAGGCGAGATTTTGAAACCGACGTTCCTAATATCGTTGTTGAAGAGACCTTAGAAGGGATGGCCGACAATCGTTCGATGATGGAATTGCTCCAACCGTCCACCGAGGGTTATGGAGACGCGATCGTAATTCCCGCTATCGAAGCGGAGAATTTTGAGATTAAGAGCGGAATACTTTCGTTGATTCAAGCTACGAAGTTTCGAGGTCGTGAAGCCGATAATCCTCACGACCATATTCGGAATTTTGATCGTCTTTTAGCCACCATCAAGTTTAAGAACGTCGACACCGATGTCGTCAAGCTTATGCTTTTTCCGTACTCGCTCGATGGTGCCGCCAAGGATTGGTACGAGAAAGAGCCACCTAATTCGATAACTACGTGGAAGGATCTCGTCTCCAAGTTCGTTAATTATTTTTTTCCCACCGTCTAAGACGACGTTTTTCAAAAATGAAATTACGAAATTGGAGCAAAAACCGAATGAATCTTTTAGAGACGTGTGGGATCGTTTTAAGGAATTGCTTAGGCAATGTCCTCAACATGGTTTTTCAGAGTTGCACCAAATCGATACGTTTTACAACGATCTTAATTTTCAAGAACAAGATTCGTTGAATTCCGCCGCCGCTGGCAACTTTTTGTGTAAGACTCCGAAAGATGCATTGATAATTATCGAAAACCGATCCAAGGTTTACCAACTCCGCAACGCACCGAGTGTTGCCAATGTCGCCAATGTTAGTAGTTCTAATCGCGACATTGAGAGGGTTGATGCGAAAGTCGATAAATTGACGAATGTGTTTACGTCTTTTCTCGTTGAGATGCAAAAGAAAGACGCTCCCGCTACGGTGAAAGCGGCTAAGGTTTCGTGTACGTTTTGTGGTGGACCTCATAATTATTACGAGTGTGCGGCTACGGATGGCCAAACGTCGAATGTGAGTGCGTTAAATGGAAACAACAATTTTTCTAATCAAAATAACGCGGGTCCATCACAACAAGGCAATTATAACCAAGGCAACAATTTCAAAACCGAAACAATTTTCAAAGAAATAATCAACAAGGAAATTTTTCGAATCAAGGAGGTTATAATCAAGGTCGGAATTTGAATTCGCAAAATTGAGACAATAATCATAATGCGAATTTTTCAAACAACAACAATCAAGGTGACAATCTTTCAAGTGGGAATCAAAACAATTTTCAAAGAAGTAATCAAAACCAAGGGAACTTTAATTCTAATAAAAATAGTTCGTCAAACGATTTTCAAAATTACATGAAAACGAATGAGGCTAATATGAGACGATTAGAGGGAGAAATTGGTACTTTGAAAAACGACTTTACAAATACTTTGAAATTGCAAAACACGAAGATTGAGCAAGGACAAATTGACATTAAAAAGATGTTTTCGGCCATTATGAACAAGTCCTCGGGTTCTTCATCGAGTTCGTTACCTAGTGACACCGTTTCAAATCCGAAGGAACAATGTAAAGCCGCCTCGCCTCGTGAGAAAGGTCGTGTGATTACCCCCAACCTTGAAGTATTTCGAGTTGTTCCTTCTTCTCAACCCTCGACTTCTAAGACGTCTTATTGTTCTAAAGTTGATGGGGTGAACGTGGCGACCAAGGAAAAGAGTGCACACCCTCGTGTACCTCAAATTCCATCCACGGTTCAAAAAGAGAGCTTTATCGACCTCACCAAAGTAACCCTTGAAGAAACTTGTGCATCGATCCTTCTTAAAAAAACCAAAAGGCGTATGCCAAGAAAGGAAGAGGATCCGGGCTAATTTCTACTACCTTGTGATTTTTCCGAGATTGAGGGATGTTTAGCCCTTGCCGATTTAGGTGCTAGCATCAATCTCATGCCTCATTCTCTTTGGAAATTAATGAAATTGCCTAATCTTACCCCCACGAACATGACAATCGAGCTTGCAAATTGTACACCACTTATACCAATTGGAATAGCCAAGGATGTCAAAGTTAGAAAGTTTGTTTTTCCCGCGGATTTCGTTATATCTGATTACGAGTGTGACCCTAAATGTCCCATTATTTTAGGTCGACCATTCTTATCGACGGCTCGAACCGTAATCGACGTTCACGAGGGGAGACTTACTATGAGATATGGGGATGACAAAATGGACTTTTTCGCTAGAAAATCCCAAGTTTTTAATGATCATGAAAAAACCGAGGTTTCAAAACCTAATGATTTCAAAATGTTCACTTTAGCGGAAAGAATGAGGCTTAATGCATGTTTTGAAAGAATTAAGAAAAACGGTTTTAAAGATGATGATTTTAATGATAAAGATTACGTGTACCTAATTCAAAAGGGTATGTGTAAATTTATGGATGAAAACTCACTTTGGGATGTATTTAGCGAAACAAGTGAAACACCAATTTCGAAGGGCGACATTAGTGCCATCACGACAATGACCAAAATGGGCTCGTCTTCACCACCTTCGAAGGACCACGTATGTGAGGCTTCAACTTCTAACTCCATCGAAGTGCCTCCTTTGCCTAGCCCAACACCCGTTGAGGCTAAAGGGTTTATTGATATCGATCCTCTCGTCTTAGAAAAGTCACCTTAGCATAGTCATTCGACTTGTAAGACCATGGTTGTGAATACTCACATCGACTCTTTCTTTGACGATGACGATGGCGATTTTGCCGAGATTGATCACGACTTCGAAATACACATGCAATTTTTGATTCTCCTAAAAAGAAACATGTGAAGTACGATGATAATGAGTTTGATCCCGAGATTGAGGAAATCATTGAACGAGAGCTAGCTCTTATGCCTTCACTTCCACCTACGAGTGAGGTCGATCTTTCCAAAAGCGAGGATGAACTTAATGAGTTGGAACGTCTTATTTTCGATGACGAACCAACTCATGTGACCACCAAAAATCCAATTCTCGAGGAGTTACCTAATCAACACTCCTCAAATGAGAATTACGTTTACCACATTCGTGAGGATTTAACTTATCAACAATCCCCAGAAAAGAATGATGGTTTCGTGCTTGATCATGATCTTTTCGAGAGAGTTTCTAAAAAACTCAAGGAGGGGAATGACAAACCTTGGTTTGACAAGCCTATCTTTGATGAAGAAATCGATGAGATCGACGTTCATGAGGATGACGAGTATGTAGACCCCAAGGGGGCGGTGTTCTTTGTCGATCGACGTTTTGAGAATTTATACAATCCACCACCCCCTAACCGCGACTTAAATGTGAGGATTTTTAGCGCGACTAATTTTGAATTTGACACGCCAAATATTTTCGACATTTTCAAATCGGATTTTCATAAAGAGTTTTTAAACGATGAAAGAAAGGAAAAGATTTTAAAAATGTTTTAAAAGATTTTTCTACATTGCTAACTCCGTCATCACCGCGTTATATGAGTGCTACCACCTCGTATACTCCTTTTGACGACGGTTGGTGTGGATCTAGTGTGGGGGAAGCCCCTTATGTTCCCTCACATTTCTCCACCGAGGACGAGATTTTCGATCCCGAAATTGCTTGTAAAGGGAAATCTCGGTCTTCCACCGATGCAATAAATGGAAAATCTTTTCGTTTGCTTGGTGTGAGTCTACCTCGAGTAGCTCATAAGTTTGACTTACCAATTGCCCCACCTTTCTACTTCTCATCTCTTTTCTTCTACCTTTTTGAGGTTCGAGCATGTGTTGAAGTGGCGTTGTTTCGTTTATCCCATGACAACGAGGACACCATCTTCGACCCCGGTATTTTGCATCATCAAAGGACTTAGTCCTTAGTACCGGTTGCCTTTGGGCATTGTTTATCATGTAAGCCCCACCAAAAATGACCAAACCATGATTATCCCTAAATGATCACATTTATGGGGATTCAAGTCGAGCTTTTGACTCGGTTATAAAAAACAAGGTTCCTCGTGGGGGATTCTCATGCTTATCCTCGTAAATATTATCGCTTTCTTAGTTAATGTAACGAGGGGACTTGTGCTCTTCCAACCTTTGTTCCGTGGTTGTTTGTGATTATGATTTATTAGGTTCATCATCATCATTGAAGCCTCTCGTGTTCGTTTTACGGATCACTCGAGCTTTGATCGTTGCCTTTGGAGATTCCGATATCCGATGATATCCTTTTATGTTCTAACGTTTATCTTATTAGCATAATTCATAAACTGCTTTTAAGTTATTCGTTTTACCCTTTCCATGCTCGAGATTAAGCATTCGACTTCGTCTTTAGTATGGGGGTGTTTTCACCCCTAGACTCGAAACATTGAGGACAATGTTTAGTTTTATTATTGGGGGGGTGAGTAGATACTTCACCTTGCTCACGTCAACACGCAATCCAATATTGATCGTTTTGTTATCGTTTTATGCAAAATAAGGCTAAAAATGGCCAAATTTTAAATTTTTTCTAGTTTTTCATAAGTGTTTAAGACACGAATGTAGGTTTTCCGATGGTGAGAATAAGAGTAATTTTTGACTCGACCGTGCGTGTTTAGCACTTAGCTTCGATTCCTTAACTTTTAGGCTAAGTCTCTTAAATGAGGTCGAGAAATGATAGAGTTATTTATAAGTCTCGTAATTGTCACGATCTCATGTGTAGTAATTATTAGCTTATTCTCCCCACGCTTTTGATAATAAATTGTTAATAAATATTGATTTAGCGGTTTAGTCACTATTGTTGGTTTCTAATTTGTTTTAGTAGCTTCCATGTAATTAAATTGGGAAACATTGACGTATCGCCAGTGTCACGGTTTTGAAGTATTGGCACCCGAATAATCGAAAGCTTCACCTAATAATAAGATTTCAAGTGCTCACCTAAATTAAGCAAAAATTTGAAGCTCACAAGGCCGAAAAATCTATGCCCAAATTGAAAGTGAATCAAGCCTTAATCTTTGAAGCTTTAAAGATCCAAAATTCGCTTTAGCGTGAGGATATACGTCTTTGGCTAATAAAACCACCGATGAGGCGGATAATAAAAGGCAAGGCAAGCCCGAAGTCATAATAAAATCTTCATGGCGAAGTTGAATAAAAGATGGAGGTAAACCATGATAATAAAACCACCGATGATGAATAAAAGTCTTGGTAATAAGTCTCATGTTCAAAACCGTTATAAAACCGTGTTTATCGATCCTTCTTGTTGACTTAATTTTTTGACATCGTTGTCTATTAGGATGAATTATAAATTTAATGATTTTGTTTACACCGTTAAGACTCTATTTTTAGACTTACTCTCTATTCACGCATAAGTCAATGATGTATCCTCGTGATCATTAAGACAAAATATAATATAAGAGATACCAAGTAGGAATAAGGGAGTTTAGGTTCGTAATTAACACTCATGAGATGTGTTCGTGTTGCTAACTTATAATAACAATGATCTCGTTACACGCTTAGCATGGAATTGGGTGAAAATCGAGGACGACGAAATTATTTCTAACGAAGCATTCATGTGTTCTTGTTCTATGATCCCAAAAGTCACTTAATTGTGATGAAAACTATACATTATGTCTAAAACACGTGTAGTAGTTTATTTAAATTTATGTCTTTAATAAATGTCATCATAAAATGAATTTTGGAAGTGCTATGATACTTAATTCTAGCATTGCGTGGGGACACAACAATGGTTTAGTATGGGGGAGTGATGAGACTGTAATTAAACATAGTCTCATCGTCCAAATCAGGCTTAAAGCGCTTAAAATATCGTCAAAATACCAAAAAATGTGCTTGTGTTTGTTCAATGTGTATTTTAGGTACGGATATCATGACTTCACCAAAATATCAAAGGAATCAAGCAAAAACAAACATGGGAAACGAAGTCCCACAAAGAACCGAGCCCGAAGAATGTGTTTTGCAAAAATGCCCTTGAAGTTTGAAGATTGTACAAGTTTGGTCCCTCAACTTTTGAAGAATGACACTTTATACCCCTCAAATATCCATAAATATGAGTGGGGTCCCTAAAGTTTTAAGACTTCACACATAAAGCCCTTGGAAATTGGATAAAGTTACAAGCTTATAAATTTGTTAACTAAAGGACTGTAGATGAAATTACATAAGGACTAACGGTGAAAGGAAATGATGGACTGAAATTGAAAAGCTGTTTAAAGGGTGACTTAACCACAAGGGTCAAATCTGCCCAAACCCCAAACTTTTTAACAACCCCCACCATTAACTAACCCTGCCGACAACCTTAATCCCAACCTCCAATCCCAGGCCTCCACGTCACCCATCCCACCAATCACATTTTACTATCCCTCCACATCCGATCCCCACTCAACACTAAATATTAATAATAATTAACTTTTTAAACTCGGTTTTTTATTATTAATTTTAGTGGGAAACATGTACTGTTAACCCACCACTTCCAATAATCCCCCTAATTCGGCTTATAAACCCTAATCCCTAGCACCCACAAAACAAAGGGAAAAAGTTTAAAAACTTCCAGAATACTAATTAAGGGTGTGTTAATTCAAACCCCACTCACAAACTCAACCCAGACACACCCATGTGATGTCCCCATTGGTCCCCTGCTGCTAAAAGACAACATGAACAGTCCATCCAACGGTTTTGCTTGTTTCCTTGGTCCCCAATTCGTATCAAACGGCCTAGATATCATCTCAACAGCTGTATCTTCATCAGAACATCACATGCTCAACATTTGACCAATTTTCAGTCAAAAATTCAAAGGGCAATTTTGGATTTTCAGTAGCCAGGGTTTCTCTTTGTATTTTTTAATCAGTATTCTAGAATTATCCTAGGAGTAGTATAAAAAGAGTATGCAACATGTGCATTACCTTTGTTCCAGTTTTAGTGTATTTTTCTTAAAAGTAATGAAAATGAAATTTTCAAATGTACACAACTGAGTTCCACTTTATTTGCCTTTCCTAGTCTAATTTTATTTATGCAATTAGGTTTAAAAGTAGTCACAAGATTTAAGTTTGCAATAATAGTTTATAAAAAATCGTTTTTTAGTTCTTGATAAAAAGTTTCTTTCAACTGTTTGAATCTTGTATCAAATTGAAGTGATAGTGGATTTTTGATACTCTTTTCCTTTTGATTAAACCTTTTTGCCAAGTTTCTTATGTTTCAAGTTTGAAGTTTAGATTTTGGAAATTAAAAGTTTGCATTTCAAAACCTGTTTTCTAGATTTTGTTCAAAATCTAGTGTCTTTTACACTTACTGTTGAATAAGTTAATACCAATAAGCTTGACAAGCTTATTGGCATCAAGCTTATTCAACTTGTAGCTTGTTCTTGGTTGGCTGTTGTGTGCAGGTTGGAAGAAACAAGTACCATCATCCATCTCCATTTCATTTCATAGAAGACATTGGTTACCCTTGGGTCTTTTATAAGATTCCATCAGCAAGGCTCTTCTACACTTCATAAGCTCTACCTAAGCTCTAAAAAGGCAAAGCAGAAGGCACTCAGCCCTGGTATTCAAAGGCTTGAACCCTGTTTGTACTTTTCATGCTTTGTTTGGTGATATGATTTCGTGTATTAGTTATTCACATGCTGGTCTAAGGCTTTGTTTATGTTCATTTAGGTGATTTATGCATGTTTAGATAGATTGCTATCAGTTTGGTTTGAATTTGAGTTGATTTGATTTGTTAAATTTTAGTTACTGAATTTAAAGGGGTGTTTGGGAATAGGGTTTAAGCCAAGTAGTTGGCAGATTTTGGCCTTAAATTCACCCATACACACTTTACATGTTAGATAGGGTCATTTTCAGTCAATTGTTTTAGATTTGATAGGATTTTAAGCAAGTTTACATTATAACATAGTGGTAAAATAGCTATAATCAGTAACTTGTTTTTTCTGTCCTGTTTTAGTGATTTTAAGCTTCACAATCTTGGATACTATTAGATATTAGTGTAAGTTAGGGTTGTTAATCAGTTGAGCATGGTTTGGAAAGGTGTTGAGCAAGTGTGACAGCTTTGAAAATCGTTTTTGTGCAAAGTATATCAGGTCACTGTTCACCAGGAACAGTCAACCATCACAGTCACTTATTTTGGCAATCTTTGTAATTTTCTTGCTTTGTGCCTGTGTGTTTTTGTACTCTAACAGACTCCCTACACTCCACTGAGTGTAGGGGTGCCTTATTGTCCAAGAAAAAGCCACAAAATAAGTTTTCCTAAGCTTATTGCCCACATACACGTTTTTTATAACTAGCAGTGGGAACCAACTTCCCCTGCTAGTGTATAACTAGGTACTGCCAAGCTAGCAGACAAAACAAAAGTGACTCAAGTGTCACTATCAGAAACTTACTTTTTTGTCTTTTGTGAGCTAAATAGGATTTAGGACTTGAAACTAATTTCATTATTTTTCTTATTTTATTTTTTATTTTTTTGTTTAATTTATTTTTTAATTACTATTCATTTAATATTTTTTAGATTAAATAGCTTTTTAAATTACTTTTTGATTTTCTGTTTTTTGTCTTTTAGTGAAAAAAAGTTATATTTTTCCGTTTTACAAATTTTCTCAGATTTAGAAAGAGATTTTAAGATTTTTAGTTTAAAACATTTTACTGTTCACTTTTTAATTAATTTTTAGAATTAATTTGGCTTTAATTATAAACTGTTTTTGTCTTTTAGTGAAAATTTTTACATTTTTCAAACTTTTTCATTTTTATACTGTTCAATAGCATAATTTAGGATTTTTAAAATTGTAAGATTATTTTTAGCATTATTTTATTATTTTTTATGATTATTTTAGTTTAAAAATAGTTTTTAGTGATTTAAAAATAGAAAAATAGTTTTTTAAATTTAGGAAAAATACTTTTTAGTCTTTAAATAATATAAGTGAGTTATTAGTTCAATAAAATAATATTTTGGGCTTTTTCTTAATTATATTTAATTTTAGGGCTTGAATTTGCATTTAAAATTGAATATTTAATTAATAAAAGGTTTTAAAATTTATTTATTGGATTTTTATTCTTATTTATATTATTTTAGACTTAGTTTAAACTTTTAATTAATTTTTAGGTTCAATTTTTAATTTCGTCACGTTTTACGTATTTACGTTCGCGTTTTACGTCATTACGTCGTAGTGTAATCGTAGTCGTAGCTCGTCTTTACTTTTCCTCTTCCAAACCAAAAACGTCACTAATCCAAACTTGATTTTATATAATTGGCACAATAATCCACACACCTCCTTCGAGAACGAACCCGCACTTATTCGGTTTTACGATTTTTAATTAAATAGTAATGCTTAATACTTGCCACATACGCGTTTTTCCTAAAACGTTTACGATTTACCTACATCAATAATTATTTATAGATTGCTCTGAATTGGCCGAACAATGAAAACTTGTACCTTGAATATATAATGTGTGATTTAAGGCTTGATCCTTTACATAAAATGATCGTTTGATTAATGATGGTAAGATATATATATATACTGACTCTTCAAAAATTAGGAGTCATTTAAGACTTTTGGCTTTACCAAAAAGAAAGTGCAAATATGTTTTGACAAATGTTTTATCAAAAAGAACTTTTGAGGGATTATTCCCTTATACCCAGAACATTTAACTAAACTCCTGTTTAGGGGTAAATGTTTGTGTATACCTCAAGACAACTTAAGAAGGATTGAGGAAAACCATTTAAAACATGACTTGAAATTTGAAACAATAATTTTTGCTTTTCAACTAAGAAAATTTTGACCAAAGTATAAACAATTATTTTTCGAACATTTACGGATCTTGTTAATTATTTTGATTATTTTCGATAAATCAACAAAAATCTTGTTAATTAAATTCAAATTTATTTTGAACATTTTTATATAATTGGTCGAACTAAGAAATTTAAAATTTTTACATTTACGTTTCATAAAAATTAAATATTTATTATTTAATTACTTGTAATACTTATCGACGCTTTAAACGTCGGATTGAGCAAAACTGATAAAAATGATAGTTGAGACGAAATTGAAACTTAGAAAATATGAAGAAAGAAATTTTGAATGAATACGGTCATGATAATTATTTCATCAGGAAAGGTGAATGTAAATACTGACACATTATATAGAAAGGATAAAGAATCAATTAGGATGTGTTCCTTAATAATGACTGTGCAAAATAAATTGTCGAACAATTTAAAATAGCCGATGCTTGTAAAAAGGATAATATAGATAATAAAAGGGGTTCGCGGCTAATGTGAACCATCAGAATTGAGAAGCCGATGGTGTTAAATGTTTAAAAGTCCACTTGTGGTTGCCTAAATATGGAAATTTTGAGATTTAATTATGTTGGAATCTCGTAAATATACGTATTTTATTCATGTCATTTCTGATTAAACGTATCCTTATCGGAAGAAGTTGTACTAATGGCAAATTATGAAGGCAGACATCGCCTCATACATTAGTAAACATCTAACGGTTGCAAAGGTAATCATCTGAATTTGATTCGATTTGGGTCATCGTCGATAGACTGACCAAATCTACTAATATCATTCCTGTTAATGATAGATTCTCGATGAAGAAATTGACTCTTTGTATTTATAGGAGTTGTGTAAACATAGTGTTCCTGTATCAATCATCTCTATCAAGATCCTCGCTTCGCATCGAATTTCTAGAGATTTGCTCAGAAGTCATTGGGAACGAACCTTGATGAGAGTACTGTTTACCACCCCAATCGAAGGGACGAGGTAAAGTAATGATACAAAACACTAGAAGTGTTGTTTTATGCTTGAATGATTGACCTTTGGTAATGAACTGTATAATCGTTTTCCTTTGGAGAGATTATCATTGATAATTATCGTATTAGGATTGAGATCGAATCTTGTTAGGATCTAAATATAAGAGAATATGTAAGCAAGAGTTGGGATGAAGACACCCGACATGCACCCACTGTGAGTTGGACATGTCTGTTAGGTTTAAGGTTTTCTATGACGACAAACCTAACCTTACAAAATACCCGACCCGCGAGACTTGAAATAATTGTTGAAATTAGGATCTGTTTATTGACCGCCGGTAGTGGGCAGGGGGTTATTTGAATATGAAATGTAGAGCTTGAAGTGCAGGATGGGTAGCGAAGTTATGCCAAAAATTTTCACCTTGGAAAAATGAATTGATGATCTGAAGGATCATGGAAAATAATTCTCCGTTGTATGAGACCATTGAAATGATGTAAAAATTGGTTAGAAAGGCATATAAGCTGGATCTACCCCATGACTTCAAGGGTTGCGTGAATTATGTTTCGTATATCTAACTTGATGAAATGTCTATCAAGTGAAAATCTGATTACTTCTTGAAGAAGTATAGATCGGCGAAAAGTTGCATTCATCAAAAACCCGTGAACATCATGGATAGAGAAAGTAAGTCAACATTAAGCCTAATCTTATTCCTATAGTTATGTTTGATGAAACTCGCGTATTTTAATGAATTACACTTATGAGAGAAGACCGAATGTGGAGGAAATACCCACATGGCTCTAACTCTATAAGAAGCGAGTAGTAAGATAAATTAATCTTTGGGGACAAAGATCCTGTTTAGGGGTAAATGCTATGACAGTCCGTCAATTTATGGTTGATATTTTATTCTCAAGTGTTATTTAAAAACATTATTTTAATGTTATATTATGAACTCACTTATTTTTGGGAATAAATTTGGGTTTACGTCTCGAAGTAGCATCGACTACGTCTAAACCGGAGGATTCTACGTTACGTGCTTACGTTTATATACACCGTTTTTGGAGACAGTCCGACATTTCAAGAAATAAATTTATCCGTGAATATTATTTCTGGATTTTAAATTTGAGTTGGTTCATAAACTCAAAAATGTACGAGAAGAGATTAGGACTTACGTGAATAATTTAACGTCCTTTACGACTAAACCGGAAACCTTAGGATTACGTATTTACGTTTTTGAACTCCGTTTTTGATAAGACAATTTTTATTAGATTCGTTTTGTGCTGTTGATTAATAATTTATAAAAACGTTTTTCGTAAAACGACCCGAGGGCATGCAAATCAAGGAAACTAGAATCGAGGAATACCCGTAAATTAGTGGGATGAGACAAAACAAGTTTTGCCCCACCCCACTAACGTGGGACGGCCAAAACTACTACACCAGCACCCTTAGGTGTCAATATTTAGCTAACAAGTAAGAACACATGTCTTACTTGGCTTAACAAGTAAGCTTCACACATTAAAACCACCAAACATCTAAACCACTTCTCATTTATCTCATGCAAACCACCAAATCCTCTCCTTTCTCTCTCAATGTGCCGTCCGACTCTCACCCTAATTATCCCATTTTGATCTTGATTCCACCATAAATCATGTGTTATTTATACACATGATGATGCCCCTTTGAAGCCTTGAAAATTGGAGGTGATTCTAACATCCAAGATGGTGATTTGGTAATGTCCAAGGGCTGATTTCTACAAGAAGTTTACAAGTATTGGTGGTCTTGAAGATTGGTGTTGATCTATCACAAGTTTTGCCATCAAAAATCCAAGCCTTGATCATAAACTACTTAATCTTGGTGGTATAAAGATTGTTCTTTCTATCCTCTTGTTATTTTGATTATGTAATCTTGTATTTTCTTTATTTATGTATATGTATATGATGATTAATGATGATAAAAATATTATGTGGGGATTTGGTGTTGATAAACATGGGTAAAAAGATGGAAAACCACATATAAAAATGGTTAAAATCTTGCTTAATATGATGGCTGTATAAATACAGTAAGTAACCAAGTTATAAAATGATAAAACTGCATGGTGGAATCAATTTACAGTAAGTATTAGATGTCATACACATGTGAGAGTTGGACATGCAATAGAATCATAAAAATGAGTGAGATATGATCAAAACAAAATTAGTATACCAATCTGAATAGTCTGTTTTGTAGGGACTGTTAAGGATACTTAGACATGGATTGAGCAGTAGCTATATCTAACTTGTTTGTAGCACATAATATGAAGTTTATTTCATCCAAAAATGAGCTTCTATCTCCTTATAGAACTCAAGATATGATAAAAATGGTGAAAGTGAAACTAAAAATCAGATTTTGTGAAATTAAAGTTTAATAGTATTATATAAGCACTCAAAATAATATAGTATAAAATGTGAAATTAAAACCCACTAACTTATATATTTCATTTATATAAATATGTATAAGGATAAATAAATTGACATTATATAAAAATGGCAGTTTGGTAAGTTTTATAAGTTATAAGAACTATAAACATGATTTTTACGTCTTTTCGGCTAGTACCGTAAAATTAACGATTTTCGTCAATTAAAACTTAGACGATCGGACCTGTCTAATGTAAACTTTTAAAAGTCATATAATGATATATAAGTACTTAATACAAGTAAAAACTGATAAAACCCGATCTTTACAACATATAGACATTAACGGGCCAAAGTAGCCTTATTGGACTATTAACCCGACTAGTTTGGTAAAACACTTATAAAATTACTTATTGGGCTTAACCCACTTGGGCCCAACATGTAAAGTATAATAATGATAATAAAAGTATAACATGGTCTAATTTAAGGTATAGATTTATAATAGGCATATTGGACCTAAAACATGTAAATAGGTAAAACTAGTAAACTAGTATAAAAGTTACCAATACATAACACTAAAATGAGTAAATGAGAATGTATAAACCCACTTGATCATCATCTATATATAAAATAATCATATATATACATAATTGTTATTTTTATAAAGTCATTGGACAAAAGTCTAAGACGAGTATTATTTGTCTAGGTTTCCGTGATTGAAGCACGTACCGTACATCCGAATTGTCGATAACCAGCTTTCCCACATCAACGTTAGTTCATAGCCTCACACTCTTTTAAATGTTTTTATGAAATGTTTTATAAACCCGCGAGGGAGATAACATGTTAGTTTTGATAAAATAGAACACCATTTGTCCCGATTGTTTGTTTATTGATTTGGACCCGAATGATTGTATGACCCGATGAATGAATATACGACCCGATAAATGAAATGAAATGGATTATTAAAGTTAGGTTATGTCACTAAAAGTACCATTGGCATGAAGTGCGAACTACCGGGATTTGGTAGAGGCTTATGCATATAATAGTACTATTTGGGGACGATCACCCCAGTTCGCGCCTTGACGGTTGATCCCCGTTGTGCCACATTGATTGGTAAGAGAATTTATGTATGAGAAGATTTCCATTGCGTGATTTTTGTGACGACACGCTAATTTAGATGGGCAAATTGAGTTTCGGGTTAGCTACCCGTTGTTTGTTGTAGTAAGGTAACAATGTCATGCGGCTTATAATAATCCAAATAAAAAAATACTGCTACACGTACTGAATTACAATGAATTGCCTGACTAGCAATACGGGGTCTTATTATTGATTTTATGTTCGTGTTTTGGTTTTACATAACCATATTCATATAACGGTTTTTTATTTAACTTTATACAACGTTATAAAACGTATTGTATGATGTTTTTACGACAATGGTTCGTGTAATGATTTTTAAGGCAAAAGCCTATATGATGATTTTTAATAAGTATTTGTATAAAATGACTTTGGCTATTTTATGGCCTACTACAAGGAATTGTACAAAATTATTTTCGGTAATAAATATATACCGATGATATATTAATGGTTTTATTAAACTCTATGAATTCACTCGGCGTTTTCGCTGACCTTTTATTTTAACATGTTTTATCTCAGGTACTTGAAGGTAATTCTCGGGAAGACAACAAAAATTCATGGCCTGCACTTAAAAATTATTTCCATTCAAATACTTAGTAAAACTTGTATGAAATACTATGACTTGAGACCTTTTTAAAATTTGATATTTATGAATGGAAATGCTTTATTATTAAACGACGCGATTTTTATGCGTTGTATATGATGTGAGTAATGTGCTATCCCGTAACACCAACGAGTCTTCCGTTGTTTTGAATTGTGTAAATTTGGGGGTGTTACATAGAGCACACTACAATCACAGTATAATCTGCAAAACATGTACTAGGATGCACCCATTTGCCCCACATGATAATAATAAAATGGCCAGTAACTAAAAGGGACGACGCGAGCAATCACTCTCGTCGCGGAAGAGTCATAACACTGGTGCCTCAAGTGTTATGGTTATGGTACCTCCATAACTAGGTGAACATGGCATGCATGTATATAGCTCAGCCAGTTTAAAATAATAACATAGCAATCACTGAATTTTTTTATGTAATCTAATGGGGAAAACAAATGGAAGCAAACGAGGATCCTAATCATAGAAATAGAATGTCCATACTAAAGGACGGAATATCCATACCTTATGTCCAGTAATGAAATGAAGATGAACGCGGAAAGTAGCTACTCCGACTTCACGAGTGCTACATAATAACGGGACATGAATGAGTTGTCTGTTTAATGTATACTTACTGATTATTAGTTTACTTGACATGTTCTTAACTTGTTTTACTTGTTCTTGTCTTGTTTTACATGTTCTTGACTTGTTTTACTATTTCATGTTTTATCATGTGTTTCTTAGTATTTCATGTGTTCTTGATTAGTGTATTTCATGTTTTATGTGTTATTGTACTTGGTTGTTTCATAATGAGTAACTTTATAAAAATAGCAGTTTTCTATATATAGTAACTTTCTAAAAATAGTAGGTTTCCATATATAGTAACTTTCAAAAATCGCAAGTTTCTATAAATAGTAAGTTTCGAAAAATAGAAAGTTCCCATAATTAGTAAGTTTCCATAAATAGTATGTTCTCATAAATAGCATGTTTCCATAATTAGTATGTTTCCATAAATAGCATGTTTCCATAATTAGTATGTTTTCATAATTAACATATTTCCACAAATAGTAATAAGCCTATTAATAAGCATATGACATAATCTAAAGTTTAATAAGCATATATATTATAAGTCATGATTTATTAAATGTAATAATATAGTAAAGTTTAATAATAATAAATACTTTAGTCTTAACATAATGATTATTAATTAATAATATAATACATGGTTTATAAGTAATTATTAATTAATAATATAGCATGATTTATTAATAAAACTTTACCTTAACTGATAATTGTATAATTAAATTAAAGTATAGTATTAATATAATTAAACCATGGTTAAATGAAATCTTATATAATATAAGATTGAGTTGCAAGTCATTAACTTTGAGTATTAATGACAGCAAACTCATTAATGGGCATATCTCTTATTACATAATACACGTACATGTTTAATGAGATTGCAAACTTCTCATGGCACTAATCATACGAATTAATATCAAATGTAGGTTACATTCTACAATCTGTTGGAACAGTCCAATATTGAATGAGATCTTTTCTTCTTCCTTCCTGCAGTTTGTAATCACTGAATCTTGGCCTTATAAATTCCAGTCTGATTTATCACTTTCCATCATGCTTTGTCCCATTAAATCACATAATACTAACGATATGAATTCTTCTCCCACATAATCCCAGTCTGATGTGAAAACCAAAAAGGCTACCCATGTTGATCTTGCACAGGCCCAAAATCACAGCAAGGTGAAAAGAATGGTGTTTGCTGACCATTCTCAATAACTTTCTACAATCAGGACGCGTTCTTATACCCAAGCAAAGAAAGATGTAGTGATTGACCCTGTGGAGCCCGAACTTGATAGCCAGTTTGATTATGTCACAAATGCGGGGGATGTGCAGACCCAAAAGGTGGCGACTAGTCAAGCTAAGGGTGAGTTGTTCCTGAAGGACCTTGATGTTGGGGTTACTGGCGCAATAGTGGTTATGTTATGCAGGTTATGGGATGTGAATTCTCTGACTCGCCGTTATCAAAGTACTGATTTCATAGTTTCTGATGCTCAGGTACGCCTCTTATTAATGTTCCTGTCAATCAACATGAAAAATATAATAATCAGACATGCTCATCCTTATGCGATTTTGTGACAGGGTAATGTTATGCGCTGCACGGCAAAGTCCACTATAGCTCATTATTTTGTGAAACTTAAAGAGGGACATGTGTATTCGATCAGAAACTTTGTTTTGCAATCTAACAAAGATGAGTTTCCTGTCCTAAGGAATGGAGCTTTCATTTTGGAATTTTATAGTGGGACTATAGTTAGGAAGGCAACTGTCAAATCCAATGGATTTGTCAGAGATCCTTTTGAAATGGTGGAGATTCCTAATCTTGAACACACGCACAATAAATACATGATAGGTAGGCATAACTATATTTATGCTGGCTAAATAATGTAGTTCATTTGTATTCTAAATTAACATGTTTCTTCGTGTTTTTTGTATGCAGATGTTGCTGGATATGTGTAGCATGTTGGGAGGATCTGCACCCAACGTTCAGGCTCAAGAAAACTCGATTTCAAATTGGCTAATCGGATATATGTTTAACCACTTTATATATTGGTGTATTCGCTTATACCATGCTGTTGTATAGTTTTTCATATATTCGTAAATGCAAGGGACAGTCGGTAAGGGTTACCTTATGGGGAGCTTTGGGTGAGCGGTTGATTGAAAAACATACCTGTCGGGCTGGCGTTTATGCTGTTGTTTTGACATGCATGACCCCTAGATCTTATAACAGTAAGGGTTTTTTCCTACACAAAAAAAGAAAAAAACTAAAAAAAAACAAAACATGTAATAAAAAAATGATGTGCACCAAATAAAAGAAATAACAATATTTGATGCTTACCTTATAGCTAAGCTATATATCTCAAGCTCTTATTCCACGTTAATCCTCGATGATGACGCCATCGCTGCAGTACGAGATTTGATGGGGGAAACAAGTCAGTGTATGTGTGGTAATTTTCCCTAAGCATATAATAATTACATTGTTGTACCCATAAGTTTTATTTGTGGATCCAGTGGTGTGGAGCCTATTAGGGAGGCATTTCCCCTAGATCATAATGAACCAAAAAATGGGACGCTAGAAAACTTGCTGATATGGTCGCGGAATCGTACCCAAGATGTATGTAATGTTTTATTATGCAATATGTCCACGTAATGCCCTTATATGTGTCTAAAAGTTTTCCCTTGCCCTATTCACAAGTTGCAACCTTCCAATGCCAAGTACAGATAACCAACATACGGACGAAGAGAGGTTGGTACTTCCCACATTACGGTGGTGACAAGTGTAGGAAGGGGTGTGGTAGAAAAGATGGGAGGTTTTACTGTGATTCATGTGAAAAACCAGTTGAGTATCTAGTGTAACGGTGCGTGCATTTGTACATGTAAACTATTTGGCACAACTAAGTTCTACACAATGGTTGGGTGACATACTATACAATTGTTATCGCAGATATAGGTTGGAACTGGAAGTGTCCGACTCGACTTCATCAGTTATAATTGTGTTATTTGATGAGACAGCAAGGGAGTTGGTTAAGTGCTCAGCCGATTCAATAGCTCAGTCGGTTGAACATGCATGTCCACGTAAATTTATTATCTTATTACGTACAATGTTTCTAAGTACCTTGGTTATGCAGGCTGCTGGAGACAGAATGGAATTGCCTCGCGCATTAACAACTCTAATTGGTACTTCCCCAACATTGGAGCTCAAAAGCCAATCATATTTTGAGCATGCCAATTTTGAAAGCTTCACATGCTGGAAAATCATCTCTGTCTCAACTGATGACGAACATGCAGATTCAACTACAGACACTCCCCCCCCCCCCCTCCAAAAACTAATTCTTTGAAACGTTTGTCCAAGGAACCAACACTTGCTACTCCATCCAAACCTGTGGAGGAAGACAAACCAATCAGGTTAATTTCAGTTTATTGTCAGACACGCTACATATGTCGTAAAAGAAGCATGTGTCTTAAAGTGCTGGCTAACCTATTCTAATGGCGGGGTACTTGCAGGACTGTGCTTGATGATTCTGATTCCGAGGAGGAAACTTCAGTTGCATCTGACAAAAAGAAGAAAAGAAGGTATAATTTTGCTTTGTAGTTGAATAACACATTTGAATGGTGTATGTCGCTAACATAAGTTACCTGCGATTTTAATATTTCAGATATATCGATTTTGACTCTGCTTCTGAGTAAATGTCCAAGCGAAAGATCATGGGAACATCAATAAGGCCATAGCTCAAGTGTTTGGTGCAATGAAAAATAATTCTCGTGTTAAAAACTCTATAAGACATTTTGTTTCAGTTATTTTAAAACATTTGAATAGTTTGGTTTGTTGTTTGTATGTTCGGACAAATGGTTTGGATTATGCAGTACTAACATACAAAATTTCCATGTATATGTTTATGGTTAAATGTTATTTGTATATAACTGATAAGCAGGTACCCAAATATTATGATTATGCATTTACAAGATGATGCAGATCCACAAAGTGACCATAAAGGTTTGTATTTCTTTGAGTACGCACATGATTAAACAGCATATCATCGAGCTTTTTTATTATATCTCACATGAACTATGGTGGACATGCAGCCCGTTACAAGTAGAAAGGTGTAATACAAGGGTTTTCCTCGTATGAAAGTTCGTTAATTCAGTCTTTTCGAATTGATTACTAGTAGAAAGTGCGACTCAGTCGTTCTTGGTGGAAAAATAAAAGGGTTTGATTATCTATTTTAATCTAAAAGTGAAAATGTCGTTTAGTAAATAAGTAAAAATGAAAGCTTAAAAATATTTAGACTAAAAATTAAAGGCTTTAAAAAAATTGAAAAGTAAATGATTAAAACGTATAAAAATGTAAACTTTTAAAGATTGAACCAAAACAAGTCAAGTTAAAATAATTCTAAGCAAAAAGGCGGGAAAAATAAAGTTTGAACAACTAAACAGTAAACTAAAAATAATCTAATCCGGAATAAGGATTAAGCCCATATCCGGAATACCTGATCTGAACGAAATCCGGAATGTAAATCTTCAACAACTTATCTGGAATCCGAGTTTGAACCTTTATCCAAAATACAATGTTTATCCGGAATTAATATCTGAAGGCTTATCTGGAATGTCTTAATCAGCTTATTCGGAATGTGCAGGTTCGGAGGCTTATCCGGAATAAAAGACTGAGAGCTTATCCGGAATCTACAACTACTTCTTATCCAGAATCGGTTTCTGCAGCTTATCCGGGAATGGGCTTTCGCTGCTTATCCGGAATCCGTTTAGGGAGCTTATCCGAAATGAAGAAATGGAACTATATCCGGAATATGGAACTTGGGCGTATACGGAATCTTTTCTTCTTAGGCTTATCTTCAATACATCTCCGAAGGCTTATCCGCAATCTACTGTTTGACCACTTATCCGGAACTCTGATGATGGAGCTTATCCGGAATTCTAGGTACTTGGACTATTATCCGGAACTTTAAACTTCTGAAACTTATACGGAATGTGACACGAGGATGCTATCCGAAATAATGGGGTTTTAAGGAAACCCGGAATATACCAATACTAAGCAAATAAGCTAAAAACCAATAAGCACTTTACCAAAAAAAACTACACCAAAATGATTTTAGGAAAAGGTAAATAATCTAGAATTTGAAAACTTTTAAAACACTAAATAAGCTAGATATTGAAAATCAACTTTTTATCAAAATATTAAACTTATCAAAATCAACTTATTTTTAAGAACTATTAATCATAAAAATTAAGAAAATAAGCACTATGATCTAAAAACTTATAAAATCAACAATTCAATAAGCTCAATCAAATAAGCTACCCAATCAAATCATCAACAAAATTAAAATTAACTACATGATTATCATGATTAAAAAGATTAAGAAAGGTAGAATGAGAATTGAGAAATAAGCTTGATTTGATTAAAGATTAAGATCAAAAGATTACAAGATTAATGTTTGATAAACTTGAAAAACTAGAGAGAAGGAAATTAAAAACACACTAAAAATTAAAAATTAACTAAAAACTAACTACAAACTAACACCCTCCTAATGACATATTAGGAGGGTATTTATAGGAGGTGGGAGGTTTAGTGTTTATGCTTCCTTCTTTCTTTCTTCTCGTCTCGACTCAATTTAATTTCTTTGTCTTTCTCGACGTCGTCTCGGGATTTGTCGACATAAATTGAACTTGTCTTATAATCTTTTTCTATAATTAGACTTGAGTTCTTCGACTTCATTAAACTTCCGTCTTTAGACTTTTTCTTCGATAAATCTTCAGAATAGGCCTTGGACTTCCGTTCTTTTTGCACTCTCGATCTTTTGACTTCGTCTTTTGTCTTTTTCTTCGATAAAAGCCCGTGATAGCCCGTGTTTTCTTCCTTTTCCATATTTTTATCCTGAAACACAATAAAAACACAAACCACGCATAATTCCGACTTTTACGACATAAAATACACATTTTGGTAATGTTATTATTGGAAATAAGCGGTAAAAGGATAAGTGTTTTCACACAAATTAAATCCCCTACACTTGACCATTGCAATGCCCTCATGCAATGCATTAATTTCAAAGCACGACTTACATTTTTCATAATAGATAACCCACCTTGGCCTTTATTAAATACTAAATTATGAGGAAACTAAAAGAACAAAACAAATAAGAAATCAAAGACTTACATTGGGGTTTTGGTTGTCATGAATGTTTATCATCCTCAAGTTTCACGTTCCCCATACCAAGCTTAAAAACGAGATCATTGTTATTATAAGTTGGCAAACTAACACGAACTCATGTGGCCCAATTATTCACTTAGACTCCCTTATTCCTAGGTGTAACTCTTGTATTTTAATATTGTCTTAAATGATCACGAGGATGCATTGTTTGACTTATTTCGATAGTTATTTAGGCTGAAAGTAAAGTGGGATGATTTAATCAATAGTTAGCTAAAGGACAAAATCTTTTAAAACTGCTTCTCAGGACCTCATAAAGTTCATATCTTAGCAGAACCCACTTCCCGATTTGAGACCTTTCTCGGACCGATATTTGGCAGCGACTTCATACTTCAAATCTTGAGAGACGTTCTTGAAATTATGGTCTTCTCTTCATAATAGGAATTTCTTCACTTGATGTTTTGAGAGATTCTTCATACTTGGACCATGACTTCTTCATTTTTCTCCAATCTTTATTTTGGACTTTGATATACAACGATCTGCCTTCTTTTAGGACTTGGATCTATTTATCCTCATACCTTGTTAGGGCCTTTTTGGATAGACTTCTCCATGATCTTTAGGGGAGTTTTTTGCTTTTCGTCGTGTGTCTCGATCATTCATATTGATTTCTGATAAATGATTCTTCACATCACTTTTGGATCTTTAGCAACAAAATGTAGCCCTCATGTCTTGTTAGGACCTTTTTGGACTCGCCAATCTTCGCATCCCGCTTCAATAAGTTATGCCTTGGCTATGAACTATAATTAATACCGAGCAACTTTTAAACGATCTTGTGCTAGAAGCTAAGTAACTTTTCAAATCGTACAACCTTATTTATTGCAATTAAATTTATTAACAAGTGATGGGAGAAAAAGCTTATAACCTACTCACATAAATTCATGAAAGAATACCAAACTTATAATTGACTCTATCATCTATCGTTCTCCACAATTTAAAATCTCAAGGAATGAGACTCGTGGATGCTTAGCCAATTAAATCAAAGTTTCGGGTTTTCAAGTCATCTATAGGATCTTGCAACTTCTTAGACTTTTTCAAGTTTTAGAATTCGCATTTTAAAGTTCCCTTGATAAACGACTTTCTAGGATCAATTATAGGAACTTGTGAAAAGTTCTCGTTCTTAACCCGTAAGAGTTAAGACTTTCACGTTTTAAAATTTTCTTATATAAAGGCCTAGCAAAACTTGACTTAAACACGTTAAGGATACTAGCTAGAGTAAACTTAGATAAGTAAACTCGGGTTGAGTCATAAGATTCACAACGTTTAAAAATTAAAACCACTTTATTAAAATTTATTCTAGCAAAGAAAGAAAATAACCATAACAAAGGTAAAACTACTAGGCCAAAATAGATCAAAAATTTTGAAAAATGTCGAAAAATCAATTTTCCGGTTAAAATGAGGACAAATTCATGGAAAAGCCCACTTACTTCGATAGAAGTCCCCCTACACTTGATATAAACATTGTCCTCAATGTTTAAGCATGTGGGTGTAAACTCCCCTACACTTAGGACATTGTGCACGTTGTTTAAATCTTTCTTAGGAAAGGGCAACTATAGTGATTTCAATGTGAACATATAAGATATGAAATATTAAGTCACGACAGTTTAGGATAGAACCGGGAAGACGGGTACACGGGATCACGGTTCGTCAAAATGTGGAAACCTTGGTTTCCGGATCATTGAAGCTACTAGGAATGCATCATGTTCATATGATTAAATAATCAAAGCGGAATTAGAACATAATACATTAACAAAGTGTTTAGGCACAAATAACATGAATTAAAACAATAGGGATGTTCATTATATTAATAACAAACATCCACTAGACGTGTATACATTGAATCCCATGTCTAGTGCACACACACGTTTAGGTTTACATTGTGAATGAATTATATGAAAAACCTAATAACCCTTGGTTCCTTTTATAGTGTAAGGATTAAGGTTTTACAAGAGATAAGACTAAATAAACATGTGAATCTTCTATTTAAATAACTATATATAGAATATATCCTGCATATATATCAAAATAGAATCTTCTAAAAGCTTCTTGTCTACAATTCTGTCAACTCTTGAATTGCATGTAACAACTCTTGAATTGCACACGACAACTCTTGAGCCAACAACTCTGAATTTGTTCTTGTCAACGCCTAAATTGCTCTTGACAACGCTTGGACAATAACTTCATGTTTTCTTCGTTTTTTAGTTTCTGCCACATCAACTTTTTGACCCAACAATCTTCTCCTAGTTGATAGTGGCAAAACTCTATGTGTATCTCTTGTAAGTTGTACATGATCTTCAAATTGCTTCCCCTCAAGTGTAGCATGTATTTCTTCCCTTTTTTGTCACATCAACAGGAAAGTAAACAATGTATGCAATCTTTGAAGATTCTCCAAATGTAGCTCTATGTAATGATCTTGAAGAACAATTAATATAGTATTTTTGATGTAGAAGTAGAATAACCCAACCTTTTGTTCCATGTCTTGTACTATCCACGTGACTAAGAACTTATACCTTTAGCATTATAAGCAGACCTCGATCTCTTGTCAATATTCTCATCCTATGTGAGACACTGAGCACGATAATGTAACTCCTTCAAGTGTTATGACAAGCCTTCATCACCAACCATGTAAAGCACGAACAAGTTACCTTTAAAGTCGCTAGTGCATGACTTTAAGATATGATAGAACACAAACTCGCGAAAATCTTCTTCAATCATCAAACTTATCATAAGAATTCTTCCCCTTAAGTCAACATCTCTTCATGACGATTTTAATGGAATCACATTTTCATACCATATGTAAAAGTACTTGGATGGATAACTCTTTCACAAGGCTATCCCGATTACATAGTTTAAAATATCCATCAAATTCCAATAAAAAGTTGCTAACTCGCTTTAAGATCATTAATCCCTTTCAAAAATATCCGAGCCATAAATATCAACATGATATTCTATATTAAAACGGAGATTCCATGTACCTTCGTGTGTAAATAACTCCTTTTTGTGTGCTCAAAACGTACCAATTTTCTCAAACAGCAGCAATCCTTGTGTTGTCCAATATCCTCCTTCATCCAATATCTAAGTCAGATGTATTGTCCGATATCGGACAATACCTATCAGCGCTTGGATTATCATATATCGGACGACACTGTCAACCTATCAGCGTTGACTTATTCCTGTCAGCGTCAAATTCTAATGCGTCAGCGTCAACTCCACTCTTGTTAGCGCCTCTTTCTGCTGACGTCATCTAGGGCAACAAATCTCTTTCTAGAGGCAACCGTAGCTAACTGTTTGTATCCACAAAATAGGAAACCATATATTTTGTTCAAAAATATGAACAAATTTTAGAATCCACATTAAATAAAGAGAATACCCACATATCACAGCTATCAACATCTCATAAAAGGAATCAAATCCCTAAATATGAGGACATTTGAAACACCATCACGTGTAAACTGCTAATCTCCTTTCTTCACGTAACAGCAAATATTCATTTGATTCCTGTGACATTAATACTCGTTGGTCATTGATGTGATATCCATGTGGGAACAGTTCTACTACTTCTTTCACGTGATCACATAGATTTTACCCAAAACCAATCACGTCTTGATAAAGCTATCAAAGATATTTACCCAACAGTAATTCCTACAAAGTAGGATCCACAATGTAATATCCTGAAGCTCAGCAAACATACGCGTATCTTTTTCTCTTTTAGTAGCAAGTCTTACGTCTGAACTACACTTGCCTTCTTTAGCTTTACCAATGAGATCCCACGTGAATTAATCCCATGAAAATAGGAAGTAAATTTTTTGCGACCAGAATTCCTTCACGTTAGTATCAAAATCAAATGTAATATTTAATCTCAATACCATGAAATCCCATGTGATCAATAACTTTCCTTCATCATGCAAACAACAACGTTAATATAGAGTATATCAACGTTACTGTCAGATTCAAAGATTAACCCGTAGTATGCTATTATCCTGCTGCTCCATTCAGGTCTAGGGTTCTTCACATCAAACCCTCATCTTGATAGATTTGAACTCTCAACCTGTCATAATCCGAAACCTAGGATTTGGGAAAACCCTAAAAATCATGACTGCAGGTTTAAGTGATTTGCGTTTCTTGTTTATACACCTGCTGCTACATCTTGTTTTAGGGTTTATAAGACAAACCCTAAAATTCTTTTTTGTCAAATCGCAGCAACCTTGATCAACAAACATCGTACTAGGGTTCATCATGATTCCAATAAATCACTCACCAAAGCTAGTACGAGTAGCAACATGCCTCTTTCTGTATAGAATCAATCTAGGGTTTTAGAAAAACCCTAAATCATCATTTTATGCAAAATCAGAAAATCTGAAAATCACTCATCAGCCAACTTTGACGCCTAATAACTTTTGCCTGGGGATAAAACTCAACAATCCCTACAGTGGATGTTTAGATGTATGTATGTAGAACACACATATAAAATTTCGTGACGATCCAACGGTTCAACCAAAAGTTATGACCTTCTGAATACTGCTGCGTACACAAAAACGTCCAGAAAAACCCTAGACGGATTTTTCTTTTCTTCACCATACACGAACACCTTGTTGGTCCTAGCATCACGAGCCACGAGGCTCTGATACCAATTGTGGAAACCTTGGTTTCCGGATCTTTGAAGCTACTAGGAATGCATCATGTTCATATGATTA
Source organism: Glebionis coronaria (assembly GCA_025667525.1). Lineage (NCBI taxonomy): Eukaryota > Viridiplantae > Streptophyta > Magnoliopsida > Asterales > Asteraceae > Glebionis > Glebionis coronaria. The sequence goes on along the minus strand of CM046880.1, from coordinate 285,604,721 downwards.
AATAATCAAAGCGGAATTAGAACACAACACATTAACAAGGTGTTTAGGCACAAATAACATGAATTAAAACAATAGGGATGTTTATTATATTAATAACAAACATCCACTAGACGTGTATACATTGAATCCCACGTCTAGTGCACACACACGTTTAGGTTTACATTGTGAATGAATTATATGAAAAACCTAATAACCCTTGGTTCCTTTTATAGTGTAAGGATTAGGGTTTTACAAGAGATATGACTAAATAAACATGTGAATCTTCTATTTAAATAACTATATACAGAATATATCCTGCATATATATCAAAATAGAATCTTCTAAAAGCTTCTTGTCTACAATTCTGTCAACTCTTGAATTGCATGTAACAACTCTTGAATTGCACACGACAACTCTTGAGCCAACAACTCTGAATTTGTTCTTGTCAACGCCTAAATTGCTCTTGACAACGCTTGGACAATAACTTCATGTTTTCTTCGTTTTTGAGTTTCTGCCACATCAACTTTTTGACCCAACACAAAAGTCATCGAGAATGGATCTTTGAAGCTTTAATCCCTGCACATTAGAAGAAACAAGACAACAAACACATACGGGGCTCCCCCTACACTTATTATGAAAACGGTAAAGGATAGAGCAACAGGTTGCCTCCCGAGAAGCGCTTGTTTTTGTTAACCGAGTCACAAGCCTGACTCGACCCAGAACTTAATTCAATGGAAACGTGGTGAGGGATGGAATCATCTCATAAGAGATGTCCTCACCAAAGTACAACTTCACGCGTTGGCCATTCACTTTGAAATTGGGCCCATTTGGCTGAGAAAGCTCAATGGTGCCATATGGGAAGACTTTGGCGACGGTGAATGGACCAGACCAACGACTCTTCAGCTTGCCCGAGAAGATCTTCAAGCGAGAGTTAAAGAGTAAAACTTGATCACCAACGTGGAACTCTTGGTTCTTAATCCTAGCATCATGGATGATCTTGGTCTTCTCCTTGTAGATCAAAGAGTTCGCATAAGCTTGATTCCTTAGTTCATTTAGCTCATTGAGTTGAATCTTCCGAAGATCACCGGCTTTGTTGATGTCTAAATTGGCCCTCTTCAAGGCCCAGTATGCCTCATGTTCCAGCTCGATAGGGAGGTGGCATGCCTTCCCGTACACATGACGATAAGGTGTACAACCAATCGGGGTCTTATATGCGGTACGGAAAGCCCACAAAGCATCGTCTAACTTATCGGCCCACGAGGCACGATCCTCTCCCGGCTTGACCATTTGTTTGAGGATGATAAGCGGTGGAAAGACGATGATTGACATCGTACTTAGCCATGACTCGAGCAAATTGATCATTGCAAAAATGAGTCCCGCGGTCACTGATTATAGCACGAGGAACACCGAATCGAGCAAAAAGTTGCTTTAGAAAGTTCATAACCACCCTTGCAGCGTTCGTAGGGAGAGCCTTAGCTTCAACCCATTTGGATACGTAGTCAACGGCTACGAGGATGTACTTGATCCCTTTAGATAATGGAAATGGTCCCATAAAGTCGATTCCCCATACATCAAAGATTTCACATTCTTGTATGAACTTTTTAGGCATCTCATCTTTATGTGTGATCTTGCCTTGTCTTTGGAAAGCATCACAATATTTAACCATTTCATGAGCGTCATGATAAATGGTGGGCCAATAAAATCCAGAGTCTAATACTTTCTTCGCGGAGTAACTGGAACCAAAGTGACCACCGGTGGGTCCTTTATGGCAAGTTTCAAGGATTAGTAACGCTGCCGGTCCATCAACACATCGACGAATGACAAGATCCGCACATTGTTTGAAAAGGTAAGGGTCGTCCCAAAAATAGTGTTCAATATCTTTAAAGAACTTTATCTTTTGTTGGGACGTTAACCCTTCCTTGAGAATTCCACCCGCTAAGTAGTTTGCAATGTCCACAAACCACGGGGTGTCATCAAGATTGGAATTGATAGACATTAAGGTCTCAAAGGGAAAAGAGTCATTGATCTCTGGGTTCGGATGATCCCCTTGATAAGGATCCTCAAGTCTACTTAGATGATCCGCGGCTAGGTTTTCGGCTCCCTTCTTGTCACGAATTTCAATTTTAAATTCTTGAAGGAGCAAAACCCAACAAAGAAGTCTTGGCTTGGAATCTTGTTAGCTAACAACTACTTCAACGCGGAATGGTCGGTATAGACAATGGTGGTGGAAAGGACAAGATAGGGGCGGAACTTCTCAAAAGCATACACTACAGCTAAAAGCTCTTTTTCGGTAGTGGTATAATGTAATTGAGCCCCCGTCATTGTCTTGCTAGCATAATGGATTGGTTGGAAGTGTTTGTTCACTCTTTGGCCCAAAACCGCTCCAATAGCAAAGTCGCTAGCATCACACATCAATTCAAAAGGTAGCTCCCAATTGGGGGTAACCAAGACCGGTTCCTTAGTTAGCTTGTCCTTAAGAAGATTGAGGGATTCAAGACACTCTTTAGAAAAGATAAAGGGACTATCTTTTTCCAAGAGGTGGGTCATCGGGCGAGCGATTTTAGAGAAATCTTGAATGAATCGACGATAGAAGCCCGCATGACCAAGGAAACTTCTCACACCCTTCACGGTTGAAGGTGGAAGTAATTTGGCTATGACATCCACTTTAGCACGGTCCACTTCAAGGCCGGCTTTTAAGATTTTATGTCCAAGCACAATGCCTTCTTTTACCATGAAATGGCATTTTTCCTAATTTAGAACAAGGCGAGTGTCTTCACACCGCTTAAGCATGCGTTCCAAATTGGCAAGGCAATGAGAGAAAGAATCACCATAGACCGAGAAATCATCCATGAAGACTTCTATAGTTTCTTCAACCATGTCATGGAAGATAGCCATCATACACCTTTGGAATGTCCCAGGAGCATTGCATAAGCCGAAAGGCATTCTTTTATAAGCAAATGTTCCATAAGGACAAGTGAATGTGGTTTTCTCTTGGTCTTTGGGATCGATGAGAATTTGAAAATACCCGGAGAAACCGTCTAAGAAGCTATAATAATCATTACCTGCTAGACGTTCAAGCATTTGGTCCATAAAAGGAAGGGGAAAATGATCCTTTCTTGTAGCATCATTGAGTTTGCGTTAGTCTATACAAACTCTCCACCCTGTAACGAGACGAGTAGGAATCAACTCGTTGTTTTCATTGGGCACAACGGTGATTCCACCTTTCTTAGGCACACAATAGACCGGACTAACCCATGGTGAATCCGAGATAGGGTAGATCATTCCCGCATCAAGAAGTTTGATAACCTCTTTTTTAATAACGTCATGGATCTTGGGATTCACCCTTCTTTGGTTTTGAATAGTGGGTTTAAAGTCGTCCTCCATGAGAATTTTATGTGTGCAAAAGTGAGGATCAATTCCACGAATATCGGAGATTTTCCAAGCAGTCGCTTTCTTATGATTCTTCAGCACGTCGATAAGTCGAGATTTTTCCTCTTCTTTCAAGTCCTTAGCGATGATGACAGGTAACTTCTTATTATCTTCAAGGAAAACGTACTTGAGATGAGACGGTAGATCCTTAAGCTCTAAATCCAGAGGATTTTCGATGGAAGGCGTAGTCAAATTCGGATCATCGATAGAGATTTCCTTAGGAGATGGTGGAGAAATATGGTCCTCATTGAGAAGTTTCTTAATGGTACGAATGTCTTCATCCCAATTGGAGGGAGAATCGTCATATTGTAAGTCCACATCTCCCAAAGTTGCTTCAAATTCTTTCAAAAGGAAATCACTTTCTCCAAATGGAGTTATTGATGGAGCAATAGAGGCAACGGTCTCAACAATGGGAAGAGAAGAAGAACCACTTTTACAAGCGTCTTTGAAATGTTCTTCACAAGCCTCATTAAGAACGTCAATGAAATTAACGCTCTTATTTTCATGAGGTTGCTTAGAAAGCTTACCCATGTTGAAGACGATTTTATCGTCACCAATGTTGATCCAAAACTTAGATCGATTTAGCATGTGTAAAAGAGATTAAATCAAGTTAAACACGTAGAGAAACTTTTTTTGTGTATAAAACAATTCAAGTATTATGCGGAATTAATACTTAAACAAGAACACAAAAACAATTGTAAAACAAAGTTTCACTTGATTGATTATATCAAACTTGTGTACAATGAAAGTGTTAAACGTATGAAAACTTATACGAAACAAAACCTAAAGGTCTTCTTTTATAGACATAAGAAGCCTTGTACAAAAGTCTACGTATCAGCTATTCTAGGTAAAGATAAATGTAGAAAATACATTGTTGAACCTATCTTTACTAGAAACAAACTAGAAACATAATACGCGTAGACCATATGTTTCTATCAGTGCTTGACTTCATCCTATCACCGCTTGACATCTTCCTGTCAACGCTTGATCTGTCAACGCATGTTTTCTTCTTATCAACGCTTGTTTTCTTCTTGTCAGCGTTCAAGTGTACTGGCTACATTTTATACCCAACAATCCTCCCCTAAACTTGATATCTACTCTAGTAATCAAGTTTCTGAATAAAAATTAAGAACTAGGAGGAATCTTACAAATCTTATCATATTGGTAATAAACATGCCTAATCAAATCTTTGGCCACGTCACTTGAATAGTCAATCTCCAGCTGTGTTGTCTTCATCTTTTCCAAAACTTCTTTGGACATGGGATACTCAGCATCTACAAGAAGATACTCAGCAAACTTTGTAGAACTCAAATAATACACACCAGCAGCTGAATACAAATGCCATTGAAGTCCACTGATATCATCCTCAAGATCCTTCCAAACAGGATATTCTTCTTTTGGTGCACACATTCTCTTAAATGTTGACCAAAGCTTTATTCTATTGACTGAAGTAGGTGCTTTAGTCTCATACTTGTCCATCAACAACCTCCAAAGGTCTGCCAAGTCTTCCCTATCCATACTTGCAAAGAGAGACATAAGAGTAGTAAATGTGTGTACCTCTTTCCCATATCTGCCAATCATCCAAAACCCACTTGCATCTTCTTCATAGTTAATGATAGGGTTTCTGGCATCAAGAGGTAACACTTGTACCATATCTGAAGCATCCATGGGTGAGAGCTTAATGCTCCTTCTAAGAACAGCTTCACTGGGAACCACTTTATTTAAATCTTTAGGAAACTCAAGCGGAACTCCCTTCTTCAAAGGCCTTGGTACAATCATAGTCTTCTGAATCTCCATCTCTTCTGCAAGTTCTTCTTTCCTTTCATCTGAAAGAAGTCTGATAGTGTTCATTTCTTGCACTCTTGCCCAAATGGGATAAGCCTTATACTCCAATTCTTCAAAGGATAATCCCTACAATTTCTTGAAGGTCCATCCAGTTCCATGACATCTGAGTAACATGTAGTAAAGCTCCCTTCTATCCCTCTTCAGCAGTAAGAAAACATTGCTAGCTTTATGCTTTAGAATTACCTTGCAGTCTCTTTGAACTCTTAGAAGAATCTGCAATCCCCACATCTGGTCTGAAATTGTCAAATCTGGATTCTCTATAATCCTATTCTCCCAAGCATGGTACATCTGAGAAACTTCTGGCATATCATAATATACTTGCAATTTCAACTCTCTAAGCTTCTCTCTTGCCAACTCATCACCATATTCAAGTCTTTCTGGTTGTTCAATTATCATTAAACTTGAATCTGAACTCCCTTCATCACTTAGTTCTTGTTCCTCAGAAGTTACAACAAATGGTGATTCACCAACCTTCATTTCTTGTTCAACAAGTTGTGTAGCCAACCTTGAATCAAACTCTACTTGTGTTGCATCCTTTGGAACTTCTACTTCTACCATAATTCCTTTACCCTTATCTAATGGATCAATGATGGGTAAAGATGATGATGGTACCTGTGAAGACACGTCTTTGATGATAGCTGATGACTGGAATACATCAACCATATCTGCATGTCTGTCAACGCTCAAATTTTGTGTGTCAGCGCCCAACTTACTCTTGTCAGCGCTTGGTGTGTCAGCGTCCAAAGTTTGCTTGTCAACGCTCACCTTACTTGTCTCAGCGCCTCTTGTGAACTACTCCATCATTGCTGTAAAAGACAAGTTCAAGTTTGTAGGAGTAACCAAAGATGTATCAAAACCTGTTTGCTTCTTCAATTGAGTGAGGGCTTCAGCAACACCCAAAGATTCTCCATCATGTGAGCCTTTGTCACTCACATGGATCTGCTCATCCTCCCCTTTGGAAGATTCCTCCATACCACACTAGTGCTAGCATCTTCCAAAATAACAATCCTCTCCCTCAATTGCTTGAGTTCAAGGCCTTGTGTACTGACTGTTTGTACCAGGTCTGCATTTTGCTTTTGCAAGCATATGCAGAAAACCGTCAATTCCATCATTGTGTATGGTTCCAATCTGCCCTCCTCTAGAATAGGTATTTGACCTCCCAAATTAGAGTCATGGGGGCATGGATGAGGTCTTAAAGATGTTAGGACTAGCTTGTCCTGCATCTAAGCTAGTACCAATAGTCCCAGCCTCATTCATAGCACCAACCACACTTGTGGCGGTGGTTCTCTCTACAACATGGCTAGGACCACTAGAGGAGAACACTCTAGTAGTCCCTGGGCGTTTAATCAACCTATATTTAGGGGGTGTAGAAGATGATGTGGATTGGGTGGTAGTTTGAAAGTTAAGGGGTGTTTGGGTCTGTGAAGGAAAGGTCTCAACGTTTGGATTACTGGTGTCAACGCCAACATTTAATGTGTCAGCGTTGAAGGATTCTTGGTCAAGTTCCATGTGTTGAGGTGAAGGTAAAGGTTCTGGTATTGGCTTAATTTTTGGTTGTGGGTCTGGTTGAGGTCGTGCTGCTGCAATAATAGCAAGCATAGCTTGGGTGAGGGGTAATTCACGGTGAGGGGGTGAGTTCATCTTACTTAAAATAGCTTTCTTTTGCACAGGGATCTCATAAAAATCATCATGATCCCTTATGCAGTACCTTTGTTCATCAAAAACCATTTGTAAAAATATGGGATAAGCCAAAGTCATCTTATTTACCTTGTTTTTACACATGCCATCAAAAAATAGTTTTGAAAAATTATACTTTTGGCCATTTGTAATGCACATAATTTCACTAGCAATAGATCTGTTAATTTCATTATGTGCAGTACATTTGGGACCCAAACATTGAAGGATGACATGTATGAGGTACTTCTAGGCTGAGGGAAATTCTTGTTTATGATATTTATTTAAAGTACCCTCATCAGGGAAAGGATACCCCAAAGCCCGAAGTCCTTGTTCTATCTCAGTAATGGGGAGAGTGGTTATACCATCTGCATCATTAAGATGCAAAGCATGGCGAACCAAGGCTTCATTAACCACCCAAGTACGCCCATGAACAATAGCTGTTAATGTAGTCACATTATTAAGCGTTGAGGAATTGATAGTGTTCCAAAACTGTTTAATATGAGTGACAGGGATGAGAGGAGCATGAGAAAGTGCATACCTAAGACGAGATGCATTCAAATACGCCACCATCTGAGTTTATTGTGGAAACAAAGTATCATCAGCCTCCAAATAAGCAATCATGTTGTGCTGACTCCTGAATCCCAATACCAAGTCACTTGGTTTAAACTTTGGTGCCTGTTGAAGAAAGTTGTTTGTGAAAAATTGATGAAAGATGAATTACAGGAGAAAAAGTGTTAGACAAGAATATGATAGTACCCTGTTTAAAAATAGGAGCCAAATATATAAGAGAGATAGGCACATGTGATTGGTCAAAAATAAGGCAAGTATATTCAAAATATAATGATGAAAATATTGAAAAGAAAATAAGTTATCTTGTGCATTAATTAAAAGTTATCTACTCCCAAAATTACGGCCCCAAAATTCGTCAAAAATAACAACTGGGTAGGCCCCAATGAGTGTCAACGGTCAAAAATAACCCATCAACGCCCAACGGCTATATTCTTGTCAACGTTTGCAAAAGCCATGTTAGCGTCTAAATTGGTCACAACAACGCTTGGAAAAATATTTGTCAGCGTCCAAAAATAAAAGTAATAAAAATGAAAAAGGACCTTAACAAAGTGATTTATCCTAGTGAAGATAACCTATAAACTGAAAATTATTATAGGGCGGCAAGCACTGTCCAGTTATGCACACTTGCTTATGCAAGATAGACATAACAATCCTCTAGTGTCCCTTGCTAACCAAAAGTCTTAACAATTAAGTTATCTCATAAAATCCCTTGTAACTCCCAGGTAAATCCAATATAAATCATTCCCAAGTCTCCAACCAGACCACATCCAATTCTAGGCCAAAAAGGTCTTGGCATCATGCATAGTATATCAACTTTGCATGCTACAGTGCCTCATGAGATAGAAAACTAACTCATACTCACCTGTGGACACAATCTAGAATTGTGATAAGAGTATTATAAGAATACCCAAAAGTCCTAAAGGTTCCTAAAACCTCCCCTTAAACTGTGATACAAAAGTTGCCAAATAATATGCATGTAAATAAAAATTCATGTCAAGATAGGAATATAAATATTCCAACCATCATCCATAAATTGAAACATGCTCCAATGATTCTCCAAGGATCCATAAGCAACTCTATATCCAATGGAACAATGCTAACAACACCTGCACACTTAGATCAAAAACCACAAAACTAACATGTTGCTGACAACGTCAACTTATCAGCGTTAAGCTAACCTTTGTCAGTGTTAGACAAATATAGTGGAAAATCTAACTTCTCAAAAAGACCAATAACAATGCATATCCTGTACATACTTTTACAATAAGTCCCCAAAACACATATTAAGCGAGATTGATCATTCCAATACTTGTTACCAAGTATTGAAACCTTCTAGTATCAAAAGGTTTAGTTAATAAATCAGACACATTTTCTTCTGTGTCAACCCTATCTGGTTGTATTAAACCCTTTTCAAAACAATCTCTTATAAAATGATGTCTAATTTCTATGTGTTTTGTTTTAGAGTGATGTACAAGATTTTTAATAATGCATAAAGTACTGTTATTGTCTAAAAAAATATTGGTATGCATGAAATTATACCCATAATCCAATAGTTGGTTCAGAATCCATAAGACTTGTCCACAACAAGCAGCTGCTGCAACATACTCTGCTTCAGTTGTAGAATTGTCCACCACTGTTTGTTTCTTGCATTGCCAAGATATCAACCTACTCCCAAGAAACTGACATCCACCAGTTGTGGATTTTCTATCAAATTTGTCACCACCATAATCACTGTCTGAATATGTAATAAGCTCCAATGGTGAATCTTTTGGATACCATAATCCTATGTCTGGGTAACATCTAAGGTATCTAAAGATTCTCTTGACAGCATAAAGATGACACTCTTTGGGAGTCACTTGATGGCGTGCACATGCACACACAACAAATATAATGTCAGGTCTTCAGGCTGTGAGATACATCAATGAACCAATCATTGATCTATAGTGCCTGACATCCACATCTTTTCCATCTCCAACTTTTCCCCAAGGGTGTTCTCTATCCATAGGAGTACTAGCCCTTTTCTCATGTGGAGAAAAGCCAAACTTCTTCAAGATTTCTGCTACATACTTATCTTGAGAGATGAAGATACCATCCTCTTTTTGCTGAAGTTGTAACCCTAGAAAGAAGTTCATCTCCCCCATTGAACTCATCTTGAATTTGTCTGTCATGAGCTTGGAAAAGTCTTCACTCATCTTTGGGCTTGATGAGCCAAAGATGATATCATCTACATAAACTTGGACAAGTAAGAAATCCTTACCCTTCTTCTTTGTAAATAAGGTCTGGTCTATGGTGCCCCTTTTGAATCCATTTTCCACCAGATAAGTGGACAATGTGCCATACCATGCTCTTGGGGCTTGATGAAGTCCATACATAGCTTTCTTGACTCTATATACCTTGTTTGGATGTTCTGAATCTTCAAAACCAGGGGGCTGCATTACATAAACCTCCTCTACAATTGTGCCATAAAGAAAAGCACTCTTCACATCCATTTGATATACAGTAAAACCCATGCAGGAAGCATAGGCTAGAAATATCCTTATAGCCTCAATCCTTGCAACTGGTGCAAAGACCTCCTCATAGTCTATCCCTTCCTCTTGTGTATATCCTTGAGCCACTAAACGTGCCTTGTTTCTGACCACAATGCCTCTTTCATCTTTCTTGTTTCTAAGAACCCATCTTGTCCCAATAGGTCTGACATGTCTGGGACAATCAACCAACTCCCAAACATCCTGTATAGCAAATTGGTGAAGCTCATCCTGCATTGCTTCCACCCAACTTGTTTCTTTGAGAGCATCAAAAATCTTCTTGGGTTCCTGTTCTGACAGAAAACAGGCAAACAAACATGCTTAAAAAAGAGGGGTATCAACCTTCTTGTGAATATTGGCAATAAATCCTCCAAGATTCTGATGAGATCTTCCAGTTTGAACAGGAGACATCACATCACCAATAATTAGAGAAGAGGGGTGATCCTTCAATGTAGAAGTAAGAACTCCTCCCTCAAAAAGTGTGTTGTCTTCAATCTTATCTTCCATGTTGCCAATATCTTCTTAAGACTCTCTTCCCTCAACATCTTTATGAACCTCACCATTTCTGTTTATAGGTTTACCTTGTTCAAAATTGGAAGAGAAAATATGGTCAAAAGAGTTGTCAACGCCTGAACCAAGGTTGTCAGCGTTTGAGCCATCAACGCCTGAACTAGAGTTGTCAACGTTTGAGCCATCAACGCCTGAATTTGTCTTGTCAGCGCCAGATTTTCCTTTGTCAGCGCCTGAAAGACCATGCATGTTGTTAACTGGTGATACTTGGGGACCACCCTTTTCCTTACCAGCAGCAGCAGCAGCAAATGCATCTGTCCATATGGGAATAGTGACATACTCAAGTATGGGTGATGATTTGTCTGCATGTGATCCAACCTCTTCTCTAACCTGTGTACCTGAAACATCAACAACTGGTTCTTCCACAACATTTGAAGTTACCTTCACAATGTTTGGATTAGTAACAGGCATATAATTCAAACTCCTAGATAGAGGTTCCAAGTCAAATAACCAATTTGAACCACTTTCAGGATCACTAGGTTTACTTTCTAGAAACCTAACATGTGCCTTTTCAAGTATACGTTTTTCCTTCTTAATGTAAAACCTATATCCTTTACTCTGCACTGAAAAACCGATGAAGTAGCCTTCATCACCTTTAGCACTAAATTTACCTAAGACATCACTAGTGTCCAACACAACTACATGACAACTAAAAGGTTTAAGAAAACCAATATTAGGTTTCCTTCCCCAAAGTAACTCATAAGGTGTTTTGTTATGTATCCTGTTGACTAATGCTCTATTCTGAACATAACAAGCTGTATTCACAGCCTCAGCCCAAAAAACAATGGGAAAGTGAGCATCAGCCAACATAATCCTGGCTGCTTCTATGAGGGTTCTATTCTTTCTCTCAGCAACCCCATTTTGTTGTGGGGTTCTGGCTACACTAAACTATTTAGTAATCCCTTTCTTGGCACAAAAATCATCCAACAGCTTATTTCTAAACTCTCCACCATTATCACTTCTAAGAATCTAACTTCATTACCAGTCTTCTTCCCAATTTGGTTAATAAAGTTAATTAAAGTATCAGCAGTGTCACTTTTCAAAGCTAAAAAGAAAGTCCAAGTAAACCTAGAAAAAGCATCAGTAATGACAAAGCAGTAAGATTTACCATTCAAGCTTTCTATATTAGTTGGACCAAACAGGTCCATATGCAGCAAGTGAAGTGGTTTAGAACTAGAGTGCACCTGTTTAGACTTAAATGAGACCTTGTGCTGTTTTCCTTTAAGGCATGCAACACAAGAGTGGTCATTGTGGAAAGCCTTTTCAGGCAAACCATCAACCAAGCCATGTCTCACAAGTCTGTTTATATTTTTAAACTTAATGTGCCCTAGTCTCCTGTGCCATAGATTACTCTCATCAACTGAACCCTTAGCATAAAGACATCACAAGTTATTATTCATCCTAATCCCATTAAGATTCACATTATAAATGTCCTTACGCCTAGGTGTCCTATAGTCAATGAATTTCTCATCTGGTATTTTAAAATCCTTTCTCAACACCAGGCATTCAGTATCAGTGAAAAGAACCTTATTTTTGTTATCATAAACTTGTGATACACTAAACAGATTATAGTCAAGTTCTTTTACCAAAAACACGTTTTCAAAACGCAAATTGTTGGTGAGAAGAGTTCCTTTGCCTGTGATAGTTCCATATCCGCCTCCAAAATAAACTTTATCACCATCCTTAATGGGCGTGAAGTTTGTGAGATAATCTTCCATCCTAGTCATGTACCTAGAGCATCCACTATCCCAATAGCCATAATCATTAACCTACTTTTGAATGCCCTGCACATAGAGAAAACAAATTAGTTTTCTTTGGGAACCCAAGCCTGAGCAGACTTGGATTCATTTGTTTGTTCAAGAACATACTTAGTCCTCATAACAACCCCTTGTTCATCTCTTTTTGGATTAAACACCCAGTTAACCCCAATTGGTTTTGTGATGACCTTTGAAATATAATTAAATCTGTTACAGGTCATAGAAATCCCATTAGAATTAGGGTTTTGATCTTGCTTAGGTATCCATGTCAAGCTAGAAGAAGCTTTTGACCCCTTTCCATATGGTTGCAAATATTTACCATTATTTGGTCTGGCAACGTTTCTGTCAGCGTTTGATTTGGTCTTGTCAACGCTGAAATTACCCTTATCAGCGTTGAACCTAGGGTTTGCTACAGGAACCCATTGCCTATTTTACCATTTATTGGTCTTTTAAAAAGGTCTTTGTCCATAAGTGTTAGACCCTTTAGTAAAGAATAGGGCTGGTCTAACAACTTCTGGACTTTGCTGCACAAACGTTTTGGGTTTGACAGTGTTTGACCTTTTGTCAGCGTTGACCTTTGAAGCATTGACACACTTATAAGCTAAATGTGAAAAGCTACCACAAGTATAACAGTCTTTTCTAGACATAACTCTCGGTCTAGAAGAAAAGAAACATGTTCCATTATCACTAATTTGACTTTTTGGTGACCTAGTTTATCTATACATTTCTGCATATTTAATGCTAGGTTTTCTAATAACGTATGAGCCAAGGCTAACAGTCTTGCCAGTGATTGGGTTTGTTACTTTGATAGGGGTAGACTCATTAGGACTATCACTAAGCATGCCACCCTTAACAAACAAGGTAGGGTTGGCTTTCTTCCATTGGTCCAAATCAGTCAACTTCTGCCTATATTCTTCTACTGGGGTAAGGACTCTTGGTGGAGGAATAAATTCCTCTTCTTGGAGTTCTGGTAAACCAGTCCAAGATAAGTCCTTTCTTTGGACACCATAGAAGTCCCCAGCTGGTGGTAGAACACCAGCATACTCTTTCATCCCAATCCTAGTCATATCCCTAGAATCCCTTTGTTTACTAACACATTCTCCTAGGGTTTGTGAGGCTTTATCAAATCTCTGAATTTTAAGATCTATATTATCCTTATTCTTGATAGCCTCATCTAACATAGCCTGTAATTCAGCATTGACCTCTCCATGATGTTTCTAATATCAGTACTAGCATTTAAATCATGTTTTAAGATATTGATTTTATCTTTTAGGTCAAGCACCATTTTCTTATACTCATCTACAGACTTTTCAGTTTGAGTAAGAGCAAGTTGATAGTTAGACAACTTGCATCTTTCATTACCCACATCCGTTGACAATCTTAAGAATTCTTTGTTAAGTCTTTTAGTATTTAGACGACAACCCTTACTACAAAAAGCATCATCATATACCTCATTGTCTGATGAAGATGAGGAGTGTGCCATGAGAGCATAGTGAACATGCTCTTCTTCTTCTATCTCAGCAACCAAAGCTTTATTCTCTTCCTCATCCTTAGCCAAATAGCTCCAATCCCATCCAACACCATCAATTTCTTGCATTGCAACCATGGCCTTGGGATCCTGAGCCTTAACAATTTGGCTTGAGGGTTTTCTAGCATCAGATCTTCTTAGAGATCTGCATTCTCTCATAATGTGTCCCATACGATGACAGTTATAACACTCAACCTTGGATTTATCAAATCCAGCAGTGTCCTTAGCATTAAAAGTCATCTTCTTCTTGAATCTTCTATTCCATCTGTTTGCTCTTATACTTACAAGAGCCATATTCCACTTTATGTCCATCTCCTCCAAATGCGCATCACTAATTTGCTCAAGGTCCTCATATGTAATCACTGAACCATTGGGCAATGAAGCAATGTATGCACACACAGTATCCAGATAAATACTAGCAGGCTTAACTCTTGGTGAGTCATTTTTGTATGTGTCAGCGTCTGAATGTGAGGCGTTGACAGGATATGATCCAGCGTTGACACAAGTTGATCCAGTAACTAGATGCATGTATGACTCCTTCTGATCAAATTGACCTTCACTATGTGAGAAGAAGGCCATGTTTCCATTGGTAGACTTGCTTCCATGATCCAAAAGAGTTTCATTCTCTATCAGCCTCAGTTTATTGTACACATCATCAAAAGTAGAACTTTTGTGAGTGTTATTAGCAATTATAGACCTTGCTTCAATCTTCCATGCATCACCAAGGCTTTTAAGGAAAGTGGAGATAATATCAACATCACTGTGACAATCCGTCAATTTATGGTTGATATTTTATTCTCGAATATTATTTAAAAACATTATTTTAATGTTATAATATGAACTCACATATTTTTGGGAAGAAATTTGGATTTACGTCTTGAAGTAGCGTCGACTACGTTTAAACCGGAGGATTCAACGTTACGTGCTTACGTTTACATACACCGTCTTTGGTGACAGTCCGACATTTCAGAAAATAAATTTGTCCATGAATATTATTTTGGAGTTTTAAATTTGTGTTGGTTCATAAACTCACAAATTTACGAGATGAGATTAGGACTTACGATTTTAATTTAACGTCCTTTACGACTAAACCGGAAACCTTAGGATTACGTATTTACGTTTTTGAACTCCGTTTTTGATGCGTTTTTGAACTCCGTTTTTGATGCGACAATTTTTATTGGATTCGTTTTGTGTCGTTGATTCATAATTTATAAAAACGTTTTTCGTGAAACGACCCGAGGGCACGCAAATCGAGGAAACTAAAATCGAGGAATACCCGTAAATTAGTGAGGTGGGACAAAATACATTATCCCACCCCACTAATACACATGGGATGACACAACATGACACCACATCAAAGATGTGGCATCATGTTAACTTGTAGCTTACAAGTGTAAGCACTAGCTTAACACTTAAGCTAGTTTCTTCCACTCATCCCACAAAACAACTAGCTACTCATAACCACCATTTTCACTCATGCAAACCACTCTCATCCTCCCATTTCTCTCTCAAAAATTCGTCCTACTCTCACCCTAAATAACCCATTTGATCTTGATTTAACCATGAAATCATATGTTATTCACACATATGATGAAAACCCATTGAAGTTATGAAGATTGGAGGTGATCTTAACATGTAAAAAGGAGTTTTCAAGGGAGTTTGGGGCTGATTTCTCAAGGAGTTTTCATGAAGAACAACGGCTGATTTTTGGAGGAATCTACAAATACTTGGTGATCCTAGAAGTGGTGTTGATATCTCATAAGATTGGTTACCCAAAACCATGTCTTGTTCATCCAAAAGCTCATCATTTCATCATCATGGTGGTATAAAGATTCTTCTCCTCATCCTCTTGTTATTTTGATTATGTAATCATGTATATTCTTTCCTATTGTATATGTATATGATGATTATATGATGATAAAAGTGTTGTGTGGGGATTTGTTGTTGATAAACATGCTTAAAAAGATGAAAGACTATAAGAAACAAGGCTAAAATCTTGTTTAAATTTGTTGGCTGTATAAAACAGTAAAGAATCAAATGATGAACTGATAAAAATGGCATAGATTAATGGATTTACAGTAAGCTATGGGTCATGTACACATGTGAGAGTTGTCCATGCAATGGAATCATTGTAATGAGTGAGATATGATCAAAACAAGTTTAGAGTACCAATCTGAGTTTACTGTTTTGGACGATTTTTAGAAAATACTTAGAAGATGATTCAACAGTAGCTATAGAAGGGTTAAATGGAGAACATATCATGTAGTTTATGTGATAAAAATTTGAGCTTCTATCTCCATATAGAACTCTAGATATGGCAGTTTTGGTGAAGATGAAAATAAAAATCAGATTTTGAGAATTAATGTTTATTATTATTATATAAGCACTCAAAATTATATTGTATAAAATAAAAAAATAAAAACCCACTAACTTATGGATTTTATTTATATAAGTATGTAAAAGGTTAAATAAGTGGAAATTTTATAAAAATGGTAACTTATTAATTTTTATAAGTTATAAAACTATAAACTTGATTTTTACGACTCTTTCGGCTATCGCCGTAAAATTAACGTTTTTCGCCAAATAAAACTTAGACGACCAAACCCGTCTAATGTAAAGTTTATAAAAGTCACATACTTATATATAAGTATCTAATACAAGTAAAAACCGATAAAACCCGAACTATAGGGCATACGGACATTAACGAGCTAAATTAACGTTATTGGACTAATAATACAACAAAATGGACTAAAACACTTATAAACTTATTTATTGGGCTTAACCCATTTGGGACCAACATGGAAAGTATAGATACTGATAATATAAGTATGAAATGGATTAAAACAAGTTAAATAACTTATAATAGGCTTATTGGACCTAAAACACGTAAATAGGTAAAACGAGACAACTAGATATAAAAGTTATCGACACATAACACAAAAATAAGTAAATGAGAATATATAAACCCACTTGATCATCATATATATATAATCATCATATGTATACATAATTGTTATTTTTATAAATTCATTGGACAAACGTCTAAGACCAATTATTATTTGTCTAGGTTTTCGTGATTGAAGCACGTACCGTACGTCCGAATTGCCGATAACCCGCCTTCCCACATCAACGTGAGTTCATAGCCTCGCACTCTTTTAAATGTTTTTATAAATGTTTTATAAACCCGCGAGGGAGATAACATGTTAGTTTTTATAAAATAGGACACCATTTGTCCCGATTGTTTGTTTATTGATTTGGACCCGAATGATTGAATGACCCGATTGTATGACCCGATAAATGATTAAAGGACCCGATAGATGAAATCAAATGGATTATTAAAGTTAGGTTATGTCACTAAAAGTCCCATTAGCATGAATTGTGAACTACCGGGAGTTGGTAGACGCTTGTGCATATAATAGTACTATTTGGGGACGATCACCCCAGTTCGCGCCTTGACGGTTGATCCCCGTCGTGCCACATTGATTGGTAAGCGAATTTATGTATGAGAAGATTTCCATAGCGTGACCTTTGTGACGACGCGCTACTTTAGATGGGCAACATTGGTATCGGGTTAGCTACCCGTTGTTGGTTTAGTAAGGTAACAATGTCATGCGGCTTATAATAATCCAGAATTAACGAAATACTTATAGACGCTCCGAATTACGATGTATTGCCTGACTAGCAATACAGGGTCATACTATTGATATTATGTTTGTGTTTTGGTTTTCATAACCATATTCATATAACGGTTTTTGTTTTCATACAACGCCATATGACGTATTGTATGATGTTTTTACGACATTGGCTCGTATAATAATTTTTAAGGCAAATGCCTATATTATGATTTTCGATAAGGATTTGTATAAAATGACTTTGGCTATTTTATGGCCTATTACAAAGATTTGTATAAAATGATTTTGGCTATTTTACGGCCTATTACAATGATTTGTACGAATTGATTTTTGGTACTAATTTATACCAAAGTTATATTGATGGAATTTATTAAACTCTATGAATTCACTCGGCGTTATCGCTGACCTTTTCTTTTAACATGTTTTATCTCAGGTACTTGAAGGTAATTCTCGGGAAGACAACAAGAATTCATGGCCCGCACCTAAACAATATTTTCCATTCAAATACTTTGTAAAACTTTGTATGAAATATAATGACTTGGGACCGATGTAACTTTGATATTTATGAATGGAAATGCTTTTATTATTAAAAGACGCGATTTTTATGCGTTGTCTATGATGTGAGTAATGTGCAATCCCGTAACACCAACGAGTCTTCCGCTGTACTGAGTTGTATAAATTTGGGGGTGTTACAGTTTGGTATCAGAGCTCTCGTTATAGAGAACGAAAGATTTTTAAAACCAAGGTTTTGAATAAAACATTTTAAAATCTTTTAACTATAAACATTTTTCTAAAAATGTCTAAAAATCTTTTGACTATAACGGTGCCGAAGAATTCCCGAGTTACCGACAAGGCCAGACTGAGAAGTATTATTTTAATATATATATAACTTGGATTATATATATATGATGTAATTTGATTACATGATTGTTTGATGATTATTTTGATATTTATACGAGGTATTTATACGACGTAGATTGTCACAAGAAACCCTAACTCCCCTAGTAAATTAATCGAAGCTATTCTCGTAGGAATTCTAGCTATCCTAGATCTAAACCAAGTTGTGGATATTTATAATCCCAACAAATGGTTGATATTCGTAGAAATGTAGATATTAGTTGATTGTGATATTGAAAAAGAATTGGCGATATTAAATCTGATATCGATGTTATGACGATCTTTTCTTATAGAGTGGAGTTTGACAAAACGTTACCACCTAGAAAGATATCATCTGATTCGTTGTCACCCAATTCTTAAATTTGAAATCGAAAGGGTGAATGTTGCACTTGAGGCTGTCATTGGAACCATTACCCAAAAGCCTCATGGCACTAGTACCTTTCCGAGAAGTCTAGTTGAATGATCAAGTCATTTCATACTAGTGACTCATTTGATAATTGTTGTTGTAAGAGATATAGGATTGGAAATTAAGTGTTTCATATCGAGCTTTTATTGCCCTTGCAAAGTCTAAAACTAAGGTTGAAAGTATTGGAAAATGAGGTAGGATATCGAATTGAGTATGAAATTGGTTGAAACTTGAATAAAGTAAAATTTAACCCGTATAGAATATGAGATTGTTAATAGAAGTCGTTAAGTCCTGTGATTGAATTATAAGGTTTTGATTGATTGATAGTTCGTGTTAAGGGTTGTTCCTAGACCATTGTCCACTAACGAGGATGCCCAGTGTCCAAGAAATAAATTGAAGAAATCTTCTTCTGAATTGAGACCGATGGATCTTTCGGGACATGTGGAACAACTAATGACTCTTGTAGATTAGTATTCATTATGGTATCTTTTAAAAATCCCTAACTTAACTGAGATATCAGTTGGTAGGATGAGTTCTGAGAATTGTATGACATAGTGACATGTAATGTGTTACAGTACAATTTGACTTGACTGTGATTAATGAAAAGACTACCTTTGATTGCTAAATTCTACATGTATCAATGTTATCTATCTTTTATTGCTTCATCCTAATGCTCGCATTAGAGATGCAACCATTGAACAAGTACTCATCTTGAATTGAGTTACGTTGTGGATTATTCCCTTTGTATTCCTGAGTGCCATCGAGGTCATGAACCTCCTGATTATTTGGCTAAGCTAATTTCCCATTATATCATAGTTAGTTCTTGGTGAACCACTCTTCATCACTCCTTTGCAGATCACACATTGTTAATATAAAGTTAAAACGGTATCCTTTGAGAAAAATTAATTTTCATCACTATAGGGATTATTCAAAGTGAGATTTATAAGTGATTGTTATCGAAATGAAGTTATTTATAAAACACCTTGGAAATTTCATAACAAGGAAAATCTTTGTAAATATATTTTTGATTCTTATTTAAGAATTAAGCATGAAAATGTTTTTATTATAAACATGATCATAAAGTTTTGACGAACTGAGTATTGCATCGTTAATCTTGAAATTGTATATAGTTGCGCGCCTACATACAATTTGGAATGGACTATGCAAGACTGATTAGTAGTCACCATAAAACTAATGAATAAACACTACATTTTCTTTGAAGATTGTGAAAGATTAAATTTTAAGAGATCTACAAGAAGTGAAATATAGGGACATAGTGTTAGGGACACCTACATATGTGCCTGTAGCATCTATTATTCTGAGTTGAATTTACTCATCTGTGAAATTTGTCTTATTTGACAATTGATATTCCCTTCTTGTCCAATTCTCCCGTAGTAAGATTCTAAGGAAAAGTATCTGATTACCGAGTGTTGATACCCGACTGGATGTATCGACGTTCCTATCATTTCTTATGATTTGATTTCATTTGAATGACCTGGGTAACGATCCGAGGAGCTTTCGAATGCGTACTTAAATTATGAAAACATGGGATATATTCATATTCGTTAAATGTTTTCGTCTGTATCTGATTTGAAATTCTTTCGCATAGATTATGCGTTGACCTTACTCTTTAATAGCAGTTGTGTATCCTAATATCCCTGAATTTGTGAAGGATTATGAGTTATTGTTAGTCTTTTGAGAATTTCACATCTTATCGACGGCAATGAAACTGAAAATTTGATAATGCCGGTAGAATGGATTGATTGATTTTGACATGACGACATTGTCTTAATTGATGGGAACTCGAGTAGAATTCCCTAAATGATAAGATGTTGATTATCAAAAGTGATCTAAATAGTTCTTGGTGGATGACGATATCCTTGTATTTAGACTTGAAATTATACCGTGAATGGTTGTGAATTAGTCATAGATATTGTAATCTAGAAGAACCTAATATGTATTTATTAAAAGATGTTTCTATTATCTGAAACTTTAGGAGGTATTTATTGGTGAATTACTTAGACTTTCGCCATTAAGGCAAGTTGAATTTGGTATTGATTATATTCCCGGTGTTGCACTTGTGGCTTGTACACTATACGTCAGCACATCTAAATTAAAGGAATTACCGTACAACTGAGAGAGTTGTCGGAGAAAGATTTTATTATACCAAGCCTGTCATCCTGAAGAGCTATGGTGTTATCATTCCTTATATTTATAGATTACTGTGACTGAGTAAATTGACAATCGAAAACGATATCCATAACTCGAAATGGAAGATTTGTTCAATCATTTAAAAGGTTCTAGCGTATGTTTTAAAGATTTGATCCACGGCATGGTTATTATCAACTTCGCATCTGCGAAGAAGATTATCTATTCCAATCATCACATCCCGAACTTGTGATGAACGTTATGAGTTTCACGTGATGTCGTTTGGATTGACAATGCACATGTAGTATTCATAATTATGATGAATCACATGTGTAGGCTGTAATTTGATAAATTCATGCTCGTGATCATTAAGGACTATATGTTTGTCTATCAGAATAAGAAGGAGTTAATAATTATTTATAGATTGCCCTGAATTGGCCGAACAATGAAAACCTGTACCTTAAATATTTAACATGTGATTAAAGACTTAATCCTTTACATAAAATGACTGTTGGATTAATAATGGTAAGATGTATGCATATAGACTCTTCAAAAATTAAGAGCCCTTTTAAGACTTTGGATTTTACCAAAAAGAAATGGAAATATATTTTGACAAATGTTTTAACGAAGGATTTTAAGGGATTATTACCTTATACACAAATCATTTAACTAAACTTCTGTTTAGGGGTAAATGTTTGTGTATACCTCAAAATAACCTAAGAGGGATTGAGGAAACTATAACTTATGACTTGAAATTTGAAACGATAGTTTTTACTTTTCAAACTAAGAAAACTTTGACCAAAGTATAAACAAAGGTTTTTCGAACATTTACGAATCCTATTAATTATTTTTTGATAAATCAACAAAAATCGTGTTAATTAAATTCAAATTTATTTTTGAACATTTTATATAATTGGTCGAACTAAGAAATTTAAAACTTTTACGTTTACGCTTCATAAAAAAAATTTAACTAATAATTATTTAATTAATTATAATAATTATCGAATCTTTAGACGACAGATTGAGTAAAACGGATAAAAATAGTAAAGATGAATCTAAAACATAGAAGATATGAAGAAAGAATTTTGAATAAATACGGTTATGATATTTATTTCATCAGAAAGGTGAACGTAATTACTGACGCATAATATAGAAAGAATATCTGAGTGAATTGTGGACATGATAATTATATCATCATGAGAAGTGAATATAGATACCGACGCATTATGTATAAAAGATAAAGAACCAGTTAGGACGTGTTCCTTAATAATGAAGGTGCAGAATAAATTGCCGAACGATATAAAAATAAACAATGTTTGTAAAAAAGGATAATATAAATAGTGAAGGGTTTCACGGCTAATGTGAACCATTAGAATTGAGAAGCCGATAACGTTAAATATTTTAAAGACCACTTATGGTTGCCTAAATATGGAAGATTGTGAGATGTAGTTAAATTGGAAATCTTGTAAGTATAAGTATTATATGTGTGTCATTTTTGACTAAAAGTATCTTTTTCTGAAGAAGTTGTACTGATGGAAATTATGAAGGCAGACATCGCCTCATACATTAGTAAATGTCTAGCTATTGCAAAGGTCATCATCTGAATTTGATTCAATTTAGGTCATCGTCGACAGACTGACCAAATCTGCTAATATCATTCCCGTTAATGATAAATGCAAAAGAGTTATGTAAACATAGTGTGCCTGTATCGAACATCTTTATCAAGATCCTCGCTTCGCATCGAATTTCTAGAGATTTGCTCAGAAATCATTGAGAACGAACCTTGATGAGAGTACTATGTACCACCCCAATCGAAGGGACGAGGTAAAGTAACGATACAAAGTAATATAAGTGATGTTTTATGTTTGAATGATTGACCTTTGGTAATAGACAGTATAATCGTTTTCCTTTGGAGAGATTATCCTTGATAACTATCGTATTAGGATCGAGACCTAATCTTGTTAAGATTTAGAAATTAGAGCATCTGTGAGCAAGAGTTGAGATGAAGACAACCGACATACACCCATTGTGAGTTGGACATGTCTTTTAGGTTTAAGGTTTCCTATGATGGCGAACCTATCCTTGAAAAATACCCGACCCGTGAGATCTGAAATGATTCTTGAAATTAGGATCTGATTATTGACTGCCGATAGTGGGCAGGAGGTTATGTGAATATGAAATGTAGATCTTGAAGTGTCAAGTGGGTAGCGAAGTTATGGCACAATTTTTAACCTTGGAAAAATGAATTCATGATCTGACAAATCATGGGATATAAGTCCCTGTTGTATGGGACCATTGAGATAATGTAAAAGTTGGGATTGAAAGGCATATAAGCTGGATCTACCCTAGGACTTCAAGAACTGCGTGAATTATGTTTCGTAAATCGAACTTGATGAAATATCTATCAAGTGAGAATCTGATTATTCTTAGTTGAGCTTAGATCGGCGAAAAGTTGCATTCATCAAAAACCCGTGAACATCATGGATAGAGAAAGTAAGTCAACATTAAGCCTGATCTTATTCCCGTAGTTATGTTTGATAGAACTCGCATATTATAATGAATTGCACTTGTGAGAAAAGACCGAATGTGGAGGAAATACCCACATGGCTTTAACTCTATAAGAAGCGAGTAGTAAGATGATCTTTGAGGACAAAGATCCTGTTTAGGGGTAAATGCTGTGACAATCCGTCAATTTATGGTTGATATTTTATTCTCGAATATTATTTAAAAACATTATTTTAATGTTATAATATGAACTCACATATTTTTGGGAAGAAATTTGGATTTACGTCTTGAAGTAGCGTCGACTACGTTTAAACCGGAGGATTCAACGTTACGTGCTTACGTTTACATACACCGTCTTTGGTGACAGTCTGACATTTCAGAAAATAAATTTGTCCATGAATGTTATTTTGGAGTTTTAAATTTGTGTTGGTTCATAAACTCACAAATTTACGAGATGAGATTAGGACTTACGATTTTAATTTAACGTCCTTTACGACTAAACCGGAAACCTTAGGATTACGTATTTACGTTTTTGAACTCCGTTTTTGATGCGACAATTTTTATTAGATTCGTTTTGTGTCGTTGATTCATAATTTATAAAAACGTTTTTCGTGAAACGACCCGAGGGCACGCAAATCGAGGAAACTAGAATCGAGGAATACCCGTAAATTAGTGAGGTGGGACAAAATACATTATCCCACCCCACTAATACACATGGGATGGCACAACATGACACCACATCAAAGATGTGGCATCATGTTAACTTGTAGCTTACAAGTGTAAGCACTAGCTTAACACTTAAGCTAGTTTCTTCCACTCATCCCACAAAACAACTAGCTACTCATAACCACCATTTTCACTCATGCAAACCACTCTCATCCTCCCATTTCTCTCTCAAAAATTCGTCCTACTCTCACCCTAAATAACCCATTTGATCTTGATTTAACCATGAAATCATATGTTATTCACACATATGATGAAAACCCATTGAAGTTATGAAGATTGGAGGTGATCTTAACATGTAAAAAGGAGTTTTCAAGGGAGTTTGGGGCTGATTTCTCAAGGAGTTTTCATGAAGAACAAGGGCTGATTTTTGGAGGAATCTACAAATACTTGGTGATCCTAGAAGTGGTGTTGATATCTCATAAGATTGGTTACCCAAAACCATGTCTTGTTCATCCAAAAGCTCATCATTTCATCATCATGGTGGTATAAAGATTGTTCTCCTCATCCTCTTGTTATTTTGATTATGTAATCATGTATTTTCTTTCCTATTGTATATGTATATGATGATTATATGATGATAAAAGTGTTGTGTGGGGATTTGTTGTTGATAAACATGCTTAAAAAGATGAAAGACTATAAGAAACAAGGCTAAAATCTTGTTTAAATTTGTTGGCTGTATAAAACAGTAAAGAATCAAATGATGAACTGATAAAAATGGCATAGATTAATGGATTTACAGTAAGCTATGGGTCATGTACACATGTGAGAGTTTTCCATGCAATGGAATCATTGTAATGAGTGAGATATGATCAAAACAAGTTTAGAGTACCAATCTGAGTTTACTGTTTTGGAGGATTTTTAGAAAATACTTAGAAGATGATTCAACAGTAGCTATAGAAGAGTTAAATGGAGAACATATCATGTAGTTTATGTGATAAAAATTTGAGCTTCTATCTCCATATAGAACTCTAGATATGGCAGTTTTGGTGAAGATGAAAATAAAAATCAGATTTTGAGAATTAATGTTTATTATTATTATATAAGCACTCAAAATTATATTGTATAAAATAAAAAAATAAAAACCCACTAACTTATGTATTTTATTTATATAAGTATGTAAAAGGTTAAATAAGTGGAAATTTTATTAAAATGGTAACTTATTAATTTTTATAAGTTATAAAACTATAATCTTGATTTTTACGACTTTTTCGGCTATCGCCGTAAAATTAACGTTTTTCGCCAAATAAAACTTAGACGACCAAACCCGTCTAATGTAAAGTTTATAAAAGTCACATACTTATATATAAGTATCTAATACAAGTAAAAACCGATAAAACCCGAACTATAGGGCATACGGACATTAACGAGCTAAATTAACGTTATTGGACTAATAATACAACAAAATGGACTAAAACACTTATAAACTTATTTATTGGGCTTAACCCATTTGGGCCCAACATGGAAAGTATAGATACTGATAATATAAGTATGAAATGGATTAAAACAAGTTAAAGAACTTATAATAGGCTTATTGGACCTAAAACACGTAAATAGGTAAAACGAGACAACTAGTATAAAAGTTATCGACACATAACACAAAAATAACTAAATGAGAATATATAAACCCAGTTGATCATCATATATATATAATCATCATATGTATACATAATTGTTATTTTTATAAAGTCATTGGACAAACGTCTAAGACCGATTATTATTTGTCTAGGTTTCCGTGATTGAAGCACGTACCGTACGTCCGAATTGCCGATAACCCGCCTTCCCACATCAACGTGAGTTCATAGCCTCGCACTCTTTTAAATGTTTTTATAAATGTTTTATAAACCCGCGAGGGAGATAACATGTTAGTTTTTATAAAATAGGACACCATTTGTCCCGATTGTTTGTTTATTGATTTGGACCCGAATGATTGAATGACCCGATTGTATGACCCGATTGTATGACCCGATAAATGATTAAAGGACCCGATAGATGAAATCAAATGGATTATTAAAGTTAGGTTATGTCACTAAAAGTCCCATTAGCATGAATTGTGAACTACCGGAAGTTGGTAGACGCTTGTGCATATAATAGTACTATTTGGGGACGATCACCCCAGTTCGCGCCTTGACGGTTGATCCCCGTCGTGCCACATTGATTGGTAAGCGAATTTATGTATGACAAGATTTCCATAGCGTGACCTTTGTGACGACACGCTACTTTAGATGGGCAAAATTGGTATCGGGTTAGCTACCCGTTGTTGGTTTAGTAAGGTAACAATGTCATGCGGCTTATAATAATCCAGAATTAACGAAATACTTATAGACGCTCCGAATTACGATGTATTGCCTGACTAGCAATACAGGGTCATACTATTGATATTATGTTTGTGTTTTGGTTTTCATAACCATATTCATATAACGGTTTTTGTTTTCATACAACGCCATATGACGTATTGTATGATGTTTTTACGACATTGGCTCGTATAATAATTTTTAAGGCAAATGCCTATATTATGATTTTCGATAAGGATTTGTATAAAATGACTTTGTCTATTTTATGGCCTATTACAAAGATTTGTATAAAATGATTTTGGCTATTTTACGGCCTATTACAATGATTTGTACGAATTGATTTTTGGTACTAATTTATACCAAAGTTATATTGATGGAATTTATTAAACTCTATGAATTCACTCGGCGTTATCGCTGACCTTTTCTTTTAACATGTTTTATCTCAGGTACTTGAAGGTAATTCTCGGGAAGACAACAAGAATTCATGGCCCGCACCTAAACAATATTTTCCATTCAAATACTTTGTAAAACTTTGTATGAAATATAATGACTTGGGACCGATGTAACTTTGATATTTATGAATGGAAATGCTTTTATTATTAAAAGACGTGATTTTTATGCGTTGTCTATGATGTGAGTAATGTGCAATCCCGTAACACCAACGAGTCTTCCGCTGTACTGAGTTGTATAAATTTGGGGGTGTTACAATCACCAAGCACTGTTCCCATGAAGGATAGCTTGCTTGTGATGTCCAGAAGTCTGCTTCTCACACTACTTAGCTTCTCATTAGGTTGAGCTTTAAAAACATCATAATCATGCAAGAGTTGTTTCTTTTTCTCTTGCACAGTATCAGCATTACCAGCATAAGCAACTTCAAGGGCTGCCCAAAGATCTTTTGTAGACTCATAGCTTCTGTATTTTTGTTGATTTTCTTGTCCCAAAGAGAGTTTCAGAATGCTTAAGGTTTTCATATCAACCCTTCTCTTGGCTATATCCTCAGTTGAGACAGCTCTACCATCTTCAGGTTTTTCTCTTCGTTCCTTTTCAGTAGAACCTTGAATAGCTGTTCTTGCAGCAATGGCAGCTGCAATCTTTTGAGCTTTATTGAATGTGTTTTGATATTCAATAATTTCCCATAGAGTGTAGTCATGGATTTGTAGATATTGCTCAAATTTAAACTTCCACAGCTCAAAATTGTATGGGTCTAGCATGGGAATCTTGATGTTGTGGTTTGAGGAGGAGGAGGAGTTTACTTCTGGGGTAGACATGATTTTTTTAGGGTTTTGTGAAAATTAGGGTTTTTGGTAATTTAGGGTTCTTGTGTTCTTTAGATCAAAGTTTCTCAACAAGCTCTGATACCACTTGTTGATCCGAAACTAAGATCGATTTAGCTTGTGTAAACGAGATTAAATCAAGTTAAACACGTAGAGAAACTTTGTTGTGTATAAAACAATTCAAGTATTATGCGGAATTAATACTTAAACAAGAACACACAAACAATTGTAAAACAAACTTTCACTTGATTGATTATATCAAACTTGTGTACAATGAAAGTGTTAAACGTATGAAAACTTATATGAAACAAAACCTAAAGGTGTTCTTTTATAGACATAAGAAGCCTTGTACAAAAGTCTACGTATCAGCTATTCTAGGTAAAGATAAATATAGAAAATACATTGTTGATCCTATCTTTACTAGAGACAAACTAGAAACATAATACGCGTAGACCATATCTTTCTATCAGTGCTTGACTTCATCCTATCAACGCTTGACATCTTCCTGTCAATGCTTGATCTGTCAACGCTTGTTTTCTTCTTATCAGGGCTTGTTTTCTTCTTGTCAGCGTTCAAGTGTACTGACTACATTTTATTCCCAACAACCAACTCTCATGATTAATTCTCCCGCGGCTACATCAATTTAAGTGCGGCCGGTCCTCAAGAATGGACGTCCAACGATTAATGGAACACGCGGATCCATCTCGTAGTCAACGACAACAAAATCCGTCGGAAAGGTGAATTTGTCGACACCGACGAAGACATCTTCGGCTATCCCGACTGGATAAGCAACCGTACGGTTAGCTAATTCCAAAGTCATTCGCGTGGGGACTAGCTCGGGTAAAGATAATTGTTTCCAAACACTTAAAGGCATTAAGTTGATACTAGCACCTAGATCAGCTAGGGCCATACAATTCTCTACCCCGAGGAAGTTGCAAGGAATTAGAAAGCGACTGGGATCTCCTAACTTAACTAGAAGTTTTCTCAAAAGAACGGCAGAACGATTCTCATTTAATTGGGTATTGGCGATGTCGAGCAATTTTTCTTTATCACTTAAAAGATCCTTAAACATCTTAGCATATTTAGGCATGTGAGCGAGAGCCTCAGTAAAGGAGATGTTGAAATTCAGTTGTTTAAACATTTTAAGAAAGTTAGAAACCTGAATATCATCCTTGTTTTTCAACTTCTATTTCCTCAACCTTGAGGGATAAGGTATATTGGGTTGAGAGGAAGGCTTTGGAATGGAATTCTCACTCACATCCTTGGGTGGTGGAGGGGTAGAAGTGGAAGATGGAGGAACCGGTTTTGGAACGAAGGTGTGGTATAAACTTGAGGGATCGGTGGGAGGTGCAGACGAAGGCATAACGGGTGGTATATCATAAGTAGAAGGAATCTCGGGTCATTGGTTAGTTGGTGAAGAAGAAGAAGGTGAAACGATGATCTTACCGCTCTGAGTAGTGATGGCATTAACGTTGGCCCTAGGATTGGTCACGGTGTTGGAAGGTAGAGTACCTTGGGGTGGGCCTTGGGAATTAATGGCTTGAAACATTAGTATAAATTTTTTATCACTCGATTCTTGCATAGCAGACATGATTTTCTCATGTTCACTCAACTTATCAGTCAACTTTTGAAGAACCAAGTCCATTGAAGGGGAATTCGTGTTTTGCCCTTGATTTTGAAAACCTTGGTTTGGATATTGTTGTTGATAAGCATTGTTATTATTTAAACCTTGGTTAAAGTTTTTATTTTGAAACCCTTGGTTTTTTCCATTAAAAGCCCCTTGATTTTGATAATGCAAATTCCCTTGATTTGAGTTATAATTCCTTTGATTATTAGAAGAATTCCCTTGGTAGTTACTTCTTTGGCCTTGGTTCCTTGGTGGGTATTGTGTGTTGTTCAATGGAGGTGGTGGTGGTCTATTATGGGATTAAAAACCGGGTGGTGAAAGAAAGTTATTCGAACGATAACTAAGCAAATTGCGGTCACCTTGAGGACGTGCTTCATAGCCTCCCATAGAAAAGTTACCGTTGGCGGCACACACATTTTCCGGATTGTCATGAGTATAAGGACAAACGGTGTATGAATGAGAATCCCCGCAAATCTCACAAGAAGTTGCTACAGCTTTAGCTTGTTGTTGTTGATTCGTAGCTATAAGTAGAATATTTTTGTTCATTTCGGCCATCATGTGAGTGAATTCGGTCATATCTAGGGTTGCTGAAGTAGAAGAAACATTGACTCTCGGGTTTGATCTTGAGGATGCGGATGAATCCCAATTTTTGTGGTGAGTGGTCATGTTCTCAATCAGCTCTCTACACTCCTCGGGTCTTCTCTTCATGAATGTACCACCGCCGGCAGCATTAATCGTATCACGATTACGAAAAGTTAAACCATTGTAGAAGTTATCAATCAAAGTAACGGGGATCATGTTATGGTTCGGACAACGGTCGATCAAGACATTATAACGTTCCCAAGCATCGAATAGCGACTCATCAGGTTCTTGAGTAATCCACTGATTTGGTTGCGAAGACTAGTGACCATGGATGGTGGAAAGTAGCGCGACAAAAATCGTTGAGTCATGTCATTCCATGTATGAATTGAGTTTTTGGGAAGATGATCAAACCCTTTTTCGGCATGGTGGGATAAAGTGTGTGGGAAGAGATGTAGGCGAAGGAAATCCATAGTAACACCGGGAAGCTTCATGCTTTGGGTGACGGTAATGAATTTGTCGAGGTGTTTGTTGGCATCATCATCGGGTAATCCGCGAAAAGGACAAGCGTTTTGAACTTGCTGGATCATGTGATGCTTCAATGAAAATTCAGGAGCTGTGATTTGCATCGGCGCAATCGGTCCTCCGCGTCCGTTCATGGTTGGTTGACAAAGCTCCTCCATTGTTCGTAAGTCGGGTGGGGGAACATTGTTGTTGTTGTTATTATTATTTAAATTGGGTAGTGGTGGGTTGTTATTGTTGTTGTGCACACCAGCCATATCTAAATCTTCACGAGTCTTGGGCTCTGGATAAGTTGAAGATCTAGTACGCATACACCTGCAAAAGAAAAAGAAAAAGATACCAAAGAAACAAAGAATATATATGTACTTGTAAAAATAAAATCTTTTTGGTGCAAAACTTTGGAAAAGAAATGCTTTTTATGATTTTTTAATGTTTTTGTATTTTTGAAAAAAATTTAAATTTTTATGGATTTTTTTGAAAAATTTTTAAGCAAGGAAAATAACGTTCACGAATGAACGGATCCCAAATTCCAATGCGTCTCTCACTAAAAACCGTTAATCTTAACGAAATGAGCCGACAGCGGCGCCATTTAATACAAGGGTTTTCCTCGTATGAAAGTTCGTTAATCCAGTCTTTTCGAATTGATTACTAGTAGAAAGTGCGACTCAGTCGTTCTTGGTGGAAAATTAAAAGGGTTTGATTATCTATTTTAATCTAAAAGTGAAGATGTCGTTGAGTAAATAAGTAAAAATGAAAGCTTGAAAATATTTAGACTAAAAATTAAAGACTTTAAAAAATTGAAAAGTAAATGATTAAAACTTATAAAAATGTAAACTTTTAAAGATTGAACCAAAACAAGTCAAGTTAAAATAAATCTAAGTAAAAAGGCGGGAAACATAAAGTTTGAACAATTAAACAGTAAACTAAAAATAATCTAATCCGGAATAAGGATTAAGCCCTTATCCGGAATACCTGATCTGAATGAAATCCGGAATGTAAATCTTCAACAACTTATCCGGAATCCGAGTTTGAACCTTTATCCGGAATACTTTGGTATACAGCTTATCCGGAATGTTTATCCGGAATGAATATCCGAAGGCTTATCAGAAATGTCTTAATCAGCTTATCCGGAATGTGCAGGTTCGGAGGCTTATCCGGAATACAAGACTGAGAGCTTATTCGGAATCTACAACTACTTCTTATCCGGAATCGGTTTCTGCAGCTTATCCGGGAATGGGCTTTCACTGCTTATCCGGAATCCGTTTTAGGGAGCTTATCCGGAATGAAGAAATGGAACTATATCCAGAATATGGAACTTGGGCATATCCGGAATCTTTTCTTCTTAGGCTTATCCGCAATACATCTCCGAAGGCTTATCCGCAATCCACTGTTTGACCACTTATTCGGAACTCTGATGAAGGAGCTTATCCGGAATTCTAGGTACTTGGACTCTTATCCGGAACTTTAAACTTCTGAAACTTATACGGAATGTGAAACGAGGATGCCTTCCGGAATAATGGGGTTTTAAGGAAACCCGGAATATACCAATATTAAGCAAATAAGCTAAAAACCAATAAGCACTTTACCAAAAATAATAAACCAAAATGATTTTAGGAAAAGGTAAATAAGATAGAATTTGAAAACTTTTAAAACACTAAATAAGCTAGATATTGAAAATCAACTTTTTATCAAAATATTAAACTTATCAAAATCAACTTATTTTTAAGAACTATTAATCATAAAAATTAAGAAAATAAGCACTATGATCTAAAAACTTATAAAATCACCAATTCAATAAGCTCAATCAAATAAGCTACACAATCAAATCATCAACAAAATTAAAATTAACTACATGATTATCAAGATTAAAAAGATTAAGAAAGGTAGAATGAGAATTAATAAATAAGCTTGATTTGATAAAAGATTAAGATCAAAAGATTACAAGATTAATGTTTGATAAACTTGAAAAGCTAGAGAGAAGGAAATTAAAAACATACTAAAAATTAAAAATTAACTAAAAACTAACTACAAACTAACAACCTCCTAATGACATATTAGGAGGGTATTTATAGGAGGTGGGGAGGTTTAGTGTTTATACTTCCTTCTTTCTTTCTTCTCGTCTCGACTCGATTTAATTTCTTTGTCTTTCTCGACGTCGTCCCGGGATTTGTCGACATAAATTGAACTTGTCTTATAATCTTTTTCTATAATTAGACTTGAGTTCTTCGACTTCATTAAACTTCCGTCTTTAGACTTTTTCTTCGATAAATCTTCAGAATAGGCCTTGGACTTCCGTTCTTTTTGAACTCTCGATCTTTTGACTTCGTCTTTTGTCTTTTTCTTTGATAAAAGCCCGTGATAGCCCGTGTTTTCTTCCTTTTTCATATTTTTATCCTGAAACACAATAAAAACACAAACCACGCATAATTCCGACTTTTACGACATAAAATACACGTTTTGTTCATGTTATTATTGGAAATAAGCGGTAAAGGATAAGTGTTTTCACACTTATTAAGGTGCTCACCAAGAATTTAGCTATTAAATGTTGAACATTGTATAGGTTGTGATTGTAACTTGAACAATGTAATAGTCGATTTAATCTTAATATAACATAATATACAAAAGCTCGCAATTTTGCTATCTATTTTTGAGCAACACGTTTAATATTATGATCATACAAAATACATGTTTCGGCTTTCATAATCACTATTCACATAAACACTATCATGCTACTAATACATATTGATGAGTACAAATGGTATAAGACCATTCATTCGCATAAGTTGACTGCAGTTATTTGTTCAAGATCATAAAATTAAATGGCTTACATTCACTATTGCCATATATTTGTGAAGGCTATATATCTAACTTTATCAGACGAATTGCATGTGTATGTAACCGGAATGATTTGTGTTTGTATTTGTATCATAAGATATGAGGACCATCCCTATAGTTAGCCAGGTTACTTAAAAATATATGTTCAACAATTCGCCTTTTAATTATCATGAAAATTCTGAAACTTTAACTGAAAACAACCTGTTTGGCATACTCGATATTTATTATGCTAAGTATCATTAAATTATGTATTTACTTATAATAAACATGTAGTCTACATAAATTCTGACCCCTTTTGGTAGGATTAACTGTTATAAAACTAAAAACAATATTTATGATCTGAACATCCTATATAAACCTATCGACATGATAATACTTGGAGAATCTCCACATCTATAATATGCATCGCATGTATTCCAGTAACTAAGTTTCATTTTTTATGGATAATAAGGCAGTCTATATGTGTACAACCCCATTAAACAATTATACAAATGTTCCTTTCCTATCTGGTATGTTGCATAATTCCTTGGTAATCCATTCACATACAGTTGTTCAAAATGGAAGTGTATAGAGTTTCTATGGCTTAAAATAGACAGAACTTCCTACGTTCTTACCAGGTAATCTCAAAGTGAATACTTATAATATATATAGGTTTATATGTACTGACAATACTCCTCCCATTTTCAGGACCGTCCAATCCATCACACAATGCACCGGTAAACACACACAATGGCACAATAGCTTCTACTTCAAAGCAACCATTTAGGCAATCTATTCCTAAAAGGAGAGGTTAATACTAACATATTTATTTTAATAATGTAATTTACAATATATGTATTATACATTGTATCACAATTTATTTATGTGCCATGTCTATGTCAGAACCGACGTTCAAGCATGGTAGGAAAAGATTATCCAAAGGACAAGGGTTGACTTCTGCAGGTAATATGTTGTTTAAAAATAAACGAGTTTTATATGAACATTCATGTTTGTAATGAATCACATACATTTTTTAACCAGCTATTGAGGTCGTCCCACATTACCTTGTCCCTCCAGCTTATCGGTGTAAATGTTGTAATGCAATCATGTGGTATGATGAAAGAAACACCAAGGGTTAGAAGCCTCGAATACCTACGTTTTCACTGTGCTGCAACAATGGGAAAATACTACTACCAAGATTCCAAGAAACTCTGCAACCGTTACGGGATTTACTTGACTATGAGAATTCAACTACAGCGCGATTTAGAGACCAGATCAGAGTATATAATAGTAT
The DNA here is from genome assembly GCA_025667525.1 of Glebionis coronaria. NCBI lineage: Eukaryota > Viridiplantae > Streptophyta > Magnoliopsida > Asterales > Asteraceae > Glebionis > Glebionis coronaria. The sequence continues at coordinate 285,570,126 of CM046880.1, read as the reverse complement.
GTTCTGCTACACGTCTTTTGGAGCCAGGATAGATCATGGCATTATTAAAGGAAAGGGTCTATACACTTTTAGGATTATTGAGCAAAATTATCATAGGATAGGTTCACTACTTTCGAAAAAAGGAACTCAGCCAAGATATGCGTAACTATGGTTTTTTGATACGGATAATGAAATAAGGAATAAAATGTCGTCTTTTATTAGTAATGACCAGACAAGCGGGGTGGATGGTATAGTGGTAGGTGTTTTGATAGAAATGTTTGATCGATGCAGCACAATTGCCAAGTGTTTCCGAATGGTAAGAGATTGGTGTATTGCTAATGTAACACCCCATTTTGATAAATGGAATGTCACGCGTAATTATGGCGTGTCATCAAAGCATACAAGGATAAATGTCTAAAACATTACATGACCATAAAAAGGAAATACAGGAATCAAACATCGATAGTCCAAAAGTAAAGCTCATCACACACAAACATAAGTAATGTAAATGAAAGGACTAAACAGTGTCCATGGAAAGAGTATCAAAGTATAGATAATGCATAAAGTAAAGGAAGGCTAGAAAGCTTCCAGTCCATATGCACGTACGCTTAAAGTCTACGAGCGTCCCTGAGTACCTGCCGTTTTGGGAACATGAAAAGGAAAACGGCTGAGCAATACGCTCAGTGCATGGATATACAATAAAGCATTAATAATATAAGCATAAAAGCATATAACAGCGGAAGAAACTAAGTCCTGGATAACCCGGTTAAGTCTTAGTAAAACTGGTTTTATAGTTTGAAAAGCCTTATGTTTATCTTGTAAAAAATGTTTAACATATTTTACCATTAGCCAATATAGGTCATGAAAATCAACGTGCATGAATACTTGGAGGGGTGACATCATCATGCAAATTAGAGGGGCTGCCTCTAATTTAATATACTAGTTTTTGGGTAGGAGGGATCAGCTCCTTGTGAAGGATGCAAGGCACACACTACATTCACACTGAGTAATCTGCTGAAAAACATGTAACTAGGATGCACCCGTACGCCCCACATGATAAATATAATAATATGGCCAAAAGCTGAAGGGAGGCCACGAGCAATCACTCCACCGTGGGGAAGTCATAACACCAGTGCCTCTAGTGTTATGGTTATGGTACCTCCATAACTAGGTGAAACTGGTCATTCATGTATATGGCTTTAGGTATTATAATTAAACATAAGCAATCAAACATATAAACTTATACTATGAGAAAACAGTTGGCTGCATACGGGGAATCCTAATAAGGAAGGAATGTCCATACTGAAAGGACGGGAATCCGTACCTTATGTCCAGTGAACGAAGAAGACGAACGGAAGAGAGTCCTACTTCGGTATCACTAATGCTACATAAATACATACGTGATATAAGTATCTGATTACTGAATACGTAACTGGTTTTATATCATGTCTTAGCTTGTTTTATATGCTCATGTCATGTTTTACTGTTTTAAGCTTTATACTGTGTTTATCTTATATTCTAACTATTCTGATTAAGTATTACTTGTATTTCATGTATTATTATACTTGTTGTGTAATAATAAGTAACTTTCTAAAAATAGCAGGTTTCCTAAAAAAGAAAGTTTCCAAAAATAGAAAGTTACTAAAAATAGAAAGTTTCCAAAAATAGAAAGTTTCCAAAAATAGAAATTTTCCAAAAATAGAAAGTTTCCAAAAATAGATTTACTGCTTAAAATAGATAAGTTTCTAAAAAAAGAAAGTTTTCATAAATAGATTAGCTGCCTTAATTAAATAAGTTTCTAAAAATAGAAAGTTTCCATAAATAGATATAAGCTGGTTAAATAAGCTAATTATATAAGCTTAAGTGTTTTCTGACTATTATTCTAAGTCATGTGATTATAAAGTATAGTTTATTAATTATTACATGTAAATGAAATAAACTATAGGTTAAAAGTATTTAATTAAATATAACATGATTTTAATTAAATAAAGGTAAAATACTTAGGTTAAAACATGTATTATTAACTATTAATAATATAACCTAAGTCATGTTAATTAATTAATTATAAGTCATGGTTCTAAATAATTAATTAATTATAAAGTCTAATTAAATATAAATACTTAGGTTAAAATTCATGAACTGGTAATTAAATTTATAACCTAAGTCATGTACATTAAATTAATCATGTCATGTTTTATTAATTTAATGTAAGTCTAAAACATAACTAGTGAAAATCATAAACCTTGAAAAATGATGTTTCATGAACCGGACCCGTGACTAAAAACCATGAACCGAACCCGTAACTATCGTCATAACCCGAACCATGTCGGATTTCCCCTTGGTTTTGCTGCGGCCGTGGGACCACCATCACCATACCGAGACCATATGGTCTCGGTGATGTGTAATAAGCCAAGTCGAGACCCCCATGGGGCTCGGTTAGGCGTCGACTAGAAACAAAACACCCCTAAAACCCTCGTTTGATTTACCCCATGATCATTAACATGTTTAAATAATTGTTTTTAATTAGTTTTTAAAAAGTTATACCGAATACATGGATGAAATAAGGATGAACACACACGAATCCTTGCATAATTTCCAAGATCAAAATCAACCCGAAACACCCTTGTGGTGTCCTTGAATCCGGCGGCCAAAGAGAGAAGGAAGAAAGATTTAGGTTTTTTAATTATTTTCTTGTTTTGTGAAAAGTGAAACATGTTTACCCCTAATTCCATAGTTAGTAAATTTTGCATGGGCTAAGCCCATGTTTCTATGTATGTCGCGGGTAGGGGGCCCACATGGGGTGTAAAACCCGCATGCTTTTACCATGAATAGTACCCTTAAGATCGTACGTACTAGATTAAAACTTTCCTTTTATAGTATGTTTACGTTCACGTATACGAATTTTAAGTATTACGTACGTGTTAGAAAACGATAAGTATTTATTACATATGAACACACGATAATTATTCAAATAATAATTATAATCAGGAACATGTGATCATGAAATCATGAACGTAAATTAATCACGAGAGAATATTATTTACATCTATACATCTATTACGAACACGAATAAATATATTAAGTCACGATCAATAATTAATTAGAACACATAAAACACGAACACGATAAAACACGAACACACATTAAAATATTTAGACTCGGAAAAGGTACGGGTTACCCCATGTGGGGCCCCCTACCCGCGGCTACACCAAGAAGGAATGGGCCAAGCCCATTTTGATTTTCACTAAAACAAGGATTTAGGAAAATCTTGGTCATTTTTCACAAAACAAGAAAAATAACAAAACCCTAAAAGTTTTTTCTCCTTTCTTCTTGCTCCTTTTGGCCGCCGGATATACAACACAAAAAGGGGGTGTTCGGTTGATTTTCATCTTGAATATTGTGCAAGCATTCGTGTGTGTTCATCCTTGATCGATCCACGTATTCGGTATAATTTTTTTAACCCTTTTCTTTTATGTTTTGAATTAATAAATCATACAAAATCATGATGTTTTTAAAAACAAATTAAAAACAATTATTAAAACATGTAAATGATCATGGATAAATCAAACAAGGGTTTTTAGGGGTGTTTTGATGTTGGCCGACGCCTAACCGAGACCAAGGGGGTCTCGGCTTGGCTTATGAACCACCACCGAGACCTCATGGTCTCGGTATGGTGGTGTGGGTCCCACGACAGCAGCAAACAAGGGGGAACCGTGACTTCGTTCGGGGTATGGTGTTGATTACGGGTCCGGTTCATTGTTTCTAGTCACGATCCGTTTCATTGATTATGTTAAGGTTTATGATTTTAATAGTTATGTGTTAAAAATTAAATTAATAAAAGATGACATGATTTATTTAATTAACATGACTTAGGTTATAAATTTAACTATTAGATCATGAATTTTAACCTAAGTATTTATATTTAACTAGACTTTATAATTAACTAATTATTAAAAACCATGATTATAATTAATTAATTAACATGACTTAGGTTATATTATTAATAATTAATAATACAAGTTTTAACCTAAGTATTTTACCTTATTTAATTAAAAACATGATATATTTAATTAAATACTTTTAACCTATAGTTTATTTAATTTACATGTAATAATTAATAAACTATACTTTACAACAACATGACTTAGAATAATAATCAAAAAACACTTAAGCTTATATAATTAGCTTATTTAACCAGCTTATATCTAACTATGAAAACTTTCTATTTTTAGAAACTTATTTAATTAAGGCAGCTAATCTATTTATGGAAACTTTCTATTTTTAGGAACTTATTTAGTTAAAGAAACTAATCTATTTATGGAAACTTCCTATTTTTAGAAACTTATCTATTTTAAGTAGTAATTCTATTTTTGAAAACATTCTTATTTTGGAAACTTTCTATTTTTGGAAACTTTCTATTTTTGGTAACTTTCTATGTTAGGAAACCTGCTATTTTTAGAAAGTTACTTATTATTTCACAACAAGTATAATAATACATGAAATACAAGTAATACTTAATCAGAATAGACAGAATATAGGATAAATACAGTATAAAGCTTATAACAGTAAAACATGACATGACCGTATAAAATAAGCTAAGACATGACATAAAATCAGTTACGTATTTAGTAATCAGATACTTATACACGTATGTATTTATGTAGCATTAGTGATACCGAAGTAGGACTCTCTTCCGTTCGTCTTCTTCGTTCACTGGACATAAGGTACGAATTCCCGTCCTTTCAGTATGGACATTCTTTCCTTATTAGGATTCCCCGTATGCAGCCAACTGTTTTCCCATAGTATAAGTTTATATGTTTGATTGCTTATGTTTAATTTAGAATACCTATAGCCATATACATGCATGACCAGTTTCACCTAGTTATGGAGGTACCATAACCATAACACTAGAGGCACTGGTGTTATGACTTCCCCATGGCGGAGTGATTTCTCGTGGCGTCCCTTCAGCGTTTGGCCATATTATTATATTTATCATGTGGGGCGTATGGGTGCATCCTAGTTACATGTTTTTCAGCAGATTACTCAGTGTGAATGTGGTGTTTGCCTTGCATCCTTCACAAGGAGCCGATCCCTCCTACTCAAAACCAGTATATTAAATTAGAGGCAACCCCTCCAATTTGCATGATGAGGTCACCCCTCCAATTATTCATGCACGATGGATTTTCATGACCTATGTTGGCTAATGGTAGAATATGTTAAACAGTTTTTATAAGATAAACATAAGGCTTTTCAAACTATAAAACCAGTTTTACTAAGACTTAACCGGGTTATTCGGGACTTAGTTTCTATAGCTGTTACATGCTTATATGCTTATATTATTCATGCTTTATTGTACATCCGTGCACTGAGCGTATTGCTCAGCCGTTTTCCTTTTCATGTTCCCAAAACGGCAGGTACTCAAGGACGCTCGTAGAATTTAAGCGTACGTGCATATGGACTGGAAGCTTTCTAGCCTTTCTTTACTTTATGCATTATCTATACTTTGATACTCTTTCCATGGACATTGTTTAGTCCTTTCATTTATAGTACTTATGTTTGTGTGTGATGAGCTTTACCTTTGGACTACTGATGTTTGATTCCGGTATTTCCTTTTTATGGTCATGTAATGTTTTAGACATTTATCCTTGTATGCTTTGATGACACGCCATAATTACGCGTGACATTCCATTATCAAAATGGGGTGTTACAATTATGGTATCAGAGCCAAGGCTTCGACCTGTAGGCTCTCAAAACATGACCTGTGATTAGTGGATAGTCACTATGGTCTTCCTAGAACTGACAGTCGTTTTCATACATTCATCATTTTTATGCATGCATATATATGTCATTGTCGCAGGTTTATGACTAAGTAATGGTTGGTATAGGACTGGCCCTATTTAGTCGCATGTGTTTTATCGAAACTTTTAAATTTGGGACCGACCTATAGGCGTCCTCTCGCCATGTCTTTTATTTTGGGCGAACTAACCATAGGCGTTCACTCTCGAGAATACAAAAGTTTTCATAAAACTGCATCATGCATTCATATACAAATTTTCTTCATAAATTTTTTCTCTTGATTTATTGGTATAATTTTTTTTCATGTATATATATATATATTTTATGTTTTGAACTGTTAATCATATGTTTTATGTTATACTGTCAGATGGCAAACACAAACAATATCTGGGAGATGGTTGCAGCTGCTAATACAGATATGCAAGACATCCTTCATCAGAACGACAACTATCCTCCCCCGCGTAACATTTTTCCCATAGAAGGAAGGAATCGGCTCATGAGGGAATACTATACCATTAGACAGCGACCTGAGGAAGACATCAATGACTTCATGCAGCGTTTTCTTCGTTTTGCCGGTGTCCTGAGAGCAGCTGCGGGCACCACTGAAGAGCAGGCACTACATTTTCGTTGGGCTCTTAATTCAATGATTGCCAATAACTTAGGAGGTGCTCTGTTGGATACGGTAGCACAAGTGGCCGATGCAGCACGTAAGCTGGAGATGCTGCAGGAGAGAGATGAGTTCGGGGAATCTGAGAGACCCGAGAAGAGGTAAACATTCGTATTCAAGCGGTGACCAATCCGTATTCTTCATATTTATGTCAATCATTCATCTCTTTAAATGGTATCTTCCAGGCAGAAAACTGGGGACCGGTCTCGACCGGCTACTCAGCAGCAGCCTAATCAGCCCAAGGGAAACGGTCAGACTAACGACCGTTCTGCTACATATAGGCGTGGTGGTAATGATAATTACCGTAACAACACTGGACATTCCAACAGCAGCAGGTCCTAATACTTACGCATTTTTTTATGATTTCATGTTATAACACATAGTTCTAACACTCTAGCAAATCTTCTACGAGGAACCATGGAAACGGTAGGGACCAGAACCAGAGAGGTTCACAGCCTAGCCGTCCAGCTACCACTGGTATTCAATCTTACGATTATTCGCATTGTCTTTTGTACCCTATTATCATGTCTCATGTAAAATGTTTTATCAGGTCCTCAGTCAGCCAGAGCACCTGCTGGAGGATATACTCATCCTCTTTGCTCTACTTTCCATCGTAGGCACCCAGGGCCATGTCTTTGTAACACTGACGCATGCTTCAAGTGTGGTCTTCCTGGCCATATCATGAAGGACTGCCGTAAGGGCGAGATGGAGGGCACATCGGGACATGCTGATACCAAGCCGCCTCCTACCACTGGACGTGTTTACACGACATCTCGGGATCAGGCCAACAAGTCTACAAGTACCATCACTAGAATCTTGTATATGTATGGTCAGGCTGCGTGTTTGCTATTTGGTATGGGTGCTACTCACTCGGTCATTTCTACTGCTTATGCCAAGAACATTAGGATGCTTCCCATGCCACTAGATAATAGACTTACTATTTCCACGCCTATGAGGGACTCTGTATTAATCACCCATGTATACAAGAGTCTTCCCCTAGAATTTGACGATAAGGTTCGTCCTATTGACGCACTTCCGCTGGACATGAATGACTTTGACATGATTTTGGGCATGGATTAGCTATCCAAGCATCATGCTACCATAGACTGCCATTCATATCGAGTCATCTTCGGTGATGTTAATGCACCAGCGTACATTCACAACGGGTTCGTACCCGGAAGGTCTGTACAAATCATATCTACCCTGCAAGCGCGTGCACTACTGTCACATGGCTTCGAGGGTTATCTAGCTACGGTTCACGACATGGATGCTGAATCTCCATCAATTCAGGATCAACCAATAGTGTCGGAATTCCAAGACGTATTTCCTGAAGAACTTTCAGGCATACCACCTGCACGAGAAGTGGAATTCAATATCGGGCTTATTCCAGGAGCTGAACCGATCTCCAAAGCTCCTTATCGCATGGCTCCCATAGAGTTAAAGGAGCTGAAGGATCAACTGCAAGAAATTCTAGAACAAGGTTTCATTCGACCGAGCACATCTCCATGGGGCGCACCGGTCTTATTTGTTAAGAAGGACGGCAGTATGCGTCTTTGCATAGACTATCGCGAGCTCAACAAGATTACTATCCGGAATAGGTATCCACTGCCGCGTATAGACGATCTGTTTGACCAACTTCAAGGGGCCAAACACTTCTCTAAGATTGATCTTAGGTCAGGCTATCATCAACTACGGGTTATGGAGCAGGACATCGCCAAGACTGCTTTTCGTACCCGCTATGGCCACTACGAATTTGTAGTCATGCCATCCGGCCTGACCAATGCTCCAGCAGTGTTCATGGATTTGATGAACATAATCTTACATGAATTTTTGGACAAGTTCGTCATTGTCTTCATCGATGACATTCTGATTTTCTCAAAGTTCAAGGAGGAACACGAAGACCATCTTCGTACAGTACTACAGATTAATCGCCAGAAGCAACTGTATGCTAAATTCTCCAAATGTGAGTTCTGGTTAGACAAGGTGGCATTCTTAGGTCACACAGTATCAGCAGAAGGAATCACTATGGATCCAGCAAAGGTTGAGGCTATTACTAAGTGGCCGAGGCCGACATCAGCGACAAAAGTCCGCAACTTCTTACGCTTAGCTAGCTATTACCGTAGGTTCATGGAGAAATTTTCCCGCTTAGCACTACCATTGACCAAACTGATGTGGAAAGGGGAGAAATTCGTCTGGACTGAAGAACGAGAGAAGAGCTTTGAAGACCTGAAGCAGAAGCTAGTATCTGCACCTATTCTTACTCTCGCATTTGGTACGGGTGGATTTCAAATCTACAGTGATGCATCGGGGAAGGGACTTGGATGTGTTCTCATGCAACATGGGAAAGTGATTGCGTACGCTTCACGGAAGTTTAAGCCTTATGAAGAAAATTACCCTACGCATGACTTGGAACTTGCTGCAGTCGTGTTTGCATTGAAGATATGGAGGCACTACTTATATGGAGAATCATGTGACATTTTCACGGACCACAAGAGCTTGAAGTATATCTTCACTCAGCGCGAATTGAACATGAGACAGAGGAGATGGTTAGAGCTGTTGAACGATTATGACATTAATCTGTAGTATCATCCCGGAAAGGCAAATGTAGTAGCAGATGCACTTAGCAGGAAGTCCGGAATGATCAACGACATTAAAATTGAGGAGGAAATCATAAGAGACTTGGAGCGACTACACATCGAGATCATGGTACGTGGACAGCACGGTTACTGGGCTAATCTTAGAGTAGAACCCGAGTTACTCTCTAAGATCAAGGAAGCTCAGAAAGATGATGGATAAATCTGGGAGATAGTTCAGAATTTGGAGAAACAGACGGAATTCAGAGTAGACGCAGATGGTATCATATGGAAGGGCACGAGACTTTGTGTTCCTGATGATCAAGAACTCCGGGAAGCCTTGTTAGCTGAAGCTCATAGCTCCCCATTCTCTATACATCATGGTTCGACTAAGATGTACCATGACATCAAGCAGTACTTTTGGTGGAGTGGTATGAAACAGGATGAGGCCACTTACGTCTCCAAATGTCTTACCTGCCAGCAGGTTAAGATCGAGCATCAGCGATCTGGCGGTCTCCTTCAACCGTTAGATATCCCAGAGTGAAGTGGGACAAAATCACCATGGATTTTGTTACTGGTCTTCCGCCTACCAAGAGGAAGCACGATGCAATCTGGGTTATCGTAGATCGACTTACCAAATCAACACATTTCTAACAGATCCGCAAGGAAGATTTGGTAAGTAAACTCGCCGATACATATAGAAGAGAGATCATGAGACTCCACGGTGCTCCATCCAGCATCGTCTCAGACAGAGATCCTTGATTCACTTCGCGATTTTGGAAGAGTCTGTAGAAAGCTTAGGGTACACAACTTAATCTTAGTACGGCTTTTCATCCTCAAACAGACAGGCAGTCAAAGCGAACGATTCAGACATTGGAGGACATGTTGAAGTCATGTGCGTTGGAATGGATGGGTGATTGGGACGATTATATCTGTTTGGTGGAGTTTGCATACAACAACAGTTGGCACGCAGGTATCAAATGTGCTCCTTTCGAGATGTTGTATGGCAGAAAGTGTCGCACCCTAATCTGTTGGGATGAGGTTGGCGAGCGAACACTTGAAGGACCAGAGATCATAGAGATGAGTAAGGAGAGGGTTGCAGTAGCTAAGCAGAAACTTCAGGAAGCACGGTCACGTCAGAAGAGTTACGCCAATAAGCATCATAGGGACATACATTTTAACGTAGGAGATCAGGTCTTTCTTAAGGTTTCACCGGCACGTGGTGTTAGACGCTTCGAGATTAAAGGGAAGCTCAGTCCTCGATTCATCGGACCGTTTGATATCATTGAACGAGTCGGTGAAGTATCTTAACGGTTAGCGTTACCTCCGAAGCTTTCGCATGTACACAATGTGTTTCATGTGTCCTTACTCAGAGGGTACCAGTATCATCCCCTTCACATGGTGCAGTATCCACTGGAACAGATACATGAAGATCTTACTTTCATAGAAGAACCCGAACGAGTTCTTGACAGACAAGAACGAGTCATGAGAAGGAAGATGATTCCATTCGTCAAAATCCTTTGGAGGGATCATACCGAGAGGGAAGCCACTTGGGAAACAGAGGAGTCTATCCAGGCTTCTTACCCTCATTTCATATTTTGAATTCGGGTATGTTCTTCTTTTCCAGTTTACTTTATCTATAATTCGGGGACGAATTATTCTTTTTAGGGGGGAAGAGTTGTAAAACCCGCATGCTTTACCATGAATAGTACCCTTAAGATCGTACGTACTAGATTAAAACTTTCCTTTTATTGTATGTTTACGTTCATGTATAATAATTTTAAGTATTACGTACGTGTTAGAACACGATAAGTATTTATTACGTATGAACACACGATAATTATTCAAATAATAATTATAATCATGAACATGCGATCATGAAATCATGAACGTAAATTAATCACGAGAGAATATTATTTGCGTATATACATTTATTACGAACACGAATAAATATATTAAGCCACGATTAATAATTAATTAGAACACATAAAACACGAACACGATAAAACACGAACACACATTAAAATATTTAGACTCGGAAAAGGTACGGGTTACCCCATGTGGGGCCCCCTACCCGCGTCTACACCAAGAAGGAATGGGCCAAGCCCATTTTGATTTTTACTAAAACAAGGATTTAGGAAAATCTTGGTCATTTTTCACAAAACAGGAAAAATAACAAAACCCTAAAAGTTTTTTCTCCTTTCTTCTTGCTCCTTTTGACCGCCGGATATACAACACAAAAAGGGGTGTTTAGTTGATTTTTGATCTTGAATATTGTGCAAGCATTCGTGTGTGTTCATCCTTGATAGATCCACGTATTCGGTATAATTTTTTTAACCCTTTTCTTTTATGTTTTGAATTAATAAATGACATAAAATCATGTTGTTTTTAAAAACAAATTAAAAACAATTATTAAAACATGTAAATGATCATGGGTAAATCAGACAAGGGTTTTTAGGGGTGTTTTGATGTTGGCCGACGCCTAACCGAGACCAAGGAGGGTCTCGGCTTGGCTTATGAACCACCACCGAGACCTCATGGTCTCGGTATGGTGGTGTGGGTCCCACGGCAACAAGAAACAAGGGGGAACCCCGACTTGGTTCGGGGTATGGTGTTGATTACGGGTCCGGTTCATGGTTTCTAGTCACGATCCGGTTCATTGATTATGTTAAGGTTTATAATTTTAATAGTTATGTGTTAATAATTAAATTAACAAAACTTGACATGATTAATTTAATTAACATGACTTAGGTTATAAATTTAATTATTAGATCATGAATTTTAACCTAAGTAATTATATTTAACTAGACTTTAGAATTAATTAATTATTAAAAACAATGGTTATAAATAATTAATTAACATGACTTAGGTTATATTATTAATAATTGATAATACAAGTTTTAACCAAAGTATTTTACCTTATTTAATTAAAAACATGATATATTTAATTAAATACTTTTAACCTATAGTTTATTTAATTTACATGTAATAATTAATAAACTATACTTTATAACAACATGACTTAGAATTATAATCAGAAAACACTTAAGCTTATATAATTAGCTTATTTAACCAACTTATATCTAATTATGGAAACTTTCTATTTTTAGAAATTTATTTAATTAAGGCAGCTAAGATATTTATGGAAACTTTCTATTTTTAGGAACTTATTTAACTAAGGCAGCTAATCTATTTATGGAAACTTCCTATTTTTAGAAACTTATCTATTTTAAGTAGTAATTCTGGTTTTTGGAAACTTTCTATTTTTGGAAACTTTCTATTTTTGGTAACTTTCTATTCTTGGAAACTTTCTATTTTAGGAAACCTGCTATTTTTAGAAAGTTACTTATTATTTCACAGCAAGTATAATAATACATGAAATACAAGTAATACTTAATCAGAATAGACAAAATATAGGATAAATACAGTATAAAGCTTAAAACAGTAAAACATGACATGAACGTATAAAATAAGCTAAGACGTGACATAAAATCAGTTACGTATTTAGTAATCAGATACTTATACACGTATGTATTTATGTAGCATTAGTGATACCGAAGTAGGACTCTCTTCCGTTCGTCTTCTTCGTTCACTGGACATAAGGTACGGATTCCCGTCCTTTCAGTATGGACATTCTTTCCTTATTAGGATTCCCCGTATGCAACAAACTGTTTTCCCATAGTATAAGTTTATATGTTTGATTGCTTATGTTTAATTTAGAATACCTATATCCATATACATGCATGACCAGTTTCACCTAGTTATGGAGGTACCATAACCATAACACTAGAGGCACTGGTGTTATGACTTCCCACGGCGGAGTGATTGCTCGTGGCGTCCCTTCAGCTTTTTGCCATATTATTATATTTATCATGTGGGGCGTATGGGTGCATCCTATTTACATGTTTTTTAGGAAGATTACTCAGTGTGAATGTGGTGTGTGCCTTGCATCCTTCACAAGGAGCTGATCTCTCCTACCCAAAACCAGTATATTAAATTAGAGGCAGCCCCTCTAATTTGCATGATGAGGTCACCCCTCCAATTATTCATGCACGATGGATTTTCATGACCTATATTGGCTAATGGTAGAATATGTTAAACAGTTTTTATAAGATAAACATAAGGCTTTTCAAACTATAAAAACCAGTTTTACTAAGACTTAACCGGGTTATTCATGACTTAGTTTCTTCTGCTGTTATATGCTTATGTGCTTATATTATTTATGCTTTATTGTACATCCGTGCACTGAGCGTATTGCTCGGCCATTTTCCTTTTCATGTTCCCAAAATGGCAGGTACTCAGGGACGCTCGTAGACTTTAAGCGTACATGCATATGGACTGGAAGCTTTCTAGCCTTTCTTTACTTTATGCATTATCTATACTTTGATACTCTTTCCATGGACATTGTTTAGTCCTTTCATTTACAGTACTTATGTTTGTGTGTGATGAGCTTTACCTTTGGACTACCGATGTTTGATTCCGGTATTTCATTTTTATGGTCATGTAATGTTTTAGACATTTATCCTTGTATGCTTTGATGACACGCCATAATTACGCGTGACATTCCATTATCAAAATGGGGTGTTACATGGGGTAACCCGTACTTTTCTCGTGTCTAAATATTATAGTGTGTTCTCATGTTTTATCGTGTTCGTGTTTTATTTGTTCTAATTAATTATTGATCGTGACTTAATATATTTATTCGTGTTCGTAATAAATATATATACGTAAATAATATTAGCTCGTGATTAAATTACGTTCATGATTTCATGATCGCATGTTCGTGATTATAATTATTATTGGAATAATTATCGTGTGTTCATACGTAATAAATACTTATCGTGTTCTAACACGTACGTAATACTTGAAATTCTTATACGTGAAACGTAACATGCTATAAAAGGAAAGTTCTAATCATGTACGTACGATCTAAAGGATACTATTCATGGTAAAAGAATGCGGGTTTTACAACTCTTCCCCCCTAAAAAGAATAATTTGTCCCCGAATTATAGATAAAGTAAACTGGAAAAGAAGAACATACCCGAATTCAAAATATGAAATGAGGGTAAGAAGCCCAGATAGACTCCTCTGTTTTCCAAGTGGCTTCCCGCTCGGTATGATCCCTACAAAGTATTTTGACGAATAGAATCATCTTCCTTCTCATGACTCGTTCTTGTCTGTCAAGAACTCGTTCGGGTTCTTCTATGAATGTGAGATCTTCACGTATCTGTTCCAGTGGATACTGAACCATGTGAAGGGGATGATACTGGTACCCTCTGAAACGTAACATGCTGCGGAGGTAACGCTAAACGGTAAGATACTTCACCGACTCGTTCAATGATATCAAACGGTCCGATGAAACGAGGACTCAGCTTCCCTTTAACCCCGAAGCGTCTAACACCACGTGCCGGCGAAACCTTTAGGAAAACGTGATCTCCTACGTTAAAATGTATGTCCCTACGATGCTTGTCGGCGTAACTCTTCTGACGTGAACTTGCTTCTTAAAGTTTCTGCTTAGCTACTGCAACCCTCTCATTAGTCATCTCTATGATCTCTGGTCCTTCAAGTGTTCGCTCGCCAACCTGATCCCAGCAGATTGGGCCGCAACACTTTCTGCCATACAACATCTCGAAAGGTGCACACTTGATGGTTGCGTGCCAACTATTGTTGTATGCAAACTCCACCAAACAGATATAATCGTCCCAATCACCCGTCTATTCCAACGCACATGTCCTTTAATATATGAATCGTTCGCTCCGACTGCCCGTTTGTTTGAGGATGAAAAGCTGTGCTAAGCTTAAGTTGTGTACCCCAAGCTTTCTGCAGACTCTTCCAAAATCGCGAAGTGAATCGAGGATCTCTGTCTGAGACGATGCTGGATGGAGCACCGTGGAGTCTCATGATCTCCCTTCTATAAGTATCGGCGAGTTTACTGACCGAATCTTCCTTGTGGATTGGTAAGAAATGAGCTGATTTGGTAAGTCGATCTACGATAACCCAAATTGCATCGTGCTTCCTCTTGGTTGGCGGAAGACCAGTAACAAAATCCATGGTGATTTTGTCCCATTTCTACTCTGGAATATCTAACGGTTGAAGGAGACCGCCAGGTCGCTGATGCTCGATCTTAACCTGCTGGCAGGTAAGACATTTGGAGACGTAAGTGGCAACATCCTATTTCATACCACTCCACCAAAAGTACTGCTTGATGTCATGGTACATCTTAGTCGAACCAGGATGTATAGAGAATGGGGAGCTATGAGCTTCAGCTAACAAGGCTTCCCGGAGTTCTTGATCATCAGGAACACAAAGTCTCGTGCCCTGCCATAAGATACCATCTGCATCTACTCTGAATTCCGTCTGCTTCTCCAAATTCTTAATTATCGCCCAGATTTCTCCATCATCTTTCTGAGCTTCCTTGATCTTAGAGAGTAACTAGGGTTCTACTCTAAGATTAGCCCAGTAACCTTGCTGTCCACGTACCATGATCTCTATGTCTAGTCGCTCCAAGTCTTTTATGATTTCCTCTTCAATCTTAATGTTGTTGATCATTCCGGACTTCCTACTAAGTGCATCTGCTACTACATTCGCCTTTCCGGGATGATACTGCAGATTAATGTCACATTATTCTCCATATAAGTAGTGCCTCCATATCTTCAATGCAAACACGAATGCAACAAGTTCCAAGTCATGCGTAGGGTAATTCTCCTCATAAGGCTTAAGTTGCCGTGAAGCGTACGCGATCACTTTCCCGTGTTGCATGAGAACACAGCCAAGTCCCTTCCCTGATGCATCACTATAGATTTGAAATCCACCCGTACCGGATGGGAGAGTAAGAATAGGTGCAGATACTAGCTTCTGCTTTAGGTCTTCAAAGCTCTTCTCTCGTTCTTCAGTCCAGACGAATTTCTCCCCTTTCCGCATCAATTTGGTCAATGGTAGTGCTAGGCGGGAAAAGTTCTCCATGAACCTACGGTAATAGCCAGCTAAGCCTAAGAAACTGCGGACTTCAGTCGCTGATGTCGGCCTCGGCCACTTAGTAATAGCCTCAACCTTCGCTGGATCCATAGTGATTCCTTCTACTGATACAATTTAGCATACAGTAGCTTCAGGCGAAGAAGCTGTAGTTGATAGGTGTGAAAACACCCATCCTTTTACCACTTAATTATAATGAAAACAAGACCATAACGTGTATTTTATGTCGTAAATGTCAGAATTATACGTGGTTTGTGTTTTTGTTGTGATTTTAGGATCAAATGTAAAAAGGGAAGAAAACACGGGCTTTCACGGGCTTTTATCGAAGAAAAAGACAAAAGACGAAGTCAAGAAATCAAGAGTGCAAAAAGAACGGAAGTCCAAGGCCTATTCTAAAGATTTATCGAAGAAAAAGTCCAAAGACGGAAGTTTAATAAAGCCGAAGAACTCAAGTCTAATTTATGAAGAAATCACAAGACGAGTTTAAAGTAATCCCGAGACAAAGTCTGAAAAATCGAAGAATTTAGAAGATTAAAGGCTAAAGATGAAGGATTAAATGAGAAATAAAGAAAGAAGAAAGAGAGGAGGAAGCTTCCTCCCACTCCCTCTCCTCCTCCACTATAAATAGGAGATTAAGATTTCATTTTTTATTTGTTAGTTAATTTGACAAATTAACTCTCCACCATTTACATTACATGTACTTTAATTTCATGTCATTTCCTTAATTGTCATTTTAATTAATTGTCTTGCACTTTAATTCCTTTCATTATCAAGTAAGTTTTCTTTTTATGTTTATTGAATCTTTACTTTTATTGTTAATCTCCTATCTACCTTTCTTGTTTTGATCTAATCCTCATGTTTATGTTTATGTTTATATTCTTAAGTTTTTATTGATTAGATTAAGTGGGATTTGATTATTTTGATTATTATTGTTAGTTTGTTTGATTTGGTGTGATTGATTATTGTTAGTTATTCATTAGTGGTTGTTTTGGTTTAATCCTTGGGTTTAATCTGATTAGTTTTGGTTTAGATTCGTTCTTTTTGTTTCCCGTGTTCTTCGCTTAATCTGTTTGCCCAGGTTATTCTGAAGCAAGGATTTCAGACAGTTTATTCCGGATCAGCTTATTATTCCGGATAAACCAAATATTCCGGATAAAGCAAATATTCCGGATAAACCAAATATTTCGGATCAACTTGTTATTCCGGATGAAGTGATATTCCGAATGAAGGATTTGTTGTGATTATTCCGCATCAACAGTTTATTCCGGATCAGTGTTTTATTCCGAGTGAAGGTTTATTCCGGATAAGTGATTTATTCCGAATGAATCAATATTCCGGATGAGCAACTTATTCCGGATGAAGAGTTATTCCGGATGAACCCCTTTATTTCGAACGAATCTTTTATTCTGCATGATCATTTATTCCGGATGAATCCATTATTCCGAATGAAGACTTTATTCCGAATAAAGAGTTATTCCGGATGAGCCATTTATTCCGGATGAAGTAATATTCCGGGTGAACATTTTATTCCGGATCAAGGGTTTAGTTAAGGTATTCCGAACGAAGAAGAATTATTCCGAGTGAAGGTGACATTCCGAACGAGTAATTATTTCGAGTGAGGTGTTTTTAGTTTATTTTAAGTTTATGTTTTTATGTTTTAAGCTTTACTTTTCCCGCCTTTTACTTAGTCGCACTTTTAGTTTATTTGCCTTAGATTAAGTTTAAGTTTGCTTTAGGATAGTTTTAAGTTCGCGTTATTTAATTTCTCGTCACGTTTTTATTTCCCGTCATTTATTTTCAATTAGGTTTAGATTTAAATTACCGCCATTTACTTTAAAGTTCGTGCACTTTTAATTTTACTACAACGACAAATATTTGTTTCACCAAAAGACGACTGAGTCGCACGTTTACCAATAATTAATTCGATTAGACATACGACAAAGAACTTAATTTTTATACTTGGCAAAAGCCAGTTATTTTCTATCGAAGTTAATTGGCCTTTTCCTTGTATTTGTCCTCATTTTAACCGGAAAATCAATTTTTTGACATTTTTCAAAATTTTTGATCTATTTTGGCCTATTAGTTTTACCTTTGTATAGTTATTTTCTTTCTTTACTAGAATAAATTTTAATAAAGTGGTTTTAATTTTCAAACGTTGTGAATTTTTTGACTCAACCCGAGTTTACTTATCTAAGTTTACTCTAGCTAGTATCCTTAACGTGTTTAAGTCAAGTTTTGCTAGGCTTTTATATAGGGAACTTTAAAACGCGAAGGTCTTAACTCTCATGGGTTAAGAACAAGAACTATTCGCAAGTTCCTATAATTGATCCTAGAGAGTCATTTATCAAAGGAACTTTAAAATGCGAATTCTAAACTTGAAAAAGTCTAAGAATTTACAAGATCCTATAGATGACTCGAAAATCCAAAACTTTGATTTAATTGGCTAAGCATCCACGAGTCTCATTCCTTGAGATTCTAAAATGTGGAGGACGAGAGATGATAGAGTCAATTATAACTTTGGTATTATTTTGTGAATTTATGTGAGTTGATTATAAGCCTATTCTCCCATCGCTTGTTAATAAATTTATCTGCAATAAGTAAGGTCGTACGATTTGAAAAGTTACTTAGCTTCTAGCCCAAGATCGTTTAAAAGTTGCTCGGTATTAACTAGAGTTCATAGCCAAGGCATAACTTATTGAATCGGGATGCGAAGATTGGCGAGTCCGAAAAGGCCCTAACAAGGCATGAGGGCTACATTTTGTTGCTAAAGATCCAAAGTAATGTGAAGAATCATTTATCAAAAATCCATAAGAAGGATCGAGAAACACGACGAAAAGAAAAAAATCCCCAAAAGATCATGGAGAAGTCTATCCAAAAAGGCCCTAACAAGTTATGAGGATAAATAAATCCCAGTCCAAAAAGGAGGCGGATCGTTGTATATCAAAGTCCAAAATAAAGATTAGAGAAAATTGAAGAAGTCGTGGTCCAAGTATGAAGAATCTCTCAAAACTTCAAGTGAAGAAATTCCTATTATGAAGAGAAGACCATTATTTCATGAACGTCTCTCAAGATTTGAAGTATTAATTCACTGCCAAATATCGGTCCGAGAAAGGTCTCAAATCGTGAGGCGATTTATGCCAAGATATGAACTTTATGAGGTCCCGAGAAGAAGTTTTAAAAGATTTTTTCCTTTAGCTAACTATTGATTAAATCGTCCCACTTTATTTTCAGCCTTAATAACTATCGAAATAAGTCAACAATGCATCCTCGTGATCATTCAAGACAATAATAAAATATAAGAGATACACCTAGGAATAAGGGAGTCTAAGTAAATAATTGGCCCACATGAGTTCATGTTAGTTTGCTAACTTATAATAACAATGATCTCGTTTTTAAGCTTGGTATGGGGAACGTGAAACTTGAGGATGATAATCATTCATGACATTCCAAAACCCTAAGGTAAGATTTTGATTTATTTACTTGTTTTGTTATTTTATATCTCTTTAATAAAGGCCAATGTGGATTGATTGTGATGAAAAGTGTAATCTTGCTTTGTAATTAATGCATTGCATGAGGACATTGCAATGGTGAAGTGTAGGGGATTTGATAGGTGTGAAAACACCCATTCTTTTACCACTTAATTATAATGAAAACAAGACCATAACGTGTATTTTATGTCGTAAATGTCGGAATTATGCGTGGTTTGTGTTTTTGTTGTGAATTTAGGATCAAAATGTAAAAAGGGAAGAAAACACGGGCTTTCACGGGCTTTTATTGAAGAAAAAGACAAAAGACGAAGTCAAGAAATCAAGAGTGCAAAAAGAACGGAAGTCCAAGGCCTATTATGAAGATTTATCAAAGAAAAAGTGCAAAGACGGAAGTTTAATAAAGCCGAAGAACTCAAGTCTAATTTATGAAGAAATCACAAGATGAGTTTAAAGTAATCCCAAGACAAAGTCTGAAAAGTCGAAGAATATAGAAGATTAAAGACTAAAGATGAAGGATTAAATGAGAAATAAAGAAAGAAGAAAGAGAGGAGGAAGCTTCCTCCCACTCCCTCTCTTCCTCCACTATAAATAGGAGATTAAGATTTCATTTTTTCTTTGTTAGTTAATTTGACAAATTAACTCTCCACCATTTACATTACATGCACTTTAATTTCATGTCATTTCCTTAATTGTCATTTTAATTAATTGTATTGCACTTTAATTCCTTTAATTATCAAGTAAGTTTCCTTTTTATGTTTATTGAATCTTTTCTTTTATTGTTAATCTCCTATCTACCTTTCTTGTTTTGATCTAATCCTCATGTTTATGTTTATGTTTATGTTCTTAAGTTTTTATTGATTAGATTAAGTGGGATTTGATTATTTTGATTATTATTGTTAGTTTGTTTGATTTTGTGTGATTGATTATTGTTAGTTATTCATTAGTGGTTGTTTTGGTTTAATCCTTGGGTTTAATCTGATTAGTTTTGGTTTAGATTCGTTCTTTTTGTTTCCCGTGTTCTTCGCTTAATCTGTTTGCCCAGGTTATTCCGAATCAAGGATTTCAGGCAGTTTATTCCGGATCAGCTTATTATTCCGGATAAACCAAATATTCTAGATAAAGAAAATATTCCGGATAAACCAAATATTCCGGATCAACTTGTTATTCCGGATGAAGTGATATTCCGAATGAAGGATTTGTTGTGATTATTCCGCATCAACAGTTTATTCCAGATCAGTGTTTTATTCCGAGTGAAGGTTTATTCCGGATAAGTGATTTATTCCGAATGAATCAATATTCCAGATGAGCAAATTATTCCGGATGAAGAGTTATTCCAGATGAACCCCTTTATTCCGAACGAAGCTTTTATTCCGCATGAGCATTTATTCCGGATGAATCCATTATTCCGCATGAAGACTTCATTCCGAATAAAGAGTTATTCCGGATGAGCCATTTATTCCAGATGAAGTAATATTCCGGGTGAACATTTTATTCCGGATCAAGGGTTTTGTTAAGGTATTCCGAACGAAAAAGAATTATTCCGAGTGAAGGTGACATTCCGAACGAGTAATTATTTCGAGTGAGGTGTTTTTAGTTTATTTTAAGTTTATGTTTTTAAGTTTTAAGCTTTACTTTTCCCGCCTTTTACTTAGTCTTACTTTTAGCTTATTTGCCTTAGATTAAGTTTAAGTTTGACTTTAGGATAGTTTTAAGTTCGCGTTATTTAATTTCTCGTCACGTTTTTATTTCCCGACATTTATTTTCAATTAGGTTTAGATTTAAATTACCGCCATTTACTTTAAAGTTTGTGCACTTTTAATTTTACTACGACGACAAATATTTGTTTCACCAAAAGACGACTGAGTCGCACGTTTACCAATAATCAATTCGATTAGACATACGACAAAGAACTTAATTTTTATACTTCGCAAAAGCCAGTTATTAAAAGCCAGTTATTAAAGAACTTAATTTTTACCAGTTATTCCGGATAAACCAAATATTCCGGATGAGCAACTTATTCCAGATCAAGGGTTTTGTTAAGCTATTCCGAACGAAGAAGAATTATTCCGAGTGAAGGTGACATTCAGAACGAGTAATTATTCCGAGTGAGGTGTTTTTAGTTTATTTTAAGTTTATGTTTTTAAGTTTTAAGCTTTACTTTTCCCGCCTTTTACTTAGTCGCACTTTTAGTTTATTTGCCTTAGATTAAGTTTAAGTTTGCCTTTAGAATAGTTTTAAGTTCGCGTTATTTAATTTCTCGTCACGTTTTTATATCTCGTCATTTATTTTCAATTAGGTTTAGATTTAAATTACCGCCATTTACTTTAAAGTTTGTGCACTTTTAATTTTACTACAACGACAAATATTTGTTTCACCAAAAGACGACTGAGTCGCAAGTTTACCAATAATCAATTCGATTAGACATACGACAAAGAACTGAATTTTTATACAGAGTAAAATCAAGTTATTAAATGGCGCCGCTGCCGGCTCTTTTCGTAAAGATTAACGGTTTTCTGTGAGAGACGCGTTGCTTTTTGGGATCCGTTCATTCGTGAACGTTATTTTCTTGCTTAAAAATTTCCAAAAATCCATAAAAATTGAAAATTGTTAAAAATCCAAAAAAAAATTAAAAATTTTCAAAAAAAAAAATCCAAAAAGATTTTATTTTTATTTTTATAGTGTATATATATTGTCTATTTCTTTGGTATTGCTTTATTTTGCTTTTGCAGGTGTATGCGTACTAGATCTTCAATTTATCCAGAGCCCGAGACTCGTGAAGATTTAGCTATGGCAGGTGAACAACAACAATAATCCACCGCACCTCAGCAATAACAACAACAATGTTCTTCCACAGCCCGATCTTCGGACAATGGAGGAGCTTTGTCAACCCACAATGTTTGGACGAGGAGGACCGAATGCGCCGATGCAAATCACGGCTCCGGAGTTTTTGTTGAAGCATCACATGATCCAACAAGTGCAAACTAATCCATTTCGCGGAATACCGGATGATGATGCCAACAAGAA
Organism: Glebionis coronaria; assembly: GCA_025667525.1. Classification (NCBI taxonomy): domain Eukaryota; kingdom Viridiplantae; phylum Streptophyta; class Magnoliopsida; order Asterales; family Asteraceae; genus Glebionis; species Glebionis coronaria. Next base: position 285,547,627 of record CM046880.1, on the reverse strand, counting down.
CCTCGACAAATTCATTACTATTACTCAAAGCATGAAGTTGCCCGGTGCTACTATGGATGTTCTTCGCCTTCAACTCTTTCCACATACTTTATCCCACCACGCAGAAAAATGGTTTGATCGTCTCCCGAAGAATTCCATTCATACTTGGGATGACATGACTCAACGATTTTTGTCGCGCTACTTTCCACCATCCATGGTCACGAGCCTTCGAAATCAAATTAGCGGTTTCATGCAAGAATCCGATGAATCTCTCTTTGATGCTTGGGAAAGATATAATGTTTTGATCGATCGATGTCCAAACCACAACATGCTCCCCATTACGTTGATTGATACTTTCTACAATGGTTTGACTTTTCGTGATCGTGATACGATTAATGCAGCCGCCGGTGGCACATTTATGAAAAGAAGACCTGAGGAGTGTAGAGAGCTTATTGAGAACATGACTACTCATCACAAAAATTGGAATACCTCCGCTTCTTCAAGGCACAACCCGAGAGTCAATGTTTCTTCTACGTCAGCAAACCCCGATATGACCGAATTCATTCGCATGATGGCCGAAATGAACAAAAATATCTTGCTCATCGATACAAACCAACAACAACAAGTTAAAGCTGTAGCAAATTCTTGTGAGACATGCGGCGGTCCACACTCATACACTGATTTGCCTTCTACTCAAGGCAATCCGGAAAACGTGTATGCGGCTTATGGTAACTATTCACCAGAAAATTACCAAGCCCGACCTCAAGAGGATCGAAATTTGCTAAGTTACCGGTCGAACAACTATCTTTCACCCGGTTTTTCTCCTCAAAACCACGACCCCAACAACAATTACAATAGAAGCAACCAAATCCCACCTCGAGCTTCTAATCCTTGACACCCACCCGCTCAACAAGCCCCACCCATTAATCAAGATGTTGAAGCTTTAATGAGAACCCAAGGAGAGCAAATCAAGAATCTACAAAGCCAAATTATCAATTTGAAAGGGGATATCACTAAGAAAGGGAATGACATTAGATCCAAGCTTCGAAATGATATACAATCCTCCTTCAGCAATCAAACAAATGATTTGAAGAATATGCTGGCTAGTTTCTTGCCAACCTCTCAACCCTCGACTTCAGGCTCTCTACCTTCAAACACCGTCACCAACCCGAGAGCGAATGTGAGTGCTATTACTACCCGTAGTGGAGCAACTTTAGTAGGACCATCTATCCCACCCCTAGTTACACCATCTACACCTCCTCCACCACCATTTATCCCTACTACTCCCACGCCTAGTATTAGTTCACCATTACCGTCTCCGCCTCGTCATGAAGAAGTACCCAAGAAGAATCCTCCACCAACCCCACCTTCCACCCTTAACCCTTCAATATCTCAACCTTCACCTTCTACACCTCCACCACCCAACCCAAGCATTCCTTACCCTTCTCGACTCAACAAGGCTAGAATTCTGACTAAGAATGACGTTCAAGTCTCTAACTTTTTGGACAAGATTGCCGGCATGACTGTCACCTTTACCCTTTTTGAAGCTCTTGCCCAAATGCCACAATTTGTCAAGATGTTTAAGGAATTGCTTAATAAGAAGGAGAAGATGGCCGAGTTTGTTAATACTCGCTTGAATGAAAATTGCTCTGCAATCCTTCTTAAAGAACTTCCGGAAAAACTTGGAGATCCCGGTCGTTTTGTGCTACCATGTACGTTTAACCAAACCGACGAATTTACTGCCTTAGCCGATCTCGGGGCAAATATAAATCTGATGCCTTTAAGTGTTTGGAAAAAGTTATCATTACCCGATCTTACACCAACGAGGATGACTCTTGAGCTTGCAAATCACACTCTTGCTTACCCCGTTGGTATTGCCAAAGATGTGTTCATTAAAGTTGGCACCTTCACTTTCCCGGTCGATTTTGTTGTTGTTGATTATGAAATGGACCCTCGTATTCCTTTAATACTTGGTCGGCCATTCTTGAGAACCGGAAAAGCTCTTGTCGATGTTGCTGAAAGTAAGTTAATCTTAAGGGTCGGGAATGATGCACAAGTGTTCGAAATGGGGAAGATCACAAACAAATCCTATGGAAGAGAATCAGCGAATATGATTAATGTGCTTGATGATTTTTTCGTCTACAACAATCCTCTATTCGACTCTTGCTATGATAATCCACTGTTTCAAGATGATGTGGATGATTCTCTCTCCAATTCTTATCCTCCACCAATTTATGATTCTCCACCGATCTTTGATACTTATGATTCTAGTTCTGATGGAGATGATTATGATGATTTTACTTCTGAGTATCCAGATATGCCCACTTATGATGATTTTGATGAGGCTGATACTCTTTCGAGTGATTCTTTACATGATGAAGATCCTCCGCCATCCATGCTTGATCCTACTTTGGATGACTACTCATTTGAGGAAGACTTTTCTACTTTTCTCAATACATACTTCCCTCATGAGAGTGATGCTCCTCCTTTAGACTTTGATGATTATGGTCTTTATCCTACTTTGGAGATGAAGAAATCCGCTTCAAAGGAGAAGAATCCGGCCGACACCGATATCTGTAGCACTTATGTCTTAATTCCTCTCTATCCTCCTTCTGAGGATGAGATTGCTAGATTTATGATCGGATCTTCTTCAAGATCTGCTGAGCCTGAGTGTTATTTTCCCCTAAAGGAAAAGGTGTTCGATCCCGGCATTGCACTTTTTAAGCCATCTCAGTATCTATCTGATGAAATAAAAGGAAAAATCTTTAGAACTTATGGAGACATGCTTGCACTTCACCCTTGCTTCCACCGTGCTCAACAACTGCTTAAGGGAACCTTGCCTACTTTTCTTTGGCTTGTCTTGTTCGCCTTAAGCCTGTGCTACTTGATGGACGAAAACCATGTCTTTGATCCCGGTGGATGTGTTTTAAAAGTCTTCCTATGCTAATCAAGGTCGAGTCAGGCTCACGACTCGGTTAACAAAAATCAAGCGCTTCTTGGTAGGCAACCTAAGTATCTATCCATTTTCTCTTATTTTTATAATAAGTGTAGGGAGACCCTAGTATGTTGTTTGTTGTCTTCTTTCAAATCATATGCAGGTATTTAAGCTTTCAAAGATCCATTCTTGATGACTTTTGACGACCCGTGATTCCGTGTACCCGTCTTCCCGGTTCTATCCTAAACTATTTTGATTCTCTATTTTATATTCTTCCATATTAAAATAGGAATCACTTTAGTTGTCTCTTCCTTAGCAAGATTTAAACAACGTGCACAATGTCCAAAGTGTAGGGGGGTTTACTTCCACATGCTTAAACATTGAGGAAAATGTTTATATTAAGTGTAGGGGGACTTCTATCGAAGTTAAGTGGCCTTTTCCTTGTATTTGTCCTCATTTTAACCGGAAAATCAATTTTTCGACATTTTTCAAAATTTTTGATCTATTTTGGCCTATTAGTTTTACCTTTGTATAGTTATTTTCTTTCTTTACTAGAATAAATTTTAATAAAGTGGTTTTAATTTTCAAACGTTGTGAATCTTTTGACTCAACCCGAGTTTACTTATCTAAGTTTACTCTAGCTAGTATCCTTAACGTGTTTAAGTCAAGTTTTGCTAGGCTTTTATATAGGGAACTTTAAAACGCGAAGGTCTTAACTCTCACGAGTTAAGAACAAGAACTTTTTGCAAGTTCCTATAATTGATCCTAGAGAGTCATTTATCAAAGGAACTTTAAAATGCAATTCTAAACTTGAAAAAGTCTAAGAATTTGCAAGATCCTATAGATGACTCGAAAACCCAAAACTTTGATTTAATTGGCTAAGCATCCACGAGTCTCATTCCTTGAGATTTTAAACTGTGGAGGACGAGAGATGATAGAGTCAATTATAAATTTGGTATTCTTTCGTGAATTTATGTGAGTTGATTATAAGCCTATTCTCCCATCGCTTGTTAATAAATTTATCTGCAATAAGTAAGGTCGTACGATTTGAAAAGTTACTTAGATTCTAGCCCAAGATCGTTTAAAAGTTGCTCGGTATTAACTAGAGTTCATAGCCAAGGCACAACTTATTGAAGCGGGATGCGAAGATTGGCGAGTTCGAAAAGGCCCTAACAAGGCACGAGGGCTACATTTTGTTGCTAAAGATCCAAAGTGATGTGAAGAATCATTTATCAAAAATCAATATGAAGGATCGAGACAAACGAAGAAAAGCAAAAACTCCCCAAAAGATCATGGAGAAGTCTATCCAAAAAGGCCCTAACAAGGTATGAGGATAAATAAATCCAAGTCCAAAAAGAAGGCAGATCGTTGTATATCAAAGTCCAAAATAAAGATTGGAGAAAAATGAAGAAGTCGTGGTCCAAGTATGAAGAATCTCTCAAAACTTCAAGTGAAGAAATTCCTATTATGAAGAGAAGACCATTATTTCATGAACGTCTCTCAAGATTTGAAGTATGAATTCACTGCCAAATATCGGTCCGAGAAAGGTCTCAAATCGTAAAGCGATTTATGCCAAGATATGAACTTTATGAGGTCCCGAGAAGCAGTTTTAAAAGATTTTGTCCTTTAGCTAACTATTGATTAAATCGTCCCACTTTATTTTCAGCCTTAATAACTATCGAAATAAGTCAACAATGCATCCTCGTGATCATTCAAGAAAACAATAAAATATAAGAGATACACCTAGGAATAAGGGAGTCTAAGTAAATAATTGGCCCACATGAGTTCATGTTAGTTTGCTAACTTATAATGACAATGATCTCGTTTTTAAGCATGGTATGGGGCACGTGAAACTTGAGGATGATAATCATTCATGACATTCCAAAACCCTAAGGTAAGATTTTGATTTATTTACTTGTTTTGTTATTTTCTATCTCCTTAATAAAGGCCAATATGGATTGATTGTGATGAAAAGTGTAATCTAGCTTTGTAATTAATGCATTGCATGAGGACATTGCAATGGTCAAGTGTAGGGGATTTGATAGGTGTGAAAACACCCATCCTTTAAGCACTTAGTTATAATGAAAACAAGACCATAACGTGTATTTTATGTCGTAAATGTCGGAATTATGCGTAGTTTGTGTTTTTGTTGTGATTTTAGGATCAAAATGTAAAAAGGGAAGAAAACACGGGCTTTCACGGGCTTTTATCGAAGAAAAAGACAAAAGACGAAGTCAAGAAATCAAGAGTGCAAAAAGAACGGAAGTCCAAGGCCTATTCTGAAGATTTATCGAAGAAAAAGTCGAAAGACAGAAGTTTAATAAAGCCGAAGAACTCAAGTCTAATTTATGAAGAAATCACAAGACGAGTTTAAAGTAACCCCGAGACATAGTCTGAAAAGTCGAAGAATTTAGAAGATTAAAGACTAAAGACGAAGGATTAAATGAGAAATAAAGAAAGAAGAAAGAGAGGAGGAAGCTTCCTCCCACTCCCTCTCTTCCTCCACTATAAATAGGAGTTTAAGATTTCATTTTTTCTTTGTTAGTTAATTTGACAAATTAACTCTCCACCATTTACATTACATGCACTTTAATTTCATGTCATTTCCTTAATTTTCATTTTAATTAATTGTCTTGCACTTTAATTCCTTTAATTATCAAGCAAGTTTCCTTTTTATGTTTATTGAATCTTTACTTTTATTGTTAATCTCCTATCTACCTTTCTTTTTTTGATCTAATCCTCATGTTTATGTTTATGTTTTTGTTCTTAAGTTTTTATTGATTAGATTAAGTGGGATTTGATTATTTTGATTATTATTGTTAGTTTGTTTGATTTGGTGTGATTGATTATTGTTAGTTATTCATTAGTGGTTGTTTTGGTTTAATCCTTAGGTTTAATCTGATTTGTTTTGGTTTAGATTCGTTCTTTTTGTTTCCCGTGTTCTTCGCTTAATCTGTTTGCCCAGGTTATTCCGAATCACGGATTTCAGGCAGTTTATTCCGGATCAGCTTATTATTCCGGATAAAACAAATATTTCTGATAAAGCAAATATCCCGGATAAACCAAATATTCCGGATCAACTTGTTATTCCGGATGAAGTGATATTCCGAATGAAGGATTTGTTGTGATTATTCCGCATCAACAATTTATTCCAGATCAGTATTTTATTCCGAGTGAAGGTTTATTCCGGATAAGTGATTTATTCCGAATGAATCAATATTCCGGATGATCAATTTATTCCGGATGAAGAGTTATTCCGTATGAACCCCTTTATTCCGAACGAAGCTTTTATTCCGCATGAGCGTTTATTCCGGATGAATCCATTATTCCGCATGAAGACTTTATTCCAAATAAAGAGTTATTCCGGATGAGCCATTTATTCCGGATGAAGTAATATTCCAGGTGAACATTTTATTTCGGATCAAGGGTTTTGTTAAGGTATTCCGAACGAAGAAGAATTATTCCGAGTGAAGGTGACATTCCGAACGAGTAATTATTCCGAGTGAGGTGTTTTTAGTTTATTTTAAGTTTATGTTTTTAAGTTTTAAGCTTTACTTTTCCCGCCTTTTACTTAGTTGCACTTTTAGTTTATTTGCCTTAGATTAAGTTTAAGTTTGCCTTTAGGATAGGTTTAAGTTCGCGTTATTTAATTTCTCGTCACGTTTTTTTTCCCGTCATTTATTTTCAATTAGGTTTAGATTTAAATTACCGCCATTTACTTTAAAGTTTGTGCACTTTTAATTTTACTACAACGACAAATATTTGTTTCAACAAAAGACGACTGAGTCGCACGTTTACCAATAATCAATTCGATTAGACATACGAAAAAGAACTTAATTTTTATACTTCGCAATAGCCAGTTATTAGTAGTACTGTACGAATATGGTCTTCGTGTTCCTCCTTGGACTTTGAGAATATCAGGATGTCATCGATGAAGACAATGACGAACTTGTCCAGAAATTCATGGAAGATTATGTTCATCAAATCCATGAACACTGCTGGAGCATTGGTCAGGCCGAATGGCATGACTACAAATTCGTAGTGTCCATATCGTGTATGGAAAGCAGTCTTGGCGATGTCCTGATCCTTAACCCGTAGTTGATGATAACCTGACCTAAGATCAATCTTGGAGAAGTGTTTGGCCCCTTGGAGTTGGTCAAACAAATCGTCTATACATGGCAGTGGATACCTATTCCTGATAGTAATCTTGTTAAGCTCGCGACAGTCTATGCAAAGACGCATACTGTCGTCCTTCTTCTGAACAAATAAGACCGGTGCGCCCCATGGAGATGCGCTCGGTCGAATGAAACCTCGTTCTAGGATTTCTTGCAGTTGATCCTTCAGCTCCTTTAACTCTATGGGAGCCATGCGATAAGGAGCCTTGGAAATCGGCTCAGGTCCTGGGATGAGTTCGATATTGAATTCCACTTCTCGTGTAGGTGGTATGCCCGGAAGTTCTTCTGGGAATACATCTTGGAATTATGACTCTATCGGCTGATCCTGTATTGATGGGGATTCAGCATCCATGTCGTGAACCGTGGCTAGATAACCCCCGCAGCCATGTGACAGTAGTGCACGCGCTTGCAGGGTAGATATGATTTGTAAAGACCTTCCGGGTACGAACCCATTGTGAATGTACTCTGGTGCATTAACATCACCGAAGATGACTCGATATGAATGGCAGTCTATGGTAGCATGATGCTTGGATAGCCAATCCATGCCCAAAATCATGTCAAAGTCATTCATGTCCAGCAGAAGTGCGTCAACAGGACGAACCTTATCGTCAAACTCTAGGGGAAGACTCTTGTACACATGGGTTATGCGTACAGAGTCTCTCAAAGGCGTGGAAATACTCAGTATATTATCTAGTGGCATGGGGAGTATCCTAATGTTCTTGGCATAAGCAGTACAAATGACTGAGTGAGTAGCATCCCTATCAAATAGAACACATGCAGCTTGACCATACATATAAAAGATTCCAGTGATGGTACCTGTAGACTTGTTGGCCTGATCTCGAGATGTCGTGTAGACTCGTCCCGTGGTAGGAGGCAGCTTGGTATCAGTATGTCCTTATGTGCCCTTCATTTCGCCCTTACGGCAGTCCTTCATGCGATGGCCAGGAAGACCACACTTGAAGCATGCGTCACTGTTGCGACGACATGGCCCTGGGTGCCTACGGTGGCAAGTAGAGCAAAGAGGATGAGTATACCCTCCAGCAGGTGCTCTGGCTGGCTGAGAACCTGATAAAACATTATACATGAGACATGACAACAGGGTACTAAGGACAATACGGATAATCGTAAGATTGAATACCAGTGATAGCTGGACGGCTAGGCTGTGAACCTCTTTGGTTCTGGTCCCTACCGTTTCCATGGTTCCTGGTAGAAGATTTGCTGAAGTGTCAGAATTATGAGTTATAACATGAAATCATAAGAAAATGCGTAAGTATTAGGACCTGCTGCCGTTGAAGTGTCCAGCGTTGTTACGGTAATTATCATTACCCCCACGCCTATCCGTAGCAGAACGGTCGTTAGTCTGACCGTTTCCCTTGGGCTGATTAGGCTGCTGCTGAGTAGCCGGCTGAGACCGGTCCCCAGTCTTCTGCCTGGAAGATACAATTTAAAAGTGAAACAATTCACATATATGAAAGAATACGGATTGGTCACCGCTTGAATATGAATGTTTACCTCTTGTCGGGTTTCTCAGCTTCCCCGAACTCATCTCTCTCATGCAACATCTCCAGCTTACGTGCCGCATCGGCCACTTGTGCTACTGTGTTGAATGTAGCACACACCAAGTTCTTTGCGACCGATGTGCGAAGAGCCCACCTAAAGTGGTGTGCCTGCTCTTCAGGAGTACCTGCCGCTACACCAAGGAAACCAACTAAGCGGAGAAAGCGCTGCATGAACTCGTTGCTATTCTCCCCAGCTCTCTGTTGGATCCCATGGTACTCCCTCTTAAGCTTGTCTTGCTCAGCCTTGGGAAATAACTGCTCCATCACCCTATCTCTGAACTGAGCCCATGTCAAACCAGCCACCCAATTATCACCTCCCTCGGACTGCTTCAATGCTAACCACCAATTTAACACATCGCCTTTGAACAGGTAACATGCCAACCTCGCCTTGGACACGGGGTCACACCCATAGCATCGAAGATCTTCTTGATGTGAGCCAACTAGCTTTCAGCTTCACTAGGGCTATCTGTTCTCTCGAAAGCTCACGGATGGAGCTTGTTGAATCTCTCCAGTCATATTGCCAATGTCACTGGAGGAGGAGGAGGTGCTTAGTCTTGTTGCTGATTGTTGGTAGCCTGAACCTCAGCCCTGATGTCATTCCTCAGTTGAGGAAGCAAAGCTTGCATTGTAATATAGAGATTTTATGTATCAATTAATGTTCGTTTTTCCTCGACTCACTCGAATTGATCTCAAATTTACGTGGATTAATTGTTTTTGGTGAAAACGTATTTTTTTGGTATTTTTAAAACTAAAAACTATATAATTAAAAAATATTTAATTAACTATTTTAAAACTTATTTAAATAAATTTGAAAACTAATTTTAAAATAAAACTTAAACTTAAATTTAAAACTAAAAACTTTAAATGAAATCTAAGTTTAAATAAAACTAAATTGAAAACTAATTTGAAATTATAAAAGTAATTAAAATAAAATATTTTTTTTCTTTTTATTTTTTTAAAACTTAATAAAAGTAAATAATAAAGAAAAACTTTTAATCAGTATTAATAACACTAAAACTTGTATTTAATTCAACAAACTGCCAGATTAAAATTACCTATATTAATTAAGTGAAGCAGAATAAAACATAAAAAGGGTACTAGCTAAGATGGTTATGGTGCTTGGTTGCTGAACAGGAGGTCCAGGGTTCGAGTCCGGTTAGGGACGGTTTTGCTATATTATTTTTTTGACTTTTTTTTGGAATTTAAAAGTAAACAGATAAATTGTATCTATTTTATGAGCAGTAATAATCAGCAAAACTACAAACCAAATAAGCGCAACAAATCAAATCAACTAATAAGCAGAAACAAAATAAGCAGATAAGAATGACAAATAAGGCAATAAAGCAAATATTCAAAAAAAACTAACATAAAATAAGCTAAAATAAATGAATAAGCAATAAGGCAGATAAGCAAATAAATCTAAATGAGCAACTAGAAGATAATCTAAAAACAACAATAAGTAGAAAAGATTCAAAACAGATAAATAAGCAAAATACCCTACGCATCAAATAAACAAACTGAACTCGTACCCGAAAGCAATCAGACAGATTATCTAATTCCAAAACCAAAATAAGCAAAACAGAGTCAAATAAGCCAACACCTAAACAAGCTATAAACCAAAATAAGCAAAGCTATAAGGCCAAAACCTAATCTGCTTAAAAATAAACACTACTCGAACCAAATAAACTAAAAATGATTAATAAACATAAGCAGAAAATTAAAAACTCAACTCAGAAACATTAACTAAACAATTTTAAGCAGATTCAAACTTAAACATATTAAAACAATAAGCAGATTAAAATCAAACTTAAAGCAGATTCCCAACAAATTAACTTAAATCTATAATTAACGAAAACAATAAAAAGGGAATAAACCTTGTGACGTAAATGTTGAGCAGAATGATGGCGCTGAGCCTCCTTAATGAGTAAACCAAAACTGAACACCACCTTAAATCATCAACCCGAATCATCACAAGATCTACTTGAACCAAGAACTAGATTTATATAATTTTCCTAGTGGGGGAAAATAATTCACCACTTATTATTTTCAACAATAATTAATTTAAAACAGATTAGAATTAAATTGAAATTATGTTAAATTAATTAAAGAGACAAAAATTAAACCGAATGTAAATTTTATTAATCACTGAAAATTAAATACAATACTTTAAAAAGAAAATTACAATATTAAATCTAATCTAATTTTGCAGAAATTAAAATTAAGAATAAAAAGTGCACAAAATAAATTACACATTGAAAGGGGTTTTTATAGGCAAACCCAAAGAAACCTTCTTCATGAAGTTTTGTGAGCCATCTTTAATCTCAGCCACTCTTTTCTTCTCTTTGTTCAATTTCTTCGATCCAACGGTTGTAATGGGTGTAAGTCACTCGGATTGCCAGCCTGGATGGGTGGTGTGCTTCTTGTATTTGTTTCTTGATGAGGTGGAATATAATTATTGGGGAATTCGTGTGTGATGAGTTGTTTCATCCAATCAGGATAGCGAGATTGGCCACGTGTGATTTGGACCACCATCTTCTACCTCCAAAATCTTGGGGGAATTAATCCCAAGTGTGTGAATCACACGTATTAATTAAAACTCCCAATTTTCTGTGGGTAATTTGTTTGATCTAAGGTGAATTAGTGAATTAGGGTTGGGTAAAAAATGGTGTCTGCGTATGTTAAGGTGAAAGAGAGAGTGAAAAGTTTTAAAAGTTTCTTGTTTGTATCGTAGCAGATGGGTTGGGTAAAACATTTTATAAAATGTGTGGTGAAAAACGTGTGAGGGTTGGTAAGTGTTTGAAGGTTTACCAAGAATTGGGTAAATAAATCTTTCCACTGATTTGTGTATTATCAGATGGGCTTTGGGCCCAAATTGATACTCCTAATCGTCCCTTTTCTATTGCACATGGGCTTTTGGCTAAGAAACGAATTTCCATCCGTGTTTTGATTTGCCAAATGGTCTTTGGCCCAAATACTCTTTTTGTAAATTGTTTTTGGGCCTCATGATCCGTTTTATGAATTGTAACCATCTTCTTAAATGGGCTTGTGGGCCCATTAAGCAAATGTGGGACCCACTAAGCCCGAAATCTTCGTAAATGATTAAATTCGCTAAAAACAAACTCGACATCGGCTTCCTTGATCATTTCTTCAATGTTTTATCGAATTTTGTCGGTTTTCGTGATCTTGAGATCACTTTTGGTCTTTGACGTTGTCTTCATCTCTTTCTTGGACTTTTCTTCTACATTTGACCGTGAAATCCCGTGTTTTCTTTCCTTTTGAACTTTTGTACCTATTTCACAAAAAAAACACAAAACCACGCGTAATTCTGACTTTTACGATATTATACACATGATTAGGTCTTGTTTTTCCTTGATTTTAGTGGCAAAAGGATAAGTGTTTACACATTTATTAAATCCCCTACACTTGACCATTGCAATGACCCCATGCAATGCATAGTTTTAAGGCATATAGTTACATTTTTCTCATAATTAACCCATCTTGGCCTTTATTAAGATATACTATTACTACTACGGTGAAAAGATGAAAACTTTAAAGGAAACAAAAGTTATAACAATTTTAACTTGGAAATTATTTGATGGAAGAAACTCGTCAAGAAATCTAAGACTTAGATTAGGGCTTTGGTGTCATGAATATTAATCACCCTCAAGTTTCACGTTCCCCATACCAAGCTTAAAAACGAGATCATTGTTTACCGTAAGTACTCAAGTTAAAACCACTCATATAAGATTATTGTGTAATACTCTTTCTCCAATTCCTACGTTGTATCTCTAGATTTTATTTATTGTCATTTACCCGTAGGCTCATTTGACTTATTTGATAATTATTAGTCCAAAAATGAAGGCCAAACGGTGCAAACCCGATACTCAAAACCTAACCTTGTCCTCAAATACGTTGTCACTAAAGTAAGCCCACATCAAGGATGATTTAACACGATTTGGGGAATAAATTCCTGGACCCAAAATTTGGCCAATAGTACTACTTTATTAATTATTCCTCCAAAGTCATGTAGACTTTATGTAGAGTTTAGCAAGTTCACATCATATACCCTTAGGCTCTTTAAGATGTAAAAATGCTCCTCATCTATTGTCCACGCCCTAAGGCTCCTTGAACGATAAACGAGGGAATTGATTTTTGATCAATTTTTATTCAACACTTACCATGCCATACACCCTAAGGCTCTAATGACAAGGTTCGTGCTACATGCCCCATACCCTAAGGCTCCTTGAGGTCATGTTTTAATCTTATTCTTTCTTATTTATGATATATATATATATAGTAGGTCAAATTCCTCGGTCCCATGGTCTGAATACCTCCTACTTAGTGGTTATGAGCCACCTTAGTCGGAAGTCCACAACGTTGGCACCCTCAATATGTTCATGCTCTAATTACAAGGAGAATAAAGATTTGGCTAAGAGTTAAGATATCGAATCGACACCACAAAAATCCTCATTTATTAAGCAATTAAATATACAAACGGGAAGAAAGAGCCACAAAAACTCATATAAATAAGAATTAACCCTTAAACTTATTATCAACTCTATCATCTCTCGTTCTCCACAATTTAAAATCTCAAGGAATGAGACTCGTGGATGCTTAGCGTAATAAACCAATTAAGGTCCATATGGTTAAGGATACTAGCTAGAGTAAACTTGGATAAGTAAACTCGGGTTGAGTCAAAATATTCACGACGGGCCTAATATATCAAAGATATCTAAACTTGTTAAAACCATTTTATTTATTTATTTATTTTTGACTTTATTATTGAAATAGAAAATATAACTAAGATGCGATGACAAAAGGAAAGAAAATAAATGGGAATACTACTAGGCCAAAATAGATCAAAAATTTGAAAAACGTTTGAAATTTTTTTAAATTTTCCGGTTAAATAGGGTCAAATTCATGGAAAAGCCCACTAAAATTCGATAAAGTCCCCCTACACTTAATATAAACATTGTCCTCAATGTTTAAGCATGTGGGAGAATAAATTCCCCTACACTTAGGACATTGAGTACGTTGTTTAACTCGAGCTAAGGAAAGGACAACTAAACTGATTACATTTATTCGTCTTATTTATATACAAGATTGAATCAAAATAGCAAAAACTTATCGAAGGAACCGAGTACACGGGAAACACGGGAACACGGGTCGCGTCAAAAATACCAAAAGTTGATCATTAAAGCTCATGTCCCTGCACAACATCACAACACAAACAACCTACTTGCCCCCCCCCCCCCCCTACACTTATTGGTGGAAATGGGTGAAGGTGAAAAAGGGTGGAAAGGATGGAAAAAGGTAAAAATCTAACCTAGTTATACGATGCTTGATTTATTTAACACGAGTCTCTAGCTCGACTCGAATTCCCGAATGTCATCATTCAAATGGGAAAATCATGGAAAAAACCGAGATTTCCAAGGGAGGAAAATCTCTCCATGATAAAGGGGGTGAAGCAAAGTCATATAAGGAATACCCCATGAAAATCCACCCGGGTTAAACATATAATTTCCATCACAAAATGAAATAAACCCCGAGGTGGTAAAATCACACAAGGCAAAGAAAAGTGGGGTATCCTTTGGCAAAAGTCTCTCATAAGGAAGGGTAAGGTGATTTGGAAATGATAGCACGAAAGTCTCTATTCCGGGATCAAAAACCGGTTCCTTAACGGGAAAATAGCAAGAGGTGTGGACATTAAAGTTCAAAATGTCATTTTGATCCAAAGTGGGGGAGTCGTCCTCTTCCAAACTCGATGTGAAAACATAAGTATCATCGGAGTCATAGGAAAACTCATCCTCGTGAGGAAAATAGGAATTTAGAAAGATATCTAAATCCTCCTCAAATGGAATATCCTCTAAAATAGGGGCAACCTCTAAAGGTGGAGGATCCTTTTCAAAAGTCGTAACCCCTAATTTAGGAATATAAGAGTCAAATGGAGACTCAACAATAGGAGAATCTCTCATAGAGATAATAGGATCATTAGGCTCACTAGGTGTCTCGTCAAAACCCAAAGAAATGAGATCACTTAAAGAAGTGTCGTCATCATAGTCATCGTAGATTGGGGTATCAAAGATTGGAGGTTCTAAAGGTGTTTCCCTATGATCGAAAGGAAAGTGAGCCCTTGAAGATATGTCATCACTATAGGTGTCATAGAGTGGGGTATCCTCAAAATCCGAAGTAGAATGATCACTTAAGGAAGAGACATCACTAAAACTAGTTTCCTCATTTTCTTCAAAAAATGGGTTATCATTTGAAGTTTCAAAAAATGGATTTGAATGTACCACAAAATCATTAAGGTTAAACTTTTTAGTTTCAAAAGGATTGATAAAACTTTCTTCATTATCAAAATTAAGCACATCAATCATATTGACCGATTCTTTTTCATTTGATTTATTCACCATTTTCCCTATTTTAAACACTTGTTGATCATTTCCAACCCTAAGAATTAATTCCCCTTCGACAACATCAACTAAAGCTTTTCCAGTTCTTAAGAACGGTCTACCAAGTATTAACGGAATACGAGGATCCATCTCATAGTCGACTACAACAAAGTCCACGGGAAAAGTGAATGTACCAACTCGAATAAAAACGTCTTCGGCAATACCAACGGGGTATGCAAGAGTTCTATTTGCTAACTCGAGAGTCATGCGAGTCGGTACAAGGTCGGGTAATGATAATCGTTTCCATACCGAGAGTGGCATAAGATTGATGCTAGCGCCGAGATCCGCTAAAGCCATACAATCGTCAATTTGAGGAAACGAGCAAGGTAACACGAATCGTCCGGGATCTACTAGCTTTTCGGGAAGCTCTTTGAGAAGAATCGCGGAACAATTCTCATTTAAACGGGTGTTCACGAGCTCAACCATTTTTTCTTTCTTATTAAGCAAATCTTTATACATTTTGACAAATTTTGGCATTTCAGCAAGTGCTTCAATAAGGCTTATGTTAACATTGACGTTGGAAATCATTTTCAAAAACTTGGAAACATGAACGTCATCTTTGGTGAGCACTTTAGCCTTGTTCAATCTAGAGGGATAAGGGATATTGGGTTTAGATGGTGAAGGTTGAGAAGGAGAAGGACTCGCTTCTTGAACAACCTTTGGGTTAGGCTCTTTGGGCAATGGAGAACTAGTACGAAGTGGTAGTGGGAGGAATCACCGGAGGGGGAGTAGGATTACTCATTATGATCTTCGGGCCTTGTCTCTCCTTTATGGGCGAAGAGATGGAAGGTCCCACTAAAGTGGCTCCACTTCGAGTAGTGATAGCACTCACATTAGCACGAGGGTTAATCTTGGTATTAGAAGGTAAGGCTCCTTGGGGTCGAAGGGCTTGAATTATTGTCAGAAATTTCTTATCGGTCGATTCTTGCATCTCTCTCATAATTCGCTCATGGTCGGTCAATTTTTGTAGAACCAAGTCCATTTGAGGATTATGCAAGTTCATTTGATTATACCCTTGATAGGAAAACCTTGATTAGGAAAACCTTGGTTTTGATATTGAGGTTGAAAACCGTTGTTATTATGAAAACCTTGGTTATTATTTTGAAACCCTTGATTTTGACCATTAAAATTCCCTTGATTTGCATTCCCTTGAAAATTACCCATTTGAGGACCTTGGTTCCTATTTTGGTTTTGGGTATTTTGGGCGGGTGGGGGTGGTCTTTGTGGAGCTACCAAACCCGGGGGAGCCAAATAATTAGTACTCTTATAAGACAAATGGTTAACATCGACATTAGGTTTGAATTGAACCCTCTCATTAGCATTGGTACTATAAGCACAAACTTGTTGTTGTTGATTCTAAACCTTGTCACAATTAAAATACGAATGTGGTCCACCACAAGTCTCACACGTTTCACTAGTTTCTTTCAAGGCATTAACTTGACCATTGAGGGCTTGGGTTTTTAGAGCAATTGATTCAACAAGCGACGTAAGCTTATCATTCTCTTATCATTCTCACTAGAACTAGCACTTGCCATAGTAGCCCTAACACTCTTGGTTTGCACTTTAGCCTTATTTTCAATTATGGCCCAAGCCTCATTCATGGATTTCACAAGAATATTGCCCCCCGCGGCACTATTAAGTGAGTATTGGTCATTAAGAGTTAAACCATTGTAAAACGTATTGATTTGATGCACTTTAGTGAAACCGTGTTGTGGACATTTTCTTAAAAGCTCTTTAAATCGATCCCAAGACTCACTAAAATTTTCCCCATATTTTTGTTCAAAGGTAATGATGTCATTCCTTAAAGAGGTGGTCCGTGATGGTGGAAAAAAGTAGTTAATGAACTTGGTATCTAAATCAATCCATGTAGTAATACTTTGGGGTGGTTCCTTATCAAGCCAAATCCGGGCTTGTCCCTCGAGGGAAAAGGGAAAGAGTTGTAAACGAATAGCCTCTTGTGGCACCCCATTGTATTTCACCGTATTAGTCAAATGGATAAATCTCTTGATGTGATCATGGGGGTCATCTTGGGAAGGACCCAAAAATGGTGTAGCAAAAACCATTTGAATAAAACCCGTTTTGATTTCAAAATTATTTGCTCCAATGGCGGGGAGAACGATAGCGTCATCGTTTCCCTCAATGTGAGATTGTAGAATCTTGATCATAGGTCGGTTATCTGTTGCCATCGTATTGTCGAAAGCGCGATTCTATGGATCGGCTTGAATGACGGTCTTTTTGTTTTTCATCTTCTTCTTTTTGGAAGAATTAGAAGTATTTGGTACACCAATTGGTATGTATGTACGCGCACGAGTGCGCATACGATTAAAACTTTGGAATGAGGTAGGAAACCTCGGTCGACTTTGAGAGGAAAAGGATTATCCCTCTCGAGGTGTAATATGAAAAATCTACAAAAATATATACTTAATACTAATTGAGTTGGCAAACCAATAATCGGTCGTCCCTCTCAATATACGCACAAGCAAGCGGGGAAACGAGGTGGCACAAAGCACTTAAAAATCATTTTCCTTAGACGGCCTTTTATAGCGCGTCGCCTTATACCCACCTTATAGTTTGTTTATATCGAGTTCAAACGACTTACTAGTATTTATCTATTTTGCCTTTTTATTTTGTTTAGGATGCGAATACAATAGTTAGGTGAAGAAATCCCAACTAAGGCCTTATTTGAAAAGTAGGTAAATTAATGTTCTACGTAATATAATATAGTAAAAGAAAAATCTTTTTGTATTTTTTTAGAAAAATATATATTCACAATAAAAACGAAAGAAATCGAACTAAGAAAAATAACACTAATACGTAATATTTTTGGTGTAATACTTTTAGGAAAAAGTATTACTTTTGTATTTTCTAAATTTTTTTTGGTGCAAATCTTAGGAAAGAATTTGCTTTTGTGATTTTTTAATTATTTTTTTTTTGTATTTTTAAGTTTTTTATTTTTTTTTATGTTTTTGATTTTGTTGCAAGAAAATTAACGTTCAAAATGAACGGATCCCAAAATCTAAACGTCTCACGAAATCTTCAATCGTAACGAGCGAAGCGGCAGCGGCGCCAATTTAATATAAAGATTTTATGTATCAATTAATGTTCGTTTTTCCTCGACTCACTCGAATTGATCTCAAATTTACGTGGATTAATTGTTTTTGGTGAAAACGTATTTTTTGGTATTTTTAAAACTAAAAACTATATAATTAAAAACTATTTAATTAAATATTTTAAAACTTATTTAAATAAATTTGAAAATTAATTTTAAAATAAAACTTAAACTTAAATTTAAAACTAAAAACTTTAAATCACATCTAATTTTAAATAAAACTAAATTGAAAACTAATTTAAAATTATAAAAGTAATTAAAATAAAATATTTGTTTTCTTTTTATTTTTTTAAAACTTAATAAAAGTAAATAATAAAGAAAAACTTTTAATCAAAATTAATAACACTAAAACTTGTATTTAATTAAACAAACTGCCAGATTAAAATTACCTATATTAATTAAATGAAGCATAATAAAACACAAAAAGGGTACTAGCTAAGATGGTTATGGTGCTTGGTTGCTGAACATGAGGTCTAGGGTTTGAGTCCGGTTAGGGACGGTTTTGCTATATTATTTTTTTGACTTTTTTTTGGAATTTAAAAGTAAACAGATAAATTGTATCTGTTTTATGAGCAGTAATAATCAGCAAAACTACAAACCAAATAAGCGCAACAAACCAAATCAACTAATAAGAAGAAACAAAATAAGCAGATAAGAATGACAAATAAGGCAATAAAGCAAATATTCAGAAAAAACTAACATAAAATAAGCTAAAATAAATGAATAAGCAATAAGCCAGATAAGCAAATAAATCTAAATGAGCAACTAGCAGATAATCTAAAAACAAAGAATAAGTAGAAAAGATCTAAAACAGATAAATAAGCAAAATACCCTACGAATCAAATAAACAAACTGAACTCGTACCCAAAGCAATCAGACAGATTATCTAATTCCAAAACTAAAATAAGCAAAACAGAGTCAAATAAGCCAACACCCAAACAAGCTATAAACCAAAATAAGCAAAGCTATAAGGCCAAAACCTAATCTGCTTAAAAATAAACACCACTCGAACCAAATAAACTAAAACTGATTAATAAACATAAGTAGAAAATTAAAAACTCAACTCAGAAACATTAACTAAACAATTTTAAGCAGATTCAAACTTAAACATATTAAAACAATAAGCAAATTAAAATCAAACTTAAAGCAGATTCCCAACAAATTAACTTAAATCTATAATTGACGAAAACAATAAAAAGGGAATAAACCTTGTGACGTAACCGTTGAGCAGAAGGATGGCGTTGAGCCTCCTTAATGACTAAACCGAAACCGAACACCACCTTAAATAATCAACCCAAATCATTACAAGATCTACTCGAACCAAGAACCAGGTTTATATAATTTTCCTAATGGGGGAAAATAATTCACCACTTTTTATTTTCAACAATAATTAATTTAAAACATATTAAAATTAAATCGCAATTATATTAAGTTAATTAAAGAGACAAAAATTAAACCGAATGTAAATTTTATTAATCACTGAAAATTAAATACAATACTTTAAAAAGAAAATTACAATATTAAATCTAATCTAATTTTGCAGAAATTAAAATTAAAAATAAAAAGTGCACAAAATAAATTACACATTGAAAGGGGTTTTTATAGACAAACCCAAAGAAACCTTCTTCATGAAGTTTTGTGAGCCATCTTTAATCTCAGCCACTCTTTTCTTCTCTTTGTTCAATTTCTTCGATCCAACGGTTGTAATGGGTGTAAGTCACTCGGATTGCCAACCTGGATGGGTGGTGTGCTTCTTGTGTTTGTTTCTTGATGAGGTGGAAGATAATTATTGGGGGATTCGTGTGTGATGAGTTGTTTCATCCAATTAGGAAAGGGATATTAGACACGTATGATTTGGACCATCATCTTCTACCTCCGAAATCTTGGGGGAATTAATCCCAAGTGTGTGAATCACACGTATTAATTAAAATCCCCAATTTTCTTTGGGTAATTTGTTTGATCTAAGGTGAATTAGTGAATTAGGGTTGGGTAAAAAATGGTGTCTGCGTATGTTAAGGTGAGAGAGACAGTGGAAAGTTGTAAAACATTCTTGTTTGTATCGTAGCAGACGGGTTGGGTAAAACATTTTATAAAATGTGTGGTGAAAAACGTGTGAGGGTTGGTAAGTGTTTGAAGGTTGACCAAGAATTGGGTAAATAATTCTTTCCACTGATTTGTGTATTATCAGATGGGCTTTGGGCCTAAATTGATACTCCTAATCGTCCCTTTTCTATTGCACATGGGCTTTTGGCCAAGAAACGAATTTCCATCCGTGTTTTTATTTGCCAAATGGGCTTTGGCCCAAATACTCTTTTTGTAAATTGTTTTTGGGCCTCATGATCCGTTTTATGAATTGTAACCATATTCTTAAATAGACTTGTGGGCCCATTAAGCAAATGTGGGACCCACTAAGCCTGATATCTTCGTAAATGATTAAATCCGCTGAAAATGAACTCGACATCGGCTTCCTTGATCATTTCTTCAAATTTGTTTCGAATTTTGTCGGTTTTCGTGATCTTGAGTTCACTTTTGGTCTTTGACTTTGTCTTCGTCTCTTTCTTGGACTTTTCTTCCACATTTGACCGTGAAATCCCCTGTTTTCTTTCCTTTTGAAGTTTTGTACCTATTTCACAAAAAAAACACAAAACCACGCGTAATTCCGACTTTTACGATATTAAATACATGATTAGGTCTTGTTTTTCCTTGATTTTAGTGGTAAAAGGATAAGTGTTTACACACTTATTACATTGTAGCTTGGATTGCTGCATTGAGTTGTTCCTGTCCGCGTGTGAGAACCATTTGACAGTATAACATAAAATACATGATTAAACTGATAAAAACATAAAATATATATTCATGAAAAAAAATTATACCAATAAATCAAGAGAAAAAATTTATGCAAGAAAATTTGTACATGAATGCATGATGCAGTTTTATGAAAACTTTTGTATGCTCGAGAGTGAACGTCTATGGCCAGTTCACCCAAAATAAAAGACATGGCGAGGGGACGCCTATGGGTCGGTCCCAAAAAAAGTTTCGATAAAACACATGCGACTAAATAGGGCCAGTCATGTACCAACCATTACTTAGTCATAAACTTGAGACAATGACATATATATGTATGCATGAAAATGATGAATGCATGAAAACCGACTGTCAGTTCTAGAAAGACCATAGTGACTACCCACTAATCAAAGGTCATGTTTTGAGAGCCTACAGGTCGAAGCCTTGGCTCTGATACCATAATTGTAACACCCTATTTTGATAAATGGAATGTCACGCGTAATTATGGCGTGTCATCAAAGAATACAAGGATAAATGTCTAAATCATTACATGACCATAAAAAGGAAATACCAGAATCAAACATCGGTAGTCCAAAAGTAAAGCTCATCACACACAAACATAAGTACTGTAAATGAAAGGACTAAACAATGTCCATGGAAAGAGTATCAAAGTATATATAATGCATAAAGTAAAGAAAGGCTAGAAAGCTTCCAGTCCATATGCACGTACGCCTAAAGTCTACGAGCGTCCCTGAGTACCTGCCGTTTTGGGAACATGAAAAGGAAAACGGCTGAGCAATACGCTCAGTGCACGGATGTACAATAAAGCATGAATAATATACGCATAAAATCATATAACATCGGAAGAAACTAAGTCCTGGATAACCCGGTTAAGTCTTAGTAAAACTGGTTTTATAGTTTGAAAAGCCTTATGTTTATCTTGTAAAAACTGTTTAACATATTTTACCATTAGCCAATATAGGTCATGAAAATCAACGTGCATGAATACTTGGAGGGGTGACCTCATCATGCAAATTAGAGGGGCTACTTCTAATTTAATATACTGGCTTTTGGGTAGGAGGGATCAGCTCCTTGTGAAGGATGCAAAGCACACACCACATTCACACTGAGTAATCTGCTGAAAAACATGTAACTAGGATGCACCCATACGCCCCACATGATAAATATAATAATATGGCCAAAAGCTGAAGGGGCGCCACGAGCAATCACTCCGCCGTGGGGAAGTCATAACACTAGTGCCTCTAGTGTTATGGTTATGGTACCTCCATAACTAGGTGAAAATGGGCATGCATGTATATGGCTTTAGGTATTCTAATTACACATAAGCAATAAAAAATATATAAACTTATACTATAGGAAAACAGTTGGCTGCATACGGGGAATCCTAATAAGGAAGGAATGTCCATACTCAAAGGATGAGAATCTGTACCTTATGTCCAGTGAACGAAGAAGACGAACGGAAGAGAGTCATACTTCGGTATCACTAATGCTACATAAATACATACGTGTATAAGTATCTGATTACTGAATACATAACAGGTTTTATATCATGTCTTAGATTGTTTTATATGCTCATGTCATGTTTTACTGTTTTATGCTTTATATTGTGTTTATCATATATTCTGACTATTTTGATTAAGTATTACTTGTATTTCATATATTATTATACTTGTTGTGTAATAATAAGTAACTTTCTAAAAATAGCAGGTTTCCTAAAGTTTCCAAAAATAGAAAGTTATCAAAAATAGAAAGTTTCCAAAAATAGAAAGTTTCAAAAAATAGAAAGTTTCCAAAAATTGAAAGTTTCTAAAAATAGAAAGTTTCCAAAAATAGATTTACCGCTTAAAATATATAAGTTTCTAAAAATAGAAAGTTTCCATAAATAGATTAGCTGCCTTAATTAAATAAGTTTCTAAAAATAGAAAGTTTCCATAAATAGATATAAGCTGGTTAAATAATATAAGCTTAAGTGTTTTCTGATTATTATTCTAAGTCATGTGATTATAAAGTATAGTTTATTAATTATAACATGTAAATTAAATAAACTATAGGTTAAAAGTATTTAATTAAATATAACATGATTTTAATTAAATAAAGGTAAAATACTTAGTTTAAAACATGTATTATTACCTATTAATAATATAACCTAAGTCATGTTAATTATATAATTATAAGTCATGGTTTTAAATAATTAATTAATTATAAAGTCTAATTAAATATAAATACTTGGGTTAAAATTCATGAACTAGTAATTAAATTTATAACCTAAGTCATGTACATTAAATTAATCATGTCATGTTTTATTAATTTAATGTAAGTCTAAAACATAAGTAGTGAAAATCATAAACCTTGAAAAATGATGTTTCATGAACCGGACCCGTGACTAAAAACCATGAACCGGACCCGTAACTATCGTCATAACCTGAACCACGTCAGGTTTCCCTTGGTTTTGCTGTTGCCGTGGGACCACCATCACCATACCGAGACCATATGGTCTCGGTGGTGTGTAATAAGCCAAGCCGAGACCCCCATGGGGCTCGGTTAGGCGTCGGCTAGAAACAAAACACCCCTAAAACCCATGTTTAATTTACCCCATGATCATTAACATGTTTAAATAATTGTTTTTAATTAGTTTTTAAAACATCATGATTTTATGTGATTAGTTAAAATCAAACATAAAAGAAAAGGGTTAAAAAGTTATACCGAATACGTGGATCAAATAAGGATGAACACACACGAATCCTTGCACAATTTCCATGATCAAAATCAACCCGAAACACCCTTGTGGTGTCCTTGAATCCGGCGGCCAAAGAGGGAAGGAAGAAAAGATTTAGGGTTTTTAATTATTTTCTTATTTTGTGAAAAGTGAAACATGTTTTACCCCTAATTCCATACTTAGTAAATTTTGCATGGGCTAAGCCCATGTTTCTATGTATGCCGCGGGTAGGGGGCCCCACATGGGGTAACCCGTACTTTTCTCGTGTCTAAATATTATAGTGTGTTCTCGTGTTTTATCGTGTTCGTGTTTTACGTGTTCTAATTAATTACTGATCGTGACTTAATATATTTATTCGTGTTCGTAATAAATATATATACGTAAATAATATTAGCTCGTGATTAAATTATGTTCATGATTTCATGATCGCATGTTCGTGATTATAATTATTATTGGAATAATTATCGTGTGTTCATACGTAATAAATAGTTATCGTGTTCTAACACGTACGTAATACTTGAAATTCTTATACGTGAAACGTAACATGCTATATAAGGAAAGTTCTAATCATGTACGTACGATCTAAAGGGTACTATTCATGATAAAAGCATGCGAGTTTTATAGCTAATGATTCGATTGATGGTGAGTTGCATCTGCTTGGTGACAGAAAAACAACAAGACAGTATAATGCCCCGACAGTTTCGGAAGTGGCAACCCTAATTACAAACGATTTCGATGATGGGAACCTACAAGGGATATCGTTATAAACGCAAAACATACTGGCCCAAAAAGAATTTCTGAATTACATCCATCCTACATGGCGCTCCAGTATCCATTGTACCCTTACGGAGAAGATGGGTATCATGATAAGATATCTTATCATACAAATACGGGGACACGGAAAAGTACCCGTGGATATGTAACGATGAAAGAGTACTACTCATATGTAATTCAGTAAAGAAATGATCCAGGGAATACTTTTTTACGTGGAGGGCGTTTGTTCCAGCAATATTTAGTGGACGCCTTCACTGCGGTTGAAGAATAGCGACTTAAATGGACAAGGAACAATCAGGATACCTTGCGCGTAGATCTCTATAATAATGTTTGTGATGCTGTCACA
The DNA here is from genome assembly GCA_025667525.1 of Glebionis coronaria. Taxonomy (NCBI): domain Eukaryota; kingdom Viridiplantae; phylum Streptophyta; class Magnoliopsida; order Asterales; family Asteraceae; genus Glebionis; species Glebionis coronaria. The sequence goes on along the minus strand of CM046880.1, from coordinate 285,522,777 downwards.
AGAGGCGACACAAATGCTACAGGTTTGGGGAAAATAATCGTATTACCAAGCAGTTTTACTGGAGGTCCGAGGTATATGATGCAAAACTACTAGGAAGCTATGGCCCTATGTCGAGTATATGGAAATCCAGATTTGTTCATCACGTTTACCTCTAATCCTAAGTGGGCTGAGATTACTGAGATGCTCCTAAATGTGCCCGGCCAAAAAGCACATGATAGGCCAGAAGTTGGGACACGAGTGTTTAAGATGAAGCTATCTGAATTATTAAATGATATAACCAAAAACAAATATTCGGCGAGAGTTGTGCATGTATTTAACACTTTTCCATAATATTGTTGCCTAAATATTCACACGTTTATGATTAGATGTTTTAAACGGTTAGCAAACAACATTTTGCAGTTGTATATGTTATTGAATTCCAAAAGCGTGGGTTACCACATGCACACATATTGCTATGGCTTGAGGAAGATTACAAGTGCAAGACGAGGGATCAGATTAATGATTTAATATCTGTAGAACTCCCATGTCCAATCAATGACCCTTTCGGGTACAATGTTGTTACCGAATACATGTTACATGGGTCGTGCGGTAAGGATGCTAAGTATGCTCCTTGCCATGTGGAGGGTAAATGTTCAAAACATTATCCTAAGCCATTCTTTGCAGAAGAGATAATAAGATTGTTTTTAAAAAGGGGAAGGTTGTATATGACAACAGAAATGTGGTTCCTCACAATCGTTACCTGCTTCTTAAATACAAAGCGCACATAAATGTAGAATGGTGTAATAGGTCCAAAGCAATTAATTACTTATTCCAGTACTTAAATAAGGGACCTGATAGAGCTACCATTGTCATTCAAGAGAATGTACATAATGGTAATCATGTGACGACTGAGCAGGTGACTGAAGTTGATGAGATCAAAAATTATCTAAATTGTAGATATCTGGCTCCATGTGAAGCCGTTTGGCGTCTTTTTTCCTTTGATATTCATTATTCATACCCTTCAGTAATGACAATGAATTTTCACCTTAAAAATCAGAATCCCGTTACATTGTGTGACTCTGAAAGTTTACCGGCTTTGCTAGAAAAGGAAGGCATTGACGTCACCATGTTTACAGATTGGTTTAAATTGAATGAACTCGATGAAGATGCCCGTACACTTACTTATGCATAGATACATGAACATTATGTGTGGCAAGATAGGCTAAAACTATGGCAACCGCGAAAACAGCGAAAAGTTATTGGCCGAATAGTTTACTCTAGCCCAGCATCCGGAGAACGGTACTATCTCAGAATGGTACTTAATGTTGCTAGAGGGCCAGAATCATATGAGGAACTAATGTCTGTTAATAACAAAGTATATGGAACATTCAAGGAAGCATGTTTTTCCTATGGGTTACTTAGCGATTACAAGGAATGGACTAATGCTATATCTGAGGCAGGTGTGTGGGCTTTTGGTCCACAACTGCGTGACATATTTGTTACGATATTGTTATTATGCGAGGTGAGTAGACCCCTGAAACTTTGGGAACAAAACTGGGAACTTTTGTCTGAAGATATCCTCCACAAAGAAAGGAAACTTTATAACTATCCTGAATTGCAGTTGACGCCTGAACAACTTCAAAACTATTGTTTGATTGAAATCCAGGAACTATTGAATCGAAATGGAAGGTCTTTGGTATATTTTCAAGATCTTCCAAAGCCTAATCCAAAGTTACTAACGAATACAGACAATCGGTTAATCAGGGAAGCTCTTGCATTTGATATGCAAAAGAGTAAGGTTGGACATGAGAGACTTCACTCATTGTTAAACCCCGAACAAAGATTAGTTTATGAGGATGTCATTGACTCCGTGCATAATAAAAGGTAAGTTCTACTTTCTTTATGGCCCTGGCGGGACCGACAAGACTTTTGTATACAATACTATCATTGCACGATTAAGATCAGAAAGAGGGATTGTACTTGCTGTTGCGTCCTCAGGTTAATCGTCATATTGGTGTTTGAAACTATATTATTATGGAATTCTAAAGGAAATTATATGGGTTAATGTCTGTTTGTGTCGCTGTTGCAACATGTATTGCTTCATTATTCCTCCCAGCAGGGCGCACCGCCCATAGCAGGTTTGTAATACCGCTTGAATTATTAGAAAACAACACGTGTGGCATAAAGCAGAATACGCATTTGGCGGCGTTAATGCAAGAAGTTCAGCTAATAATTTGGGATGAAGCCCCGATGACTCAGAAATTCGCTTTTGAGGTATTGGACAAAACTTTAAAACACATATTGGGATACAAACAACCAGCAAACAGAGACGAGATCTTTGAAGGCATGACGATATTGCTGGGAGGGGACTTTAGGCAAATATTGCCTGTGATACCAAAAGGCAAAAGGGCCTATATAGTTCAATCATCCATAAACCGATCGGAACGTAGCATACGAGTCAATGAATATTATGCAAACGGGGATATTGACACACGAAAATAGGAATTTAATAGATGGGTTTTAGATGTGGGGGATGGGAAAATCCCAGCGAAAATTAAGGACTGTGAAGATGAAGCGACATGGATTGATATTCCTGAAAGGTTCCTTATTAAATCATGGAATTGCCCAATTGAGCAGATTGTTGCAGAAACATACCCAGGGTTTACGCACGTCAAACAGACGGGGAATATCTTAAAGAAAGGGTAATTTTAACTCCGATAAATGACGATGTTGACAAGATTAACAAATATATGTTTGATAAATTAGATATTTTTAAAGCATCAACAGATACGTTAGATTAACACAGCCTATACCCTATTGAATTTCTGAATTCATTAAACTTTTCAGGTATGCCTCTGCACGCTCTTGCTCTGAAAAAAGAACTACCTATAATGCTGTTGCGAAATATTAACCCAAGCCAAGGACTATGTAATGGGACTCGATGATTATCATAGATCTTGGTCAGTTTGTTATTCAAGCCAGAATACTGACTGTGTAGGCAATTGTAACACCCCCAAATTTATACAACTCAGTACAGCGGAAGACTAGTTGGTGTTACGGGATAGCACATTACTCACATCATAGAACGCATAAAAATCGCGTCGTTTATTTATAAGGCATTTCCATTCATAATTGTCAAAGTTACATCGGTCCCAAGTCATTACATTTCATACAAAGTTTTACAAAGTATTTGAATGGAAAAATATTGTTTAAGTGCGGGCCATGAATTCTTGTCGTCTTCCCGAGAATTACCTTCAAGTACCTGAGATAAAACATGTTAAAAGAGAAGGTCAGCGATAATGCCGAGTGAATTCATAGAGTTTAATAAATTCCATCAATATAACTTTGGTATAAAATTAGTACCAAAAATCAATTCGTACAAATCATTGTATTAGGCCGTAAAATAGCCAAAAATCATTTTATACAAATCTTTGTAATAGGCCATAAAATAGCCAAAGTCATTTTATATAAATCCTTATCGAAAATCATAATATAGGCATTTGCCTTAAAAATTATTATACGAGCCAATGTCGTAAAAACATCATACAATACGTCATATGACGTTGTATGAAAACAAAAACCGTTATATGAATATGGTTACGAAAACCAAAACACAAACATAATATCAATAGTATGACCCTGTATTGCTAGTCAGGCAATACATCGTAATTCGAAGCGTCTAATAGTATTTCATTAGTTTTTGGATTATTATAAGCCGCATGACATTGTTACCTTACTAAACCAACAACGGGTAGCTAACCCGATACAAATTTTGCCCATATAAAGTAGCGTGTCGTCACAAAGGTCACGCTATGGAAATCTTCTCATACATAAATTCGCTTACCAATCAATGTGGCACGACGGGGATCAACCGTCAAGGCGCGAACTGGGGTGATCGTCCCCAAATAGTACTATTAAATGCATAAGCGTCTACCAACTCCCGGTAGTTCACAATTCATGTTAATGGGACTTTTAGTGACATAACCTAACTTTAATAATCCATTTTATTTCATCTATCGGGTCCATTAATCATTTATCGGGTCATACAATCGGGTCATTCAATCATTCGGGTCAAAAATCAATAAACAAACAATCGGGACAAATGGTGTCCTATTTTGTAAAAGATAACATGTTATCTCCCCCGCGGGTTTATAAAACATTTATAAAAACATTTAAAAGAGTGTGAGGCTATAAACTCACGTTGATGTGGGAAGGCGGGTTATCAGCAATTCGGACGTACGATACGTGCTTCAATCACGGAAACCTAGACAAATAATAATCGGTCTTAGACGTTTGTCCAATGACTTTATAAAAATACCAATTATGTATACATATGATGATTTTGTACATATGATGATGATCAAGTGGGTTTACATATTCTCGTTTACTCATTTTAGAGTTGTGTGTCGATAACTTTTATACTAGTTTACTAGTTTTACCCATTTACGTGTCTTAAGTCCAAATAAGCTTATTATAAGTTATTTAACTTATTTTAATCCATTTTTTTAATTATATTATCAGTACATACACTTTCAAGTTGGGCCCAAATGGGTTAAGCCCAATAAGTTCTTTTTATGGGTGTTTATCTTATTTAGTCCAATTATTAGTCCAATATGTTTATTTAGCTCGTAAATGTCCGTATTTCTTATAGTTCGGGTTTTATCGGTTTTTACTTGTATTAGTTACCTATACATCAGTATATGACTTTTATAAACTTTACATTAGACGGGTTTGGTCGTCTAAGTTTCATTTGGCGAAAAACGTTAATTTTACGACGATAGCCGAAAAAGTCGTAAAAATCAAGTTTATAGTTTTTATTACTTATAAATATTATTTTACCACCATTTATATAATTTAACCATTTAATTAACCTTTTATACATTTATATAAATAAGTTTTATAAGTTAGTGGGCTTATACTTTCACATTTTATACATTATAATGTGAGTGCTTATATAATAATAATAAACATTATTTCCAAAAATCTGATTTTTATCTTCACTTTCACCAAAACTGCCATATCTTGAGTTCTATATGGAGATAGAAGCTCAAATTTTTATCACATAAACTACATGATATGTGCTACATTTAACTCTCCTATAGCTACTGTTGAATCATCCTTTAAGTATTTTATAAAAATCGTCCAAAACAGTAACCTCAGATTTATACCCTAAACTTGTTTTGATCATATCTCACTCATTACTTTGATTCCATCGCATGGCCAACTCTCACATGTGTACAAGACCCATAGCTTACTGTAAATCCATCCTACTTCATCATTTTATCAGTTCATGACTTGCTTCTTTACTGTTTTATACAGTCATCAAATTTAACCAAGATTTTAACCTTGTTTCTTATGGTTTTTCACCTTTTTATCCATGATTATCAACAACAAATCCCCACATAACATTTTTATCATCATATAATCATCACATACATATACAATAGGAAATAAAATACATGTTTACATAATCAAAATAACAAGAAGATGAGGAGGACAATCTTTATACCACCATGATGATGTAGGTTGTGATCAAAACATGGATTTTGATGGAGAAACTTGTGATGCACCAAGACCATCTTCAAGACCACCAATATTCATGAATACCTTGTGGAAAATCAGCCCTACTACTCCATGAAAACTCCTCCTTGGATTTTATAACTTGCACCAATCTTCATCTTTTTGAATGGAGATTAACATATGTTGATTATAACATATGTTTATGGTTAAAATTTGTATGAAAGGGGTGTTTTGGTGGAGATGAGGGACGGACAAAATGAGTGTGAGAGAGAGAGGATAGTTGTTTGCATGGTGAGGATGAGAGAAAATGGTTTTGTTTAGTGGTTTTAGATGTGAGGTAGCTTAACATTGAAGCTAAAATGGCCATGTGTCTTATTTAGCTTATAAAAGTGACACCAAATATGGTGTGGTGTAACAAGTTGGAGGTCCCATATATGGGGGTGGGGCAAAAGTTATTTTGTCTCATCCCCATTTATTTACGGGTATTCCTCGATTCTATTTTCCTCGATTTGCGTGCCCTCGCGTCGTTTTACGAAAAACGTTTTTATAAATTATGAATCAACGTCACAAAACAAATCCAATAAAAATTGTTTCATCCAAAACGGAGTTCGAAGACGTAAATACGTAATCCTAAGGTTTCCGGTTTAGTCGTAAAGGACGTTAAAATAAAATCGTAAGTCCTAATCTCTTCTCGTAAATTTGTGAGTTTATGAACCAACACAAATTTAAAAATCCAAAATAATATTCACGGATAAATTTATTTTCTGAAATGTCGGACTGTCACCAAAGACGGTGTATGTAAACGTAAGCACGTAACGTTGAATCCTCCGGTTTAGACATAGTCGATGCTACTCCAAGACGTAAATCCAAATTTCTTCCCAAAAATATGTGAGTTCATATTGTAACATTAAAATAATGTTTTTAAATAATATTCGAGAATAAAATATCAACCATAAATTGACGGATTGTCACAGCATTTACCCCTAAACAGGATCTTTGTCCTCAAAGATCATCTTACCTTACAACTCGCTTCTTATAGAGTTAAATCCATGTGGGTATTTCCTCCACATTCGGTCTTTTCTCACAAGTGTAATCCATTATAATACGCGAGTTTCATCAAACATAAGTACGGGAATAAGATCAGGCTTAATGTTGACTTACTTTCTCTATCCATGATGTTCACGGGTTTTTGATGAATGCAACTTTTCGCCGATCTAAGCTCTACTAAGAATAATCAGATTCTCACTTGATAGATATTCCATCAAGTTCGATATACGAAACATAATTTACGCAGTCCTTGAAGTCCTAAGGTAGATCCAGCTTATATGCCTTTCAAACCAATCTTTCTCATCATCTCAATGGTCCCAAACAACGGGGACTTATATCCCATGATTTGTCAGATCATGAATTCATTTTTTTTTCCAAGGTTAAAATTTTTGGCATAACTTCGCTACCCATTTGGCACTTCAAGATCTACATTTCATATTCACATAACTTCCTGCCCACTATCGGCAGTTAATAATCAAATCCTAATTTCAACAATCATTTCAGATCTCGCGGGTCGGGTATTTTGCAAGGTTAGGTTTGCCATCATAGGAAACCTTAAACCTAAGAGACATGTCCAACTCACAATGGGTGTATGTCGGATGTCTTTATCTCAACTCCTGCTTATAGATGCTCTAATATTCAGATCCTAACAAGATTCGATCTCGATCCTAATACGATAATTATTAATGATAATCTCTCCAAAGGAAAACGATTATACGGTCTATAACCAAAGGTCAATCATTCAAACATAGAACAGTGCTTATAGAATTTCGTATCGTTACTTTACCTCGTCCCTTCGATTGGAGTGGTACATAGTACTCTCATCAAGGTTCGTTCTCAATGACTTCTGAGCAAATCTCTAGAAATTCTACGAAGCGAGGATCTTGATATATAGATGATCGATACAGGCACACTATGTTTATATGACTTCCTTTAAATAAAAGAGTCTATTTCTTCATCAAGATTCTATCATTAACGAGAATGATATTAGCAGATTTGGTCAGTCTGTCGACGATGACCCAAATAGAATCAAATTCGGATGATGACCTTTGCAATAGCTAGACGTTTACTAATGTATGAGGCGATGTTTGTCTTCATAATTGCCGTCAGTACCACTTCTTCAGACAAAGATACTTTTAGTCATAAATGACATAAATAGAATACTTATACTTACAAATTCCAACATACTATATCTCACAACCCTCCATATTTAGACAATCACATGTGTCCTTTAAAACATTTAACGCTATTGGCTTCTCTATTTTAATGGTTCACATTAGCCGCGAACCACTTTTTATTATTTATATTATCCTTTTTACGAACATCGTTTATTTTTATATCGTTCGGCAATTTATATTGCACCTTCTTTATTAAGAAATATATCTTAGTTGAATCTTTATACTTTCTATATAATATGTCGGTATCTATATTCACCTCTCATGATGATATAATTATCATGTTCACAATTCACTCAAATATTCTTTCTATATTATGTGTTAGTAATTACGTTCACTTTCTCCTGATGAAATAAATATCATAACTGTATTTATTCAAAATTCTTTCTTTATATCTTTTATGTTTCAGTTTCGTCTCAACTATCATTTTTATCAGTTTTTCTCAATCCGGCGTCTAAAGCGTCGATAATTATTATATGTAAATTAACAATAATTATTTAATTTTTTTTATGAAACGTAAACGTAAAATTTTTTAAATTTCTTAGTTCGACCAATTATATAAAATGTTCAAAAATAAATTTGAATTTAATTAACAAGATTTTTGTTGATTTATCGAAAATATTTAATAAGATTCGTAAACGTTCGAAAAACCTTTGTTTATACTTTGGTCAAAGTTTTCTTAGTTTGAAAAACAAAAATTATCGTTTCAGATTTCAAGTCATGGTTTAAATGGTTTCCTCAATCCCTCTTAGGTTATCTTGAGGTATACACAAATATTTACCCCTAAACAGAAGTTTAGTTAAATGGTTTGTGTATAAGGGAATAATCCCTTTAAAAATCCTTTGTTAAAACATTTGTCAAAGCATATTTCCATTTCTTTTTGGTAAAATCCAAAGTCTTAAAAGGGCTCTTAATTTTTGAAGAGTCTATATGCATACATCTTACTATTATTAATCCAACGGTCATTTTATGTAAAAGATTAAGTTTTTAATCACGTGTCAATTATTCAAGGTTCAGGTTTTCATTGTTTAGCCAATTCAGGGCAATTTATAACTAATTATTAACTCATTATTATTCTTATATACAAACAATTGGTCCTTAATGATTTCAAGCATGAATTTATCAAATTACGGCCTACACATGAGATTCACCAAATTTATGAATGCTACATGTGTGTTAGTCAATCCAAACGACATCACGTGAAACTCATAATGTTCATTACAAGTACCAGATGTAGTGATTGGAATAAATAATCTCTTTCGCAGATGCGAAGTTGATAATAACCATGCCGTGGATCAAATCTTTAAAACATACACTAAAACCTTGTAAATGATCGAACAAATCTTCCATTTCGAGTTATGGATATCGCTTCCGATTGTCAATTTACTCAGTTCACAGTAATCTATAAATATAAGGAATGATAACACCATAGCTCTTCAGGATGACAGGCTTGGTATATTAAAATCTTTCTCCGACAACTCTCTCAGTTGTACGGTAATTCCTTAAATTCAGATGGTGCTGACGTACAGTACACAAGCCACAGGTGCAGCACCGGAAATATAATCAATACCAATTTCTACTTGCCTGAATGGCAAAAGTCTAGGTAATTCCTTTACAAATACTTACTAAAGTTTCAGATAACATAAACATCTTTTAATAAATACATATTAGGTTCTTCTATGTTACAATATCTATAACTAGTTCACAACCATTCACGGTATAATTTCAAGTCTAAATGCAGGATATCGTCATCCACCAAGAATTATTTATATCACTTTTGATAATCAACATCTTATCTTTTTAGGGTAATTCTACTCGAGTTCCCATCAATTAAGACAATATCGTCATGTCATAATCAATCAATCCATTCTACCGGAACTATCAACTTTTCAGTTTTATTGCCGTCGATAAGATGTGAGCTTCTCAAAAGACTAATAATAACTCATAATCCTTCACAAATTCAAGGATATATGGAGACATAACTAACATTAAAAGAGTAAGGTCAACGCATAATCTATGCGAGAGAATTTCAAATCAGATACAGACGAAAACATTTAACGAATATGAATATATCCCATGTTTTCATAATTTGAGTACGCATTCGAAAGCTCCTCGGATCGTTATCCAGGTCATTCAAATGAAATCAAATCATAGGAAATGATAAGAACGTCAATACATCCAGTCGGGTATCAACACTCGGTAATCAGATACTTTTCTTAAGAATCTCACTACGGGAGAATTGGACAAGAAAGAATTGTCAATTGTCAAATAAGACAATTTCCACAGATGAGTAAATTCAACTCAGAAGAATAGATGCTACAGGCACATATGTAGGTGTCCCTAACATTATGTCCTTATTTTACACTTCTTGCAGATCTCATAAAATTTAATCTTTCACAATCTTCAATGAAAATTTAGTGTTTATTAATCAGTTTTATGGTGACTACTAATCAGCCTTGCATGGTCCATTCCAAATTGTATGTAGGCGCGCAACTATATACAATTTCAAGATTAACGATGCAATACTCAGTTCGTCAAAATTTTATCATAATGTTTATAATAAACACATTTTCATGCTTAATTCTTAAATAAGAATCAATAATAAATTTACAAAGATTTTCTTTGTTATGAAAACAATTAGGTTTTCTAAAGTATTTTATTAAACAACCTCATTTCGATAACAATCACTTATAAACCTCACTTTGAATAATCCTTATTGTGATGAAAATTAAATTTTCTCAAAGGATACTGTTTTAACTTATAAAAATAATGTGTGATCTGCAAATGAGTGATGAAAGCTTGTTCACCAAGAACTAACTACAATATGATAGGAAATGAGCTTAGCCAAATAATCATGAGGTTCATGATCTCGATGGCACTCAAAAGGATAATGCACAACGTAACTCAATTCAAGATGAGTACTTGTTCAACGGTTGCATCACTAATGCGAACATCAGGATGAAGCAAGAAAAGATAGATAACATCGATACATGTAGAATTTAGCAATCAAAGGTAGTCTTTTTCATTAATCACAAACAAGTCAAAATTGTACCGTAACACATTACGTGTCGCTATGTCATACAATTCTCAAAACTCATCCTACCAACTGATATCTCAGTTAAGTTAGGGATTTTTAAAAGATACCACAATGAATACTAATCTACAAGAGTCATTAGGTGTCCTGCCTGTCCCGGAAGATCCATCGGTCCCTATTCAGAAGAAGATTTCTTCAATTTATTTGTTGGACACTGGGCATCCTCGTTAGTGGACAATGGCCTAGGAACAACCCTTAACACGAATCAACAATCAATTAAAACCTTATAATTCAATCACAAAACTTAACGACTTTATTAATAATCTCATATTTCATATGGGTTATATTTTACTTTATTCAAGTTTCAACCAATTTTATACTCAATTCGATATCCTACTTCATTCTCCAATACTTACAACCTTATTCTTCGGCCTTGTAAAGGCAATACAATCTCAATATGAATCAACACTTAATTTCCAATCCTATTAGCTCTTACAACAAAAATTATCAAATGAGTCATTAATATGAAATGACTTGATCATTCAACTAGACTTCTCGGAAAGGTACTAGTGGCATGAGGCTTTTGGGTAATGGTTCCAATGACAGCCTCAAGTGCAACATTCACCCTTTCGATTTCAAATTTAAGAATTGGATGACAACGAATCAGATGACATCTTTCTAGGTGATAACGTTTTGTCAAACTCCACTCTATAAGAAAAGATCGTCATAACATTGATATCAAATTTAATCTCGCCAATTCTTCTTCAATATCACAATCAACTACTATCTACATTTCTACGAATATTAACCATTTGTTGGGATCATAAATATCCACAAATTGGTTTAGATATAGGATAGCTAGAATTCCTACGAGAATAGCTTCGATTAATTTACTAGGGGAGTTAGGGTTACCTTGTGACAATCTACGTCGTACAAATACCTCGTATAAATATCAAAATAATCATCAAACAATCATGTAATCAAATTACATCATATATATAATCCAAGTTATATATATATATATATTAAAATAACACTTCTCAGTCTGGCCTTGTCGGTAACTCGGGAATTCTTCGGCACCGTTATAGTCAAAAGATTTTTAGACATTTTAGAAAAATGTTTATGGTTAAAAGATTTTGAAATGTTTTATTCAAAACCTTGGTTTTTAAAAATCTTTCATTCTCTATAACGAGAGCTCTAGTACCAAACTGTAACACCCCCAAATTTATACAACTTAGTACAGCGGAAGACTAGTTGGTGTTACGGGATAGCACATTACTCACATCATAGACAACGCATAAAAATCGCGTCGTTTATTTATAAGGCATTTTCATTCATAATTGTCAAAGTTACATCGGTCCCAAGTCATTACATTTCATACAAAGTTTTACAAAGTATTTGAATGGAAAAATATTGTTTAAGTGCGGGCCATGAATTCTTGTCGTCTTCCCGAGAATTACCTTCAAGTACCTGAGATAAAACATGTTAAAAGAAAAGGTCAGCGATAACGCCGAGTGAATTCATAGAGTTTAATAAATTCCATCAATATAACTTTGGTATAAAATTAGTACCAAAAATCAATTCGTACAAATCATTGTATTAGGCCGTAAAATAGCCAAAAATCATTTTATACAAATCTTTGTAATAGGCCATAAAATAGCCAAAGTCATTTTATATAAATCCTTATCGAAAATCATAATATAGGCATTTGCCTTAAAAATTATTATACGAGCCAATGTCGTAAAAACATCATACAATACGTCATATGACGTTGTATGAAAACAAAAACCGTTATATGAATATGGTTACGAAAACCAAAACACAAACATAATATCAATAGTATGACCCTGTATTGCTAGTCAGGCAATACATCGTAATTCGAAGCGTCTAATAGTATTTCTTTAGTTTTTGGATTATTATAAGCCGCATGACATTGTTACCTTACTAAACCAACAACGGGTAGCTAACCCGATACCAATTTTGCCCATCTAAAGTAGCGTGTCGTCACAAAGGTCACGCTATGGAAATCTTCTCATACATAAATTCGCTTACCAATCAATGTGGCACGACGGGGATCAACCGTCAAGGCGCGAACTGGGGTGATCGTCCCCAAATAGTACTATTAAATGCATAAGCGTCTACCAACTCCCGGTAGTTCACAATTCATGCTAATGGGACTTTTAGTGACATAACCTAACTTTAATAATCCATTTTATTTCATCTATCGGGTCCATTAATCATTTATCGGGTCATACAATCGGGTCATTCAATCATTCGGGTCCAAAATCAATAAACAAACAATCGGGACAAATGGTGTCCTATTTTGTAAAAGCTAACATGTTATCTCCCCCGCGGGTTTATAAAACATTTATAAAAACATTTAAAAGAGTGTGAGGCTATGAACTCACGTTGATGTGGGAAGGCGGGTTATCGGCAATTCGGACGTACGATACGTGCTTCAATCACGGAAACCTAGACAAATAATAATCGGTCTTAGACGTTTGTCCAATGACTTTATAAAAATACCAATTATGTATACATATGATGATTTTGTACATATGATGATGATCAAGTGGGTTTACATATTCTCGTTTACTCATTTTAGAGTTGTGTGTCGATAACTTTTATACTAGTTTACTAGTTTTACCCATTTACGTGTCTTAAGTCCAAATAAGCTTATTATAAGTTATTTAACTTATTTTAATCCATTTTTTTACTTATATTATCATTACATACACTTTCAAGTTGTGCCCAAATGGGTTAAGCCCAATAAGTTCTTTTTATGGGTGTTTATCTTATTTAGTCCAATTATTAGTCCAATATGTTTATTTAGCTCGTAAATGTCCGTATTTCTTATAGTTCGGGTTTTATCGGTTTTTACTTGTATTAGTTACCTATACATCAGTATATGACTTTTATAAACTTTACATTAGACGGGTTTGGTCGTCTAAGTTTCATTTGGCGAAAAACGTTAATTTTACGGCGATAGGCGAAAAAGTCGTAAAAATCAAGTTTATAGTTTTTATTACTTAAAAATATTATTTTACCACCATTTATATAATTTACCCATTTAATTAACCTTTTATACATTTATATAAATAAGTTTTATATGTTAGTGGGCTTATACTTTCACATTTTATACATTATAATGTGAGTGCTTATATAATAATAAACATTATTTCTAAAAATCTGATTTTTATCTTCACTTTCACCAAAACTGCCATATCTTGAGTTCTATCTGGAAATAGAAGCTCAAATTTTTACCACATAAACTACATGATATGTGATACATTTAACTCTTCTATAGCTACTGTTGAATCATCCTTTAAGTATTTTCTAAAAATCGTCCAAAACAGTAACCTCAGATTTATACCCTAAACTTGTTTTGATCATATCTCACTCATTACTTTGATTCCATTGCATGGCCAACTCTCACATGTGTACAAGACCCATAGCTTACTGTAAATCCATCCTACTTCATCATTTTATCAGTTCATGACTTGCTTCTTTACTGTTTTATACAGTCATCAAATTTAACCAAGATTTTAACCTTGTTTCTTATGGTTTTTCACCTTTTTATCCATGATTATCAACAACAAATCCCCACATAACATTTTTATCATCATATAATCATCACATACATATACAATAGGAAATAAAATACATGTTTACATAATCAAAATAACAAGAAGATGAGGAGGACAATCTTTATACCACCATGATGATGTAGGTTGTGATCAAAACATGGATTTTGATGGAGAAACTTGTGATGCACCAAGACCATCTTCAAGACCACCAATCTTCATGAATACCTTGTGGAAAATCAGCCCTACTACTCCATGAAAACTCCTCCTTGGATGTTATAACTTGCACCAATCTTCATCTTTTTGAATGGAGATTAACATATGTTGATTATAACATATGTTTATGGTTAAAATTTGTATGAAAGGGGTGTTTTGGTGGAGATGAGGGACGGAAAAAATGAGTGTGAGAGAGAGAGGATAGTTGTTTGCATGGTGAGGATGAGAGAAAATGGTTTTGTTTAGTGGTTTTAGATGTGAGGTAGCTTAACATTGAAGCTAAAATGGCCATGTGTCTTATTTAGCTTATAAAAGTGACACCAAATATGGTGTGGTGTAACAAGTTGGAGGTCCCATATATGGGGGTGGGGCAAAAGTTATTTTGTCTCATCCCCATTTATTTACGGGTATTCCTCGATTCTATTTTCCTCGATTTGCGTGCCCTCGGGTCGTTTTATGAAAAACGTTTTTATAAATTATGAATCAACGTCACAAAACAAATCCAATAAAAATTGTTTCATCAAAAACGGAGTTCGAAAACGTAAATACGTAATCCTAAGGTTTCCGGTTTAGTCGTAAAGGACGTTAAAATAAAATCGTAAGTCCTAATCTCTTCTCGTAAATTTGTGAGTTTATGAACCAACACAAATTTAAAACTCCAAAATAATATTCACGGATAAATTTATTTTCTGAAATGTCGGACTGTCACCAAAGACGGTGTATGTAAACGTAAGCACGTAACGTTGAATCCTCCGGTTTAGACATAGTCGATGCTACTCCAAGACGTAAATCCAAATTTCTTCCCAAAAATATGTGAGTTCATATTGTAACATTAAAATAATGTTTTTAAATAATATTCGAGAATAAAATATCAACCATAAATTGACGGATTGTCACAGCAATGATGTCGTTATACATCGTATCATTCTCACATCAACACAGTCCAAATGGCCTTTTGTATTAACACGAAGGCAGTTTCCTTTCAAAGCGTGTTACGCAATGACAATTAACAAGAGTCAAGGTCAGTCTCTTAATTTTGTGGGACTCTACTTACCACAACCGGTTTTTAGCCATGGTCAACTTTATGTGGCGCTCTCAAGGGTTACAAGTCCAGAAGGTCTGAAGATACTCATGATTGAAGATGACGACACACAACTTAAAAACTGTACTAGAAATATAGTTTTCCGAGAAGCATTCAATAATCTATAATAAAACACTTATATTTATATTTGATAACGAAAATTTTTTGTGTGTCTTATCTTCCCATATCACTACTGCTGAATATAATAAGCTATAATTAAATAGATATTATAACAGATTAAAAAGAGTCTAAACTCTAAATGATGCATATGCCTAAAACATTGTCAAATATAATTGAATTGAAGCCCTAAATACCTAGAAGATCTAATTGAAATGAACATCTCAATTAGCAACAGGACATATAATTGAATTGAACACCTAAATTCCTAGCACATCTAATTGAAACGAACATCTAAATTAGCAAAAATTCTAATCGATATGCGTACATATGATATAAACATTCGTAAGAGCACCATGGTAGATCATTACACTCTGTTATCAAATCATGATCAAGCACCACCCCTGCAAGTTAAACCGGATTTCAAACAGCATAAATGAAATGGAACAATTTTTATTGATATGATAATAATATAAAACCAGTAATATTTCTAAAATAGACCCTCCAAATTGGGTGTTTGTGCAAATTTTAATAAAACTGATAGTATGAAACTATTATTTAAACTAAACACAAACACCCTGTTAAAACAATTTTCATATCAACCGATATTGCTTATGCACCTTTATCATTTCTGAACATAGATTCTAATCCTAGCGCCATAATTCATTTCTAACAAATCATTTATAAACGACTGTGAAATACACGGAAAATCTGTCTACCTGGACTGAATCCAAACACCATGATTAAACATTGTTCATATCGTATGCTATGCTATTGTTTCTACAACTTTAGCATTCTTTGACTAATCTTAATAAGATATCAGCGCAAATAAAGAAATCCATAACGATCAATACACATTCTCATTACAAATTAAAGCCAAGTGTTTTGGTCAAGTGATCTTATAAAGCATAAACATTCTGCAATTTCATTGCAACCATTATACTTATGATTTCAAGTGGTATACATAAACCACCACGTTATCCTAAGATTCGCATCGCAAACCGAATACTTCCCTATTTCGGTTGATCGCATAAACTGATAATATGATCAGCCGGATGCACTTACTATATTAAATACAATATCTGCAACTTATGATAACTGTTCATATTACAAAATCTCTTTTACTTTCCACTCTATAAATAAACAATCATATCGAACATCATTGTATAAATCAATATGTCTAAAACTGAATCAATTGGCCAAAAAATCTTATTGACAGCAAGTTTCATGGAAGAAATATCAAATGTTACTTGCGCTAACATACACAAACATCCTGTTTATTGCAGAAAGTATCTCCAACAGAAGCTGATGGATATCGATGATGTTGCTACCATTCGTGCTATGTGTGTCAAGAAAGCTGATGCTAAAAATAGAGGGTAACCATGTAGTAGCATTACAAGCTGTTCAATGTAAGCATTATGCATAAACTTGATCCTCAACAAAACTTTTTAAATAAATTGATTACTAATAGTCCACATATATTCTAATAATACACGTTTATGCAGATTTTTATTTTTATAACTAGCACACATATATGGAAATATCTGATATGATAATCAAACAACCAAATCTATATTAGAATAACTAATAATTCAAATACGGGATATTAATTAAAGCTTCATAACAACTTTCATTTCATAATACCTAAAAGATAAAGTTGCATCATCATATGACAAGCTTCATAGATTTAGTGTACCATTACATAAACATACTAAAAGAAAACACATAATATCTGCCATTTTACCAAACCTAAAAGACAAAGTAACCCATTGCCAGAGATCTATTCATCTTGGAGAGCCATGAAGCTGACGTACCCATCTTTCTGGCTAATTGAGTCTTTAGCCTTTGTCAGCATCCCCCCAATTGAAGCCATCATCTTACTTTCAATCTCACGAAGCTCCTTCAACGATTCAATAGCATTAACGACCTCTTCAGTCTGCACCTCACGTTCCAGTTCACTAAAAAACATGCAAGTTTTTGAAACCGTAGCCTTGAGATTATCAAACTGAGTGCTCAACACATTGGCAAAGATATGTTCTTGATTCTTCATCTGATCAATATATAAACTAACACACTTGCTTATCTTAGTCTCTCCGGTGACAACCTTGATTTCATTGAGGATTGGTTTGCTAGAATAGGCCATTGATGAATTATTGGTTTATGACGGATGATTAGAAAGTAGATAGTAATAGTTAGGTTAAACTGATGGTAGATGGTAGTATATATACTAATGAAGGGGCATTTTGTGTCGTGGTAAACCATCGGTCAATGCACCGAAGAGGCACCGTTTACATGCAATAATGGTTAGTGTTGTTACAATGAAACTGATAAATGCAGTGGTGTAGTTTGTCTATTAATATTATACCCCTTTAGAGTCTTAATATTACAATAACAATCCTTAAATTATCAAAAATATTATCAGAATATTTTTGGTAATATTATAATGTCTAAACCCGTTAACATACATGTTATAATTGTATCCCGATATAGCACGAATATGTAATTATTTATGTATACTAAAGCACACTTGATATAACTCACTAATTATAACTATATTAAGAAACCCCTAATTAAACAGAATACCACGTTAACAACTTCGTGATACAACCGGGGCAACGCCCGGGCTCGACAAGCCTCGTTAAATAATTAAGTTAAGTTCTTAATTAATTTAATTAATGTAACATGTAATTATCCATGAATAATTATATTAATAATTATTATAACCTAGATTAAATTAAATAAATGGAACCATCTTTTAATGTCATGATAATTATATTAAATAATTATATCCTAAGTCCTTGATTTTAATTAATTAAATAAAATATAACATGATTAATTATTATCACAATTAAATTAACCCTTGATTAATTTAGCAAAGATTCTAGCCAAACCCGAGCCCTAAACTGAAGCCACACCGAGACCATGGGGTCTCGGCTTTGGATCAAACCACAAGCAACCACCAAAGCCGCAAGGCTGTGGCTTGCCATCGATAGCCCAAAATAGTCCGTGGCTTAAGCCGGTTCAACTTGCTGTGCGACAGTCTCCCACCGAGAGCCTCACTAAGAGCCTTAAGGATCTCGTTTTGCCACTGTTTTAACCAAACAGACCTTGCTGGGGTGTTTGATGTTGCGGCTGGTAGAACACAACAACCACCGCCCCTACTAAGGGTGTGGTCGACCGAGAACCAACACCACCGAGACCTTTAGGGTCTCGGTTTTCATGACAACCCAAACCAACAACCCTCGACTTCATGTTTTATCACACATGTTTTTATTATTAATCTTAACTAAATCCATGAATTATAATAATAATAAAATTAAGGTTTTAGTGATACCGTATGCGTAACGATTAAAGGTTTTAGAACAAGAACACAAAGCTGTAAATTAATCAAGATCAAAAAAACTTTATCCCTTCCTTTTGCTTGGTGTAACCGGCGGCCAAAAGAGAAGGCAAAGGTAATGTTTTGTTTATTTTGTGAAAAGTGAATAATGAATTCCCTGGGAATGTTTTATTTACTAGATAAAGCTTAATGGGTCAGGCCAAAGGCGCCTTTCTTTGTTTCTTTTAAACGCCGGCCAAACACCCCTTTATTTAGATATTTCATGTTCCGTGTTTTAACTAATTATTGTGTGTGTCCGTGTTTTAATCTCGTGTTTTAATTCCTTGTCATGTTTTAAGTATTATACGTAAATACTTATCGTGTAATAATTCATATACGTAATACTTGTCGTCATTAACTAATATACATATTAGTTACATTAAATGTTCATGATACGTGTCATATATTAATTAATTATAAAGTTCTAATTTATCCGTTATTTTATGCATTTAATGTTTTTAGTTATATTAAGTGGGTTTTACAAATATGCTCATTAGGTATTGGTTGCATAACAATACTCCTGACCTTCATGTCTTTAGTCCTTTTTCTTCTTTTCATTAAATTGTAATATCTGGTGGCTTACCATCAGATGTAGATTCAGTATGCTTGGTATGAGTATTTTCATGGGCAATAACTTCCCATAGATCCTAGTTTTACATTTACACAAACTGGGTAAACCTAAACTTCCATTCGTCAAAATCTCCTTGTTTGAAGACTAGAACCTTGTTCATTATGTTTGGTTGTGCATCTTTTGAATCCATCTCTTTTGTTTAGAAAGAGTCTTTCAGTAATCTTTAAAATCAAAGCTTCACAACAAGCTATGATACCACTTGTTGATCCATTTTATCGTTTGAGTCTAGCTTGTAGACTTAGACTAAACATAATAAATTCTATTTAGTCTTAGTAGAAACTTTGAGATGATATCAAAGAGTATGTGGAATCTACTGTTTGATATTATGAAGATTATTGGTATGATGTAATATGAAACTGAACAAAGTATATAAACCAAAAATTTCAATATTATTAATAATAATACGAATACTCCAGTGAAGAGTATTAGAGTTACAACATCTTGAAGCTTAAATCATAGAGAAGTATATCAAAAACCTAACTCTAGGATCTCCTTTTATAATGAAAGTGTCCCTTACAATATAAATATAAAAACAAATCATTTAAACTTTAGAAGATATATACACAATATATTCTATAGGTATCTACGCGTCTTTAGTCTTTATCCTTCAAGCATCATTAATATCTCTAACACCATTAAACAAGCTTGTTGTTCCCATAATTATTCACTTCACCATGGTTGATTTTATGATTAAACAAGAATTAAAGATAGAAAAATAGATGGATTCTAGAGAGAGAAAGTAGTGAGAGAAAGTAGAGAGAAGGTGGAGAAAACTAGGTGAAATTAGATTAAGAAAAATGAAATGCCTTGCCCACCCTCCTAACATGCTAGGAGGGAGCTTATATAGTCCACCCACATGTGGGCTTTCTTTTTGACTATATTGTTTTGGGTCGGGCTTGAATAAATGCTTAGTACCTTGAAAGAGGCCTTTTAAGCTAACCATCAAGCCCGTAATGTCACGACTATTTTAACTAACTATTACAACGTTCTAATAAATATTACAATAAAAACCTATGACTGAACATTCTTGTTTGACTCAATATTTTGAGGCTAACAATCTCCCCCAATGAGAGGACATTCCTCTTCGATATTTGAAGTTCAACGGAGATTATGAATTTCATCATAAATGAGTCTTGAACGTGTAATAGTCGTCTTGTTCCTTAATGCTGTGATCTTTGAGCCTTTGTCATTGTCTTTCGACTTTGTCTTTTATCTTGAGATCTTAAAATTATCCTTGACTTGTCTTTGCCATCTTACGAACTTGTGTCATTATCCACATGCTCATACTTTGCACAATCTTGAAAGCTTTCTAAGAATCTCTCTTGAAGAGAGGTCATTCCTCTACATTAATTGATAAGGAAGATCTTGATCGTCAGTGTTGTGGAAGTCTTTAGCTTTCTTAATTGTTGAATATGTCTTTGGGCATGAGTATGTGGTTGTGAATCTTTGACTTTGCTGAGTACACCGTAACGTCACCTTCTTGAGACAAAACATAGACACGGACTGAATGGCTTTGATATTCGTCCTAAATCGATAGCGTTTTACCTCCATTCGGTGAAGACCGTTACACGATATTAAATATCGTACATGTGATTAGGTAGATTCAATTAAGAATCTCCTTGACAGGGTTTCGCGGATGTACTAACCGTTCTCTTTACTCGACCGTCTCAAAGCAAGACTGCGAACATAAAGAGTGAATCAATTGGATAGATATCCACTTGATGAAAGTCGTCAATTAAAATTCCAGGAACAAGTTTGATTCCTTAATAATCTTACCATTGTTGCTTTCCAGTTGACACAAGCTTGATTCATAAGAATCTCGCAAGTTACCTACCTTAGCGCTGTTTGATGTTGACGCTAAAATGATTTCCATTCGTCACTGTAATTATTAATAAATATCACTCTGAATGTTCTGGCAAGACCATAAAGATATTTCGTAGAAACCTAAAACGAGTTTGAATCAATTCAGAATCAAACCACTGTTGCTTTTCAGTTTACACATGTTTAATTCCAAAAGAATCTTATACATGACCTACCACAGTGCTATTTAATGTTAACACTGGAAGGATTTCCACTCATCATTGTGAATACTAGGTAGTATCACTCTGAGTGTTCTAGCAATATCGCAAGGATATAGCGTAAGACTCTCTTGATCGTTATCCGTGTGTCCTAACGAGATTTGATTGATCTCTTGGCTCTAGACTCGATTTTTGCACTTTTAGTGGTCGGAGGCTGGAGCAGATGCCACCTATTCAATATCAACTTATCTCGGAGTGATAAAGTCAATAGAAGTCGTGTTGATATCCGTGACAATAAAACAAACTTCTTTTGAGAGAAGCCTGAGTCAGCTGGGGAAGGGTTGTGCTTTAAATCACTGGTTTCATGATGTGTTGTCTTCATGATGTGTTGATCCGGTTTCTGCCTAAGTTGTATGGAGGGCTTCTTTCTTTACACCCTTTATCCTTACATTTATTTTTCAATCTTCAACCCCTTCAATGCTTACCAAGACATCATTACTAACACCTTGTTGTGATTGTTCCAGTGTTAGCATCAGTACTTAGTCGGCATTCAGCTTCGTTCACATTCTACTCCATCTTTCCTAAGGACTTCTAATAATCTATTGGATTGTCCCTGGGAAGATCCCTCCGGTTCTGGTTGGATCATAGGACTTAAACCTAACCACCCTTTTGACACCAATAACGTCGTGAATTAAAGATGTTGTGGGTATTTGATCGTAACCATGAGTGCTTGAGTCTTTAGATCACTTTTTAATCCCATTTTCTCCCTATCTCTAATATATAAAATCGATTGATATTAGAGATACCAAATTTGATTAAAATATATTGTGAAAGGTAGTCTTGTAAACCTTTCGGGAGAAAAATGTGTCAAACTTAGCATGAATTTGGAACGCTCCCCCTCAAAAATTGATCCAATGGAATTGTCATTACAAGGGTATTATCCACATTAAACTTTTGAGGATAAGAGTTGTTGAACACACAATTTTTGAAGGATTTTGAATATCATTGAGATTATGTTCAACGCTTTTTGAAAAATTAATTCTTTTTGGCGAAAAGGTTTTTCTAAAGCATAAACTTGAGTTCATAGACTTTGAATGTCTTGACGAATCCACTCAAGTGTAAGAAGATTTAACTTCTTTTGCTAAGGGTAAGGGCACGGAAGCGTACACTCCCCCGTGAATTTAGATCCGGGTTGCAATCTGAATGTGATTACAAGCCATTGTGTTGAGCTCAAAACGTTGAATGTTTTGTGACAAGCTCAACCCAAGATAGATTGCTCTACTCGTTGTTGGAAATATTGTCCAAGAGAGACCATTTCCTTTATAAAAGATAGAAATGACATGTTTTGACAAATATTTACAACTTTCATTCGAGCTTTATGTACACACCCGTGTTGTTATTGAGCGACATTTCTAGGCACGTCCATATTATCGATACTGAAAGACATGTCGAGAAGAATATTTTTGGATTATCAAAGATTTTTTAATTTTGTATTTTTCTTTTTCATTAATATTTATAGGTAGATGTTTGATAGATGAATCAAGCAGGCATCTTTGCTAGAATCTCCAGTTCTGTTGGAGTCAAACATCTCATACCAATTTTCCTAACAAGATACGCAAACCTCTCTTTCGAAAGAGCTTTTGTAAACAAGTCAGCTAATTGGTAATCAGTTCCAACAAAGTAAAGTTCAACGATACCCCTTTCAACTTGTTCTTTAAAGAAGTGATATCTGACATCAATGTGCTTCGTGCGAGACTGTTGTACTAGATTGTAGGAGATGGCTATGGCAGACTTTGAATCACAGTACATAGGTACTTTATCAAAGTGGAAGCCATAATCCGTGAGTTGTGTTCTCATCCAAAGAACTTGAGCACAACACGCAGATAGAGACACATACTCCGCTTCGGCTGACGATAATGATGTACAACCCTGCTTCTTGGAAGACCATCCCACAAGTTTATCTTGACCTAGAAATTGTGCACCACCATAAGTACTTTTGCGTGTATCAAGACACCCTGCATGATCAGAATCTGAATAGGCCGTTAGAAGAAACCGGTTTCCCTCGGATACCAGAGTCCCATGTGAATGGTATTCTTAAGGTACCGAAAGATCCGTTTAACCTCCTTGAGGTGCTTTTTAGTGGGTCGTGCTTGATATCGTGCACAATAACACGTAGCATGTGATATATCTGGTCGGCTTGCTGTTAAGTACATGAGGGAGCCGATCATGGAACGGTATTTCGTTTAATCTATGGCATCTCCCTCCAAATCAGCATCTAGGGATATGGTTGATAATGGTGTCCCAACGGGGTCACATGATTTCATACCATGCTTTTTGATTATCTCTTGACAATACTTAGCTTGGTTAATAAAGATAACACTTGGGGATTGGTGAACTTGAATTCCTAGAAAGAATTTTAGTTCGCCCATCATAGACATTTCAAATTTGTTGTGCATTACTTTCTCAAACCGTTTTGAAAGTTTTGGGTTTGTAGACCCGAAAATAATGTCATCAACATAAATCTGCACAAGGAAAATGTCATCCCCATATTTATAAGTGAACAAAGTTAGATCAATGGAAACTTTTGAGAAACCTTTGGAGACCAGAAATTTCGAGAGCTCGTCGTACCACGCCCTTGGAGCTTGCTTGAGTCCATAAAGTGCTTTGTGGAGACGATACACCTTGTCAGGATAATGATGATTAACGAATCCTTCCGGCTGAGTGACATAGACTTCTTCCTTCAAAGGACCGTTAAGAAACGTCGTCTTTACGTCCATTTGATAGAAAATGAATCCCTTATGTGCAGCATAAGCAAGGAAAATCCTGACCGCTTCCATTCGAGCTACTGGTGCAAATGATTCTTCAAAATCAATACCCTCTTGCTGGCCATACCCTTTAGCCACTAGCCTAAATTTATTCTTGATGATCGTGTTCTATTCATCCATCTTGTTTTTCCAGATCCATCAAGGATTTAATGGTATTACATCGTATGGTCTGTCAACAAGTTCCCATACTTTAAGTCTTTCAAATTGTTGAAGTTCATCCGTCATCAATTAAATCCAATAGCCATGGCTTCTTTGATGTTTTTCGGTTCAGATGAACTCACGGCGAGTACGAACATACAAACATCGTCATCGGTGTTAAGCTTTCGTCTTGTGCGAACAGGCTGTGAAGGGTTTTTAATTACTTGAACCAAAGGATGATCTCGGGTCCAATGATGTGTTGAAGGATGTCGTTGATAGAACGTATGCATATTTGACAGATCAACATGGCGAGTAGAAGACTCTCCAGTTTCGTGTAGCGGTGTACCGAATGGGTTGATAAATTCGTCTTCGTAAAATAATGCATTGTCTACTTGATTTGTGTTCTCTGGAGCAATGACAGTAGTTGTGGATGTTGTAGGAGCGTTTGTTAATGTGATATTCTGGGGAGGTAAATCTCCAGCAACTCGTGTTGAAGTAGATGAAGTTGTATCCTTTTGTTGACGATGATCGGTATCATCATTCGTATCATGAGTGGCATCGGAAGACTTCGATACAACTTGTTTCGCCCCAGTGAAATATTCATCATACATAGGTCCATATAACATTTCTAACTCTTCAATTGTCGTGTTGACTGTCATATCAGCTCTTGAAACATTTCCTTGAACCAGCTTTGAACTAGACGGTTCATTGCTTTGGTCTTGAGTTTCGAGTTCCGTGCGGTTGTGAACGGAAGTCGTGTGTCATTGGGGACCGGGACTTAATCTGTTTTGTTCAAGTGCCATTTCTTGTAATTCATCAAATCGGATGTGAACAGTCTTGACTATCAATTTTGTTCTCTTGTTGTACATTCTATATCCCTTAGATTGAGTTGCATATCCCACAAGAATACATGCGTCACCTTTCTCTTTCATCTTGTCCAGATTTTCACCATCTCGAATAATGTAACACGTACATCCAAAAACATGAAGGTGTTTGAGTGAAGGTTTTTGATCATGAATGATGTTGTAAAACCCGGGATTTTTCGCTCATTAAATAATAATGAAGTATGGTTCAAAACCCTTTTTGAACAATACAAAAATCATCGGATTTGAAAAGCCGACAAAAGTCATGCAAACCGCGTACCGATAATTCAATAATTTAACTACATAAATTATTGTCTAGAAATACTTGATAAACAATTTGATTAAATTGTTTAATATTACATTTATCTACGGAATGTTTAAATGAGAAGTATTTCAATTAAAACGATACTTACGTTATACAAACGATAATTGACAAATACTTTTCGTTTAAATAAACGAACACGTTCTTCGTATTTATACGTCATATAAATACTCCATTTTATTGGAAAAATGATTTTTGGATTAGTTACGCAATCCTCGTAAGATGAATAAAAAATTTATAAACCACGAACGTGACCCGAACCGTTTATTAGTGAACGTATAACAAATGTTACACATTAGGCCCTTCTAAAATAATTTCAACACAAGTCCTAAACTATAATGAACTTGGCAAATGACTTTTATAACTTTCAAGGGGTATATATATGTGCATTAGGGTTTCACCCTCATAACTAATACAAAGCTTTTACACCAAGTATAAACTATTATCGTCCGATCTCTTCGAATTGATTATTGGTAGAAAGTGCGACTCAATTGTTCTTGGTGGAATAATAAATGGTTTGTTTGATTATCTATTTTAAACTAAAAGCAAGAATGAAAATGTCGTTGAGTAAAATTAAAGCGTTTAAAAATTAGACCAAACGTTATTTAGACAAACACTTTATAAAACTTTAAAACTTAAAAAACATTTTCTATCGGAATGTACCAAAATGAAAGCCATCGGAATAATCAAATGTGAAGATGTCGGAATAATCCATGCTAGTAACCATCGGAATGTAACAAAATCAATTCTATCGCAATGTTGTCCAGATCGGAATACTATGTAAACACTTCTGTCGCAATGCCCAGATCGCAAAGCAAGGTGTCGCAATAAAATTCTATCGGAATGATGAGCTATCGAACTGTATCAAACTAAAATTGGGCATAGTTTCGACTTAAAAAGACCTTAAGCCCCGTCGGTATATGCGATCGCAATGAGCGATCGCAATCCCAGATCGGAATAAGGGGGAAATAACCAAACTATCGCAAAGTAAAACCCTCAATGGGTTATTGCGATCTAAACAAGCTATCCATCGGAATGTTTAAATCCCCATTATTGCGATGGAATGCAATAGTAATCCGATATTGGTGGTAACTTAAAACTCAATAAGCACATACAATAAGCTATCTTAACCAAACCTTAAACAACCCAATAAGCTTGAATTTGACAAATTTTTAACATATAAAAATCATAGACTTTATAAAAGAAGCTTTTTAAATAGATTAAACCTTTAAAGAAATCCGAAAACCAATAAGCTAAAAACAAGAAATAAGCCAATAATCATAGAGAGCTTATGGCTTAAACCGAATGAAGGCTTATGTAGGAACAAGAAAGATTACTCTTTTAATCACGAAATCACCAAATCAATCTAGCCGTATGAGATGTAATATTCGGATTAAAGATCAAAGTAATCCAAAAATTGAAAAAAAAGATTAATGAAGAAAAACTTAACTTGAACTTGATTAAAGAATTACAAATACAATGGTGATAAGAAGCTTAAACTTGAAAGATTAAAAGAAAGAAAAGATAAAACTTAGTGAGAGAAAGTTGGGAACTTTCTCTCTCTAAAAACTAAAAAGAAAAATGAAAAAACTAAGACTAGCTAAAACCCCCCCCCCCCCCTCCTAATGTGATTAGGAGGGTATTTTTAGGGAAATGGGAAGTGCATGTGTGGTGTGTTTCCTTCTTTCTTTTCTTCTCGACTCGATTTAATTCTTTGTCTTTCTTGATGTCGTCTCGGGATTAGTCGATATAAGTTGAATTTGTCTTATAATTTTCTTCTATAATTAGACTTGAGTTCTTCGACTTCATTAAACTTCCGTCTTTAGACTTTTTCTTCGATAAATCTTCAGAATTGGCCTTGGACTTCCGTTCTTTTTGCATTCTCGATCTTTTGACTTCGTCTTTAGTCTTTTTCTTTGATAAAAGCCCGTGATAGCCCATGTTTTCTTCCTTTTGCATCTTCTGGTCCTAAAACACAATAAAAACACAAACCACGCATAATTCCGATGTTTACGACATAAAATACACGTTTTGGTCTTGTTATTATTGGAAATAAGTGGTAAAAGGATAAGTGTTTTCACACTTATTAAATCCCCTACACTTGACCATTGCAATGTCCTCTTGCAATGCACTAATTCCAAAGCACGATTTACATTTTTAATCATAGATAACCTACCTTGGCCTTTATTAAATGCTAAACACTAAGGAAAATATAAGAACAAAACAAGTAAGAAATCAAATACTTACATTGGGCTTTTGGATATCATGAATGTTCATCATTCTCAAGTTTCACGATCCCTATACCAAGCTTAAAAACGAGATCATTGTTATTATAAGTTAGCAAACTAACACGAACTCATATGGCCCAATTATTCACTTAGACTCCCTTATTCCTAGGTGTATCACTTATATTTTATTTTGGTCTTGAATGATCACCAGGATGCATTGTCTGACCTATTTTGATAGTTATTTAGGCTGAAAATAAAGTGAGACGATTTAATCAATAGTTAGCTAAAGGACAAAATCTTTTAAAACTGCTTCTCGGGACCTTTCAAAGTTCATATCTTGGCATAACTTGTTTCACGATTTGAGACCTTTCTCGGACCGATATTTGGCAGCGACTTCATACTTCAAATATTTGAGAGACGTTCTTGAAATTATGGTCTTCTCTTCATAATAGGAATTTCTTCACTTGAAATTTTGAGAGATTCTTCATATTTGGACCACGAATTCTTCATTTTTCTCCAACTTTTACTTTGGACTTTGATATACAACGATCCGCCTCCTTTTAAGACTTGGATCTATTTATCCTCATACCTTGTTAGGGCCTTTTTGGATAGACTTCTCAATGATCTTTTGGGGAGTATTTGCTTTTCGTCGTGTGTCTCGATCCTTCATATTGATTTTCAATAAATGATTCTTCACATCACTTTTGGATCTTTAGCAAAAAATGTAGCCCTCATGCCTTGTTAGGGCCTTTTCGGACTCGCCAATCTTCGCATCCCGCTTCAATAAGTTATGCATTGGCTATGAACTCAATTAATACCGAGCAACTTTTAAACGATCTTGTGCTAGAAGCTAAGTAACTTTTCAAATCGTACAACCTTATTTATTGCAGATAAATTTATTAACAAGCGATGGGAGAATAGGCTTATAATCAACTCACATAAATTCACGAAAGAATACCAAACTTATAATTGACTCTATCATCTCTCGTTCTCCATAGTTTAAAATCTCAAGGAATGAGACTCGTGGATGCTTAGCCAATTAAATCAAAGTTTTGGTTTTCGAGTCGCCTATAGGATCTTGCATCTTCTTAGACTCTTTCAAGTTTATAATTTGCGTTTTAAAGTTCCCTTGTTAAACAACTCTCTAGGATCAATTATAGGAACTTGCGAAAAGTTCTTGTTCTTAACCCGTGAGAGTTAAGACATTCGCGTTTTAGAGTTCCCTACATAAAAGCCTAGCAAAACTTGACTTAAACACGTTAAGGATACTAGCTAGAGTAAACTTAGATAAGTAAACTTGGGTTGAGTCAAAATATTCACGACTTTGAAAAATTTAAAACCACTTTATTGAAAATTTATTCTAGCAAGGAAAGAAAATAACCATAACAAGGGAAAATACAACTATACAACTAGGCGAAAATAGATTAAAAATGTCAAAAAATCAAAATTTTCGGTTAAAATGAGGAAAAATTCATGGAAAAGACCACTTACTTCGATAGAAGTCCCCTTACACTTGATATAAACATTGTCCTCAATGTTTAAGCATGTGGGAGTAAACTCCCCTACACTTATGACATTGTGCACTTTGTTTAAATCTTGCTAAGGAAATGACAACTATAGCGATTTCAATGTGAACATATTAGATATGAAATATTGAATCACGACAGTTTAGGATAGAACCGGGAAGACGGGATCACGATTCGTCAAAAGTCATCTAGAATGGATCTTTGAAGCTTTAATCCCTGCACAGAAGAAGAAACAAGACAAGAAACACATACGGGGCTCCCCCTACACTTATTATGAAAACGGTAAAGGATAGATCACGGGTTGCCTCTCGAGAAGCGCTTGTTTTTTATAACCGAGTCACGAGCCTGACTCGACCCAAAACTAGTTCATGGGAAACGTAGTGAGGGATGGAATCATCTCATGAGAGATGTCCTCACCAAAGTATAACTTCACACGCTGGCCATTCATCTTAAAATTGGGTTCATTTGGCTGAGAAAGCTCAAGGGTACCATATGGAAAGACTTTGGCGACGGTGAATGGACCAGACTAGTGGCTCTTCAACTTGCCCGAGAAGATCTTCAACCGAGAGTTAAAAAGTAAGACTTGATCACCAACGTGGAACTCTCGGTTCTTAATTCTTGCATCATGGATAATCTTGGTCTTCTCTTTGTAGATCAACGAGTTCTCATAAGATTCATTCCTTAGTTCGTTGAGCTCATTGAGTTGAATCTTCCGAAGATCGTCGACTTTGTTGATGTTGGAGTTAGCCCAGTTCAAGGCCCAGTATGCCTTATGTTCCAGCTCGATAGGGAGGTGGCATGATTTCCCGTACACAAGACGATAAGGTGTACAACCAATCGGGGTCTTATATGCAGTACGGAAAGCCCACAAAGCATCATCTAACTTATCGACCCACGAGGCACGATGCTCTCCCACAGTACGCTCCAGAATTCGCTTCAATCCACGGTTGGAAATCTCGGCTTGCCCATTGGTTTGGGGATGATAAGCGGTGGAAATACGGTGACTGACACTATACTTAGCCATGACTCTTGCGAATTGATCATTGCAAAAATGAGTCCCGCGGTCACTGATTATAGCACGAGGAACACCGAATCGAGCAAACAGTTGCTTCAAAAAGTTCACAACCACCCTCGCATCGTTCGTTGGGAGAGCCTTAGCTTCAACCCATTTAGAAACGTAGTCAACGGCTACGAGTATGTACTTGTTCCCTTTGGATGATGGAAATGGCCCCATAAAGTCGATGCCCCATACATCAAAGATTTCACATTCTTGTATGAAATTTTGAGGCATCTCATCTTTATATGTGATCTTGCCTTGTCTTTGGTAAGCATCACAATGTTTAACCATGTCGTGAGCGTCACGATAAATGGTGGGCCAATAAAATCCAGAGTCGAATACTTTCTTCGCGGTGTAATTGGGACCAAAGTGACCACCGGTGGGTCCTTTATGGCAAGCGTCAAGGATTTGTACCGCTGCCGTCCCATCAACACATCGACGAATGACAAGATCCGCACATTGTTTGAAGAGGTAAGGTTCGTCCCAGAAATAATGTTCAATGTCCTTAAAGAACTTTTTCTTTTGTTGGGACGTTAACCCTTCCTTGAGAATTTCACCCGCTAAGTAGTTTGCAATGTCCGCAAACCACGGGGTGTCATCGAGATTTGGATTGATAGACATTAAGGCCTCAAGGGTAAAAGAGTCATTGATCTCTTGATTCGGATGATCCCCTTGATAAGGATCCTCAAGTCTACTTAGATGATCCGCGGCTAGGTTTTCGGCACCCTTCTTGTCACGAATTTCGATTTTAAATTCTTGAAGGAGCAAAACCCAACGAAGAAGTCTTGGCTTAGAATCTTGCTTAGTCAACAAGTACTTCAACGCGGAATGATCGGTATACACGATGGTGGTAGAAAGGACAAGATAGGGGCGGAACTTTTCAAAAGCATTAACTACCGCTAAAAGCTCTTTTTCGGTAGTGGTATAATGCAATTGAGCCCCCGTCATTGTCTTGCTAGCGTAATGGATTGGTTGGAAGTGTTTGTTCACTCTTTGGCCCAAAACCGCTCCAATAGCAAAGTCGCTAGCATCACACATCAACTCAAAAGGTAGCTCCCAATTAGGGGTAACCAAGACCGGTGCCTTAGTAAGCTTATCCTTAAGAAGATTGAAGGATTCAAGACACTCTTTGGAAAAGATGAAAGGAGTGTCTTTTTCCAAGAGGTGGGTCATCGGGCGAGCGATTTTAGAAAAATCTTGAATGAATCGACGTAGAAGCCCGCATGACCAAGGAAACTTCTCACACCCTTCACGGTTGAAGGTGGAGGTAATTTGGCTATGACATCCACTTTAGCACGGTCCACTTCAAGACCGGCTTTTGAGATTTTACCATGAAATGGCATTTTTCCCAATTTAGAACAAGGCGAGTGTCTTCATACCGCTTAAGCATACGTTCTAAATTGGTAAGGCAAGCAGAGAAAGAATCACCATAAACCGAGAAATCATCCATGAAGACTTGCATAGTTTCTTCAACCATGTCATGGAAGATAGCCATCATACACCTTTGGAATGTCCCAGGAGCATTGCACAAGCCGAAAGGCATTCTTTTGTAAGCAAATGTTCCATAAGGACAAGTGAATGTGGTTTTCTCTTGGTCTTGCGGATCGATGGGTATTTGAAAATAACCCGAGAAACCGTCTAAGAAGCAGTAATAGTCATTACCCGCTAGACGTTCAAGCATTTGGTCCATGAAAGGAAGGGGAAAATGATCCTTTCTCGTAGCATCATTGAGTTTGAGATAGTCTATACAAACTCTCCACTCTGTAACGAGACGAGTAGGAATCAACTCGTTGTTTTCATTGGGCACAACGGTGATTCCGCCCTTCTTAGGCACACAATGGACGGGACTAACCCATGGTGAATCCGAGATAGGGTAGATCATTTCCGCATCAAGAAGTTTGATAACCTATTTTTTGATTACGTCATGGATCTTAGGATTCACCCTTCTTTGGCTTTAAATAGTGGGTTTAAAGTCGTCCTCCATGAGAATTTTATGTGTGCAAAATGAGGATCAATTCCACGAATATCGGAGATTTTCCAAGCAATCGCTTTCTTGTGATTCTTCAGCACGGCGATAAGTCGAGATTTTTCTTCCTCTTTCAAGTCCTTTGCGATGATGACTGGTGATGTCTTGTTGTCTTCAAGGAACACGTACTCGAGATGAGACGGTAGATCCTTAAGCTCTAAATCCGAAGGATTTTTGATGGAAGGCTAGTCAAATTCGGTTCATCAATAGAGATATCCTTAGGAGATGGTGGAGAAATATGGTCCTCATTGAGAAGTTTCTCAATGGTACGAATGTATTCATCCCAATTGGAGGGAGAATCGTCATATTTTAAGTCCGCATCTCCCAAAGTTGCTTCAAATTCTTTCAAGATGAAATAACTTTCTCCAAATGGAGTTAGTGATGGACCAATAGAGGCAACGGTCTCAAAAATGGGAAGAGAAGAAGAACCACTTTTACAAGCGTCTTTGAAATGTTCTTCACAAGCCTCATCAAGAACGTCAATGAAATTAACATTCTCATTTTCAGAAGGTTGCTTAGAAAGTTTCCCCATGTTGAAGACGATTTTATCGTCACCAACTCTCATGATTAATTCGCCAGCGGCTACATCAATTAGAGTGCGACCGGTCCTCAAGAATGGACGTCCAACGATTAATGGAACACGGGGGTCCATCTCGTAGTCAACGACAACAAAATCCGCCGGAAAGGTGAATTTGTCGACACCAACGAAGACGTCTTCGGCTATCCCCACTGGATAAGCAACCGTACGGTTAGCTAATTCCAAAGTCATTCGTGTGGGGACTAGCTCGGGTAGAGACAATTGTTTCCACACGCTTAAAGGCATTAAGTTTATACTAGCACCTAGATCGGCTAGGGCCATACAATTCTCTACCCCAGGGAAGTTGCAAGGAATCAAGAAACGTCCCGGATCACCAAGTTTGGTGGGTAATTTCCTTAAGACTACTGCATAGCAATTCTCATTAAGTTGGGTCTGAGCAATATCGAGAAGTTTCTCCTTATCACTGAGAAGATCTTTAAACATTTTAGCATATTTCAGCATGTGAGCGAGAGCCTCAACAAAGGAGATATTGATATTCAGTTGTTTAAACATTTTGAGAAAGTTAGAAACCTGAATATCATCCTTGTTCTTGAATTTCTATTTCCTCAACCTTGAAGGATAAGGTATATTGGGTTGAGATGAAGGCTTTGGGATAGAATTCTCACTCACATCCTTGGGTGGTGGAGGGGTAGAAGTAGAAGATGGAGGAGTAGAAGTAGGAGACTCGTTTTCCTTTGTCACAATCACCGGTGTAGGTGTAGGAAGCTTGGGTTCCTTTAAACCTTTTCCACTACGAGTGGTGATTGCTTTCATCACCCCTCTTGGATTAGCAATAGTGTTACTCGGAAGAGAACCCGATCCAGAGGCTTGATTACTTGGGAAGAAACTAGCCATCATGTTCCTTAAGTCATTCGTTTGACTAGCCAAAGTGTTTCGCATATCAGCTCGAAGATCATTCCCTTGCTTCACCATGTCTGCTTTCATGTTGGCCGTTTCCCGCTGAAAATTTTGCACTATCGCATCATTAGTCCTCATGTAGGTTTCAAAATCTTGGTGTAATGCAGTGGGTTGGTTGGGAGGAGCATTGTACGCGGGTGGTTGATAAGCAGGTTGTTGGTAAACTTGGTTGTTTCTTTGAGGTGGATATGGGTTTCTTTGGTTTGGATATTGATTTGGAGCACGAGGTTGGTTTTGATTGTTGCGATTGAGGTTGTTTGGGTTTTGTGGGGGAAAACCGGGTGGTGAAAGAAAGTTGTTTGAGCGATAGCTGAGCAAGTTGCGGTTACCTTGAGGAAGTGCTTGATAGCCTCCCGTGGAATAGTTACCGTTGGAGGCATACACATTTTCCGGATTGTCATGAGTCGAAGGACAATCGGTGTATGAGTGAGATCCCCCGCATATATCACATGAATGAGTCAAAGCACTAGCTTGGGCAGTGATAGCTTTGGTATTGTTGGCGGCTTGGAGAGCAAGTGATTCAACAAGCGAAGTAAGCTTATCAATTCTCTTGTCGCTCTTACTAGTGCTAGCACTAGCCACATTGGTCTGAACACTCTTGGTTTACACTCTAGACTTATTCTCAATAATATCCCAAGCGGCATTAGAAGACTTAACCAAAAGATTAGCCCCGAGGCACTATTTAGTGAATTTTGGTCATTCTTGCTTAAACCATTGTAAAAAGTATTAATTTGATGCACTTTGGTAAAACCATGTTGTGGGTACTTTCTTAAACGTTCTTTAAAACGGTCCCAAGATTCACTAGAAGTCTCATCGTACTTTTGTTCAAAAGTAATGATTTCATTCCGCAAAGCGGTAGTACGAGAGGGTGGGAAAAAGTAGTTTATGAATTTGGTCTCTAAGTCCGTCCACGTAAGAATACTTTGTGGCGGTTCCTTATCAAGCCAATGCCGGGCTTGTCCCTCTAAGGAGAAAGGAAAAAGTTACAAGCGAATTACCTCTTGTGAAACCCCATTATACTTAACCGTATTAGTGAGTTGAAGGAATCTTTTTATATGGTCATGAGGATCATAAATTGAACACCCCAAGAATGGTTGAGTAGAGACCATTTGAATGAAGCCGGATTTGAGCTCAAAGTTGTTGGCTCCAATCGCGGGTATGACAATAGCATCGTGGTTGCCCTCTACATGTGCTTGCAAAAGTTCTATCGTTGGACGATTGTCCGGTAGAGGTTCATCGTTGTTATTATTCATGTTGGGTTGAGGTGGATTATTATTATTGTTGTGTACACCGGCCATGTCTAGGTTATCGAGAGTCTCGGGCTCGGGATAAGACGCTGATCGAGTGCACATATACCTGCAAAAGAAATAACAAAGCAGAAATATTTTTGGTTTTTTATGTTTTTTTTTTATTTTTTTTTGTATTTTTGAAAATTTTATATTTTTTAGGATTTTTGAAAATTTTAAAGCAAGGAAAATAACGTTCAAAGATGAACGGATCCCAAAATCCAACGCGTCTCTCACTTAAAACCTTTAATCTTAACGAAAAGAGCAGGCAGCGACGCCATTTAATACAAAGCTTTTACACCAAGTATAAACTATTATCGTCCGATATCTTCGAATTGATTATTGGTAGAAAGTGCGACTCAATTGTTCTTGGTGGAATAATAAATGGTTTGTTTGATTATCTATTTTAAACTAAAATCAAGTATGAAAATGTCTTTGAGTAAAACTAAAGCGTTTAAAAATTAGACTAAACGTTATTTAGACAAACACATTGTAAAACTTTAAAACTTAAAAACATGTTCTATCGGAATGTATCAAAATGAAAGCCATCGGAATAATCAAATGTGAAGCTGTCGGAATAATCCATGCTAGTAACCATCGGAATGTAACAAAATCAATTCTATCACAATGTTGTCCAGATCGGAATACTATGTAAACACTTCTGTCGCAATGCCCAGATCACAAAGCAAGGTGTCGCAATAAAATTCTATCGGAATGATGAGCTATCGGAATGTATCAAACTAAAATTGGGCATAGTTTCGACTTAAAAAGACCTTAAGCCCCGTCGGAATATGCGATCGCAATGAGCGATCGCAATCCCAGATCGGAATAAGGGGGAAATAACCAAACTATCGCAAAGTAAAACCCTCAATGGGTTATTGCGATCTAAACAAGCTATCCGTCGGAATGTTTGAATCCCTAATATTGCGATGGAATGCAATAGTAATCCGATATTGGTGGTAAGCTTAAAACTCAATAAGCACATACAATAAGCTATCTTAACCAAACCTTAAACAATCCAATAAGCTTGAATTTGACAACTTTTTAAAATATAAAAATCATAGACTTTATAAAAGAAACTTTTTAAATAGATTAAACCTTTAAAGAAATCCGAAAACCAATAAGCTAAAAACAAGAAATAAGCCAATAAGCATAGAGAGCTTATGGCTTAAACTGAATGAAGGCGTATGTAGGAACAAGAAAGATTACTTTTTTAATCACGAAATCACCAAATCAATCTAGCCGTATGAGATGTAATATTCGGATTAAAGATCAAAGTAATCCAAAAATTGAAGAAAAAGATCAATGAAGAAAAACTTAACTTGAACTTGATTAAAGAATTCCAAATACAATGGTGATAAGAAGCTTAAACTTGAAAGATTAATAGAAAGAAAAGATAAAACTTAGTGAGAGAAAGTTAGGAACTTTCTCTCTCTAAAAACTAAAAAGAAAAATGAAAAAACTAAGACTAGCTAAAAACCCCCTCCTAATGTGATTAGGAGGGTATTAATGGGGAAATGGGAAGTGCATGTGTGGTGTGCTTCCTTCTTTCTTTTCTTCTCGACTCGATTTAATTCTTTGTCTTTCTCGATGTCGTCTCGGGATTAGTCGATATAAGTTGAACTTGTCTTATAATTTTATTCTATAATTAGACTTGAGTTCTTCGACTTCATTAAACTTCCGTCTTTAGACTTTTTCTTCGATAAATTTTCAAAATTGGCCTTGGACTTCCGTTCTTTTTGCATTCTCGATCTTTTGACTTCGTCTTTAGTCTTTTTCTTCGATAAAAGCACGTGATAGCCCATGTTTTCTTCCTTTTGCATCTTTTGGTCCTAAAACACAATAAAAACACAAACCACGCATAATTCCGAATTTTACGACATAAAATACACGTTTTGGTCTTGTTATTATTAGAAATAAGTGGTAAAAGGATAAGTGTTTTAACACTTATTAATAACCCTAACCCTAGCCACCATTTTCAAAACACACACTTCCTCCATCAAAAATGGCAGCCGCCGCCATTGTTGGCCGTCACCATGGCTGCCCTCCATGCCACCGCCGTTGCTAACGTGCATCACCACCACCTACATGTTATTCTATTCGCCATGGTTATTACATCATTGGGGGTTTTGCCTCGGATCTATACACTAGCCGCCACCATCCTCGCTTCCATCACTACCGCAGCCCTGCTACCCTCCAACTGTCGGCCACCACCACTGTTTGTGGCCACCAGCCACCATAGTGGTGTGTTTGCGACCACCACGTCCAACCACAACAGTCACTCCATCACCACCCGCAGCCCTGTCATCATCCTCCACCAGATCTAAAATCCACTACAACCGCCACCCATGGCCGCCACTCTCCACTGCTGTAGACCCAAGCCAAGTAGCAGTCCTGCTGCCATCACCCACTCCCTTCGCAGCCTATTGCTGCCGTCACCACCATGCCCTTCCACGACCACCTCCACGAACAGCCGCCAGCTGAGGTGTGGTTGTTTCGGGTTTAAACACAGCAAGAGGAAAAGGGGTGCTCGGATCTGCTTAAAAGACCTGCAGTGGGTGTGTTTGGATACGTGGATAAACAGCCGCGTTAAGGGAGTGTTTGGTTTTGGGCATAAAACTATTAAGGGTGCGTTGAAATGGCTTAGATCCACACGGATCTATACGGATCTGTATTGATTTACTATCGGTAGCGACATGCATGGCGTGGGGATCGAAGATCGGCTGTTAAACAGCTTCAGGGGCGTTTGGATCTGCTGATAAGGGGGTGTTTGGGACTGTAGAAAGTTTAAAGGGCTGTTTGGGACTGCTGATAACATGCATGCTGATAAGAGAGCGTTTGGGACTGCTGGCTGACTTTAGAGGGCGTTTGGGGTTGCTGATGATGACAAGGATGCGTTAGCTTATGAGGTTATAGCTTAGGTGTATGCTTATGATATATAATAGACATGCATGTAGTATTCCCACCGATAGTTATAATGTTCCCACCGATAATTATACTTTACCACTAACCATGTATAACTTACCACCGTTAATATTAACTACCAAAAGTTCCCACTATTAGCTCTACAGTTCCCACTGTTAGCTTTAAAACAGTTCCCACTGATTAGCTTTACAGTTTCCATTGTCAAGCTTATCAGTTTCCACTGGTAGCTTTACAGTTACCACCGTTAGCCTTAATCATTACCACTGTTTCCACTAACACCTTATGTTTCCACTGCTTTTATAAAGTAACCAATATTTTCAATAAGATAACCACTGCTAGCTTTTATTATCCACTGTTGGTACACAAAAACTAATTTTATAGTTTTAGAATAAAAATATAAAAATTTTATCAACAGAAGATATTTTGTAAATCAAGGATTTAATTAATAATAGTTTATTAATTACTTTTGGAACACAATAAATTATTAAATAAATTTAATAATTTATTTTTAAGGACAACAAATATCATACACATTTTTGTAAACATTGGGAATACACGGAAATAGTGGATAAACAAAATACACACTTAACAAACATCTTAACAGTATTAATTAAAAATAATGTGATAACCAGAATAAACGTATGACCAATTGGACTGCATGCATTTATTAATTATGCATATACTGAGACATACTTAATTGCTTAGGTATTTGATGTACTGTGTGCTTAGTGATTGTATACTTGATCATCCTTGAGCCGTATTATACAGGTGAGTTCATAGCCTTGTTTTTTTATATCTTTTATGATTTTTCAAACCCACGAGGGGGAGACATGCTTTTAAATAACTGCAACTTGTTTTGACAATATGATTATAATTTAATTATAGAATGTAAATTGAACTGTAACCTGTTTTGACTATATGATTGATAGATATTTATTCAATAGAACGCAAATTGAATGATACTTTTAATTATGATTGTCTATTATTGAAACTGTTAAATTGTTTTAAATCGCCCGAATGTTATAAATTGATCTATTTGGGATTGACCATCCCCATCTGGGTGAGTCATGCTCACTGTGCCTCGGCCGGGACAACAGATGTATACCATGTTGGAAACTGGGTTTCGGTGTCTTATCTTAGGACACTACGTTCTCATCTGTTGAGAACTACGGAAGGTTCAGCTTCAGTTTCGATTAATAGAAAATGTAATTATCTTTTGTATATATGCTTTGTGCATTGCTACTATCTATGAAGTTTGCGTTACTAAACTTAATCATATACTACTTAAGAAACACTAAAATGGGAATAATGGAAATCCTAAACTTTTTTACCTTACACTGCTTAGTAAAACTTACTAAACTTGATTATTTTACATTGCGTAGTAAAATACTGTAATAATAGTATTAAATATTCTAAACTTGATTATTTTACACTACTTAGTAAAATACCGAAATGGAAATATAGGAAGTAGTGAACCTAATCTTGCTCTGCTTAATAACACTTACTGACCTTGATATTTACTGTTGAATACATTAAGGTACGAAATAATTGGAAACTTTAACTTTGACTTTTATATCAAATACTGAATAACACCATGTAGGACAACTTAAAATCCTAAACTAAGATTTTACAAAACTCTATGAATTCACCAAATTTATGTTGACCGTTTTAAGCATGTTTTTCCCAGGTTATTTAGCAAGATTATTTGAGCATGGATTGAGCATCATTTAGGAGCATAAAAATGACGGGGATTATATTTTACTGGGATATTCATAACAAATGTTATTCAACGATTTAAACGATTGTACCAAATCAATGTTTACATCAATTGTATTTCAAAAATCATATACTTATGATCTGTGCTTTGTAATCTATTTGCTCATCGATCCACCACTGTGATACCCGGTCTGGGGGTGTTACAGAGAATGGTATCAGAGCATTAGTTATAGCGAACCAGATTAATTTTTAAATAAAATAAAAATAAAAATATTTTTCTTTTATTTAAAACTAGACTATAACTTTATAAAAATCTTTTGGGGATTTTTTTGGGACATACTTAGAAAGCATATAGCATAGAGAGCATGCATAAATATATGATTTAAGTGCGAATTCATTATTATATGCATTCATATACGTTGGTTGTACTATATGATAACTCTGTACGTATTTACGTATTATGACCATTTAATATTTATTATAGAAATATTAAATACTCAAGTTACTTAATAAAAAAAATAAACATGTCATGTTAGTAGGGAGCTTTATACTAAAGATGTTCCATCTCGATATTACGTTTTGACTGAGTGGTTGGGTTTACGATTTAAAGTGCCTTCGCTCCTCGAACGTTTATAAAATGGCTTCTGAAGTATGATGGTCTGAACAATGCATTGTAACCACGAACAATTTAATACATAACAAACCACTGGAAATATTTAAATAGAAATTAAATAAAACCTTTGGAAACATATGGAAATCTAACATAATCTTTGGAACCCGTTAGAAAATCTAAGAAGACTTTTTTTTAAGTCTCTAAAAAATCGAAATAGATCTATCTATTTTACTCAATCTTGGAAAATCTAAATTGATGTTTTATAAAAATCTAACTGAATAATATGCGTCTTGCAAAATCTTGGGGGAAATCTAAACTAGATTTTTATAAATCTGTAATAAACCTAATTAGATTTTATAAATATTGAAAAATCTAATAAAATGTTAGGGAAAAATCTAAAATTAGATTTTATAAATTTTCTTTGGAGATCTAAACTTAATCTTTAAGAACCAATAATAAGCCTGTAAGGTTTCATAAACTTCACCCCTAGATAAATGATTAATGTTATTAATGGACTAGTTAAGACCACGTAACAATAGCCCAAAACTTGAATAGGCCCATCTATTGTCTTAGGGACCGATGTAATAAAACTTGTAACATTAATGTATCTAA
Source organism: Glebionis coronaria (assembly GCA_025667525.1). Classification (NCBI taxonomy): domain Eukaryota; kingdom Viridiplantae; phylum Streptophyta; class Magnoliopsida; order Asterales; family Asteraceae; genus Glebionis; species Glebionis coronaria. The sequence continues at coordinate 285,481,364 of CM046880.1, read as the reverse complement.
AAATGTAATTAGGCCCATTAAGAAATCCTTAGTTCATTAGAATTGTTAATGGATCTTAGGAAGCCCATTAGCTCTTTTGGTACATTTAATTAGCTCACTTAGTGATTTTACACTTCAGTAAAGTTTTTATACCAAAGATATAACTTATAAAAACTTTTAGACTAGGAACGTTAGTTTATAAAACTTATGAGTTAAAACCGTAACACTTGAAACTTGTCTTAATAAAACAGAAATTACAAGGACTAATATTGTAAATATGTGAAAGTCTAGGGATCAATGAATGCCATTCGTAGCTTATTAGACCTTAAGGACCACTTTTGTAAATTCTTGGAAGTTAGATTGTCATTTTATGACTCTAAGGACTAATGGTGTAACCAACCGAAACATTTAGGAACCCTAGGGAGTTATTCTCGCCATTAAATGAAAGTTATACAACCTAATGATAAATAAAGGGACTACTTTCACCATATCCCGAAAATACTAGAAATCCTAGGGACTAAAGCTGTTAAGAACCGGGAAGTGTACATTTGGTAAAATATAGAGGGACTTGTTTTTCCAATAACCAAAACTTAAGCAAACCCTAGCACCTTTATTTCATTTAATGTATTAAAACTTGAGTATACCATCTTTACATAGTTATTTGGTGAATAGGAACCGGTTAGTCTATTTTGACTACTAGGATAACTGACAAGCCACTTAAGGAAAACGGATTTATAACAAACGTATATATTAGAATATTTAAAAACAGACTAGGAAGCATTACCTAGTGTACTGCATTTTATTAAATGTTTGAACTTGTTGTTATGTGTATATATATATATACCTTATTAGGAGAAAATATATGATATAATGCCTATGCTTAGGATTGTAATATATTATTATATTATATTATACATATGAACTCCTTTTTTGATGCGTACTCTCGCGCACGTATCGCGCGTCAACATGTATTTTCTCTCGCTTATGATTTTGTACGTATACATACGGAACACGACTTATTAGTGACTTACATACGTTTACTTTTAATAATATCATGTGGTATTGTTTGGGTAAATTTGCATCTTTAAATGATGCGGTGGAACCCAAAATCAAGGTACTTATGATCCTATATTTTATATATTGGACCTGAGACTCATGATCCTAAGTTAATTATGATTTCGTATTTAGACGGAATGGGACGTCTAAAGGTGAAATCATGAGCCACCGGACCAGAAGTTTACTTATAAAATTAGTAGCAAGGTGGAATGGGACGCCCGAAGACGAAAGTTATAACTAAACGGGCTGTAAAGTATCTTAATAATATCTATTATCTTAGACGTTACATTTATCCTAAATAATAAGCCTTGATGGGAATATTTAGGTAAGGTGGGCTATGAAATCATTATTGAAACGAGTAAGGACGCTTGTTCGTTTGAATAAAGAAATCATAGGTCACCGAATGAAGTTATAAATTTCACCTTACATAGATAAGGACGCTTTCCGATGTAAATAGAAATTTATAATCACATGAGCTTAAATATATTCGACATGACTCATTATTGATATTATTTTATGTATCTGACTATGTACGTATTCCTTTTGACTCGCGATTTCCTCCAGTAGTATCTTATCATTAAGATAACTCATAATGGATGTTATTACATCACCAACTAGAAACCTAAGAAGACTCGTATTCATCTCTTTTGGATCATAGCATTGTGCTCTTGATTTCTGGCTTATCCTTAGCCCAAATATAATTTCCGCTGCATTCGACCGCGTTAGGGAATGTCCATTTCCACTGCCGTTGAACCTTTTGAGGGTGCCTACTTTACGCTGCATCTGACCCCTTTCAAAGAGTGTTCTTTCCACTGCATTTCGAACCCTTTTCGGGAGTGCCCACTTCCATTTCATTTGATCCCTTTGGGGTGTCACATAAAAGAAAGCTGGTTCATCTGCCATGGAGAAATGAAACTTCGATCATTCGAGGTGATGGTAACACATATTGTTTGACACTAGACTTAGTGTCATCTCTTGTACCGAAGACCAGAAATACTTGGTAAGAGGATGCCCAATCTTCTAAGCTCACATTCCTCAAATCGAAAAGAAAGACAAACCCAAGCATAAAAGACATGCCCTACTCTCAATGGGTGTATTTTGTAGGGTTATGTTTGTCATCACCCAAAAAGTGTTATTTGATGTCCAATACTCTTTTGGACAATCTTTCCTCTTCGGATCCAATTAGTTCGACAATACCATTGTCCAACAAGCCTTGAAATTAATGACTTCCTCCTTTTAGAAGTCGAAATTTGTGCAATTTTTGGAACCACCAACAGTAGATGCATGACTCTTTCAGCATCTCACCAGGGATGCACACTTCTGTATTCTTGGTATATTCTTTGATTTCCATCATTTAAAGTACTTCTTCTCTATGCAACTTATGCCCCAGCTCAGTCACAAATGAACCAGATTCTTTGTAACTTCCTACCCAAGCAACACCAATAATAATCTTAGCCATTTCGTTAAGTGAAGCTTGGTGTCAAACTAATGTTGCCTTCCACAGGCTAGAAGTATATCGGGAAGCCCTTCGCGTGAAAATTGTTGACGCAAGAGCAGTACCAGCCAAAACTATATTTCTACCTCGACATAGCATAAACCTATTAAAGCTTAGTAGACTTAAAAATCTCTTGAAGGACTAGTAGAAACATTAATGAACTGTTATCTAGGCTCATCAAGACACATTGGAGACCCGGAGGCACATCTAAGTAAAACCAAGACTTAAGACGAGTGGTTTTAGTCAAACCAACCTCGTAAACTTAGAACTCGAGTTCACAAGATTACACGTTTAAGGAAAAGTGCCCTCACTTGTTCCCTGAACAAGTAACTTCATCTTTAGCTTCGGGAGCGAAACTAAAATAACGGGGTGGTGTAAAACACCTAGAAATTTGGGCTTCTACACACGTCCTCAACTTCATGATTGTTATCATTCATCATACCATATTGTAATGAACTACCATTACAACCTACCATCATAGAACTTACTGTGTTTTGGCGAATGATTTCTTAAACTTCTAAATAACTGGTGAATTGGGCATGATAGCTTGAATACAACCCGAAAGCTTATCATGGTGAACAAAAGATCTAGTACGTCTACTCAAATTCTGTCTAGCAAGTCTGCTAGATAGGGTTGGTACTGGTAGGGCTGATAAGGCTGCAGGTGCCGACAGGGTACTCTGGAATACCTCTATAAGCTAATCAGGACTCCTTAAGCAAACTGAGTACAATCAGCAACTGGGACCGTAGTCTGCCAACGACTCCTCGAAGGTAGGCGGTCTCTGCTGTCACTCCATCGTGACAAACAACTTCAAGATAAAAAAAAGATTAATTTTTAAGTAAAATAAGAATAAAAATATTTTTCTTTTATTTAAAACTAGACTATAACTTTATAAAAATCTTTTGGGGATTTTTTTCGGACATACTTAGAAAGCATATAGCATAGAGAGCATGCATAACTATATGATTTAAGTGCACATTCATTATTATATGCATTCATATATGTTGGTTGTACTATATGATAACTCTGTACGTATTTACGTATTATGACCATTTAATATTTATTATAGAAATATTAAATACTCAAGTTACTTAATAAAACAAATAAACATGTCATGTTAGTAGGGAGCTTTATACTAAAGATGTTCCATCTCGATATTCCGTTTTGACTGAGTGGTTGGGTTTACGATTTAAAGTGCCCTCGCTCCTCAAACATTTATAGAATGGCTTCTGAAGTATGATGGCCTGAACAATGCATTGTAACCACGAACAATTTAATACATAACAAACCACTAGAAATATTTAAATGGAAATTAAATAACACTTTTAGAAACATTTAGAAATCTAACAGAATCTTTGGAACCCGTTAGAAAATCTAAGAATACTTTTTTTTAAGTCTCTAAAAAATCGAAATAGATCTATCTATTTTATTCAATCTTGGAAAATCTAAATTGATTTTTTATAAAAATCTAACTAAATAATATGCGTCTTGCAAAATCTTGGGGGAATCTAAACTAGATTGTTATAAATCTTTAGTAAACCTAATTAGATTTTATAAATATTGAAAAATATAATAAAATGTTGGGGGAAAATCTAAAATTAGATTTTATAAATTTTCTTTGGAGATCTAGACTTAATCTTTAAGAACCAATAATAAGCTTGTAAGGTTTCATAAACTTCACCCCTAGATAAATGATTAATATTATTAATGGACTAGCTAAGACCATGTAACACTAGCCCAAAACTTGAATAGCCCCATCTATTGTCTTAGATACCGATGTAATAAAACTTGTAACATTAATGGATCTAAAAATGTAATTAGGTCCATTAAGAAATCCTTAGCTCATAAGAATTGTTAATGGATCTTGTAAGCTCAATAAGGGTTTGGGAAGCCCATTAGCTCTTTTGGTACACTTAATAAGCTCACTTAGTGATTTTACACTTAAGTAAAGTTTTATACCAAAGATATAACTTATAAAAACTTTTAGACTAAGAACCTTAGTTTATAAAACTTATGAGTTAAAACCATAACACTTGAAACTTGTCTTAATAAAACAGAAATTACAAGGACTAATATTGTAAATATTTGAAAGTCTAGGGATCAATGAATGCCATTCGTGGCTTATTAGACCTTAAGGACCACTTTTGTAAATTCTTGGAAGTTAGATTGTCATTTTATGACTCTAAGGATTAATGGTGTAATCAGCCGAAACATTTAGGAACCATAGGGAGTTATTCTCGCCATTAAATGAAAGTTATACAACCTAATGATAAATAAAGGGACTACTTTCACCATATCCCGAAAATACTAGAAATCCTAAAACGTATATATTAGAATATTTAAAAACATACTAGGAAGCATTACCTAGCGTACTGCATTTTATTAAATGTTTGAACTTGTTATTATGTGTATATATATATATATATATATACCTTATTAGGAGAAAATATATGATATAATGCCTATGCTTAGAATTGTAATATATTATTATATTATTTTATACCCTAACAGATGACAAAGTTTGTAATAGCTTCGAGGACGAAGCTAAAATAACGGGGCAGTGCTGTAGAATCCATGATTTTTCCATGAGAAAAATGTAATAAAAATCTACTCAATGATCCTATATCATTTCTCAACCTAGTGATATTAATCGAGTTTCAAGGACGAAACTCAAGATGACATGTGGATGGTGTAAAACCCGAGATTTTTCGTTCATTAAATAATAATGAAGTATGGTTCAAAACCCTTTTCGAACAATACAAAAATCATCGGATTTGAAAAGCCGACAAAAGTCATGCAAACCGCGTACCGACAATTAAATAATTTAACTACATAAATTATTGTCGAGAAATACTTGATAAACAATTTGATTAAATTGTTTAATATTACATTTATCTACGGAAAGATTAAATGAGAAGTATTTCAATTAAAACGATACTTACGTTATACAAACGATAAATGACAAATACTTGTCGTTTAAATAAACGAACACGTTCTTCGTATTTATATGTCATATAATACTCCATTTTATTTGAAAAATGATTTTTGGATCAATTACGCAATCCTCGTAAGATGAATAAAAAATTTATAAACCACGAACGTGACCCGAACCGTTTATTAGTGAACGTATAATAAATGTTACATTGGCCCTTATAAAATAATTGCAACACAAGTCCTAAACTATGATGAACTTGGCAAATGAATTTTATAAATTTCAAGGGGTATATATAGGTGCATTAGGGTTTCACCCTCATAACCCTAACCCTAGCCACCATTTTCAATACACACACTTCCTCCATCAAAAATGGCAGACGCCGCCATTGTTGGCCGTCATCATGGCTGCCCTCCATGCCACCGCCGTTGCTAACATGCATCACCACCACCTACATGTTATTCTAGCCGCCATGGTTATTACATCATTGGGGGTTTTGCCTCGGATCTATACACTAGCCGCCACCATCCTCGCTGCCATCACTACCGCAGCCCTGCTACCCTCCAGCCGTCGGCCACCACCACTGTTTGTGGCCACCAGCCACCATAGTGGTGTGTTTGCGACCACCACGTCCAACCACAATAGTCACTCCATCACCACCCGTAGCCCCGTCATCATCCTCCACCAGATCTGAAATCCACCACAGGCACCACCCATGGCCGCCACTCTCCACTGCTGTAGACCCGAGCCAAGCAGCAGCCCTGCTGCCATTACCCACCCCCTTCGCAGCCCACTGCTGTTGTCACCACCATGCCCTTCCACAACCCCCTCCACCAACAGCCGCCAGCTAAGGTATGGTTGTTTCGGGTTTAAACACAGCAAGGGGAAAAGGGGTGCTCGGATCTGCTTAAAAGACCCGCAGTGGGTGTGTTTGGATACGTGGATAAACAGCCGCGTTAAGGGAGTTTTTGGTTTTGGGCAGAAAACTATTAAGGGTGCATTGAAATGGCTTAGATCCACACGGATCTATACAGATCTGTATTGATTTACTGTCGGGAGCGACATGCATGGTGTGGGGATCGAAGATCGGTTGTTGAACAACTTCGGGGGCGTTGGGATCTTCTAATAAGGGGGTGTTTGGGACTGCAGAAGGTTTAAAGGGCTGTTTGGGACTGCTGATAACATGCATGCTGATAAGGGAGCGTTTGGGACTGCTGGCTGACTTTAGAGGGCGTTTGGGGTTGCTGATGACGACAAGGATGCGTTAGCTTACGAGGTTATAGCTTAGGAGTATGCTTATGATATATTATAGACATGCATGTGGTATTCCCACCGATAGTTATAATGTTCCCACCGATAATTATACTTTACCACTAACCATATATAACTTACCACCGTTAATATTAACTATCAAAAGTTCCCACTGTTAGCTATACAGTTCATACTGTTAGCTTTAAAACAGTTCCCACTGATTAGCTTTACAGTTTCCATTGTCAAGCTTATCAGTTTCCACTGGTAGCTTCACAGTTACCACCGTTAGCCTTAATCATTACCACTGTTTCCACTAACACTTTATGTTTCCACTGCTTTTATAAAGTAACCAATATTTTCAGTAAGATACCCACTGCTAGCTTTTATTAGCCACTGTTGGTACACAAAAATTAATTTTATAGTTTTAGAATAAAAATATAAAAATTTTATCACTAGAAGATATTTTGTAAATCAAGGATTTAATTAATAATAGTTTATTAATTACTTTTGGAACACAATAAATTATTAAATAAATTTAATAATTTATTTTTAAGGACAACAAATATCATACACGTTTTTGTAAACATTGGGAATACACGGAAACACTGGATAAACAACATACACACTTAACAACCATCTTAACAGTATTAATTAAAAATAATGTGATAACCAGAATAAACGTATGACAAGTTAGACTCCATGCATTTATTAATTATGCATATACTGAGACATACTTAATTGCTTAGGTATTTGATGTACTGTGTGCTTAGTGATTGTATACATAATCATTCTCGAGTTGTATTATACAGGTGAGTTCATAGCCTCATTTTTTTAAAATCTTTTATGATTTTTCAAACCCGCGAGGGGGAGAGATGCTATTAAATAACTGCAACTTGTTTTGACAATATGACTATAATTTAATTATAGAATGTAAATTGAACTGTAACCTGTTTTGACTATATGATTGATAGATATTTATTCTATAGAACGCAAATTGAGTGATACTTTTAATTACGATTGTCTATTATAGAAACTATTAAATTGTTGTAAATCGCCCGAATGTTATAAATAGATCTATTTGGGATTGACCATCCCCATCTGTGTGAGTCATGCTCACTGTGCCTCGGCCGGGACAATAGATGTATACCATGTTGGAAACTGGGTTTGCGTGTCTTATTGTAGGACACTACATTCTCATCTGTTGAGAACGACGGAAGGTTAAGCTTCAGTTTCGATTAATAGAAAATGTAATTAACTTTTGTATATATGCTTTGTGCATTGCTACTATCTATGAGGTTTGCGTTACTAAACTTAATCATATACTACTTAGCAAACACTAAAATGGGAATAATGGAAATGCTAAACTTGGTGACCTTACACTGTTAGTAAAACTTACTAAACTTGATTATTTTACACTGCGTAGTAAAATACTATAATAATAGTATTAAATATTCTAAACTTGATTATTTTACACTAATTAGTAAAATACCGAAATGAAAATAAAGGAAGTACTGAACCTAATCTTGCTCTGCTTAATAACACTTATTGGCCTTGATTTTTACTGCTTAATACATTAAGGTACGAAATAATTGGAAACTTTAAATTTGACTTTTATATCAAATACTGAATAACACCATGTAGGACAACTTAAAATCCTAAACTAAGATTTTACAAAACTCTATGAATTCACCAACTATCAGTTAGCATACATGTAATTATAATAATCATTCAACTTACAATTAAGTTTCTTTATTTAAGTGGACATATAAGGTCTTACTTAAAATATTAATTTACGTTTTTATGTTCAAGTATTATAATCATTCATTTACTATTATTAAGTAAACATAAAGATTTTACTTAATATTAGTTCATGTTCGTAGTTTATGTATTATACTCATTCATTTAAACTTTAATATTAAGTTTCATATATTAAGTTGGACGTATGATGTTCTGTTTAAATACTAACATTCAATTTATCCATCGCTCTTATAAATTTTTATTCTTCTAAAAGTATATAGGTTTATGTATGAGTATTACATATTCATAGTTGTTTATACAATTATTTCCTATAGTAAATATAAATATTATAAAAGAAAAAGATATAATATTTTATTTAACTTTAAAGTTTCTATAAATTATTTTAATATAAAATAATTTAAACTTAAGAATTTATACCTTAATTCTTATGGCCTAAGTATTTTAATTATGTTTCATTATAATTAAAATAGGTTTTAGGGTTAAGGCTTGTTAATATTTTGGAATATGGCAAGACTAGTCCCTGTATATTTTTAAACAATATAACTTTCGGATTTTACATATTTAGTACCTAGGGCTTGTTAAAGTTTCGGGTAATGGCAGATTTAGTCCCCCTAGTTATATCTAGGTTTTATAGCTTTAGTAAAATTACAAAAACAGCCCCTAGGGCTTCTTTAAGTTTCGACAAATTACAAAAGTAGTCCTTAGGGTTTTAAGATAACAAAATAACTTTTAGAAACTTTCCAAAATGGTCCCTAGGGTTTTATTTTCCACGAATAGTATTTATTAAACCCTAGGCTTTTGGATATTTACATTTTCAGTCCTTGTATTTACTAGTTTATCAAAACAAGTTTCATAAGTTACGGTTGTACCCCTCAAGTTTTATAAATTGTCATTTTTATCCCAAAAGTTTTTATGAGTTATATTTTTATTATAAAAACTTTTATTTTAATGTTCAAACTTTATATGAGCTCATTAAATGGGCTTAACACCTAATGGGCAAATATACTCCAAGTCCACTAATTTATTTAAATGGGCCTTTAAATCATTTATTGGGCTTAATACATTTTTAAGTCCTTTAATTAGTTAAATGGGCCTAAGTGTAATCTTAGGTCCATTTAAGTTGCTAAGATTTATCAAATGGGCTTATTGGGTCCATTAAGTTTTAGATTAACATTTCATGGACTTAATTAGTCCATTAACATTACTTTATGTTTTATATATGTTTTTACTTAGGATATTCTTATAAGCTTATTATGAGATTATTAATGTTTAGTTTTAAATCTAAATAGATGAATAAAACATAAAGTTTGTTTTATGTGTTATACCAAATTAAATCTAGGTGTGTTATAAGGTTATAAGTAAGTCATAAGCCCTAATAGAAGCTTATATCTCACGGCTAATATTGGTTATAACTTATTAAGAGAAGTCAAGTTTCATTTTAAGGTTGCATGCAATTTATAAGTGTTACAAAAATAGATCTAACTATGTACAAGTCAAGAAAACAAGTTACAAGTCCAAAATAAGATCTAAAATATGTCTAGACCTAAAAATCAAGCATAGATCCATGTACACTCATATGTAACCCACGGCTATATTGTTTGCTCCCACTATTCCCATAAGATATATAAGCTTATTTCATGTTTATCATGTTAAGTTAACATTTATTACTAGATCTAGGTTGTATAATGACATGAAAGTACATCTAACCCATTTAGGGTCATGTGTAACCCACGTCTACATATATTCACATAAGTTACTTCGATGATTTTTAATAGCTCATCTATCATGTAACATTTCATATTCCACCATCCAAACTTAACACATAAACCCTATATATACTAACCATGTATGTCGTGACCTTTAAGGTCATGGTCTTCAAGATTTTTAGGTTACACACATTCATTCTATGAGATCTATGGCTATTGGTTTAACTATAGTCCCATAAAACAAGATTTGTAACTCATGCAACATTTAGATTTACAAAACGTCTCATATGGTTTTTAAATCAAGCTTAAAATATAGAATACAAGTTATAGGTTTCTTATTAAAAGATTTTAATTTATGAGCATGAATTTATAAATATGCCGTGACCTATGATGGTCATGGCTTTATAAATCTTGATTTTTACCATGTTATATACTTGTGTTTAAAGATGTATGATGATTCATGCATGAATAAATGGAAGAACATGATGTGTATACCTTTCTTGCTAAAAAGTTACTAAGGAGGATCTAGATGAACCAAGAGATTAGAGATCTAATCTTGAAGATGGAGAAAACCCTATGTATAAATCAAGTCGTGGCCTATAGTGATTCGGCTAGGGATTGTTTATAGTGGTTCCAAGGGAAATGATGCTACCAAATGATTTGTAATCAAGATGGGATAAACATTTAGTTGATTTAATGAATCAACTTTGGAGTTTTGTGGCTTATAGCTGAAATATTGAGAGAGAGATGAAGAGAGAAGTGAGGTTGCATGTATGAGAGATGGGAATGTGTGTATTTCGGCTTAAAGATGAAAGAGGGAAAGAGAATGAAAAAGGCATGATTGCCTTGGTAAGAACACTTGTACCAAGTGTAGGATCTTCTCTTTCCAAGACAACCCTTCTTCTTCCACATTTGCATGTGTGCCGTGTAAGGCTATCCACAGGAGAGGGTGGGCTTGTGTGGGCTTGTGTTGGGCTAGAACATAAAGAATACATAACCTTGGGCTATTCCAAGAAAGTTTAGGCATGCTTATAATATGCATACACACATATATGGCCAAATACACATGGTGTAGCATATTTTTCCAAGTTTTGTTAAGTGTTGTTTAGTCAAATGTTGGTTATGCATTTTTTTTACTACTTGTTTTATGTACATAGTTTACATAGACAAACTTATTACAACACGTATATATGTAAAAGTATATGTGCACATTGGACAAGTTCACACCTGACTTATAGAAATATAATACATGAGCTTGTGTTCTAAGATTTAATGGGTGAAATTTCTAGAAGGGTGGGCAAAGACTGCCCTTGTGTAGTAAGAGAAGAGTGGGTTTTATGCTGAAGACCCCTCCAAGGTGTGAATATGCCGATGGAGGTAGTAGTTCTCCTCCAAAAACCACTGAAAGACCTCGACGGTCGTTCCCAAAAACCTCGTGCTATCTGGGCATCTGCCCATATGGGCCAAGAGAGAGAGTCTATGCGCTCATGCATGGTAGTGTACTCCACCTGGCCTGCTATCAACAGGCTGTGGACATCCGTCATATCCTGCTACTGGCTCATGGCCAGAGCAACAATCCGAACTTGAACAAGACCAACATGTCTTGTTCCGGAACCCTCTCCGACCTTAAATCCTGGCTTGTAGGTTTTACAAATGAACATCTATCGTCATGAGCTTAACCAACTAAGTGTAGTTGACCCTACATTGACTTTTCCTAGTTGACAACTTCCTAGTTTGTCCTCTCTTAATTGTCATTAATTGATCCGCGAGCTTCCATCGCTTTATCAGATTGAAGGTCAAACTTCAGATAATACTATCCATCTATAGTAATAGCAGCATCCAAATGCTTCTCAATCGGATGTATAGTGCTAACCGGATAAAAAAAATATCTTTGCATCGCTCTCTATCCATCCATAGTAATAGCAGCATCCAAATACTGCACAATCGGATGTATAGAGCGACCTGGATAAAGATCTCTTTGCGTATCTTTCCATTCATCCATAATGGAAGCAGCACCTAAATACTGCTCAATCGAACTTTTAGGGCAGTCCGAATAACTATCTCTTTACATTGTTGGAACCATTCGTTTATGCGCTTGTCTAAAACGAACCTTAAAGATCTATGACATCTATACCCTAACAGATGACAAAGTTTTTAATAGCTTCAAGGACGAAGCTAACGGGGCAGTGCTGTAAAATCCATGATTTTTCCATGAGAAAAATGTAATAAAAATCTACTCAATGATCCTATATCATTTCTCAACCTAGTGATATTAATCGAGTTTCGAGGACGAAACTCAAGATGGCATGTGGATGGTGTAAAACTAGAGATTTTTCGTTCATTAAATAATAATGAAGTATGGTTCAAAACCTTTTTTGAACAATAAAAAAATCATCGGATTTGAAAAGCCGACAAAAGTCATGCAAACCGCGTACCGACAATTCAATAATTTAACTACATAAATTATTGTCGAGAAATACTTGATAAACAATTTGATTAAATTGTTTAATATTACATTTATCTACGGAATGATTAAATGAGAAGTATTTCAATTAAAACGATACTTACGTTATACAAACAATAAATGACAAATACTTGTCGTTTAAATAAACGAACACGTTCTTCGTATTTATACGTCATATAAATACTCAATTTTATTGGAAAAATGATTTTTGGATCAATTACGCAATCCTCGTAAGATGAATCAAAAATTTATAAACCACGAACGTGACCCGAACCGTTTATTAGTGAACGTATAACAAATGTTACACATTAGACCCTTATAAAATAATTGCAACACAAGTCCTAAACTATAATGAACTTGGCAAATGACTTTTATAACTTTCAAGGGGTATATATAGGTGCATTAGGGTTTCAACCTCATAACCCTAACCCTAGCCACCATTTTCATAACACACACTTCCTCTATCAAAAATGGCAGTCGCCGCCATTGTTGGCCGTCACCATGGCTACCCTCCATGCCACCGCCGTTGCTAACATGCATCACCACCACCTACATGTTATTCTAGCCGCCATGGTTATTACATCATTGGGGGTTTTGCATCGGGTCTATACACTAGCCGCCACCATCCACGCTGCCATCACTACCGCAGCCCTGCTACCCTCCAATCGTCGGCCACCACCACTGTTTGTGGCCACCAACCACCATAGTGGTATGTTTGCGACCACCACGTCCAACCACAACAGTCACTCCATCACCACCCGCAGCCCCGTCATCATCCTCCACCAGATTAGAAATCCACCACAGCCGCCACCCATGGCTGCCACTCTCCACTGCTGTAGACCCGAGCCAAGCAGCAGCCCTGCTGCCATCACCCACTCACTTCGCAGCCTACTGCTGCCGTCACCACCATTTCCTTCCACGACCACCTCCACCAACAGCCGCCAGCTGAGGTGTGGTTGTTTTGGGTTTAAACACAGCAAGGGGAAAAGGGGTGCTCGGATCTGCTAAAAAGACCCGCACTGGGTATGTTTGGATACGCGGATAAACAACCGCGTTAAGGGAGTGTTTGGTTTTGGGCAGAAAACTATTAAGGGTGCGTTGAAATGGCTTAGATCCACACGGATCTATACGGATCTGTATTGATTTACTGTCGGGAGCGACATGCATGGAGTGGGGGTGTTTGGGATCTGCTGATAAGGGGGTGTTTGGGACTGTAGAAGGTTTAAAGGGCTGTTTGGGATTGCTGATAATATGCATGCTGATAAGGGAGCGTTTGGGACTGCTGGCTGACTTTAGAGGGCGTTTGGGGTTGCTGATGACGACAAGGATGCATTAGCTTACGAGGTTATAGCTTAGGCGTAGGCTTATGATATATTATAGCATGCATGTAGTATTCCCACCGATAGTTATAATGTTCCCACCGAAAATTATACTTTACCACTAACCATGTATAACTTACCACCGTTAATATTAACTACCAAAAGTTCCCACTGTTAGCTATACAGTTCCTACTGTTAGCTTTAAAACAGTTCCCACTGATTATCTTTACAGTTTCCACTGTCAAGCTTATAAGTTTCCACTGGTAGCTTAACAGTTACCACCGTTAGCCTTAATCATTACCACTGTTTCCACTAACACCTTATGTTTCCACTGCTTTTATAAAGTAACCAATATTTTCAATAAGATACCCACTGCTAGCTTTTATTAGCCACTGTTGGTACACAAAAACTAATTTTATAGTTTTAAAATAAAAATATAAAATTTTTATTAACAAAAGATATTTTGTAAATCAAGGATTTAATTAATAATAGTTTATTAATTACTTTTGGAACATAATAAATTATTAAATAAATTTAATAATTTATTTTTAAGGACAACAAATATCATACACGTTTTTGTAAACATTGGGAATACACGGAAACAGTGGATAAACAACATACACACTTAACAAACATCTTAACAGTATTAAGTAAAAATAATGTGATAACCAGAATAAACATATGACCAATTAGACTACATGCATTTATTAATTATGCATATACTGAGGTATACTTAATTGCTTAGGTATTTGATATACTGTGTGCTTAGTGATTGTATACTTGATCATCCTCGAGCTGTATTATACAGGTGAGCTCATAGCCTCGTTTTTTTATCTTTTATGATTTTTCAAACCCGTGAGGAGGAGACATACTATTAAATAACTGCAACTTATTTTTACAATATGACTATAATTTTGTTATAGAGTGTAAATTGAACTGTAACCTGTTTTGACTATATGATTGATAGATATTTATTTTATAGAACGCAAATTGAATGATACTTTTAATTACGATTGTCTATTATAGAAACTGTTAAATTGTTGTAAATCGCCTGAATGTTATAAATAGATATATTTGGGATTGACCATCCCCATCTGGGTGAGTCATGCTCACTGTGCCTCGGCTGGGACAACAGATGTATACCATGTTGGAAACTGGGTTTCGGTGTCTTATTGGAGGACACTACGTTCTCATCTGTTAAGAACTACGGAAGATTAAGCTTCAGTTTCGATTAATAGAAAATGTAATTATCTTTTGTATATATGCTTTGTGCATTTCTACTATCTATGAGGTTTGCGTTACTAAACTTAATCATATACTACTTAGCAAACACTAAAATAGGAATAATGGAAATGCTAAACTTGGTTACCTTACACTGCTTAGTAAAACTTACTAAACTTGATTATTTTACACTGCGTAGTAAAATACTGTAATAATAGTATTAAATATTCTAAACTTGATTATTTTACACTACTTAGTAAAATACCGAATTGGAAATATAGGAAGTACTGAACCTAATCTTGCTCTACTTAATAACACTTATTGACCTTGATTTTTACTACTTAATACATTAAGATACGGAATAATTGGAAACTTTAAATTTGACTTTTATATCGAATACTGAATAACACCATGTAGGAAAACCTAAAATCCTAAACTAAGATTTTACAAAACTCTATGAATTCACCAACTTAATGTTGACCGTTTTAAGCATATTTTTCCCAGGTTATTTAGCAAGATTATTTGAGCATGGATTGAGCATCATTTAGGAGCATAAAAATGACGGGGGATTATCTTTTACTGGGATATTCATAACAAATGTTATTCAACGATTTAAACGATTATACCAAATCAATGTTTACATCAATTATATTTCAAAAGTCATATACTTATGATCTGCGCTTTGTAAGCTATTTGCTCATCGATCAAACACTGTGATACCCGGTCCAGGGGTGTTACAGATGTGATATGGTGTCTTTTTGTGTCTTGGGATAATTAAGGATCGGTTTTGTGTGTAGCATGCGGTTGACACGGCTTCGGCCCAAAAGTATAGTAGAAGTTTTGAAGCAGATAATAATGTTCGAGCAGCCTCAACTAAAGTAAGGTTTCGTCTTTCAACAACGCTATTTTGTTCGGGTGTTCGAGCAATTGATGTTTCATGTTCGATTCCTTCAGCTTCAAAATAGTTTCTTAGAGTTGAATTCAAAAAATGTGTGCCTCTGTCAGTTCGAACCACTTTTACTTGAGCTTAAAGACCACGTTGTATCCAAATCTGCATCACAGAATTGACCAACCGAGAAAAGATTGTGATTGAGCCCTTCAATGTAGTATACCCTTTTGATCGTGATATTCCCCTGAACCAAATCTCCATATCCTAGGATCGGTGCAAATTGATCATTTCCGAATCAGACCGTACCCAGGAACTTCTCCACGAAGTTAATTAGAAGCTTGAGATTCCCCGTCATGTGCTTCGTGCATCCGGAGTCCAGTATGAATAGAATTATTTGTATCACCTGCAGAAGAGTTAGAACACGATGGATCATTTGCTAAATTGGATACCACCGTAGTTGTGATTGTAGAATCATTAGTGTCCTTAGCAATGTTTAAAGGCATATTAACACTCATTGTCACATTTTATGTCCTAACTTTAGGCATCCATTTATATCCTGGAGGACATTGATTAGCAAACCACCATTTCCAATACTTGCTAGCAGACTCATATAATTCCGTAATTCTGCTTCTAGGGTTCTTAGTGGTGGAGTCTGATGCGGTACTTTTCTTAGACGGGGTTGCACCAGAATGGGTCACTTTGCGTTTGGGTTTACTAGCACTAATAGGCATCACAACTTGCTTCTTAATTTTAGTATCTACGCCTTTGACATTATTGATAGCACACATAGAATGATTAACATTAGCACATTTTCCACATTTGACACAAACAAATTTCACATTCATAGCATTCAAAGCATTCAAATCATTCAAATCGTCATTACATGCGATTACAGACTTTTTATTCTTAAAAACATTCAAATTCCTAGGGTGTTCTTCTACTTCCTTCATCTTCCCTTGACTCTTGTGTTTCCAGACCTTATCATTCACTTGAGTGCTCTTAAGCTGAAGCCGGCTAACACTAGCAGTGGAGACTACTTCTTTAGTAGAAGACACAAGAATATTAGTGTTTCTAGAAGTCTGAGGCGAGGGACTAACTTTGTTTATAGGTTTAGTGGTCATTCTATACATCCCTAGTTTAATCACATTATTGTGCTTAATGCTTGGCGCTATAGCATTCCTTATGGGTTGAGTATGTGGTAACCTTTCCTTTCCATCCATCTTGGGGGTAAACACAGGTTTTGCAAACGAAGAATTTGAGAAAGCAGATGGTTTTCCCAAGATAGAGGATCTATTAACTCTAGAGGCATTGGGTTGTCTAACAACAGGTTGCTTAACGCTAGGTTCCACAACTTTCCCACCCATCTTAGCAACGAGTTTCTTCAACTCTGCAATTGCTATGTCTTTTTCTTGTAACTGAGCTTTCAAATCCAAAATATCAAGACTTTTTTCGTTTAGTAATCGATATGAATCAGATAATTTTACTTCCAAAGGTGTATCATTTGAAAAACTGCCAACTTTCTTTTGCAAAGAAAGTTCAAGTGAGTGACAATGTTTTTGAAGATAATCATATCTATGTTGAAGTAACGAAAATTCTTTTTGGTCAACTTTATTTGAAAGCTCAGTTTCAAGATGTTCACATTCTTTAACTTGATCTAGATATTTGCATGCAACATCAGAATATTCATCAATATCAGCACAAGATGTAACATAAGCACACGTAATATCTTTTGAGAGACATTAATGTAAGAGTATATCATATGTTGTAGAAAACTCGTCTCTTTCAGGTTAATGATCATTCACTTCTTGTTCAAGAGATTCCACATATTTCAAATCATCAAACATTTCTTGCTTAATTAGTGTTTCAAACTCCAAAATATGTTTTTGCGTTCTTTCCGCAAGCGGAATCAAAATACTTTTCACAAGAATAGTTATATCATGAGGAATTTCTTTGTCTCCTTTCGAAAGTTCACTTTTTTTCCAGTCATCATCAACAACCTTTTTGAAATTTCCAATGTTACTCTTGAGAATACTAAGTTCTTGCTTACTCTTGCTTACAGAAGCTTTATATGGCAAGTAGTCAATAAATTTTGAAACATTAGTTTTCTTAGTGGCAAAAGCTTGTCTCCTTTTAATTCTCATTTGTTCACATTCGAAAAATATTTGCTCACGAGTTTTCTGTGTTTGTGGTTTGAAAAGATCATAAATACTGTTTTCATAAGCATAATTATATGGTTTAACAAATTCTTTATTAACTTTTGGTCTACTCTCTTCTTCCAAATCATTTGTCTCTTCACTATTGGGCCTAACAACAAGACAATCAAGATCGGTCCATTGGGACTCATCAAGATATAAGTGCTGATTCTCAGATTGAGCTTGCTCAAGGTACTTAGGATTTTCAAAACTAGGTCTATCCTTGAAGAACGAACGAGGTTCCAACATTCTCATGGTTTGAATTGATTGATTAGTTTTGTAAACAATTTTCTTGTAAAAATAAAGTTGAGTTTCAAGTTCCACCATTTTGTCGATGTCATTCGCTTGTTTAGTTTTGAAATCCTTTTCCATCTTTTTAACCATTGCTTTCTTTTCATTAACAAGTTTAGTTTTATCCTCTTGAAGAAAACCATTTACTTGAGTTAGCTCATTGACTTTAGTGGTAGCAAGATACGTTTTGTGACGTTCAGTACTCAAAGAGGTGTTATAATTACGTTTCTCTTGTTCAAGAAGCTTAGGAGTTTTGTTATATTTCTCTTGAAAATCATCCTTTTTAACATTAATTAAACACCCTTTGTATCCCTCAACCTCATTGGTCTTTTGAAGAAGCTGAGCTCTGTAGCTATCAATGGTCTCACTAGATTTAACTAGAGCAGCTCTGCTTTCTTTAAAATTTTGAGTGAGCGTATCGTTTGCCTTCTTTAATTTCTTTTGACTCTTTCTAGTTTCTTTGACATCTTTTTGTAAAGAAACATTAAGTTAGCAAGCGCAATACGCTCCTCGTCATCATCATCATACTCATTTGCATGTTGATCATCCTCAGACTCATTATTGCACATGTCTGATGAATCGGGTGTGGTATTGCTATTAACCGTTTCCATCATACATGTGTCATTAATGGCTTCGGGTAGCTCAGAATGCTCATGAATATTACCAAACACATTATATTCCTCTTCAGTGTGTACCTTATCGATTGGATTAGTATCAAAGATAGGACCATTGTCATCTTCAACCTTTGCCATGTATGAGTAATGTGCTTCAAGTTCTTGGTCGGAGGCTTCATCATCAGTATCATCAAGCATTGCTCCTTCCTCAACCGACAGTTTAACCCCAGCTTCCATCTTCTTGCATAACAGCATCTTTTCCTTATGATAGCAAGAGTCCCTAACCCGCTTCGGCTTCCTACATTCCTTTGCCATGTGCCCATAACCTTTACAATTAAAGCATTGAATCCCACTTTGCTGAACCACTTGAGTACCAACAGTGTCCCTATTCCCAACAGCAGTAGCAATCCTCTGAGCATCATACTTAGCAGTTTGTCGATCATACCGTGCAGAACCCTCAACATGTGTTGGATTACGTCGATCATACCTTGGAGGACTTTCATCACGTTGACATGTGTCATACCTTCGAGGACTCTCCACATATTGGTTCCTTGTATTTGATGATGTTCGAAGATTGTTGTTGGTGGGTTTTAAGATTTTCTTGTAGGTCTTCATAATGAAAACAATTTGTTGCTTCATCTCCCTATCCTTCTGAGCTAGTTCTTCATCACTGTCCTCTTCAGATGATGGCTCAGGTGATGGTGATGTTGCTCTTGGTTCTTTGTCTCGTGATCTTGTGGGAACTGAATACTTAGATGAAGTGGAGTATCTTGGTGAGGAGGATGTAGTGGAATACCTTGGTGAGGATGATGTAGTAGAGTATGACTTTGGAGCATGAGAGCGATGATCTTGAACGTGGTGAGTGGTAGACACCAAAGCAAGTGGATTAGAAGTCTTTGCTATCCTTTCAGCTCGAAGTTCATTCGCCTTATTTTGAATTTGTTTCATAATGTCAAAGAGCGTGTGATAGTTGACCTCGTCTAACTTACTCTGTTGTTTCACCAAAGTTACGAATCGTGTCCACTCTGGTTGAAGTTGTTGTAGAAATTGCACATTGACTTGCATGGTGGAGACTTGCAAATTGTTTCTTGTCATGTCATTCATCATCTTGTAGAACCTTGAGTAATATGAATCAATTGATTCCCCATCGAATGAAGTAAACTTACCAAAGTTCCAGAACAAGTTAGTTTGACATCTTGCTTGTTAAGTGATTCACCTTGTTGCAAGCGTTCAATGGAAACCACATTTCTTTTGCAGTAGAGCACGCATCAACTGTTGAGTAAATATCATCCCCAATCCAA
Source organism: Glebionis coronaria (assembly GCA_025667525.1). Taxonomy (NCBI): domain Eukaryota; kingdom Viridiplantae; phylum Streptophyta; class Magnoliopsida; order Asterales; family Asteraceae; genus Glebionis; species Glebionis coronaria. The sequence continues at coordinate 285,460,896 of CM046880.1, read as the reverse complement.
CTGAGAATAAAATATATTGCTTCTTTCTCTGCATCAGTCCAAGCACGTTTCTCTTTCAAAGTATTCTCATATGTTTCCTCAATTGTTTGCTCATCAGAATCGGTCGTCGAGTCGGTTGCTGGAATTGCAGGAATGGTTATTGTAGTGAGAGTATAGGGTCCTTCTTTGATGCAACGTCAAAGAACATCACCATTGGGTTTAGTGTCAATATATCGACGGAATCGTGATTGCCATTGTGCATATCGACCAGTTACAAGCATTGGTGGTCTCTCTTTGTTACTCGCCACCATGATGTTGTTGTTTGTCACACGATACTCTTGAGTAGAATGTAACACCCCCAAGTTGGTCAAATGCAGCGGAATAGTAATTGGGGTGTTACTTGGGTGGATCGATAGCACATAGTATATAGAGCAATGATCATAAAAGTCATTTAATACAAATTACATGAATCAACGGTACACACTTAGTATCTTGTTTGTAAACCAAATTTATTAAAAAACTGAAGTAAATATCCCAGCCCAATGGTAGACATGATGCTCCTAAAATGTTGGAATCCAATGCATGAACCTGCTTTATTTTCCTAAGAAAACATATAGAGTATAATATGGGGGTTAACACGAAGTTGGTGAATTCACAGGTTTAATTAAATAATAAGTTAATAATATGCCAAAAAATCACAAAGATAGTAGAGCACTAAGCTACATACTATAGTAGTTCCTATTGCCCTGTAATAGAAGCTAGACAAAAAGTTGTTCGGTACGCCCATTTGGATCTGTCCCGATGTTGTTCCCTCAATCCGACAATGATGTAAACCTGTTGCTTGGCCTTAGCGTTTCGTGATAGCAAGTCACGCATGCCAGGTATTGTCAATACCCAAATAGATCTATTCACATATTTCGCGCTACACTATTAACTATTACAGTCCACGGGTATGGGGCAAACAATAGGCAATAAGTTGTTGTTGTTGTCAGTGCATGTTTTGCATATTTAAAATATATATAGTTTTTGTATGTTTTCTCCCCCAGTTATAAAACAGTAAAGATGGGGCCATGAACTCACCTTAGTGGTAATGATGTGATGATGATGTCACTGAACAAACTGGCACAATATGATCACGAACTGGAGTAATTACCTAAGTAATATTAAGTGCCTTAGTAAATGCATAGTTAACAATGCATGATGGATGTATGATTTTTAAAGAAGGCATGATCACAAATTAATACGTTATAACGATTGTCCAAATGTTTATACTTATAAAGAGTTGTGATAAACGTATATTTTTAGTGTCTAAAAATATGTAAGTTGACTTAGTAAACGGGAATAAATTAAATAAATGGATTTTAATTAAATAAACCGTAAGGTAATATTATATTATTTTCTTAAGTCTTAAAAATATAATTAACGGGATTTGTCAGTTTTATAAGGTTTCGCAAATAATTTAATAGTTATCCAACGGCTAAGTTAATTTATTAATAAAATAATTTATTAATATTTTTAATTAACTTAAAGTACACATGTGTCCTTGTTAGTATAACAGTTTACCAAAATACCCTTTAAGATTTTATTTGTTAAGTATATTACGTCGTTAGTCCTCGTCCGTTTAGTTTATTTATAAAAACGCCCCTAGGGCTTGTAAAACTTTGGGGAAATGACAAAACACCCCCCCCCCCCAAGTCTCCGAATTTATTATATAAAGGGTTAGGGCTTGTTTTCAGTTTCCAAATTGACACTTTTAGTCCCTTGAGTCACGGAAATGTTTTATAAAGTTTCTAGGGCTTATGTTAAGTTTCAAAAATGGCAGGAATGACCCTTAAGGTCTCGAATATTAATAAAACAAGGCTAGGGCTTGTAAAACTTTACATAAATGGCAAAAGTGACCCCTTGAGGTTTCGGTTTGTTTATTAAGACAAATAGGGCTCAAATTTAGTTTAAGTTTTGGCAACAATGGCCCTTGTTGTTTTCATTTAACTCACGGTTTGAATTAAATGCCCCCTATACTTTGGAAAGTGACATGTTTGGCCCTTGTACTTATACAAAGTCACGAAATTAGGAGTACATGTTTTATTAATTTGCCAAATCAACCAATACTTTCACGACTTGTCATAATAGGCACGAAAAGTCTCCACACTTTAGAAATTGGGCTTGACTAGCCCATTTGGGTCTCGGCTTGTGTAATATGGGCCTAATGGGCTTGTACAAATTTTACTAGGGAATTACCAAGTGGGCTAATATCTTTATTTTCCCCTTATTGGGCTTACATTAATATTTCTAAGCTTATGTTTAAATTATGGGCTTATTTCATTCGGCTTATTTAAGGCTTATGTTAAGCTTATATGTTTCGGCTTAAGTTTAATAATCCTAAGGGCTTATATTAGATTTAAGGCTTAATGACTTATGGGCTTATATAGCTATGGCTTATATTTCAATGGATTAAATAAGTTAGATTAATTCTCGGCTTATATAAGCTATTAGGGTTTTTCAAGGCTAGCTTATATAGAATTTTAGGTTTCGGCTTATATAAGTTATTAGGCTTAAATGACGTGGCTTATATAGGTTTTAGTCCTTGGCTTATATTAGGTCTTAGAAATCCTAACACACGGCTTATATACTTTTGTATGGCTCGGCGTATATTACTTCTTTATGAATTTTTAAGGCATAGTGATTTCTCTAAGGCTTAAATAAGTTCTACAAGCTTAAATATACACGTTTTAGGGTTTTAAAGGCAAGAACACCCATAGACATCATATAAGTCGTGGGCTTATATGTTGTTTAGGGTTAGTTTATAAGCTTCCAACGTATGCAGGCATCACTAACTCCATTTTCATAGCATGAACATGCATGAAACATGAATTGAGTAAGGAAAAGTTTTAGAGAAGGTTTATACTTACTTGCTTCAAGAAAAACGAGATGATGACTAGGGTTTTGGTGATCTAGACGTCGGGTTACTCTTGTCGGATTTGAGATGAACCCATGAACAAATAGGTAATGACATTGTTAATGCTTACCTAAAAACCTTGTTTTGAAAAACCAATGTTCTAAGTCCGTTGTTGATCCAACATAGTTCATATGTTCTTGGTAAATAATGTAATAGCTACATTGCGAACATGAGAATGAAATGGATTCAATCCTTTGTTTGTCAAGAAATTGATATAACACATTCTCATATTTTTTATTTTTGTTTCTAATTTTTCATATGAGTGATTGGAAAAAATATTTTCTTGTGTTTATTTAGGTATTAATCATGCCTTCTCAATATCAAAAGGATCATCAACTTACTAGACAATACATGCCAAACCTTTCCCAAACCTATGCTTCCCCTCAACTTCGAAACTCATTTCCATCCCTTTCTACTCGTTGTTTCCATGAGGGTAGAGTCGTTGACGAGGGAATAACGGGTTATGACTATATCCAATCTATGTTTGAGCTTTCGGGGTTTGATTGCTTGCTCAAAATAAAAGAAGATATTTACCCCTTATTCCTTCTTGAATTCTATAGCACCTACTCCATGCTTGAATACAATGAAGAAATCTTCATTCGTTTCGTGTTGAATGATCAATTGATTCAATACTCCCTCAAAAACTTTGGTGAAATTCTCGGTGTGCCATATGAAGGCACTTGTCGTTTTACGGATAAATGGAGACTTGATGCTCTCTTAGAATCCTACGATAAACCTCCAAATGACCTCACTGAAATTGATCTAGAGTTTATCCTAGACATCATTTCGAAAGAGCGTGATGGAAACGTTGTGAGAAGCCTTCATTCAAATGTACGAAATGTGAATCGATATGAAGTGCTCTCTAGAAACCTTAAGGATTTTATGGTCCAATGGGCAAATATCCTTAGGGAGAATGTCTTTTGTCTTGGTGGAAACCGAGATCATATCTCGGCTTGTATGGTGCATATGTTGAGTTGCATCTTTACATCCACCAAGTACAATTTGGAATTCTATATCGCTCGACGAATAAATTATGCCCTTTCAAAGCCCAAAACAAATCTTCCCTATGTTATGCTTCTTACTCGCCTTTTCAAAAGGGTTGCTCATGATTTTCCCCACCTCGATCTTTCTCGCTTCCACCCGGTTCATCGGGTTATGTTGCCTATTCAAGAGGCATATGGAAGAAAGACAAGAAGTGATCGAGGTTCGCGAAAATCCGATCATCAAGAGATGGATGATGAGGACACCTATATGCCAACAGGTGATGGTGATGGCATAGGTACTAGTTCTCACTTCAACTCTTCGAGTAATTCCCACCCATCCTCAAACTCATTCGTGGACGGACTTGAAGACTTAGCTCCCCCACCTCATTACTCCTCTAGTGAAGTACTGGAAGATCTTAAAATGGAGCATCTCTACCGTGAAAATCTTAGGACTAGAGGTGAATTGCATGAACATCGGGTTGAGTCAAGGAAGGGATTTAAGTATTTGGGGAATATGATCAAGGGATTGGGCAAGAAGAGAAGGTGAAAGCTTTGAAGTATTTCAAAGAATACATGTTGGTAAACATGTAATGTTGAACAATTTTTTATTATCTTGAATGTGTATTAACCTATGCTACATGTTTGGATTGTTATTTATTTTAATCCTAAATGTTGCTTATGCCATCATGTTTGTGATTTACGTAGCTTTGTGCATGCCTTATGATAGTTAGCTTCTTAGATTTTGGTAAGTAGTTAACTTTGGCTTGTGAATCCTTTGGTAAAAATCTGGGTTAACCAAAATTTGGGATGTGAAACTTTTGAAAGACCTCTTGTCGCGGATCCATATCAACCCGCGGCTCCTTATCGATAAGGAACCGCCGGTCCTAGATAAGGAACCGCCGCCACTATGTCCGACAGAATCTTTTGCTTTACACTATTTTCTTCAATCTGTGTAAACTTTGCATGATTCTTTGCAAAAACCTGCATATTTCCTAAACTAGGTTTCCTAAATTCATTATTCACCTAAAATGATTTTAACCCATTACTAGTTTGGATCATCCCCTCACCCATTTAAACCCATCTTGTTAGTCATGTTCTTCACACATCAAAACATCCTTCCCTAACCCTTAAACCATCCTTGTCAACCATGGTTTCTACAAAAACCTCAAACACCCCAAGGAAAACACTTAAGATTAGGATTAAGGTACCCAAGCCTAACTCCTCACCTTTTCACACACCAAAAAATGAGATGGTTCCAATCCTCATTTCCTCATCACCTTCACCACCCCTTGGACCATGCAAGACAACATCCACCCATGGTACTAACCACTGCATTGGTTCTACCTCCTCTTCATTCAACTCAAGAATGAATGAGCTCTCTTCATCCTTCACTCCAAGTGCACCCTTGGATGTGACCACACAACCCCAACCAATCCAAAGCATTCCTTTTGTGAATTACTTTGATGACACCTTGGTGACTTCACCATTTACCCCTCCTAAGTCACCCATTTCACCAACCTTGGAGAATATACCTCCACACTCACCCATTTCCCCTTAAGGGAACATGCCTCCACTCTCACCCACATCACCCTTGGAGAACATGCCTCCTCCACCTCCACCACACTCAAACACTCCAATTTTGGGTGTCCCACTTTCCCTCCTTTTGGGTGATCCTTACTATGGGTTTCAAGAGACTCATGGTCCTAATTGTCCATGTTGTCTCTACAACCACTACATCATCCATAACCTTAGGATGGAGATGTTTGGACTACATAGGAGATTGCAAGAGTTCTTGCTCACCTTGTTCTCCATGCCTCCTCCTAGGAGATGAATGATGAGTTTTCTTAATAAGTTTTTTTAACAAAACCAAGCCAAAGAAGACTACTCATCTAGATCTAGTATTAAGCTAACTTTGTATTAGTTAATTGTTTTTTTATTTCTTTTGTCATTATACTTTCTTCCTTCATGAGTTTCTCATGAAGTTAGTTAATGGATTTAGCTTTATATGTTTCTACTCTTATGTGCACATTAATCAACTTTAATTTGAAATTAAAATTGAACCCAAATCTATCACAACCTCTAAAAAATTGACTAAAATTGGTTTAAAATGTTATCTAAATATTTTGTCATCCTTTTTCAAGACATTCTTTGTGAATGTGTTTCTTTTATGCAACCCTAGCATAATTTAGTGCTAATAGAGGTAAAATTCCAAGATTTGCAATTTTTTTGAAAAAGTCTTAGTTTTTCTCAAAACCCTGGAAAAACTTGGTTTCAAGTCCACTGCACGCGGATCCTTATAGTCCCACGGTTCCTTAAGTGGTAAGGAACCGCCGGTCCCTATAAGGTACCGCGGACAGAAACTGACTTTTGAGTCGTTTTTGGTCAAAATTCTTTAAACCTTATACCCTGTCAAGATTCCTTGTTTGCTCTATTTGGCTAAACATTCCTTGACACTTCACATTTTGTATTCAAATTATTACCTTGATAACATTTTACTTATACCCCAACCTTGAGATTTCATTCTCACACCTTCCCAACCATGAGAATTCATTCTCACACCTTCACAATGCCTAACTCCTCCATTCCTAACCTTGACATTTCTTTGTCACAACCCCACTCACCCAAAGCTTCCTCATCCAAGCTTTCAAAGAAACCGAAAATCTCGGTTCGACCTATTTGGGTTAAGAAGAATGAACCATCTTCTTCCAAACCACCCAAAAACCCTACCTTCTCTCCAATCAAGTACTGGAATGAGACTTATACCATTAACCCCATCACCGGAGCAAAAGAAAATGTTCCCCCCACCACCTCAATCCTTCAACACCCCTCAACTCAATGACCTTTCAAGCTTCCCAAACCTCACAAGGCATTGTGAAAACATTTCCTACCCTATTACCCCACCACCAAACCCTAGGTTTGATGCCCTATCCCCATCAAACGATTTTGTGTTGCATCATTGATCCTCGTGTGCTTGTTGTCGATTTCAACAAATTGAACTTGCTCATGTATATGAGAAGTTAAATTTACTTGAATTCCTCCTCACTCAACCTCATATCCAAGTTTTCGTTCCGGTGGATAAAACTTCGAATGATGCATCATCGTCTTATTTTTCCAAATAAAGGACTAACTACTCCTAGAGTCTTTATCACTTTAGTTGTTTTGGAGTCTTTTATTTTTTTTAGCAATCTTGGAAAATTATCTCTATTAGAATAGCTTATGCTTAGTGGTTTATTTTCCATATTTTTTGCTTTAGATACTCATATTATGTGTATGACTATCTACCTTGTTATGTCTTTTCTTTTATGTAACCTTTGTGTTATTTGTGTGTTACTTCCTTAGTTCTCTTTTTAGTTGATCATGGTTAATTTTTACAATTGCTTATGGGTGATTCCATCAATTCTAAACTTTAACCCATTGACAAGCTAATCATCTTCATTGGATTGAAGCTTGATTTTGTCAATTACCTTTTTGGACATACTTAGCAAAATACTTGCTTCTAATTTGAGATTTCTTCTCTCTCTCCCTCTCAAGTTACTTAGTAGGTTGTGATCATATATACATTGGTGTTTCTTTTCCTTCTACTAACCTTTGTGTAGCATGTCACCTTAGCTCACATACTTGGTGCCCCAAGCAAAGGGGAGCAACCACCAAGGTGGAGCTACTAGCAAAGTCCGATTTTCTTCAAAAGACTTGTGCTAACCTTTTTGCTATGATAAAGGGGGAGAAATGATAGTGATAAACTCGTTAATAAGTCGATATTTTGTGTTTCTACGTAAATGAGTTTATCGTTTGTCGTAATTAAAAAGGGGGAGATTGTTAATGCAAGTGATGCCTAAAAACATTATTAGTGTTAACTAATCTTTCTTAGTTTTGATCACAACAAACTATACAACACATTTAGTGTAAAACCCAAAACGAATGATTTAACTAACACTATCATCAAGGTAATAATCATATCACTAACCTTTCTTAATCATACTTAGTGATCATCAAAATGATTATCCTTAAAACTCACTTTTGTTAATATGACAAAAGACTTTTTAATAAACTTTCTTTTTTAGAAAATGTTTTATTAAAATGGAAAATGAAAATTTGAAAATAGCATATTCCATATGCTATTAGAATATCCTTCGAAGGCTTCAAATACCTCAGATATACCTACCCCACTAAAAGACAAAAAACAGAGCGTACTCTAGGGGCGAAACCTTAAGTAGCTAGGCGGTTCCCTAGCGATAAGGAAACGCCGGGCTAGATAAGGTACCGCGCCCAGATAGCCGTTATATATCCGTTATACTTTGTCTCCTTTAAATAGTGGGTCAAATCTCATTTTCCAATAAGCCTCTTGGACGATTTTCTCAGCCCCCTTTCTCTTTTCTATAACATAATCATTAGTAAATGATCACTTAAAGTGTTAAGGATGTTTACATATGATTATCCTCTTGATCCCCTCCTTTACCTTGTCCAATGAGAAGATCACTCACTTACTAGTGTTGTGATAAAGATGAATCTATGAGATAGTCATATTAATCATGATTCCCTTTTTGTTTTATGTCAATCCATTGTATTTATGAATACTTGGACTAGTTGTGTTCATCCAAGTTATTTGTGAATACTTGGATTTGTTGTGTACATCCATTACATATGTGTTTGCTTGGATTTGTGTTGTGTAGATCCAAGCTACATGTGTGTACTTAGATATGTCTAGTTGAGTTGTAATAGATTTGATTAGTAGTTCTCACTAAACTATAAAGTGATGTGGTTGTGTCTTGTGAGTTTTCACTAAACTTGAAAGTGATTAGTAGTTGTGTTGTGTGAAGTTCTCACTTAGCTTCAAAGTGAAGAGTCGTGAAGATTGGTTCTAGCTTTGGATTAGAACTCGACATCTAGCCTTGTGTCGTAAAATGGTAAAGTAGGCAACGTCGTGAAGATTGGTTCTACAAGATTAGAACTCGAAATCTAGCCTTGTGTCATTAAATTGTGAAGTAGGCAACGTTGTGTAGATTGGTCCTAGCTAAAGATTAGGTCTTGACATTTAGCTTAGTGTCGGAAAATAATGTAAGCGACGATGTAAGGTTTTCTCCGCCAAGAAGGGAGCTTGTGGATATAGTGGAAATCTAGAGTAGGTGTACTCGAGGAGTGGAGTAGAAACGAGGATAGAGCCTCGTTGTCGAACCACTATAAATCTTGGTGTCTTCCCACTAGGTTGTCTCCTTCCTTACTCTTTACTTATTTAATTACCATTACACTTACCTATTATCTTTGCTAGTGCATTTGAATTGAACCTAATCATTATGCAACTTAGCTTCAAGCAAAAGATAGTTTTGATACAAACCAAATTGAAAGTAATTTTAATTTGGTTGCCAATCGAAGAGAAACTATTCAACCCCCCCCCCCCCCCTTCTAGTTTCTATAGGAACAAAAAAAGTTTGCATAGTGTTCTAATTAAATGAGAAAGTTGTACACAAGAATTTGGTGTGTGGATGTAGGTTACTACACGTCTTAAGATACAAGGGAAAGGTGCTAGGTGGCTTGAATGTGTGATGTGGGTATAGTAACCTAGTACATGTTTTAATTGCAAGTTTGTACGTGGTGCCTTTGTTTTAAACTAAAACCGGCGGTATATGCTAGTCAAAGGAAAGGAAAATGGGTTTCATATAGTGTAGGACTTAAATAACTAGGTTGTACAAGTTTAAAAGTCAAGAGTGTAAATGGTAAGGGTTTTTGGTATTTAAATGTCATGTATGTATATGTATTCGGCTATAAGGGAGTTTAGTGTATTTTATGTTTAATTTTTGTGTCTAAATATAGTTACTAGGAGTATAGGTATAGTATTGTGTGAGTATGTTTAGGTCTAGGTTGATTTTGGTTGAGTTTGGGATCCTTGGTGAAAGTATGGTCATTTTTAGATGAGAAAATATTTTACTATATTAAAAGTATGACAACTTAGTTTAAAAAGGTAAAAATGGTTAAAGGTAATGTTTAAATATAAAAATAGTTGATGTCGTAACGTAAAGTCAATTATAGTGTAAGAAAAATATATATACATCAATATATTTAAAGCTTAAGAATTTATACTTAAATAAATATGTATTAATTGTGATCATGAGTTTGGATTTATGAATCAATGTGATGAATGCTTATGAGTGTATGTTCAAGTGACTAAAATGTTCAAAAAGGGAGTGACTGGTTATAGTCCTGCATGTTCAAAAAATGTAGTCATCCAAATGTGACTATCCTTGTGATTAAGTGATGAAATCACAATGTATGCTATGAGATTTAAATGTCCCCATGTTTTGATGATTAAAATAATGTATGTTGTGTATGATGCATATGATTGATCAAAGGATTTCATGCAAAGGTGGTAATTTATATTCAGATATCATAAGGTGACATATACAATGATTACATATTCAAAACCTGAATTTACAGGTTTTACAGCATTAACCTGTTATTTTAGCTTTGTCCTCAAAGCTTAAGATGACGTCACTGCTCAGGTGAACAGGTGTGGGTACTTAGCTCTAAATGAGTCTTCACGTTACCATGTGAACTCAAGACCTTTCCTAGAGTTCCATCGTATCTTAACTAACGGGATTTGGCTTCGCTTTAACTTCTTGACTACTCTCTCCATGACTTCCACCGGTTCTTCTATGAATTGGAGTTTGTCGTCAAAGTGGACTCCCTCCAATGGCATGGCTAGCGGCTCATCCGCGTAGCACTTCTTCAAGTTTGAGACATGGAATGTAGAGTGTACCCGGCTCAACTGTTGGGGCAACTCTAGACGATAGGCGACATCACCTATTCTGGCAATCACCTTGAAGGGTCCTACATAACGTGGATTTAGTTTCCCACATCTCCCAAATCGGACGACGCCCTTCCAAGGTGATACCTTCAGCATAACACGGTCACCTACTTCAAAATCCATAGGATTTCATTTCCTGTCTGCATAGCTCTTCTGTCTATCCTGGGCAGCCTGAATTCTCTGCCTGATGAGAGTGATCTTCTCGGTCGTCTCTTGGATTAGCTCAGGTCCAATCAGTTGGAACTCTCCCACCTCTGCCCAGCATACGGGTGATCTACACTTGCGACCACAAAGGGCCTCAAATGGTGCTGCTTTAATACTGGCATGATAGCTGTTGTTGTAGGAGAATTCAACTAATGGTATATGTTCTACCCATCCTTTTCCAAAATCGATCACACATGCTCTCAGCATGTCTTCTAGGGTTTGGATTGTTCGTTCACTCTGGCCGTCAGTCTGCGGGTGGTATGTGGTGCTCATGTCCAAGTTTGTTCCTAAAATTTGTTGGAAGGCTCTCCAAAAGTTTGACGTGAATCTACCATCTCGATCACAAATGATTGAGACTGGTATGTCGTGTCTAGTCACTATTTCCTTTAGGTACAACTTAGCTAACTTGTTTAGAGAGTCATTCTCTCTAATGGGTAGGAAGTGAGAGGATTTCGTGAGTCGCTCAACGATTACCCAAATTGTATCGTAACCATGAGATGAAGTAGGGAGTTTGGTAATGAAGTCCATGGTGATGTTGTCCCATTTCCATTTAGGTATTTCGGGTTGGACTAACAAACCGGATGGCCTCTGATGTTCTGTCTTTACTCTGGCACATGTTAGACACTTCTTCACGTATGTGGCAATGTCTGCTTTCATGTTTGACCACCAATATAATTTCTTCACGTCCTGATACATATTTTCAGATCCGGGATGTATAGAGTACTTGGACTTATGAGATTCGTGCATGATCACGTTTCTCAAGTCTCTGTAGCATGGTAACCAACTTCTTCCGTGTAAACATAACGTTCCGTCTGCTCTAGCTTCCAACTTCTCCTTGCTTAGGTAAGTCCTAAGCATTCCTCTTATGTCTTCTCTTCTGATGTTTTCAGGTTTCTGTGCTTGGAGTTGAGCCTCTAGTATTTGCTTGGGTAGGTCCAAGCTAATGATCATGACTAGGGCTCGAACTCTCATGGGAGGATCAGTTCCCTTTCGACTTACTGCATCCGCAACTACGTTGGCTTTACCTGGGTGGTATTTGATGTCGCAGTCGTAGTCACTGAGCAATTCTATCCAACGACGTTGCCTCATGTTTAGCTCCTTCTGGTCTAGGATATGTTGCAAACTCTTGTGATCAGTATGCACTGTGCACTTTGTTCCATACAGGTAGTGTCTCCAAATTTTCAAAGCAAAAACTACAGATCCAAGCTCTAGATCATGGGTAGAGTAATTTTTCTCGTGTTTCTTCAATTGTCTTGAAGCATAGGCAATCACTTTCGGCCTCTGCATCAAGACAGCTCCTAAGCCTTTATGTGAGGTGTCATAGTAGACGACGAAGTCTTCGTTGCCTTCTGGTAAAGCTAAAATGGGTGCACTACACAATTTCTGCTTAATGGTTTGGAATGCGGCCTCTCCTTTTTCTCCCCAATCAAATTTTACGCCTTTCTGAGTAAGCTTTGTCATAGATTTAGCTATCTTAGAAAATCCCTCTATGAATCTCCGGTAGTAACCGACAAGGCCTAAAAATTGGCGAATCTCCTTTGGTGAAGTGGGTGATGCCCAATCCTTCACGGACTCGACTTTTGCGGGATCTACTTGAATTCCCTTGTCATCGATCACATGACTGAGGAAATGAAGTTTAGGAATCCAAAAGTCGCACTTCGAGAATTTTGCGTACAGCTTCTCTTCCTTAAGTAATTTTAGCACTTAAGCAAGATGTTCTCCGTGCTCTTGCTCATTCATGGAATAGATGAGTATCTCTTCGATAAACCCAATCACGAACTTATCTATATAGGGTCTACACAGTCGATTCATGAGGTCCATGAATATGGCTGGAGCGTTGGTCAGGCCAAATGGCATCACTTGAAATTCATAATGACTGTAACGAGTTCTGAAAGCTGTTTTCGGTATGTCTTCTTCTTTGACCCTCAACTGGTGATATCCTGCTCGTAGGTCGATCTTGGAGTATACACTTAATCCTTGTAACTGATCAAATAAGTCATCGATTCGTGGTAGTGGGTAACGATTTTTCACAGTTAGCTTATTCAGTTCTCTGTAATCGATACACATTCGGAAAGATCCGTCTTTCTTTTTGACAAAAAGGACTGGAGCTCCCCAAGGTGAGGAAGTAGGTCTGATAAAACCTTTATCTGACAGTTCTTGAAGTTGTTCAGCGAGTTCTTTCATCTCGGTTAGTGCTAATCGGTATGGTGCTTTAGCTACAGGTGCAGCTCCTGGTATCAAGTCGATTTGGAATTCCACTTGACTATTCGGAGGCAAACCAGGTAAGTCGTCTGGGAAAACTTCGGGATAATCACGGACAGTTGGCACGTCCTTGAATTGTTTCTTCTCTGGTTCCTCTTCATTGTCGGTTTTTGAAATATGTGCTAAAACGATAGGGCATCCTTTTGTATGTACTTCTAGACTTTAGTGCATGAGATAACACTCAGCCTGGTGTCAGTTCTATCTGAGTTTCCTTCTCCTCGAACGATTAGATTTTCTTTTCCCCATGGTATACGGACTAGGTTTTGGTCGCACATAATGGTCGCGTGATATTTAGCTAACCAGTCCATACCAATGATGACGTCGAAACTACCCAAAATTACAAGTATTAACTGAATATCGAATGGGTGATTTCGAAGGTTTAAGGTACATCATCTTAAAATAGTGTTAGTTTCAATGATCTTACCGTCTGCTAATTCGACCCTATAACAGTCGTCTAACGGTGTAGGTGTGATGTCTAGTAAGTTACTAAATTCTGTGGATATAAAACTCATATCGGCTCCCGTATCAAACAATATATTTGCATAGCGATTGTTTAGAAGGAACGTACCGGTAACCACATTGGAGTCTGGGTGGGTCTTGGCATCTCCTATCACATAGAATCTAGACGGTGCTCCTCCTCTGCTCTCGTTCCTAACTGCTTGCTTTGGGCAATCAGGGATGATGTGTCCGATCTCTCCACAACCATAGCAACGAATTTCCCTATGAGTCGTGTTAGCGCTGTCAATGTGCTGGCGGTTTCCCTACTGTCCATTTCCATGAAAGTTCTGACTCTTGCCATTGCGGGGCTTGTAGTTGGTGCTGGAGCTGTTCCTGATGGATGGAACATAGGTGTTTCCCTGTCCGGGTCTTCGGCATTCAACAGTAGAGAAATGATGGAAATTTCACTTGGTGCACTTCGGCTTGTTGCCTGCATATGGTGGTGGTGTTGAGGAAACAGCACTACAGATCTGGCCCAAGTTTTGCTTCTTTGGTGGTTAGGCCTGATTGTAACAACAGTAGTTCTCCTCAAATTTTCTCTTGTACTCAGACTGCCTAATCACATGATCACGTCCCCGTTTGTTCATCAACTCTGTGGCAAATTCTATGGCACCCTCGACTGTAGTGGGTCGGGATACAAGTACACTATCGTGCACAGAATTCGGAAGTCCACTAACATACTTTTCTATCTTGTCCTTCACGTTAGGGAACATCCGAGTACAAATCAAAGTTAGCTCCTGAAATCTCTGGTTGTAAGTTGTGATGTCATGATTCAAGCATTTGAGGTTCCACAAGTCAATCTCTAACTTCTTAATTTCGCCTCGAGGACAGTATTTCGTGGTAAGTCTTTCCTTAAATGCATTCAAGGTCATCCCATAGGCTTCATCATGTCCAAGAGTAGCAACTAGGGAGTTCCACCAGGTGACAGCATGTTCCAAGAGAGTACAGGTGGAAAATTTCACTTGTTCTCCCCGGTGCAATCACTAATGCGGAATACTGTCTCGGTCCTTTTGAACCATTGCATGAGTCCTATTACCCCTTCCTTGCCCTTGAAGTAACTGGGCTTACATTTCAGGAAGTCAGGATAGGTACATCCTCTGGCAATTTGATCTCTAGCATTCGAGTTTTGACTGTCGCCCAGGTTTCCGCTGGGGTGTGTTTCCCTGGTGGCTAGGGCATCAACAATGCCTTGACCGATAAGCACTCTGAGTTGTGCTTCTGAAACAGCCGCTAAAGGAGCAGCGTTAGTGTTCTGTCGAGTGACCCTTTGTGCCATTGTTCTATCATACACAAAGATAAGATTTATCAGTTGGTTAGTAGGATTATAATATTAATCTGCATAAAAATGGGTATTCATAGAATTTACAACAAATTGGGTAACCTGTCAAGATTTCATAATAATATAAATTCAAACAAACAAGTAAAGGATGATATATCAGTACTGGTGAACATCAATATAATACAATACAACCGATCTAAGACAGAGATACAACCATCCTGTCTTAGATAATGGTACAAATGTTTGTAATACTACAAAAGATAACCTACCTATTAAGGTTAGGTACTACGATACAGATACAAGTGAAATGGAAATACAAGTACAAAAGATCAAATCATGCGAGCTGAGATGCAACTCAATGCTTGTCATGATGTACAATGAAATATAGCCTACACTAGTATGGCTGTCTGCAGGTGCAGGTGGTCCAACTGGTGGTGTGGGTGCATGATCATCCTGCATACAAATCATCTCCCTCCTAGTCTTGCTGGAGAATCTCATAGTCTCTAGCAACTAGTGCTGACGCGCCGCGTCGGCACTCCATGGGTGTCTGTCTCAGTAGTGAGTCCCTGATGGCGAAGGTCTACCATGTCTACGAACATCTGAAAAGTCTCCTCCTGAGTGAGGATAGCAGCCTGGGTCTCGTATGAGTGACCCTCTATTGCAGCTAACCGGTAGCGGAGGTAAGCAACCTCATCCAATAACCAATGCATAGTTCCCTGGGTCATACCCAGAGAACTTTGCGTGGTGTGTGACTCACTAGCCACAGCCCAGTAGAGAGATCTATACCTCTCCTGAAGTAAGGCGCGACCCTGCTGGTCTGCCTGTAATAGAGCATGAATTAGAGCGGCGTCCTACGCCTGTCGGGCCACAAGTGCGTCGACCTGTGCCTGCAGGGCGCCAAGACTAGGCTGTCCATCTCCTGATCCCTCTCCTACCTCGAAGGTCGAGTCAGGAACAAAATCACGCCTCCTCTTGCGAGGTTTCAGAGTACTGGTGGGGTAAGGGTGATGTGCAGAAGGTGGTGGCAATGGTGGTAAAGAAGGTACAACCTGGTCCATCTCCCTAGGAGGAGATGCAGGTACTACAAGCAGTGGTGAAGTAGGGGATACAGTAGGTGGTGATAGAGTAGGTGAATCTGAAAGTATGATGACTCCGTCTGGCTGGTCATCTCTGTACTCAGTGTCGGATGCGGGTCCAGCAAATACTGACGTCGGTGATACCGGAGTGGTGGTAGGAGCCATGAGCTCCTCAAAGGTAGTCACAATAGTAGGTGGCGTCATGATATCTGAAAATAGCATTTCAAAGTTGAGTAATTTTTTAGCTTACACAATTCAAAAAGTTTTTAAAATGCATATGTGATGCGGTTTATGTCTTTTAACTATGCTTGTTAAAAGTATAGGTAGATACTTAGGTGATTTACTAACTAAAAGGTTATAAATCAGTGTGAAACTAGTTCACATAATGTGTATGCTCTATGTACTATATGCATAACTTATAAGGGTTCCCCAAAAATCAACTTTCTTTTTATTTTATTGATTTTTAAAAGTTCAGTTATATCCCTGTTTAAAATTTTTATTATATTTAAAAATTTTATTATCGATCTGGTTCTCTATAACTATGCGCTATGATACCATTTCTATAACACCCCCAAGTTGGTCAAATGCAGCGGAATAGTAATTGGGGTGTTACTTGGGTGGATCGATAGCACATAGTATATAAAGCAATGATCATAAAAGTCATTTAATACAAATTACATGAATCAACGGTACACACTTAGTATCTTGTTTGTAAACCACATTTATTATAAAACTGATGTAAATATCCCAGCCCAATGGTAGACATGATGCTCCTAAAATGTTGGAATCCAATGCATGAACCTGCATTATTTTCCTGAGAAAACATATAGAGTAAAATGTGGGGGGTCAACACAAAGTTGGTGAATTCACAGGTTTAATTAAATAATAAGTTAATAATATGCCAAAACATCACAAAGATAGTAGAGCATTAAGCTACATACTATAGTAGTTCCTATTGCCCTGTAATAGAAGCTAGACAAAAAGTTGTTCGGTACGCCCATTTGGATATGTCCAGATGTTGTTCCCTCAGTCCGACAATGATGTAAACCTATTGCTTGGCTTAAGCGTTTCGTGATAGCAAGTCACGCAGGTCGGGTATTGTCAATACCCAAATAGATCTATTCACATATTTCGCGGTACACTATTAACTATTACAGTCCACGGGTATGGGGCAAACAATAGGCAATAAGTTGTTGTTGTCAGTGCATGTTTTGCATATTTAAAATATATATAGTTTTGTATGTTTTCTCCCCCATATATAAAACAATAAAGATGGGGCCATGAACTCACCTTAGTGGTAATGATGTGATGATGTTGATGTCACTAAACAAACTGGCACAATATGATAAACGTATATTTTTAGTGTCTAAAAATATGTAAGTTGACTTAGTAAACGGGAATAAATTAAATAAATGGATTTTAATAAAATAAACCGTAAGGTAATATTATATTATTTTCTTAAGTCTTAAAAATATAATTAACGGGATTTGTTAGTTTTATTAGGTTTCGCGAATAATTTAATAGTTATCCAACGGCTAAGTTAATTTATTAATAAAATAATTTATTAATATTTTTAATTAACTTAAATTACACATGTGTCCTTGTTAGTATAATAGTTTACCAAAATACCCTTTAAGGTTTTGTTTGTTAAGTATATTGCGGTGTTAGTCCTCGTCCGTTTAGTTTATTTATAAAAACGCCCCTAGGGCTTGTAAAACTTTGGGGAAATGACAAAACACCCCCCTCCTAAGTCTCAGAATTTATTATATAAAGGGTTAGGGCTTGTTTTAAGTTTCCAAATTGAAACTTTAAGTCCCTTGAGTCACGGAAATGTTTTATAAAGTTTCTAGGGCTTATGTTAAGTTTCAAAAATGGCAGGAATGACCTTTAAGGTCTCGAATATAATAAAACAAGGCTAGGGCTTGTAAAACTTTACATAAATGGCATAAGTGACCCCTTGAGGTTTCGGTTTGTTTATTAAGACAACTAGGGCTCAAATTTAGTTTAAGTTTTGGCAACAATGGCCCTTGTGGTTTTCATTTAACTCACGGTTTGAATTAACCGCCTCCTATACTTTGGAAAGTGACATGTTTTGCCCTTGTACTTATACAAAGTCACGAAATTAGGAGTACATGTTTTATTAATTTGCCAAATAAACCAATACTTTCACCACTTGTCATAATAGGCACGAAAAGTCCCCACACTTTAGAAATTGGGCTTGACTAGCCCATTTGGGTCTCGGCTTGTGTAATGTGGGCCTAATGGGCTTGTACAAATTTTATTAGGGAATTACCAAGTGGGTTAATATCTTTATTTTCCCCTTATTGGGCTTACATTAATATTTCTAAGCTTATGTTTAAATTATGGGCTTATTTCATTCGGCTTATTTAAGGCTTATGTTAAGCTTATATGTTTCGGCTTAAATTTAATAATCCTAAGGGCTTATATTAGATTTAGGGCTTAATGACTTACGGGCTTATATATCTATGGCTTATATTTCAACGGCTTAAATAAGGTAGATTAATTCTCGACTTATATAAGTTATTAGGGTTTTTTAAGGCTAGCTTATATAGCATTTTAGGTTTCGGCTTATATAAGTTATTAGGCTTAAATGACGTGGCTTATATAGGTTTTAGTCCTTGGCTTATATTAGGTCTTAGAAATCCTAACACATGGCTTATATACTTTGTATGGCTCGGCTTATATTACTTCTTTATGAATTTTTAAGGCATAGTGATTTCTCAAAGGCTTAAATAAGTTCTACAAGCTTAAATATACACGTTTTAGGGTTTTAAGGGCAAGAACACCCATAGACATCATATAAGCCGTGGGCTTATATGTTTTTTAGGGTTAGTTTATAAGCTTCCAACGTATGCATGAATTACTAACTCCATTTTATAGCATGAACATGCATGAAACATGAAATGAGTAAAGAAAAGTTTTAGAGAAGTTTTATACTTACTTGCTTCAAGAAAAACGAGATAATGACTAGGGTTTTGGTGATCTAGATGTCGGGTTACTCTTGTGGTGACTTAGGATGATCTTGAATGTTATGGACTTGGTGTTGACTAGCTTTGAATGCCTTGGAACCAAGATTTGATTTGAAGTAAATGAAGGTGCAAGTGTCTGTTGCCTCAAGGTATTATGTGAGAGAGATATGGTCCGAATATTGGATGTGGTAAGAGAGAAGTGAGTGTTAGCTCACTAAATATCTAGGAGTGTGAATTGTGAGTTGTGGCTTAGGGTATGCCATGGCAAGAAAGAGGGATAGATAGATTTAAAGGATTTTTGATTTGTACCATGAGGGTACATGTTTTAAATGCAATCAAATGTACATATGTCCTAGTTATCAAATAAGCCATCGCATAGGAGGTCTCAAAGGGAACAAAAAGAAATTGCATAGTGTTCTAGTTAAATGGGAAAGTTGTACACAAGAATTCGGTGTGTGGATGTAGGTTACTACACGTCTTAACATACAAGGGAAAGGTGCTAGGTGGCTTGAATGTGTGATGTGGGTATAGTAACCTAGTACATGTTTTAATTGCAAGTTTGTACATGGTGCCTTTGTTTTAAACTAAAACTGGTAGTATATCCTAGTCAAAGGAAAGGAAAATGTGTTTCATATAGTGTAGGACTTAAATAACTAGGTTGTACAAGTTTAAAAGTTAAGAGTGTAAATGGTAAGGGTTTTGGTATTTAAATGTCATGTATGTATATGTATTCGGATATAAGGGAGTTTAGGGTATTTTTTATGTTTAATTTTTGTGTCTAAATATAGTTACTAGGAGTATAGGTATAGTATTGTGTGAGTATGTTTAGGTCTAGGTTGATTTTGGTTGAGTTTGAGATCCTTGGTGAAAGTATGGTCATTTTTAGATGAGAAAAGATTTTACTATATTAAAAGTATGACAACTTAGTTTAAAAAGGTAAAAATGGTTAAAGGTAATGTTTAAATATAAAAATAGTTGGTGTCGTAACGTAAAGTCAATTATAGTGTAAGAAAAATATATATACATCAATATATTTAAAACTTAAGAATTTATACTTAAATAAATATGTATTAATATCATAAGTTTGGATTTATGAATCAATGTGATTAATGCTTATGAGTGTATGTTCAAGTGACTAAAATGTTCAAAAAGGGAGTGACTGGTTATAGTCCTGCATGTTCATAAAATGTAGTCATCCAAATGTGACTGTCCTTGTGATTAAGTGATGAAAATCACAATGTATGCTATGAGATTTAAATGTCCCCATGTTTTGATGATTAAAATAATGTATGTTGTGTATGATGCATATGATTGCTCAAAGGATTTCATGCAAAGGTGGTAATTGTAACACTCTTATTTTTCGTATCGGTACAGCGGAAGGCTCTTTCAGAGTGTTACGGGATAGCACAATAACTCCAATCATAGACAACACATAAAAATGGTTGTACAAGGTTTAACAAACATTCATTCGATAAAAAGTTTCAAAAGTGTACAACAGGTCCCAAATTATACAGGTCATATAGTTTACAAAACACAGATCGAATGAACATTTTTAATATTAAGTGTGGGCCATCAGAGTCGATCTCCATCCGGATTACCTTCAAGCACCTGAGATAGAAAACATGCAAAAATCATATCAGCGAATGCCGAGTGAATTCATAGAGTTTAATGAAAACCGTTATATAAAACAATCATTTACAATCATTTAAAATCAGAACACAAGTATAATATCGGAAGTAAGTCCACATATTGCTAGTCAGGCAATATATAAATCAAGCATACATCTGAAACCGTCCATGAGACCGTAGTCTCTATATTACCATGATAGGTAATATATTCATCGTAATAGCGTCGTTATCGTTTATTATTTATGTCTTATATTGTATTAGTTGTATAGGATTATTATTAGCCGCATGACATTGTTACCCTACTGTGAAAACAGCGGGCCGCGAACCCGACAAACAATTTGCCCATCTAAGTTAGCGTGTCGTCACAAAAATCACGCTATGGAATCTTCTCATACATAAATTCGCTTACCAATCAATGTGGTACGACGAGGATCAACCGTCAAGGCGCGAACTGGGGTGATCGTCCCCAAATAGTACTATCAAATGCATAAGCGTCTACCAAATCCCGGTAGTTCACAATTCATGCTAATGGGACTTTAAGTGACATAACCTAACTACTAATAATCCTTTTAGTCTCGAATATAGGGTCATAGCATCATTCGGGTCCATATCATTTAGCATACAATCGGGACTACTTGTGTTCTATTTTTATAAAAATCTAGCATGTTATCTCCCTCGCGGGTTTACAAATCATTTTATAAAACATTTAAAAGAGTGCGAGGCTATGAACTCACGTTGTTAATGAAAGGCGGGTTATCGGCTACGGGCGTGCTTCGGTCACGGAAACCTATATAAATAATAATCGGTCTTAGACTCGGTCCAATGACTTTTATCAAAATAACAATATACATATGATGATTTTGTACATATGATGATGATCAAGTGGGTTTATACATCCTTGTTTACTCATTTTAGTGTTTACGTTTTGGTAACGTCTTACTAGTTCACTAGTTTTACCGATTTACCTATTTTAAGTCCATTAAGTCTTTTATAAGTTCTTTCACTTGTTTTTACCCATTTATACCTATATGATCAGTATATGTATCTTTCATGTTGGGCCCAAATGGGTTAAGCCCAATAAGCTCTTTTTACAAGTTTTTATCTTATTAAGTCCAATTATTAGTCCAATAGGTTTAGTTAGCTCGTAAATGTCCGTAATTCTTATAGTTCGGGTTTTATCGGTTTTTACTTGTCTTAGTTACTTATACATCAGTATATTACTTTTATAAACTTTACATTAGACGGGTTTGGTCGTCTAAGTTTTATTTGATGAAAAACGTTAATTTCACGGCGATAGCCGAAAAAGTCGTAAAAATCAAGTTTATAGTTTTTATTACTTATACATATTATTTTTACCACCATTTATATAATTTACCCATTTAATTAACCTTTTATACATTTATATAAATAAGTTCAATAAGTTAGTGGGTTTATATTTTACATTTTATATATTATAATGTGAGTGCTTATATAATAATAATAAACATTATTTCCAAAATCTGATTTTTAACTTCATATTCACCATTTTTATCATATCTAGAGTTATACAATGACTTAGAAGCTCATTTTTGGATGACAACTTCTTCATAATATGTGCTACATATAACTTAGTTATAGCTACTGCCCATTTTGAGTCTAAGTTGCCTTAACAGTCCCTACAAAACTGCTTATTCAGATTGTACCACCTAACTTGTTTTGATCATATCTCACTCATTATTTTGATTCCATTGCATGGCCAACTCTCACATGTGTATAACATCATCTACTTACTGTAAATAGATCAAACCATGCATTTTTATCAGTTCATCATTTAGTTATCTACTGTTTTTATACAGCCAACTAATTAGTCATGATTTTAGCTTCATTTCTTATGGTTATCATCATTTTTAAGCATGTTTATCAACACTTGATCCCCACACAACATTTTTATCATCATATATACATCATATACATATACAAAATGAAAGAATATACATTTTTTCTTTACAAGATAATAAGAGAAAAATGTAGAGGATGATCTTCTTTACCAATCCAAGTGGATTTCTTGTTTTAGGAAGGCAAGAACTTGATGAACACAACAAGTATCTCCAAGACCATCAAATATCAAGAACATATGTTGGAAAATCAGCCCTAGGACACAAGCAAATCACCTCGAAAGTTGGTTATATGGCCACCAAATGATCAAGGCTTCAAGGAAACACCTTAATAGGACTAGTAAACATGTGGTTTGTAGCTAGAAAAGATCAATGAGGGTGTTTGTTGCTTGATTTGGGACGACAAGGAGGGAGAGTTGAGAGAGTTTTTGGGTGGATTGCATGGATGGAAATGGTGTGAATGAAACCATTTGCTAGTTTTGATGTGAAGTGGAAAATGTGTTGGCTTAAAGTGTAAGCACAAGCTTACACTTGTGTAAGTTGTTGTTAGCTTGATGCCACCTATGTGTGGTGTGTCATTTTGCCGTCCTATATAAGCTAGTGGGATGGGGCAAAGTGTTTTGTCCCATCTCACTAGTTTACGGGTATTTCTCGATTCTAGTTTTCTCGATTTGCGTGCCCTCGGGTCGTTTTATGAAAAACGTTTTTATAAATTATGAATCACCGTCACAAAACGAACCCAATAAAAATTGTCTCATCAAAAACGGAGTTCAAAAACGTAAATACGTAATCCTAAGGTTTCCGGTTTAGTCGTAAAAGACGCCAAATTATGCACGTAAGCCCAAATTTAAATCCGTAAATTGTGAGTTCGTCAACCAACACAAAAATAAGTTTCAAGATATTATACGAGAAAATATTTCACTACCTGAAAATTTTAGATTTGTCACAGCTTTTCCTCCTAAAAGGGATCAACGTCCTCGTGATCCATTTCATTTGGATGTCCGTTTCTTATTGAAATCGAAGAGGTGCGGATATTTCTTCCACATTTCATCCTCTCGTTCCCAAGTATACTCCGGTCCATGCTTTGAATTCCATCGGATCTTGACAATAGGTATCCGACTTTGTTTCAGTTGCTTTACCTCACGGTCCATAACTTCTACGGGCTCTTCGATAAAATGCAACTTCCCATCTATTCGAACCTTACCTAACGGAATTTTCTCATCAATCACTGCTAGACATTTCTTCAGATTAGATACATGGAATGTGTTGTGAACACCATGAAGTTCTGGGGGTAACTCTAGTTTGTAAGCCACCGGACCTACTCTAGATAAAATCTTAAAGGGTCCAATATAACGGGGATTCAATTTTCCTCGTTTTCCAAATCTTATAACGCCTTTCCATGGTGATACTTTCAACATTACTCGGTCACCCACTTCAAACTCCATTGGCTTCCGCCGCACATCCGCGTAACTTTTCTGTCTACTACGGGCAGTCAACAACCTCTTCTTAATCTGAACTATCATCTCCGTAGTCTCCCGGATCAATTCCGGTCACGTGAGCTGGGTATCCCCAACTTCACTCCAACATACAGGAGATCTACACTTCCTACCATACAAAGCTTCAAACGGTGCAGCCTTAATACTAGAATGGTAACTATTGTTATACGAAAACTCTGCTAACGACAAATGTTTATCCCAATTCTTACCAAAGTCTAACACACAAGCTCTCAACATATCTTCCAGTGTTTGTATCGTCCTTTCACTCTGCCCATCAGTCTGGGGGTGATAAGCAGTGCTCATGTCGAGATTCGTTCCCAAAGATCTTTGGAGATATTTCCAAAAATTCGATGCGAATCTAGGATCTCGATCTGAAATGATCGATACAGGCACTCCATGCTTGCATACAACATTATCAAGGTATATTCGAGTCAGCTTCTCCAGTGAGAACTGCTCCTTAACCGGAATGAAGTGTGCTGATTTGGTCAGTCTATCGACAATAACCTAAATCGAATTGTTTCCAGATGATGTTCTAGGAAGCTTGGTGATAAAGTCCATTGTAATTCGCTCCCACTTCCATTCGGGAATCTTTGGCTGTTGAAGTAGTCCTGATGGCTTTTGATGTTCAGCTTTAACTCTAGCACAAGTCAAGCATTGAAGAACATACATAGCTATGTCAGCTTTCATATTCGGCCACCAATACAACTTCTTCAAATCATGGTACATCTTATCAGATCCCGGATGAATGGAATACTTAGATTTATGGGATTCTAACATAACCAAATCTCTTAAGCCTCCAAACTTAGGTATCCACATACGACCTATTAAACATTTCACTCCATCAGCTCTAACCTCTAAAGGATCTCCTTCTCCTCGGAACCCTTCATTAACAAAATTCTCCTTCTTACAAGCTTCTATTTGCGCATTTCTAATTTGCTCAGGCAAATTATTGTGCACGGTCAAGACTAGAGAACGCACCCTGATAGGCTCTCTATCTTTCCTACTCAACGCATCAGCAACAACATTGGCTTTTCCTGGTGATACTTTATATCACAATCATAATCACTAAACAACTCTATCCATCTTCGTTGCCTCATGTTCAATTCCTTCTGGTCGAGAATATACTGTAGGCTTTTGTGATCGGTGAATACCGTACACTTGGTGCCATACAGATAATGTCTCCACAACCTAAGAGCAAAGACTACAGCTCCTAACTCAAGATCATGAGTAGTATAATTCTCCTCATTCTTCCTTAATTGCCTAGAAGCATAAGCTATCACTTTCTCTCTCTGCATCAAAACAGCTCCATAACCTCTAAGAGATGCATCACAATACACTACAAAATCTTCACTACCGTCGGGTAATGACAAGATTGGCGCACTACATAATTTTTGCTTCAATGTCTGAAATGCTCCATCTTCATCACTTCCCCAAACGAAAGGTTTATTCTTCTGAGTAAGCTTAGTCAAGGGTTTAGCTATCAAAGAAAATTCTTTAATGAATCGCCTATAATAGCCAGCTAATCCTAAGAACTGTCGCACTTCCGTTGGTGTTGTCGGTGCAGACCAATTCTTAATAGCTTCAACCTTTGCAGGATCAACATGAATTCCATCTCTGTTAATCACATGACCAAGAAATTGCACAGAATCTAACCAGAAATCACACTTCGAAAACTTAGCATACAACCTTTCATCCTTCAACAACTTCAAAACAATCCTCAAATGTTCTTTATGCTCATCTTCATTCTTAGAATAGATTAGAATATCGTCAATAAAAACAATCACAAATTTATCCAAGTAGGGCTTGCACACTCGATTCATTAAATCCATGAAAACCGCAGGTGCGTTAGTTAACCCAAATGACATTACTTGAAATTCATAGTGTCCATAACGAGTTCTAAATGCAGTTATAGGAATATCTTCTTCACGGACGCGAAGTTGGTGATATCCTGACCGCAAATCTATCTTAGAATACACACTAGATCCTTGCAGTTGATCAAACAAATCATCAATCCTAGGTAAAGGATATCGATTCTTAATTGTCAACTTATTCAGTTCCCTATAATCAATGCACATACGAAAAGATCCATCCTTCTTCTTAACGAACAAGACTGGAGCTCCCCAAGGCGACGAGCTCGGTCGAATAAAACCTTTATCAGACAACTCCTTAAGTTGCTCAGATAACTCCTTTAATTCAGAAGGGGCTAATCGGTAAGGCGCACGTGCCACCGATGCAGCACCAGGAATTAAATCGATTCGAAACTCTACTTGCCTTATCGGTGGAAGTCCTGGTAAATCTTTAGGAAATACCTCAGGAAATTCACAAATAATAGGTACATCTTCCAATCGTTTCTCTCTAGACTCATTCCCGGTCACTTGAGCTAAGAATAACTCACAACCGTTCCTGATGTACTTTTGGACTTTAATACATGAAACGATTTTCAAACGGGATTCACCTCGACTACCATCAATTACTAACGTCCTATTCCTAAGAGGAATCTTAACCTTCTTCTCTCCACATAAAATAGTAGCATTATTCAGCGACAACCAATCCATACCAATAATAATATCGAAACTACCTAATTCTATCAACATCAAATCAATCGGAAAGGAATGGTTCAAGAGATTTAGAGAGCATCCTTCTAATAGCTTATTAGTTTTCACTAATTTACCATCAGCCAATTCCACCTCGTAACTGGTACTTATCTCAACAGGTTCAATATCAAAAGGGCACTAAATTTAGTGGATACAAAGCTCCTATCGGCACCCGAATCGAATAAAGCAACACCATAATGATTGTTGAGTAAAAACGTACCGGTAACGATATTCGGATCCTCTTTCTTCACCTCAATTGTTCCAAGTTGGTAGATACCACCCTGGGGGTTTCTTCCAGGTACAATCGCTTTCAACTTGGGGCATTCCGATTTCCTATGACCTTCTTCATTACAGTTAAAGCAAATCGTTCCCTTCTTACACCTTTCAACCTTGTGTCCAAGCTTTCCGCAATTTCGGCACTTCCAGCAGTCGCCATGATGCCTCTTGTTGCCACACTTAGGACATCTATCATCGTTGCGCGGTGCATTGTTGGTAATAGCATTTGCATTCCCCTTTCTCTTGTTCTGACGACGATTGAAATTCTTCCTATAATCACCTCTATCTACACGATCACCGTCTCCCTTTCTTTTCTCACCTACACGGGCTTCATCTTCCTTATCCTGAATTATCTGTCCAATGAGTTGGTAAACCATTCGAACAGCATCATCAATCGTCAGTGGTTTCGATGATGTTACGTCCCCCCGGATATTCCTGGTCAACCCTTTCACATATTGCTCAATTCGGATCTCTTCGGGTTCAACCAATCAAGGACATAGCAAGGCCAACTCATGGAATCGGTTCGTGTAACTATCAATGTCCACACCTTTCATTCTCAGATGAATCAACTCTTGTTCTAACCTAATGATCACACTACGAGGACAAAACTCCAAAGTCATCCACTTCTTGATTTCAGCCCAAGGAGTAGCATTAGCAGCATCAAGACCCATGAAAGCAATTCTCCCGTTCCACCAAGTCAACGCACGACCTTTAAGAGTAGCCATAGCAAAAGTCACCTTATCTTCCTCCTTACACTTACTAATCCTAAACACCGATTCAATCTTCTCGATCCACTGGCTTAGTCCTACAGCACCTTCAGTTCCATTAAAAGGTAGAGGTTCACACTTCATGAACGTCACATAAGTACAGCCACCAACTTCAGGTGCATTCGTTCCAAGTCCTCCTACATTTCCTCCAGCATTGGCATTCACATTATTAGCATTCACATTCACATTAGTACCGCCAATTCCACTACCGCCAGCTCCACTACCGCCAGCTCCACTACCGCCAACTCCACTACCGCCAGCTCCACTACCGCCAGCTCCACTACCGCCAGCTTCATTACCGCCAGCTCCACTACCGCCAGCTTCATTTCTAGCATTTGCCATAAATTCAGTCATAGATGCGGTAACTTGCTCCGTAATAATCCTACGTACATCATCCTCAGTCACAGCCTTCTTGGGCGGCATAGTTCTATAATTCCACAATTTCAAAGTATTAAGCATTCATCCAACAAAGGATTCACATAATATGGATCGAATTCATAATCAAGATACAAATAAGGCACAATATGGAATTCAAGACAAGATACATATTTCATTCGATCTGAAACAAAAGTATTGTCTTAGTACATCCATATCAAAGTTCTAACACTATATACACTCAAAATTCGTGCCAAGTCTACTACTAACAAGTCGGTTCAGTCAAAGTTACAAAAGCACAAAAGATATAAAGGTCACTACTAAATACAGACTGGTCTACTGAGAACCACCAGATGGTCCATCATCCATCGTCTTCTGGATCTTCGCCGGACGATCACTAGACACATCTTCAGCTGGGCGCTTACGGATTACTCCTCTTTCAACCATGTCGGCATAAAATCTACTGTTCCAACCCACAGATATATTCAACTCCTTTTCAGTTTTCTCACGCATTGCACGAGCCACACTCAACTGAATCTCCATAGAATTCACCTTTCTCTTCATGGCAGCATACTCACCACTTTCCAACACTGATAACCTCCTAAAAGCCTCATTCAATCTACGTTCTACATCACTCAAATCCAAACTAAGCAATTCTCGCTCTTTCTTGCCAACCTTAGCCTTCGACTCCAAATAAGCAACCTGAGTCTGAACAACACCTAATCCAACCTCTGTCACACAACTCTTAACACGGGAAGCATCTAGATCACGTCTCAAGGACCATGGTGCAAGACCATCAATATGAGTAGCCTCTCGAGTACTAGACGACTCTCCTATCTCATGTCTACGAGTATCAATACCATCAGTACCGTCAGGTGCATCGTCATCCTCATCCTCCTCTGATTCAGAATCAGATTCAGACGATTCAGACATTTCGTCCCTAGGTAACTCATCCTCAGAATCAAACAAACAAACTGGTGGGGGCAAAGGCTCGCCCTCTGGAACATCATACGGATAAATAAGCTCAGCTTCCTCATCGTCATCAATCTCAACATCTATACCTACATCTTCCTCGACATCCTCGTCGTCAATCTCATCATCTAACTCATCTAACCCAATCTCATCATTGTTCTCAATATCCACATTCTCAATCTCCACATTCTCTACTAAGTCAACCTGAGGGGCAATCTGATCTCCTAGTCCTAACTCGGGCTCGGGATCCTCAAATGGTTCCTCCTCATCATCAATATCAAAATCTACTAAGTCTAAATAAGGATCTTCTTCTATATTAGGTTCGGGAATAGCATGGTTTTTTACAGGAATATTAGGGTCAGCCATGACAATCTGCATTTATATATATTTATCTCGTATTAGGATAACATACTAGTTAAACAATTACATAATGAAATCACGATATATACATATATATAAATTAAATTATATATATCAAAATATATATCTTCTCAATAGGGCTTGTTGGTAACGTCGGAGATCTCTGACACCGTTATAGTCAAAAGATTTTTCAAATATTTTCTCAAATGTTCATCGTCAAAAGATTTTGAAAAGTTTTGTTCAAAACCTTGGTTTTTAAAATCTTTTGTTCTCTACAACGAGAGCTCTAGTACCAAACTGTAACACTCTCATTTTTCGTATCGGTACAGCGGAAGGGTCTTTCAGAGTGTTACGGGATAGCACAATAACTCCAATCATAGACAACACATAAAAATGGCTGTACAAGGTTTAACAAACATTCATTCGATAAAAAGTTTCAAAAGTGTACAACAGGTCCCAAATTATACAGGTCATATAGTTTACAAAACACAGATCGAATGAACATTTTTAATATTAAGTGTGGGCCATCAGAGTCGATCTCCATCTGGATTACCTTCAAGCACCTGAGATAGAAAACATGCAAAAATCATATCAGCG
Organism: Glebionis coronaria; assembly: GCA_025667525.1. Lineage (NCBI taxonomy): Eukaryota > Viridiplantae > Streptophyta > Magnoliopsida > Asterales > Asteraceae > Glebionis > Glebionis coronaria. Next base: position 285,430,931 of record CM046880.1, on the reverse strand, counting down.
AATGCCGAGTGAATTCATAGAGTTTAATGAAAACCGTTATATAAAACAATCATTTACAATCATTTAAAATCAGAACACAAGTATAATATCGGAAGTAAGTCCACATATTGCTAGTCAGGCAATATATAAATCAAGCATACATCTGAAACCGTCCATGAGACCGTAGTCTCTATATTACCATGATAGGTAATATATTCATCGTAATAGCGTCGTTATCGTTTATTATTTATGTCTTATATTGTATTAGTTGTATAGGATTATTATTAGCCGCATGACATTGTTACCTTACTGTGAAAACAGCGGGCCGCGAACCCGACAAACAATTTGCCCATCTAAGTTAGCGTGTCGTCACAAAAATCAGGCTATGGAGTCTTCTCATACATAAATTCGCTTACCAATCAATGTGGTACGACGGGGATCAACCGTCAAGGCGCGAACTGGGGTGATCGTCCCCAAATAGTACTATCAAATGCATAAGCGTCTACCACATCCCGGTAGTTCACAATTCATGCTAATGGGACTTTAAGTGACATAACCTAACTACTAATATTCCTTTTAGTCTCGAATATAGGGTCATAGCATCATTCGGGTCCATATCATTTAGCATACAATCGGGACTACTTGTGTTCTATTTTTATAAAAATCTAGCATGTTATCTCCCTCGCGAGTTTACAAATCATTTTATAAAACATTTAAAAGAGTGCGAGGCTATGAACTCACGTTGTTAATGAAAGGCGGGTTATCGGCTACGGGCGTGCTTCGGTCACGGAAACCTATATAAATAATAATCGGTCTTAGACTCGGTCCAATGACTTTTATCAAAATAACAATATACATATGATGATTTTGTACATATGATGATGATCAAGGGGGTTTATACATCCTTGTTTACTCATTTTAGTGTTTACGTTTTGGTAACGTCTTACTAGTTCACTAGTTTTATCGATTTACCTATTTTAAGTCCATTAAGTCTTTTATAAGTTCTTTCACTTGTTTTTACCCATTTTATACCTATATGATCAGTATATGTATCTTTCATGTTGGGCCCAAATGGGTTAATCCCAATAAGCTCTTTTTACAAGTTTTTATCTTATTAAGTCCAATTATTAGTCCAATAGGTTTAGTTAGCTCGTAAATGTCCGTAATTCTTATAGTTCGGGTTTTATCGGTGTTTACTTGTCTTAGTTACTTATACATCAGTATATTACTTTTATAAACTTTACATTAGACGGGTTTGGTCGTCTAAGTTTTATTTGATGAAAAACGTTAATTTCACGGCGATAGCCGAAAAAGTCGTAAAAATCAAGTTTATAGTTTTTATTACTTATAAATATTATTTTTACCACCATTTATATAATTTACCCATTTAATTAACCTTTTATACATTTATATAAATAAGTTCTATAAGTTAGTGGGTTTATATTTTACATTTTATAAATTATAATGTGAGTGCTTATATAATAATAATAAACATTATTTCCAAAATCTGATTTTTAACTTCATATTCACCATTTTTATCATATCTAGAGTTCTACAATGACTTAGAAGCTCATTTTTGGATGACAACTTCTTCATAAAATGTGCTACATATAACTTAGCTATAGCTACTGCCCATTTTGAGTCTAAGTTGCCTTAACAGTCCCTACAAAACTGCTTATTCAGATTGTACCACCTAACTTGTTTTGATCATATCTCACTCATTATTTTGATTCCATTGCATGGCCAACTCTCACATGTGTATAACATCATCTACTTACTGTAAATAGATCAAACCATGCTTTTTTATCAGTTCATCATTTAGTTATCTACTGTTTTTATACAGCCAACTAATTAGTCATGATTTTAGCTTCATTTCTTATGGTTATCATCATTTTTAAGCATGTTTATCAACACTTGATCCCCACACAACATTTTTATCATCAGATATACATCATATACATATACAAAATGAAAGAAAATACATTTGTTCTTTACAAGATAATAAGAGAAAAATGTAGAGGATGATCTTCTTTACCAATCCAAGTGGATTTCTTTTTTTAGGAAGGCAAGAACTTGATGAACACAACAAGTATCTCCAAGACCATCAAATATCAAGAACATATGTTGGAAAATCAGCCCTAGGACACAAGCAAATCACCTCCAAAGTTGGTTATATGGCCACCAAATGATCAAGGCTTCAAGGAAACACCTTAATAGGACTAGTAAACATGTGGTTTGTAGCTAGAAAAGATCAATGAGGGTGTTTGTTGCTTGATTTGGGACGGCAAGGAGGGAGAGTTGAGAGAGTTTTTGGGTGGATTGCATGGATGGAAATGGTGTGAATGAAACCATTTGCTAGTTTTGATGTGAAGTGGAAAATGTGTTGGCTTAAAGTGTAAGCACAAGCTTACACTTGTGTAAGTTGTTGTTAGCTTGATGCCACCTATGTGTGGTGTGTCATTTTGCCGTCCCATATAAGCTAGTGGGATGGGGCAAAGTGTTTTGTCCCATCTCACTAGTTTACGGGTATTTCTCGATTCTAGTTTTCTCGATTTGCGTGCCCTCGGGTCGTTTTACGAAAAACGGTTTTATAAATTATGAATCACCGTCACAAAACGAACCCAATAAAAATTGTCTCATCAAAAACGGAGTTCAAAAACGTAAATACGTAATCCTAAGGTTTCCGGTTTAGTCGTAAAAGACGCCAAATTATGCACGTAAGCCCAAATTTAAATCCGTAAATTGTGAGTTCGTCAACCAACACAAAAATAAGTTTCAAGATATTATACGAGAAAATATTTCACTACCTGAAAATGTTAGATTTGTCACAGTAATATATATTCAGATATCATAAGGTGACGTATACAATGATGACATAGTCAAAACCTGAATTTACAGGTTTTACATAGAATCCATGACGAGAACTTTGAAATAGATGAAGTGAAAACGGATCTTAAGTAGATGTGTTGTGATTGTTGTTGTGAGAAAAGATTTTAAAATCCCCTAAAAAATGTTTTCAATAATCCAAAAAATTCCAAGACAAACAAAAAAACACACGATTTGAAATTTTTTAAGTGTAAAAAATGTTAACTTCGGAATACCTGGATATAAAGTGTGAACTTCGGAATCCACTTCGCAATAACTTCAACTTACCCACTTCGCAATAATCAACGGAATACTTAAGAATTGTACTTCGGAATAATAACCTTAGATACTTTAGAATAATTTACCTACACACTTCGGAATACAAAACAAAAACAATCTTCAGAATAATCTTCACTGTGGAACTTCGGAATGATTCTTCTTGGGAACTTCGGAATAATTTTCCTTTGGTACTTCAGAATAATTTTCCTTAGGTACTTAGGAATAATTTTCCTTAGGTACTTCGGAATAATTATCCTTTGTGCTTCGGAATGTTAAAGTTTTGCACTTCGGAATAATTTGAAAGATCACCTCGGAATCCCAAACTTTGATATCACTTCAGAATAATTTGAAAGATCACTTCGGAATCCCAAACTTTTATATCACTTCGGAATCGTAACAAAGAAGAACTTTGAAATTTTTTATGTTGGGTACTTCAGAATATCTGATTTGTGAGAACTTCGGAATATTAGAATATGGAGTACTTCGGAATATTGATATGCTTGACTTCGGAATATCGATTTTCTTTCTTCACTTCGGAATGTAAGAATGTGGAGTACTTCGGAATATGAAGGAAAATTTACTTCGGAATTCAGAAACCTTCTTCACTACTTCGTAATATCCCAAATATTCCGAAGTTAATCAATCTGTTGACCACTTTCCATGTTCTTCGCTTCAAATAAACCAAATGCGTGATTTTAACCCAAAAATAGATCCAAACACAAAAAAACTTCGCGTTTTTACCCACAAAAATTATACCAAATCCCTACCACAAGTATATAGAAGATATATATGAAGATTATAACCCGAAAAAACTAAAAAATATTTTTTAATTCGAGATGATTATAGATGAAATCATACGAATCAAATGTAAAACCAAACAAACAATCACTAATCTACCCCGTGGCGATTGATACCAATTGTTGTTCCCATAATTATTCACTTCACCATGGTTGATTTTATGATTAAACAAGAATTATAGATAGAAAAATAGATGGATTTTAGAGAGAGAAAGTAGTGAGAGAAAGTAGAGAGAAGGTGGAGAAAACTAGGTGAAATTAGATTAAGAAAAATGGAATGCCTTGCCCACCCTCCTAACATGCTAGGAGGGTGCTTATATAGTCCACCCACATGCGGGCTTTTTTTTGGATAATATTGTTTTGAGTCGGGCTTGAATAAATGCTTAGTACCTTGAAAGAGGCCTTTTAAGCTAACCATCAAGCCCGTAATGTCACGACTATTTTAACTAACTATTACAACGTTCTAATAAATATTACAATAAAAATATATGACTGAACATTCTTGTTTGACTCAATATTTTGAGGCTAACATAGCTTGTCCATAATTTGTCCTGACACTACTAGTATTAAACTATAACTACCAGTATTAATAAAGTTAATACTGGTAACATAAAATATAACTAGCAACAAAACCCATAGTTTAACCGCCATGAGACAACTATAACAATAATCCACCACCACCCCACCAAATCATCACCTTCAAATCCACAGTCGCCTATCTCTACCAAATCTCCTCCGTCACCAATCCCATCACCAGATCTCCTCCATCACCAATCCCATCAACTAATCTCCATAGTCACCCAACCACAACCTCCTATCCCACCACCATATCTTCCATCGAAACCAATCACCACATAAGCCCTCCAAATATCCAGTTCCATATAAAACTTAACACCTCTTGATCTCTTCTCTTTCATTTTCCTTTTGTCTTTATATTTTCCGTATCTATGGTGTGGCTATGGATGCATCTAATCCTAATGGCTGAAAGTGGGTTGTTGGTAAAAACAACAAGAAGACCCCAAAATCTATTGATAACCCGTTTGTAAAAGATGTTGCAAAAATTTCCACGTCCTTGTATGTCTCAAATATCCCTAATTCATTGGATGCAAAGAGTTTATGGAACGAATTTCAACCTTTTGGTAGTATTGTCGATGCACTCATCGCAAACAAACGATCTAAGCAAGGAAAGCGCTTGGTTCTGTCAGATTTCTGGGTGTTCATAACGAGGTTGATTTTGCTAAGTCACTCTCTGATGTTTGGATTGGGAGTTACCACTTATTTTTCTCGGTCGCTAGGCTCTAGCGTAACCACAAAAGTGTTTCGAATCATCAGAACCTAAATGTGACTAAGAAATCTAAGGCATCTCGACTCGATAGTATTCGGCCTAGTTTAAGTTCTAACAACATTAGTGAGATCCGCACAAAATGATTGGAAACCCAAGCATGTCCAATTAGGTGAATGCGATCTTATTAAAGTTGAATATACTTCTTTAGTGGTCTTGGTCAAATTTAAAGAGAGAGCTACGATTAGCAACTTGTATCTTGTATGTCGAAATGAAGGATTTGTACATTTTAAGATCTATTATATCGGTGGATTTTGGTTGTGGATTCAATTTTCATCTGAGAAGTCTTGTACTTTGTTCAAATACAATGATTCCTTGAAAAAGTATTGGACATTCATAAATTATGTTTAATCTTCCTTTATTATCGATGAACAGATGATTTTGTTAAAGATTATTGGCATTCCTTTGTGTGCATGAGGGTCAACAGCTTTTAAAAAAGTGGCGAGTTTGTATGGTAAAATCCAATTTTTTGATTTAAAAACCGAAGATTGCATGAGCTTGGGAAGGGTTTGTATGAGTTGAGATCCCCCTAGACACAATATATACTATAGACCAAATGAGACAATCTGGGTCATCCATTTATTTTGCATTCAATGGTCAAGATTACACCCTTTTTTACTAATTAAAAATATAAATAGAACTTTAGAAATTAAAAATTCATTTTTTTCTTAAAAAAAACACACAGCTCTCAACTTTTCTTCCTTTTTTCAGTTACGCGACCACCACCTCCTGAGCTCAACCGGCGACCACCACCTCCTTCTTAACTGTTTTTTTCCGGCGACCTTAACCACCACAACAACCTCTATAACCGTTTTTTCTGGCGACCTCAACCACCACAACTCCCTAATCACAGATCTCCTTAATCACAAATCTATAAAGCTTAATTTTTCCAGCGACCTTAACAACCACAACAACCTCCATTCCATTTTTTCCGGCGACCTTAACCTCCACAACTACCTTCCCTAATCACAACTACCACAAATATGGCTGATGACGATGCGATTGATGCAGATTCAAGTATAGTTCAATACGAAGAAGATGAAAACCCTATGACTCAAAATCAAATTGAAGAGTCAAATGTTGAAGCCAATATCATTCAAACTCCAGGTAAATCAAATATGATTCATTCAATATACAAAACAAGTGATTCATGATGAATCATATATGATTCATGATAAATCATATATGTTTCATTCAACATTCAAACATATATAATTAAGGTTTATTTTTACAGTGAATCATGTATGTTTCATGTTGAATCATGAAACATATATGTTTCATAATGAAACATATATGATTCATCATGAAACATCTATGTTTCATTCAATATACTAACAATTGATCCAAAATGAATCATATATGTTTCATTTTGAATCAATTGTTTGTATATTGAATGAATCATGTATGTTTCATCATGAAACATATATGTTTCATTATGAAACATATATGATTCATCATGAAACATATATGTTTCATTCAAATATACAAACAGTTGATCCAAAATGAATCATATATGATTCTATGATTCTGTTAAAATAGTTATTCTTTAAAAAACTGTAATTGGTAAAAACTTCAAAAACAAGTTGGATGAATCATGTATGTTTCATCATGAATCATATATGTTTCATGATGAAACATGTATGATTCAACATGAAACATACATGATTCACTGTAAAAATAATTTACTAAAACAAAACCTAAATGTTATTGTTTAACAGTTACAAGGAGCACTCCAACTTTGTTCCCAGAAGGCGAGACCCCTGGAGGAACGATATACTGCGAACCATATGTCGAAACGCAGTACCTACCTTTTGTGCGGCAAACTTTTGATACAATAGAGCAAGGTGTCGATTTCTATAACACTTACGCTGAAAAGCCAGGGTTTGAAGCTAAGATGACATGCCAAAAGAAAACAAAAAGTGGTTTGGTGAAATCAAAGTATGTCATGTGTAATCGAGAAGGGAATCTAAAGGAGATAAATATTAACACATTGGATCCTCAACACAATGATAAGCAAGTTAGAAATACAAGGCATAGACTAACGGGTTGCCGTGCGAGAATTAAGATTGCTTTGGATGATCGTACCGGAAAGTATGAAGTAGTTACATTCGATCCGAGACACAACCACCGAATGATTCCGAAAGAATTTGAGCATCTTACAAAGAAACAACGAAAGATGACTCAGACGGAAAAAATGTTTGTTATAAATGCTTCAACAGTGAAACTTGGTGGAACAAAGGCACACCACTTGTTTTCTACGATGAAAGGGGGTTCTCAGTATGTTCATGGCACGACTGACGATTTTAAGAACCATATCAGAGACGTTAATGAGGTTATAGGAGAAAGTGATGCACATATGTTGATAGAGAAGATGGAAAATAGGAAGTTGTTTGCGCCAGACTTTAAATTTCAGTATAAGGTTGAAAACGGCGTGTTAGCTGCACTTTTTTGGGCAGATGAAGTTGATAAATGCAACTACAATGAGTTTGGTGATGTAATATCATTTGACGCAACATTCAGAACGAATAAGTAAGTTGTTGAATAAAAACATTTTCTTGTAGAATTTTGTATGGTTTACTATGAAACATATATGTTTCAAGATGAAACATATATGATTCATTATGGATCATGTATGTTTATTAAGACAACTAGGGCTCAAATTTAGTTCAAGTTTTGGCAACAATGGCCCTTGTGGTTTTCATTTAACTCACGGTTTGAATTATCCGCCTCCTATAGTTTCGAAAGTGACATGTTTTGCCCTTGTACTTATACAAAGTCACGAAATTAGGAGTACATGTTTTATTAATTTGCCAAATCAACCAATACTTTCACCACTTGTCATAATAGGCACGAAAAGTCTCCACACTTTAGAAATTGGGCTTGACTAGCCCATTTGGGTCTCGGCTTGTGTAATGTGGGCCTAATCGGCTTGTACAAATTTTATTAGGGAATTACCAAGTGGGCTAATATCTTTATTTTCCCCTTATTGGGCTTACATTAATATTTCTAAGCTTATGTTTAAATTATGGGCTTATTTCATTCGGCTTATTTAAGGCTTATGTTAATCTTATATGTTTCGGCTTAAATTTAATAATCCTAAGGGCTTATATTAGATTTACGGCTTAATGACTTACGGGCTTATATAGCTATGGCTTATATTTCAACGGCTTAAATAAGCTAGATTAATTCTCGGCTTATATGAGTTATTAGGGTTTTTCAAGGCTAGCTTATATAGCATTTTAGGTTTCGGCTTATATAAGTTATTAGGCTTAAATGACGTGGCTTATATAGGTTTTAGTCCTTGGCTTATATTAGGTCTTAGAAATCCTAACACATGGCTTATATACTTTGTATGGCTCGGCTTATATTACTTCTTTATGAATTTTTAAGGCATAGTGATTTCTCAAAGGCTTAAATAAGTTCTACAAGCTTAAATATACACGTTTTAGGGTTTTAAGGGCAAGAACACCCATAGACATCATATAAGCCGTGGGCTTATATGTTGTTTAGGGTTAGTTTATAAGCTTCCAACATATGCATGCATCACTAACTCCATTTTATAGCATGAACATGCATGAAACATGAAATGAGTAAAGAAAAGTTTTAGAGAAGTTTTATACTTACTTGCTTCAAGAAAAACGAGATGATGACTAGGGTTTTGGTGATCTAGATGTCAGGTTACTCTTGTGGTGACTTAGGATGATCTTGAATGCTATTGACTTGGTGTTGACTAGCTTTGAATGCCTTGGAACCAAGATTTGGTTTGAAGTAAATGAAGGTGCAAGTGTTCGTTTCCTCAAGGTATTATGTGAGAGAGATATGGTCCAAATATTGGATGTGGTAAGAGAGAAGTGAGTGTTACCTTACTAAATATCTAGGAGTGTGAATTGTAAGTTGTGGCTTGGGGTATGCCATGGCAAGAAAGAGGGATAGATAGATTTAAAGGATTTTTTATTTGTACCATGAGGGTACATGTTTTAAATGCAAGCAAATGTACATATGTCCTAGTTATCAAATAAGTCGTCGCATAGGAGGTCTCAAAGGGAACAAAAAGAGTTTGCATAGTGTTCTAGTTAAATGGGAAAGTTGTACACAAGAATTCGGTGTGTGGATGTAGGTTACTACACGTCTTAACATACAAGGGAAAGGTACTAGGTGGCTTGAATGTGTGATGTGGGTATAGTAACCTAGTACATGTTTTAATTGCAAGTTTGTACATGGTGCCTTTGTTTTAAACTAAAACCGGCGGTATATGCTAGTCAAAATAAAGGAAAATTGTTTCATATAGTGTAGGACTTAAATAACTAGGTTGTACAAGTTTAAAAGTTAAGAGTGTAAATGGTAAGGGTTTTGGTATTTAAATGTCATGTATGTATATGTATTCGGATATAAGGGAGTTTAGGGTATTTTTTTTGTTTAATTTTTGTGTCTAAATATAGTTACTAGGAGTATAGGTATAGTATTGTGTGAGTATGTTTAGGTCTAGGTTGATTTTGGTTGAGTTTGGGATCCTTGGTGAAAGTATGGTCATTTTTAGATGAGAAAAGATTTTACTATATTAAAAGTATGACAACTTAGTTTAAAAAGGTAAAAATGGTTAAAGGTAATGTTTAAATATAAAAATAGTTGGTGTCGTAACGTAAAGTCAATTATAGTGTAAGAAAAATATATATACATCAATATATTTAAAGCTTAAGAATTTATACTTAAATAAATATGTATTAATATCATAAGTTTGGATTTATGAATCAATGTGATGAATGTTTATGAGTGTATGTTCAAGTGACTAAAATGTTCAAAAAGGGAGTGACTGGTTATAGTCCTGCATGTTCATAAAATGTAGTCATCCAAATGTGACTGTCCTTGTGATTAAGTGATGAAAATCACAATGTATGCTATGAGATTTAAATGTCCCTATGTTTTGATGATTAAAATAATGTATGTTGTGTATGATGCATATGATTGCTCAAAGGATTTCATGCAAAGGTGGTAATATATATTCAGATATCATAAGGTGACGTATACAATGATGACATATTCAAAACCTGAATTTACAGGTTTTACATAGAATCCATGACGAGAACTTTGAAATAGATGAAGTGAAAACGGATCTTAAGTAGATGTGTTGTGATTGTTGTTGTGAGAAAAGATTTTAAAATCACCTAAAAAATGTTCTCAATAATCCAAAAAATTCCAAGACAAACAAAAAAACACACGATTCGAAATTTTTTAAGTGTAAAAAATGTTAACTTCGGAATACCTGGATATAAAGAGTGAACTTCTGAATCCACTTCGCAATAACTTCAACTTACCCACTTCGCAATAATCAACTTACCCACTTCGGAATACTTAAGAATTGTACTTCGGAATAATAACCTTAGATACTTCAGAATAATTTACCTACACACTTCGGAATACAAAACAAAAACAATCTTCAGAATAATCTTCACTGTGGAACTTCGGAATGATTCTTCTTGGGAACTTCGGAATAATTTTCCTTTGGTACTTCAGAATAATTTTCCTTAGGTACTTAGGAATAATTTTCCTTAGGTACTTCGGAATAATTATCTTTTGTACTTCGGAATGTTAAAGTTTTGCACTTCGGAATAATTTGAAAGATCACTTCGGAATCCCAAACTTTGATATCACTTCGGAATAATTTGAAAGATCACTTCGGAATCCCAAACTTTTATATCACTTCGGAATCGTAACAAAGAAGAACTTCGAAATTTTTTATGTTGGGTACTTCAGAATATCTGATTTGTGAGAACTTCGGAATATTAGAATATGGAGTACTTCGGAATATTGATATGCTTGACTTCGGAATATCGATTTTCTTTCTTCACTTCGGAATGTAAGAATGTGGAGTACTTCGGAATATGAAGGAAAATTTACTTCGGAATTCAGTAACCCTCTTCACTACTTCGGAATATCCCAAATATTCCGAAGTTAATCAATCTGTTGACCACTTTCCATGTTCTTCGCTTCAAATAAACCAAATGCGTGATTTTAACCCAAAAATAGATCCAAACACCAAAAAACTTCGCGTTTTTACCCACAAAAATTATATCAAATCCCTACCACATGTATATAGAAGATATATATGAAGATTATAACCCGAAAAAACTAAAAAAATATTTTTTAATTCGAGATGATTATAGATGAAATCATACGAATCAAATGTAAAACCAAACAAACAATCACTAATCTACCCCGTGGCGATTGATACCAATTGTTGTTCCCATAATTATTCACTTCACCATGGTTGATATTATGACTAAACAAGAATTAAAGATAGAAAAATAGATGGATTCTAGAGAGAGAAAGTAGTGAGAGAAAGTAGAGAGAAGGTGGAGAAAACTAGGTGAAATTAGATTAAGAAAAATGGAATACCTTGCCCACCCTCCTAACATGCTAGGAGGGTGCTTATATAGTCCACCCACATGCGGGCTTTTTTTTTTGGATAATATTGTTTTGAGTCAGGATTGAATAAATCCTTAGTACCTTGAAAGAGGCCTTTTAAGCTAACCATCAAGCCGTAATGTCACGACTATTTTAACTAACTATTACAACGTTCTAATAAATATTACAATAAAAACCTATGACTGAACATTCTTGTTTGACTCAATATTTTGAGGCTAACATAGCTTGTCCATAATTTGTCCTGACACTACTAGTATTAAACTATAACTACCAGTATTAAACATAAAATATAGCTAGCAACAAAACCCATAGTTTAACCGCCATGAGACAACTATAACAATAATCCACCACCACCCCACCAAATCATCACCTTCAAATCCACAGTCGCCTATCTCTACCAAATCTCCTCCGTCACCAATCCCATCACCAGATCTCCTCCATCACCAATCCCATCAACTAATCTCCATATTCCCCCAACCACAACCTCCTATCCCACCACCATATCTTCCATCGAAACCAATCACCACATAAGCCCTCCAAATATCCAGTTCCATATAAAACTTAACACCTCTTGATCTCTTCTCTTTCATTTTCCTTTTGTCTTTATATTTTCCGTATCTATGGTGTTACTATGGATGCATCTAATCCTAATGGCTGAAAGTGGGTTGTTGGTAAAAACAACAAGAAGACCTCAAAACCTATTGATAACCCGTTTGTAAAAGATGTTGCAAAAATTTCCACGTCCTTGTATGTCTCAAATATCCCTAATTCATTGGATGCAAAGAGTTTATGGAACGAATTTCAACCTTTTGGTAGTATTGTCGATGCGTTCATCGCAAACAAACGATCTAAGCAAGGAAAGCACTTGGTTTTGTCAGATTTCAGGGTGTTCATAACGAGGTTGATTTTGCTAAGTCACTCTCTGATGTTTGGATTGGGAGTTACCACTTATTTTTCTCGGTCGCTAGGCTCTAGCGAAACCACAAAAGTGTTTCGAATCATCAGAACCTAAATGTGACTAAGAAATCTAAGGCATCTCGAATCGATAGTATTCGTCCTAGTTTAAGTTCTAACAACATTAGTGAGATCCGCACAAAATGATTGGAAACCCAAGCATGTCCAATTAGGTGAATGCGATCTTATTAAATTTGAATATACTTCTTAAGTGGTCTTGGTCAAATTTAAAGAGAGAGATACGATTAGAAACTTGTATCTTGTATGTCAAAACGAAGGATTTGTAGATTTTAAGATCTATTATATCGGTGGATTTTGGTTGTGGATTCAATTTTCATCTGAGAAGTCTTGTACTTTGTTCAAATCCAATGATTCCTTGAAAAAGTATTGGACATTCATAAATTACGTTTAATCTTCCTTTATTATCGATGAACAGATGATTTGGTTAAAGATTACTGGCCTTCCTTTGTGTGCATGAGGGTCAACAGCTTTTTAAAAAGTGGCGAGTTTGTATGGTAAATTCCAATTTTTTGATTTAAAAACCGAAGATTGCATGAGCTTGGGTAGGGTTTGTATGAGTTGAGATCCCCCTAGACACAATATATACTATAGACCAAATGAGACAATCTGGGTCATCCATTTATTTTGCATTCAATGGTCAAGATTACACCCCTTTTTACTAATTAAAAATATAAATAGAATTTTAGAAATTAAAAATTCATTTTTTTCTTAAAAAAACACACAGCTCTCAAATTTTCTTCCTTTTTTTCAGTTACGCGACCACCACCTCCTGAGCTCAACCGGCGACCACCACCTCCTTCTTAACTGTTTTTTCCGGCGACCTTAACCACCACAACAACCTCTATAACCGTTTTTTCCGGCGACCTCAACTACCACAACTCCCTAATCACAGATCTCCTTAATCACATATCTATAAAGCTTAATTTTTCCGGCGACCTTAACAACCACAACAACCTCCATTCCATTTTTTCCGGTAACCTTAACCTCCACAACTACCTTCCCTAATCATAACTACCACAAATATGGCTGATGACGATGCGATTGATGCAGATTCAAGTATAGTTCAATACGAAGAAGATGAAAACCGTATGACTCAAAATCAAATTGAAGAGTCAAATGTTGAAGCCAATATCATTCAAACTCCAGGTAAATCATATATGATTCATTCAATATAAAAAACAAGTGATTCATGATGAATCATATATGATTCATGATGAATCATATATGTTTCATTCAACATTCAAACATATATAATTATGGTTTATTTTTACAGTGAATCATGTATGTTTCATGTTGAATCATATATGTTTCATCATGAAACATATATGTTTCATAATGAAACATATATGATTCATCATGAAACATATATGTTTCATTCAATATACTAACAATTGATCCAAAATGAATCATATATGTTTCATTTTGAATCAATTGTTTGTATACTGAATGAATCATGTATGTTTCATCATGAAACATATATGTTTCATTATGAAACATATATGATTCATCATGAAACATATATGTTTCATTCAAATATATGAACAACTGATCCAAAATGAATCATATATGACTCCATGATTCTTTTAAAATAGTTATTCTTTAAAAAACTGTAATTGGTAAAAACTTCAAAAACAAGTTGGATGAATCATGTATGTTTCATCATGAATCATATATGTTTCATGATGAAACATGTATGATTCAACATGAAACATACATGATTCACTGTAAAAATAATTTACTAAAACAAAACCTAAATGTTATTGTTTAACAATTACAAGGAGAACTCCAACTTTGTTCCCAGAAGGCGAGACACCTGGAGGAACGATATAGTGCGAACCGTATGTCGAAACGCAGTACCTACCTTTTGTGCGGCAAACTTTTGATACAATAGAGCAAGGTGTCGATTTCTATAACACTTACGCTGAAAAGGCAGGGTTTGAAGCTAAGATGACATGCCAAAAGAAAACAAAAAGTGGTTTGGTGAAATCAAAGTATGTCATGTGTAATCGAGAAGGGAATCTAAAGGAGATAAATATTAACACATTGGATCCTCAACACAATGATAAGCAAGTTAGAAATACAAGGCATAGACTAACGGGTTGCCATGCGAGAATTAAGATTGCTTTGGATGATCGTACCGGAAAGTATGAAGTAGTTACATTCGATCCGAGACACAACCACCGAATGATTCCGAAAGAATTTGAGCATCTTACAAAGAAACAATGAAAGATGACTCAGACGAAAAAATGTTTGTTATAAAAGCTTCAACAATGAAACTTGGTGAAACAAAGGCACACCACTTGTTTTCTACGATGAAAGGGGGTTCTCAGTATGTTCATGGCACGACTGACGATTTTAAGAACCATATCAGAGACGTTAATGAGGTTATAGGAGAAAGTGATGCACATATGTTGATAGAGAAGATGGAAAATAGGAAGTTGTTTGCGCCAGACTTTACATTTCAGTATAAAGTTGAAAACGGCGTGTTAGTTGCACTTTTTTGGGCAGATGAAGTTGATAAATGCAACTACAATGAGTTTGGTGATGTAATATTATTTGACGCAACATTCAGAACGAATAAGTAAGTTGTTGAATAAAAACATTTTCTTGTAGAATTCTGTATGGTTTACTATGAAACATATATGTTTCAAGATGAAACATATATGATTCATTATGGATCATGTATGTTTCATCATGAAACATACATGTTTTCATGATGAATCATATATGTTTCATCATGAATCATATATGTTTCATTCTGAAACATATATGATTCATCATGAAACATGTATCTAATGAACCATTTATCTAATCATTCTCATCTGATTATGATTTACTTAATTTGCAGGTACGACATGGTTTTTGTTCCATTCACCGCCATAGATAATCACAGAAAGTCGGTGACAGTCGGTGCAGGATTGTTGTTATGTGAAGACACAGAAGCTTATATATGGCTATTAACTTCATTCTTGACTGCTCACGCAAAGCAACCCGATATGGTTGTAACAGATCAAGATGGGGCAATGAAGCGAGCAATTGAAGCAGTGTTTACGCAGTCCAAACATAGATTATGCATGTGGCACATCATGCAAAAAGTTCCATCAAAGGTGAATTTCATTTACCATAAGTCTGTATTTTTCTTGTAGAATTCTGTATGTTTTATCATGAATCATATATGTTTCATGATGAAACATACATGATTCATGATGAAACATATATGATTCATGATGAAACATATATGATTCATGATGAATTATATATGATTCATGATGAATCATGTATGATTCATGATGAACCATGTATCTAATCATTCTCGTTTGATTATTTTTATAGATATGCAAAGAAACATATGAAGAGACAAATTTCAAAGAACTTTTCAACAAACTTGTGTGGAATATGTTCATAGAGCCTAAGGACTTTGAAGAAAGATGGAATAAATTAATCGAAGACTTCAAATTGCAAGACCACAAGTGGATGAAGAATATGTTTACCCTTCGAGAAATGTGGTTACCGACATACTTTATTACCTCTCCTTTGTTTGGCTTAATGAGAACCACTTCGAGATCCGAGAGTGAAAATGCATTTTTCAAATGTTTCACGAATCATGGGTCAACATTACTCAATTTCATGATGTGCTATGAAGCTGCCATGGAAAGGCAAAGACACATGCAAGAGTTTTTAGACTTCAAAACATTTGAAGCAGCTTCAAAACCTTATACAAGGTTAGAGATGGAAACACATGCGGCTAAGATATATACTAGGACAATATTTCTGCTTGTTCAAAAGGAAATAATGGAATCGATTTGGGCTTGTCAAATAGTAGAGCTTAGAACAGAAAAGGGAGTTGAGACGGCTCATGTTAAAGACACGAGGGCAGGGGAGTACCGGACAATTTATACCGAGAAAGGCAAAGAGATGGTTATACAAGAAGAAGACAAGGTTGCTACCTACAAGGTTAGTGAGTGAAATCAATTAAATGTTGTTGCTTTTCCAAAATAGTATAGGATGTATTCACCATGAAACATATATGATTCATGTTGAATCATACATGTTTTTTGATGAAACATATATGATTCATCATGAAACATGTATGATTCATCCTGAAACATATATGATTCATGAAGAAACATACATGATTCATTATCAATCATATATGTTTCATGGTTAATGAATCATTAATTGTTGTTACTGTTACCAAAATGATGTAAGATTCATCATGAATCATATATGTTTCATGATGAATCATACATGTTTCCTGATAAATCATACATGTTTCCTGATGAAACATACATGTTTCATGATGAATCATACATGTTTCCTAATTGTTTTGGTAAATGCCCAAGTATTAATTTTGTTTTTAATGTTTCATAATCAGGTTATGCGTCATCCAGAAGACGGTTCAGTTAGTTGTACTTGTAGACATTTCACTCGATATGGTTTTTTATGCCGACGCGTATTTTGTGTTTTGAAGAACCGTGATGTTGGAAAGATTCCAGAAAAATACATTCTAAGGCGTTGGAGAAGGGATTTAATACCACTTGGATTGAGAAGAAATACAAACAGATATGGAGAAAAGAACGAAACCATTGAAAGGTTAACTAACAACGCCAACAACGTGGTCGATGAATGCTTGTTTTGGTTGAGTAAAGATGAATCAAAGTTGGAAGAATTTGTGCAAACGTTGGAAAAAACTAAGAAGGAAATACAAGTTCAAGTTCCTAAGCCACCTTCCCAGAAAACGAGTGATGTAATCCTAGATTTATATGCAATTGGAAAGCCGGCTGCTGATAAACCGATCATAGGAAATCCAGAAGGGGCTCGAAACAAAGCCGGTCTTAAAGGAGAACGTAAAGCAGCACCTAAAGGAGCACGTATAAAAAGTGTAAGAGAAATGGCTATAAAAGCTAAGAAAAACCAGGCTAGGAAATGTTTATGTTGCAAACAAGTGACAAATGAACATACCAAGAACACATGTCCATTAAATCCAAAGTATATTGCAAAGTTGGCGCTTATGAAAGCTGCTCAAGCAGAAGCTAGAAACGTTGCTGCTACAGAAGCTGGAAACGTTGCTGCTACAGAAGCTGGAAACGTTGCTGCTACAGAACAAACATCAAACACAGCTTGTTGATCATTCTATGTTTTTTCAAGTCATATTTACTATCAAAATGTTTTCAATTAACACTTTGTTTTACACTTAGTTTTATACTTTGAATCAACTTTGTTTTGATATTTAGTTCAATTAATACTTGATTATTTCTGCATTATCATTTTAATTTGAAGTGTTTGGGGATGAATCATATATGTTTATTTCTGCGTTATCATTTTAATTTAAAGTGTTTGGAAGTATTGGGGGATGAAAGGGATGAAACGTATATGTTTCACCATGAATCATATATGTTTCATGGTGAAACATATATGTTTCACCATGAATCATATATGTTTCATTATGAAACATATATGATTCATCGAGAATCATATATGTTTCATTATGAAACATATATGATTCATCATGAAACATATATGTTTTATGATGAAACATATATGATTCATAATGAATCATGATGGATTCATTCAAGAGTGATACATTATAATTGTTAAAAAGAACTCTAAATCTAAAAATTTCAAAAGCAAGTGTGATTATTCATACATGTGTTTTCATGAATCATGTATGATTCATGATAAAACATGTGTGATTTATCATCAACCATATAAGATTCATCAAGGCACATCTATCATTCTTTGTACACAGATAAACCTTGTAATTATCAAAGATTTGAACACATATAAAATACAAACATGTAATTCAAACTACCTTGTACAGACTACATTGTTTAGACTACGTTCAAAATACAATGATTACTAACAATTAGATACATCAGGGGCCCAACAGCTAGATCTACCAAAAGAGACCCATATTAGTGTTTTTTCCTATCCTTCTACCATTCACAATCATAGAATAAAAGTCATTCTTCATTTCCCTTCAATTTTCTTAGCCATATCACCCTCTCCTTTATCAGCCGTATCATCAGCCTTCTCAGCCATATCATTAGCCTTCTCTGGATCACGCTCATGTCTATGGTTTAGCGCATGAACAATGATTGCGATTCTTTCTTCCTTGTCAACCTTTGTCTCAAAATCATAGGCAAGCTTGAACATTTTGGCTCTTTCCTAGTTGAAATTATGAAGAAGAATCTTTGTAGCTATCTTGAACCTCATACGCATCAACAAAGTTCTTTGCATAGCAGATTCTTCGCAGAGACCAACATCCCAGCTCCTCTTACTGTCACCGGTGTAGTTCTCCAAATGGATCATAGCAAATACACCGCAGTCTTCATGATTGTCTTTAGTACTCCATCTCAACTTTGGAACATAGGCTTTCATTTTTGAAACTTTGGAGTGACTTGGATGATTATGCTCCTCCAAATACCTTGCAAAGAACTTTTTCTACAAAACGAGAAAGAGAAAAACACAAAAAAATATTAAAAAAAAGATGCATGTGTAACATATATGTTTCATATATGTTTCATAATGAAACATATATGATTCATGGTGAAACATATATGTTTCACCATGAAACATATATGATTCATGGTGAAACATATATGTTTCATGGTGAAACATATATGTTTCACCATCATAATCCGTAATTATATATAATCCTTAATTATATATAATCCCCCATAATAAACTTACCAAAATATCACAAGCTCCCTTGTATTTTGCTGAATAGGTAAATCTAGAAGCATGATCAAGAATCAACATTGTAGTTGGCATTTTGAGGTTGAAAACAACCACATAAAAATGATTTGAAGCGCATATAGGAAAAAAAAGCCAACTCAACGCGTGAGAGAGACGCGGAAGCTTCATCACCTTCAAACTGAGCCAATATTGTTGCCTTAAACAGTTTGTATGATGGTTCCTCACCAAGAACTCTGCTAATCATATCTGATGTCTGTATAAGAAAAAAAAAAGTCATAAGAGAAAACATGAAACTAATAGAACCACTCGAAGAATAGTCAAATTATAACTTACAAAACAACCAGTAGAAAAATAGTGATATTTCGTCTCTGGAAGTTTGGTATCATGCTCAGCATTAAGAATGGAAACAAAACAGTCTATGACACTAGCATCTATCCATAACCTTGGTGCCAAAGTTTCCAAATTGACACGTACGGCTGATAGAGGATATCCAGATACAGTTTGAAAAACAATTTCACTACAAAAATAAGAAAATAAATGGTGTTATCCAATAATTTACACAAAAAGTTATGGATGAAACATACATGATCCATGATGAAACATACATGATTCATCATGCATCATGTGTGTTTCATCATGGATCATGTGTTTTTTCATACACAGTTAACAAAAAAATTCTAAAAACACATGACAAAGAGAGCTTACTATTTTTTGCCTTGCATAGAAAACAAGTTGTTTCCCATGATAAACTCAACTCTGTTAATCAATGACTCAACATTGATTCTCTTATACTGATAAACAAAAGTTATCGGAGAATCTGGTTGGACCAATTTCTTAATACCCATTGGAGGAGTCTGTTGTGGAGGAGTCTGTTGTGTAGGAGTCCCAGCAGGCTCAGCACCAGGCAGCGGTGGAGCAGTCCCAGCAGGCTCAGCACCAGGAAGCGGTGGAGCAGTCACAGCAGCACCAGGAAGATCCGTAGGCCAAGCCTAATACTCCTCCTGAAACATTGAACCTTTTTTTAATTAAACAATTCATAATAACATAACATAAAAAATATGAATAAATAACTATAAAAAATAAAAAATAAAAAATAAAAAATAAAAGGTTAACAAATTACCTCATGGCCAAAAGATTCGACAGTCACATCAACCACATATGGTCCATACCACCATATGTTCGCATTAATCCACTGATTATAAGTTTCCACATTTAATTCATCAACACACCCCTCCTTCTCAACAACAACATCCTCAGCATGAGACGTCTCCTTGCCTCTCTCTCCTTTTTCAGCATCAGCAACATTCTCCGCCTCATCTCTCTTCTCAGCCGGATCACCAGCCGGCTCGTCTCTCTTCTCAACCGTTTCATCAGCCGGCTTGTCTCTCTTCTCATCGTCTTTCTTATCATCATCTCTCTTCTGATCGTCAAAATCGTCAATATGGGGTGACTTATCTTGCAACCACATAGTATCTTTAAACAATCCAATATATCTGTGGTACAAAGCATCAACTTGTTCATCATTTGGGAAGTCGTTGCTAGCCCTTTTCAAGAGAGCTTCTATCTCAGACTTCTCCTTTGATACTCTTGACAGCTTATCTTCAATAACTTTGCAAAGACTCTACAAATAAATGTAAAATACACTGAAAGTTAGAATCAAATATGATTCATAATGAACTTTGCATATATGTTTCATGGTGAAACATATATGTTTCACCATGAAACATATATGATTCATGGTGAATCGTATGAACTTTGTATATACTCTACAAATAAATGTAAAATACACTGAAAGTTAGATTCAAAATATGATCAATGGTGAATTATACGCAATATTATAAACATTTAAAAATGTTGATTCATACCTTTTTCTCCTTAGGTGGTACACCTGAAGCTTTCAACTTCTTTTTAAGATCAGTGGCACCAAAGAAACCCTCAGTTTGTCGTGCCTCATCCCGACTCCATGCTCCATGAAGCTCAAATTTACCAAATACTTGATCTTGAAGCTCAAGTTCTTGCCGCTTATGCATGTCAGCAGAACTCCAGTCCCTGATGGCTGGTCTTGAACGAACAACTGTATATCGGTCATACTTCGTTGAATCAAGATAAAGGAGCTGCACACAATAGAGAAAAAACATATATGTTTAGTGTTACAAAATGTTAAAATTAGTTAAAAATGTAAAACAAATAAAAGTTAATAAAAAAGATAAGGGACTTACAATTATAAAATACAAGGGACGTGTGTAAAAGCCGTCAAGAGTGTTAGGTAATACACCTTCTTGAAGACAACAAGAGTGAACGAAACGGCACCAATCCACCTTAGAAATATCCGTATCTTCATAAATGTGGTTAACCACATTAAGCCTTGGTGCTGCTTTCATGAAGTCCGCGTCACCCATCACAGTTGAGAAAAGTGTCAGGAAGTTGAGTTTAAACATAAAATCAACTTCCGTCGCCTGCATCAACTTGTCACTGATGTCCTTAGCCGTGATTTTTTTCTGAACCTTTCGCGCAAACTGTTGTAGCCATGACTTAACAACAATGTTGTTTGAAGGTCTCTCGGGCGAATCAAACAAGGAAATTCCACCAATAGGAAGTCCTAGGATTTCATGGATTTTCTCGGGCGTGACTAGAAAGCTACCTGTAGCAAGCTTAAATTCATAAGTCGACTTATTAAAAGCTTTCACAGCAACCCTCGCTAAACGATTTGGTAACTGATCAACCTTAAGACCCCACCAGTTAGAAAAACCAATCTCATTCAAAAACTGTTCCATGTCAACAAGAGAAGCAACTTTTATGACATCCAAAAGTGACTTTGGTACAGTTCTAGAATAAAGAGGCGGAAACTCATTCAAGTACGCAACTTTCTTAGCCTGTTCCTCAGTAAGAGGTTTCTTCTTTTTTGTAAGACCCGTGAATGTGCCGTATGATGCTAAGTTATTGTCTCAAGAGTTGTTCAGTATGAGCATCTCTCTTAAGTTGCGACTCACTTGTGGATGTGATATCCCGAGCCCAACGTCATTTATTTAATCCTATTTTACGAATATTTTTGAAATTTTTAAGAAATTATGTTTGTTATATATTTGACGGTTTAAGTTGAAACCGACGTTTACGGTCGTAATTTAACGTTTGACGATTTAAGAAGAACCGATAACGACTACGATACCGACGAATGCCCAAAACATACATTTTATTATCGATTGATCGATATTTGAGTTTTTCGAGATTTTTATTTTTATTACATGTTAAGTCGAGTCGGAACCATATGTATATTCGTTTTTGTGTGCGTTTGAACTATTTAAAAGTATTTTGAGGTAGCCGGGACGAAACCCGACTCTCGTAAATTTATAAAAACTTACTAGGTACCATTTTTGCCTTTTTTAAAAGTTATCTTACAACTAAGGCCAAAATAAAACTAATATTACACAATCTACCCTTCCCACCATATAAAAAGAATTTTCACACACATTCTTTTCATTTTTACACTCAAAAATTTCACACACTCTCCTCCCCTCTCTCTCTAACCTACGGCCACCACACCACCACCATGAACCACCACTAAAATTTGATTTTTGGAAAATCTAATCAAAGACCCACCTTTGTATTATCAAGATAAGTAAATCCCACCAAAAATATTCAACATGCAACAACTTTTTTTTTCAAGATTTAATTTTTATAGATTTTGAAAAATATTATGTTTTGATCTAATTAAATACGTAGGTTTGTGTTTAATTATGTTTAGGAACAATGATTTGTAATATTGAAGCTTGAAAAAGGTCTTATCTTGGTGTTCTTGACCATATAAGCCACGAAATTTTTGGGGCTTATGGTGTTCTCGATCATTTGATCCAAATTAATGTGGGTAAGGTTACACTAACTTGTTATTATTATTTTAATCATCTTTTATTTGAATGCATGTGTTCTTATTGAAATGGGTTTTATTCAAGATTAATCATACAAGTGAATTAGAATGTTTCTATTTGTTTATGATGATTATTAGGTGTTATTAGATGTATATAAATGATTGAAATGGGTCAAAAAGATGTTTTGATATGATTTTGATAGAGTCATTTTAGATCAGTAGGTTTAAGGCCGTTTTTCATACAGTAGCTTTTGGTTAAATGTTGGGATGATAAGATATTGTTGTAGAGTTTTTCCTAATCTTCGATTTGGTATAAGGTAGAGCTTCTAACTCAAAACGAGGAGGAAGTTATGCTATTTTTAATATTCGTGTACCGGGAGATGCGTATCGACACAATACGAAATTGTTGTCGATATTGGGTCAAATCTCGGGGACTATAAGTTGAGTTTAAAAAATGGTCAAGGGCTGTTCTCAGGCCCTAAACTTAGAATTTTGAGTCTATTTTCATAATCAAGAGTCGGATTTGCAAATGGTATTGGTTAAGATGGTCAAAATGATCTTACAAATCGAGTGTGCAAAACTGTCCGAATTTTGTACTTCAAAGATGTGTCGGGCAGAAGACTCTTAGAAGTAAAAACTTTTTATGAAATTTGGTATGGGGTTTCTACAGATTATAAGTGATTTTTATAAATTTTCTCAGATTTTTAGGAGTGGTCTAAGTGGGGTAAAACAGCCCGTACATTCGGTATGTACCGGCAGAATTGTAAAATGAGTAATAGTTTTAATAAAGTATAAAAATGGCTCGTGTCTAGTAAATATCACTTGTATGGGTTTTTAGCGTGATTTTATATGAACCTTGAGTGTTCTTAATTATGTACATACAGTACTTGAAGGTACTTGAATGTGTTGATTCATTACGTGTTTATTCGTTAGGTGTTGTATTTGATTTCCCGGGGCATCCTCATCGTCGGTGATCGATTTCGTTAACGCCGTAGTTACTAATACTACCACTACTACTTAAGGTGAGTCTATAGCCTCGCTCTTTACTTATTTCTAATGTTTTTACCCGCGAGGGGGATACATGCTATTTAAATGAAAATGAACATAAGTCATGAATGATTGTTGGACCCGAATGTTGCCTCAGAAATTGTGTTGAGTACCTAGTTGCAAAAGGCCCTAATTTCATGAACTATTAACTATTGTCTTGCCCTTGCGAAGGGGGAAATAGCCGCTTATACAAAATGATTGTACTATGGGGTTGACGACCCTATCCGAGACGAGGGCTAGTACGTTGGGTACCCCCTGCGGACGGATAATTTGTGATAAGAGATAAGGTATAATTGCAACTGATGCCTTTAGTAGGGGCACTGGTTTCATCTGAATCACGCCGGTAATTATTACGCGGGTGATTGAGTTAACGGATTAGTGTCATGAGCTTAAACACAATTGTCATATCCTTGAATAATAGATTGTTTGCGCGACAATGCTATTAAATGATCATGATTGGTTTTTAATACTTATGTTCAACTTATGATTTGATAAACCTATAGATTCGCTCAACCTTTGTGTTGACAGTTTTAAGCATGTGTTTCAGGTAACCAAGATTGATAGCAGCGGAGCATGCGAGGATGGAAGTTGTTGTGGCTTGGCGGTCTACTTTGTTTTTCTTCCCTTTTAGCACTTAAATATTTTATATTATGTCATGTGAACGAAAATGTATCTTTGGGTTGAGATTCAGTGGGGACCTAAACGCAAACTCTGTTTTGTATCATCTTGGGAATTTGAAAACTGTAGACTTTGATGATTGAATCAATCTTTAATTTATGTTTAAACTTTTACGTCTCTTTGAGTCGTTTAATATAGCTTATGTGTGATGATAACTACGTAGCACCCAAATGTTGTAGTTCCGCTGTGCATAGCATTTGTGGGGGTGCTATAGATTGGTAATCAGAGCCATGAGTTATAGAGAACTAGGTCATTTTGAAAAATCCTAAACTATAACTTTTGGTGCCGTAAGAAATTGTCCAAGCACACAACTATCCTGCATGGCTCCGGTAAGATTTCTTTAGCATTGCTTTATATTTTAGATGTATCCCTCAAAACTGACATAAACTCTCTAGTATTTAGTAAGTAAATACTATGATATATATTGAGATATATTATTATGTACGTTGGGTACTTATCATCGTAATTTACAAACACTTATACGGCTATCATATATGTTGCATGTATTTGGCATAACGGGCTACATTGCATTACATGGCAACACCGCGTTGTAATCCTACGTGTATGTAGGAATGGTTGTATGTATAAGTATGTATATACTATGGTATTTAAAGGCATTGCACGCGAAGCAATGGTCCTTGGGTAATTATCGTACATTAAAATGCGGTTTTGTTGAGAATTCGGCTTTACTGCTAATTATCAATCTTGATAATTAATTTATTGTTCGGATAACCGAATATGAACCTCGTTTGACACTCTAGATACGTAAATAACGCTTCGTAACATATTGTATACTGACTAGAATGATCTCGATTGTCGTTATCGCACCGTGATGTGTCATTTTGGACATTTTCTTTTGAAACGTAATTTACTTACGTATTACTTTACTTTCCTTTATTCCTTATGGGGTTGATATGTTAATTGGCGTAACTATAATATAGACGAAGTATAATCAACGATGCGTACATCGTAGCGACGAATCACATGTGTGTGTTATAAAACGTGGTTGAGACGTGTTGCCATTTAATCGTTGTTTACTATTCTACTTGAATTTTAAAGATGTGTTTTAAAATAGACTAGCGTTGTGATCAATCGCGATAACTTGGAATTTGGTTGGTTTTTGTGTTACTTTTGTGGAGTACAATTTCGAGACTCATCTGAGGCCGATAACAACATTAAGTTGACATACGTATTCTCGCTTCGTTTATTTCATTTTTGTTCTTGTTGTCTTATTATTTTAAATTTGATAGTATATATGACGGGGTCCGGCAATTGGATGAGTTAAGTAAGCACTAAACTTTGTTGATTGAATGAGTTAAACATAAAGTGTTTTACATATTAAATAAATGGTGAATGAAATTTTTGGATAAAAATGACCTATGATATGTCTTATAACAAGTAAAACTCTTATAGAGAGTAAAGTGACAATGTGAAATTATTTTTCCTTCAACCTTGGTTGGTAAATCATAATAAGTGATTTATATTACTCGTAAAATCCTTGTTTTATATATTAATAATTTGATACTAGAAGCGAGTGATGGATTTGTTAAGAATTTGTTTAATATAATTTTAAAAAGGAGTTTATAATAAAATTTACGATAGGACTATTGAGTATATGTAACTTTGGATTTAGTATGAATTAATTTTTGAGTCAATGTAGCAAACTTTTGGCGTATCTTGTAATATAAAACATGAGTAGAAGAATTGGTCATATATTTTGGAGCTAAAAACTTTGTAAAATTGGTTTTATTTTAAACATAAGGTATGTTTACGTATGCATTGGTGTAAACTAGAACACGTTACTTGTTGTAGTGAATAAACTGGGATAAAATCGGAATATACACTATAAGTGAAAAATTCTAACGCTTGAAACAAATTATTAAATATTGATGGAACGTTGTTTTATTCCGCTGCGAGATGTGTTAATGTTAAAAACCGTTTGATAATGGGCTAAGGATTAAAAGTTGAATTTTCCACATTTTAGAATTATTGAAATAAGCATTTATGATTAATTATTACATTATTATATTATTATTATTTTTGAGATTCAAGTCTCGAATAAAATCAGTAAATTTATCCAAGATAATACTACGTGAAACGTCTTTGACACCTGACTCGAGTCGCGTGAATAAAATATAGCATACAAATCTGTTTTAAGGAACACATGTGTATAATAAAAAGTCAAAGGTTGATTTTTTAAGAGTTAATTCGACTAGATTGAGTTATTTTGGATATTTGTACATACGTAATAAGATATGTCGTAATAACGTAAAACTTTGAGAATTCTTACTATAAACGTTTTTGGTACTTAAGATATGAAGATTATTGAGATTTTGACGTGAGTATCGAGATTTTCAAAACTAATGATTTTACCAGTTATAATAACCGAGTCACCGAATCAACTAATGTTAGAAATTTTCTTGCAACTGTAATTTTTCTAGAAATAAAAACTTTGCATAGATTGAAACATGAAAGGACTGAAATCTTTAATGGGGTAACACAAATTAAAAATGTGCAAATGTTCGGTTTTACAATGTACCAGGTAAAAGTAACTAGAAAATGCAGATGGATTACCCAACAAACGCATATTTGTATTATTTTCTTAAGATGTATACATAATGTTTTGAGTCACGATGGTTCGATCGTCCGACATCCCTTCTTTGATTTTATGAGTCTGTATCTAAACTTGAGTCGTCATGTGACTGTTCATTTTAATATTTTCTATGATATGAAACCAGTATTATTATATTTATTTTAAAACTATCATTTCGCTAGGACTTGATAATGAGGGTATGTCACCCGGTATATTTTGTCCTGTTAATGGACGTTGTGACTTTTCTTCTTACGGTTAATGGAACCTAAAATTCTGTATTTACTTGAATAATGCTATAAATCTTCATTAAATTGGTTATTTATTTATATTGGACAAAAGCGAGGAGGCGAAGCCGCTTTACCAAATTGTAGAGGTGAAAGAACTCGACCTTCCTGGTGAAATTGTTTCTATTCGACCAAGTGATTATTCTCCTCTCCCCGTTTGCCCTTGGTGGAATGTGTGTGCAACTCGAGATGATGGGAATTATGATCGTTGTTTTATTTTTGACGCTTGCGTTGATATTCAAATTTTACTCTATGTATTCATAGATTGTCGTTGATTATTCTGAAACTCTTGTCATATCTTCAAAGTATCTTCATTTCTAATATAGTTAATTTCAGTTGGCAATTATATTGCTCGTTTACCTAGTTCGATCTCATTGATTTTTGGATTTTATTACTTGTTGTGTTTGCAATGATCTTTAATCTTGAACCACCTTACCATTAATTGGTGAATAGTCTATTTTGAAAGTATGTATGAGTGTGAAATATTTCGTTTAACCAAATGTAAATGGTGTCGATTTATTTACTTAATTATTTATTTATTTTCTCATAAAAAGGCAAAGCAAAAATATGTTTTCAAAGTGTATGAAAAATGTTTGATGTGTTTCTTAAAGCGATGGTAACAATATTTTCCCATTTCAAATTCCATTTCAAATGGTTTAATTATTTTGAAGATTAGGTCGAAAACTTTCGTAGTCATATTTGGTATGTAATAATAATGTTTGTGTCGTCACTCGATCCTCAATTATGCACAGCTTAGCTAACTATGCATAATTCGGGAAGAGTCCTGTTTTGTTAATTGTCGTTGCTTGGTCCTTAAGTATGCATGATCTAGCTAATTATGCATAGTTTAGGAAGGGCAATGTAGTTTCAAATCAATTGGTCATCTTTACAACCGGTAGTGTTTTTGATAAATGTTTGGATGAGAATGTTTTTAAAAATGGTGGATCCTTATGCAAGTAATTGTATTCTCCTTGACTCCTAGAGAATTTTTTTTTTTAATTTTCTTGTGTTTCCTTGAAATCTTTTCTTTCATTTTGTGTTGACTTAGTAAGTCACCTTGACCGAGTAATTTTGGAAAATGTTTTATGTGTTGAATGTAACATGCGAATTTCATCGGAATCACGAGGGTGTTGATTAAATACCTAAGGGGCTCGTATCGACACTGAGAAGAGTTTTTAACAAAAATAGAAGACTGCCGAAGTAGAAGAACTCCGAGTTCGAATAACTCCGAGGGAAATAAAGAAGACTTCTCCTGCATCAAACGTATTGTACCTTATTTATTAATTTTTTTTCTCTTCTCGTTCTTTTGATATGTTCAACGAGACGCGATAAACTGTTGAAGTTTACCAACTGTGCATCGGTAGTTGGAAGACAATTGCATTGCCGTCTTCGTTTATTTAAGTGAGGAATCCTCTTTGCTTGACTCAACCATCCTTGATTATCGATGGTTAAACGATAGATAGCCATAGCTGATGTTCTAGTGGTAAACCCTTGCCTTTTATGTGTTCACTAGACTATAGACCCGCGGGTTTCGCGGGTGACAATAAAAAAATATAGTTAGGGATAACTTGGAAAGTAAAAACCCCACGCATATATATTAGCCGAAATTAAACATTCACATATCACAAAGACATTTGCTGTGTATATTATCTAAGATCTTTACCAACATTTTTTACCAACATTACATGTTACATGTGTTCAAAGGGCAAAGACTTGTCATGTCACCTCTTAATACGCTACAAAGTACAAAGTACAACTTTTTAAGTTGAAATTTACACATAACAGCTCTTCAATGTTACAACTAATATATTTAAAATTATATGATAAACAAACATGAAAAAGATAATGTTAGGTGATTTACAGGACAAGCTTTTTTCCTCACGAGCATGTGATAGAAAAACAAACATGTTCACATTTCAACTAATGTATTAAAACAAGCATAATAGTCCGGGCGTTGCAGCGATACTTATTTTTTGGTACTTATTCTTTTTTTTTTGCGAATTATAAAAATGAAGCTTCATTTCAAACATTATCAGAATATATAAGACACAATATATACATCCACGAAACCGATATGCATAATCGATCACTGATTCCATTTTAAATAAAATGAAGCATGTATGAATCGATCACTGAACAACCATTGGTTTGCATATGAAATGACAATTACTGGTTTCATTAAAGTAGCTGCTAGAACCTTGTCACTCACTTGGGAGATCTTAAAACACAGCTCCAGCCGGTACACAGCAGTATAAATCAATCACTTTTGTAAGTTTTGTTGTACCAAATGGAATACGTATATGGTTCCGACTAAGGGCTATTGCACAATATAGCTGCGTGTTAAGGGATGTCGATTCGTTTTGGGCTCCCAGCTTTAGTGTTGCATGTATACTAAGCTAAACTTATCTTCTGATCATCAAGCGCTGGTAGATGTATAGTTGACATTTTCCCAAATTAATCCACCACTGTTACACAACTGAAAAGATGCTTAATTAGTATAAAAAATTTATTTATTTCGATAATATTTTGTATTTATCTGTAAGTATGCAAAAACATAACTTAAATGCAAAACATAACTCGATTTCAAAAAACTCACAATATATAATGGTTTTCGCTAAAATTCCAAACACCACTATGCTAATTAAAGCTCAAAACCAAAGTCTGTTGTATGCAACCCAAAGGGACTCCCATGCAATTCGTGTAACTCACGACAATAACCAATTAGTTTTACCTCATAAGACTTACTTGCTAATCATATAGGTTATCTAGAATAACATTTTGCAAATACACGATCCCTAATTATAAAAGCATTCAACCTTAAAATATGGTAAACAGTTGCACCAAATTTAAAAATGAGTTCTATCTATTACAGTAACATTTATGAAACCTAAAACCTTAAAGCATAATTATGTGGTTAGCCGTCTAAATTTGCAAAAAGATAATAACAAAGGAAATCATTTTAGAAAGAATTAAAAGAGAACTTTACCAAGATGCGGAGATTTCCGAATACATTTGATCTCCCTGACTTGTAGACTTTGTTATCGTCTTCATCTTGCACATGCTGCGAAAATGACAATACTACAAAATCAGTTTGATAAAAGCATATCCAAACACACTCTAATGAAGAAATTCAATCAAAAGAAAGTGCAAATGATCTTACCTTTAGGGTCGCATATCTTCAACTCCTATGCTAAATCCTAGTGTCGGAGATTATGTCTTGTAAAGTTCAGACCAAATAAGTTGAGCCCATATTCAAAGTCAAAGTATTTTTACTGAGTCAAAGATTATTGGGTACAAACTCCTAAATCATACAGTACAATACTAATACAGAAGAAATCCTTTGGCTCGAAAATTTTTCTATTAATATGTATTACCATAATTACTTACATGTGGATCTTGCGTTGTCAAGCAATCCTTTGAACTGACATCCTCCTTGCAAATCTTTAGTCACAGATTGATGTATGCCTACAACGTGCAGCCAGGTACACATGAAAAAGAAAAAATGCAGTTAGTTTTTGTCATGTTACGTCTGCAGAAAATTTCAACATACGACATTATAAACAGAAATCCACATTCACACTCGCGTGTGATCATACATACTTACAAAGATACACCATGTCAGCGTAACTAAATATAATTAAGCTTATGATACCCTGAAAAGCAACATACCTTCTTGCAGACGTTGTAACAGGCAGCAACAACGAATACTACTTTTATGACAATAAGCCCAAAAGCCAAATAAGCCGCAAGCCTCACAAAATAAGCCAAAACAAACACCACAACACAACCAAACGACATAAACACTACAACAACAAATGCTTTCTTAATTCATAAGGTGAAGATTTCAACTTGTGGTAAGGACAAATGTTATTTCGCCTATATCTTACAAAAAATTAAACAACAAATTTTACCAAGACAGGAACACCAAGTACATCAGGTTCTTTATGATTCTTCGGACCTTCATACACCCTCCAGATCCACCGATACACCAACCTTCAACAAAATCATAACAAAACACAAACATTAAAAATAAGCAATCCAAACACTGATAATAACATAATTGAATTAAAGAATGACAAACCAAAAGTTAGAAAAATTACTCAAAATGTCCAAACTAATTACAACCACATACACTTGTTTTTTACTCATAATATACACAAATCTATCAATATTCTGGCGACACAAAAAAACATCACAAGTTCAAAACCTAACTTTGATCCCTTGATAAACTCCTACTGAACCTCAAAGCACAAAGAAAAGGCCAAAAGATGAGGCCCTAAGACCCCATTAATTTCAACATTAAATGAAAATATAACAAAGGAGACAGATAAAATACCTAGGGGGTATGATCCACTGGTGTTGACAAATCCCACACAAAGATTATACGTGTTCAAAGAATGGGGGAAGGGACTTTGGAGAAGCTTCAACAAATTGATATATTGTGTAATACTGTAATGTCTGTGTATAACTTTTTAGTCCCGCCCAAAATAACAGGCCAAGGTCGGTCCAAAAAGGAAACTGAGGCCCAATTAAAAAACGACGTCGTTCCTTTCTCTAATTGAATATATTTATAATTTTTATGATAAAGATAATGTTAGGTAATTTACATCTTCCATGAAGCTCTTTACCTAATTCTAGGAGAGCCAAACTCTTGTCTAAAAGCTCTGCATGTTTATCCGCCTCTTTACAAGCTTTAATCGCCTCATGTTACCAGTTTACTGCTATGGAAATCTTTCGTTCAACAACCATTGAATCATCTTCCAATGTATCTCTATCAGTCGGATTTGTAATACTTACCCGTGCAGTTTGTGCTTCATTTTTGTTATCAAATTTATATGGTATAGCAACCACTTTCTGGGTTGTTTCAACACAAAAAATGCACTCTAGTTCTTGTGTGACGGTTGTCCATTCAATCCAGATCTTACTAAACTTACCTTTTTCGTTAGTCAAGTTTTAAAAAGGACCTAAATGGGACAGAACTTCATTTTTTCATGACTTAAATTTGCAAATATCCAAGCATGGGTAACTTAACTGAACCAATAATACATGTATAAACTGGTAAAAGAGTGATTGGCTTACTTTCTCTAGTTCTCCCATCGACACGAGTCTTTTAATCTTTGCAGCCACATATCTTTTGGTATTTTCAGGTATATCAACCCTTTTCTAAAATATGTGTATAAATGCTCTTCCTCACACCCTTTCATGTAGTATCACGACCTAACACCAGCCAAAATGATCAAATCACCATTCTCAATCTAAAAAACTTCTAGTCCACCATTTAACAGTGCATAAACATAGATATAAATCCACCCATAATACAACTATAGCCATTCGGCATCTAAAATCATAAATCTTTAGGATGTGTTTTAAATTGTTTAAATAACTATTAACCATTAGAAAATGAAGATAAGTAATTCTAATGCACATCTTTACACATTTATTTAATCACACACATGCTTTACCAATTTTTAATCTTTTGTACCCTTTGACCTTCTATAAATTTGCGAGTAAACTCAAGCATCAACTGACCCACCCAATTTGCCACATCTAGCATGAATGTGAAACTGAAGCAGGCATCTTTTTAGAGATCACCTGACGACATCTAACCTGTGATGCTTCAAAAGCTGGTGGTCTTGTGACATTCCATTAAAGATCAATGTAAAGTTTGCAGAATCTGAAAGTGCAAAGAAAGAGTGGTAATAATAAACATGAAAATAGGATGGACATGTATTGATAGTGTTCTTAAATAACGGCAGAAATCAAATCTAATTTGCTCTAACAGAATAATATTGAGGCAATGTCAAAATAGCTTTAGGTAATGATCGACAGAGACCTATACAATATTCATGATCATATAAACAATTAGTTTGATAAAAGCATAATATGATTGAATCTCATCAAAGAGGTAACAATATTATGAAATTCAAATTAACAACACCCCAATCATGAATCACCATAACAAATTAAAAGGAATATTCATGTAAACAAAACTCCTAACACGAATAAGGTATAAAAATTAATACAAATTAATGTTTACCTGAGTGTTATTTAAGGTCGTTTATACAAACTGTATACTGATGAAAGAGATTATCGGGAGAAAGATGCGTTTATACAAATTGTCTACTGCCATTAGACGTAAGTTATAAAATCAAAAAATCAAAAGAAAAAATGAACTTTGCAAAGAATTATTGATAATCATAAAAGCATTAAAGATCTTCTTCACGCATTTTATCGAACACTTAATTAGGAACTCAACAAACACCTATAACCAAAACTCACGAAGATATAATCTAACCTCATTCAACCCATACCACCAAAACCCCTAATATGCAGCATCGTTGTAAAAACAATCAAAATCATACAATCATACAAATTAGAAAAAAAAATTTCAAATAAACAAAACCCCAAATCGGGTATAAAAATGGTGGAAATAAATCATTTACTTTAGTCGATATAAGAATCTTCATATACTCTCAATGTTAATCATATGGAATAATTGATATACATATTAAATTCCAGTTATGTGAAATTTGAATTATTATTAGAATGATAGCAGTTAAGAAGATGGGATGATCAAAAAATACGGATAACAGTTAAGAAGCAGTTGATTGTGAGCAAATATGTGCATATGGATATGAATCGGAGATTTTGGTAGCCATAAAAGATGGATATGCATCGGATAGCAGTTTTTTTTCTTGTTTTGAAGAAAGAGAAAGAGAAGAAATTGATAAGATAAGAAACGTGGCATGTTTGATTTATGACGTAGAATATGACGTCAGATAAGGGTGTTTTGTCATTCAAAAACATTTTCATTTATTAGAGAATAAAGATGCGGTAAGTGATCTGGTCGAGTGATCGTAAGTTGTGAGAACTTGAGACGACATTGTCCAATGAAGTCCGATCAGGGAGAACACATGCCATGTAATATATTTTATTTTTATTTTTTACTATGAACGATGATATATATTGGGATTTTTACCACGGTTGGGACGAAAGTGAGATGGTGTTCTTGTAATATCTTTTGTGTATAAATCTATGGGTGAGCGTCCTGCGATGACATATGTATGTATTTTTCTTTCCTTATGGATATGCATCCATAGCTAGCAAGCTTGTGAACCTTCTTTAACTTGCAATTTTCTTTTAACTGGACTCATCCGAGAAATATGTCAACATTTCTTATTTTATCATGGCTTGGCTGATTAGCAAGCATGAGTTAACTTGATTGAACTGATTGTTTTGGCATGGTTTGGCTATGTTGCCAACATGTCGTACTGTGGTTGTTTGTGCTTCATAGTGACTTTTGTGTTTGATTGGATTGTGATGTCTTCGAGAGAGTTATGTATACGTCGAATGATTAGCGTATCGATGAATTCGTTTTTGACGGACTAGGGTTGTATGTACGTAATATTGCGATAAGGTGATTTTGTACGACTAGCAATAATTACTTCGTCTTGTATATTCTGAACGTTTTCGATGGGGTTATGTGTGACCCGTGCGATTTTATTTTGTGATTAGTTGTTTTTATGAGATGATGAACCAAGTGAAAGGACGATTCGAAAGTTGGAAGACATGCTCCAAACGTGTGTGATTGATTTTGATAGTTGTTGAGATCGATACTTGTCGTTGGTAGTATCTTTCTACAACGACATTTACCATGGTAGCATTGAAGCTGCAGCCTTTGAGGAATTATGATGATGAAAATATAGATCGCCAGTTGGATAGAATGAAGTAGGAAAAAGTCAGTTGAATGGACTTGAAATGATTCGAGAGGCTACGGAAGAGATGGTGTAAATTAAGAATCACTTGTTAACCGCGAGGAGCTATGAGAAGAGACGTGTTGATAACCGTAGGAAGAAATTGGGAAATTGAAGTGGAGACCATGGATCGAGATGTTAAGAGATTGAAGCAAGGTATAATACTCATCGTGAAGGTGTGATGGAATCCGAGACGTGAACCGAAGTCCACATCGGAATGTGAAGACCTCTTTAGGAAGTAGTACCCTCATCTTTCTAGTAGTACAAAATGCGAGTATAAGAACCAGAGAGCGCCGGGACGTCGCTCCTTTAAGGAGGGGAGGATGTATGACCCGTGAATGTGCCGTATAATGCTAAGTTATTGTCTCAAGAGTTGTTCAGTATGAGCATCTCTCTTAAGTTGTGACTCACTTATGGATGTGATATCCCGAGCTCAACGTCATTTATTTAATCCTATTTTACGAATATTTTTGAAATTTTTAAGAAATTACATTTGTTATATATTTGACGGTTTAAGTTGAAACCGACGTTTACGGTCGTAATTTAACGTTTGACGATTTAAGAAGAACCGATAACGACTACGATACCGACGAATGCCCAAAACTTACATTTTATTATCGATTGATCGATATTTGAGTTTTTCGAGATTTTTATTTTTATTACGTGTTAAGTCGAGTCGGAACCATATGTATATTCGTTTTTGTGTGCGTTTGAACCATTTAAAAATATTTTGAGGTAGCCGGGACGAAACCCGACTCTCGTAAATTTATAAAAACTTACTAGGTACCATTTTTGCCTTTTTAAAAAGTTATCTTACAACTAAGGCCAAAATAAAACTAATATTACACAATCTACCCTCCCCACTATATAAAAAGAATTTTCACACACATTCTTTTAATTTTTACACTCAAAAATTTCACACACTCTCCTCCCCTCTCTCTCTAACCTACGGCCACCACGCCACCACCATGAACCACCACCAAAATTTGATTTTTGGAAAATCTAATCAAAGACCCACCTTTGTATTATCAAGATAAGTAAATCCCACCAAAAATATTCAACATGCAACAACTTTTTTTTTCAAGATTTAATTTTTATAGATTTTGAAAAATATTATGTTTTGATCTAATTAAATACGTGGGTTTGTGTTTAATTGTGTTTAGGAACAATGATTTGTAATATTGAAGCTTGAAAAAGGTCTTATCTTGGTGTTCTTGACCATATAAGCCACGAAATTTTTTGGGCTTATGGTGTTCTTGATCATTTGATCCAAATTAATGTGGGTAAGGTTCCACTAACTTGTTATTATTATTTTAATCATCTTTTATTTGAAT
Organism: Glebionis coronaria; assembly: GCA_025667525.1. Classification (NCBI taxonomy): domain Eukaryota; kingdom Viridiplantae; phylum Streptophyta; class Magnoliopsida; order Asterales; family Asteraceae; genus Glebionis; species Glebionis coronaria. The sequence continues at coordinate 285,394,020 of CM046880.1, read as the reverse complement.
GCAGGTGTTCTTATTGAAATGGGTTTTATTCAAGATTAATCATATAAGTGAACTAGGATGTTTCTATTTGTTTATGATGATTATTAGGTGTTATTAGATGTATATAAATGATTGAAATGGGTCAAAAAGATGTTTTGATATGATTTTGATAGAGTCATTTTAGATCAGTAGGTTTAAGGCTGTTTTTCATACAGTAGCTTTTGGTTAAGTATTGGGATGATAAGATATTGTTGTAGAGTTTTTCCTAAGCTTCGATTTGGTATAAGGTAGAGCTTCTAACTCAAAACAAGGAGGAAGTTATGCTATTTTTAATATTCGTGTACGGGGAGATGCGTATCGACACAATACGAAATTGTTGTCGATATTGGGTCAAATCTCGGGGACTATAAGTTGAGTTTCAAAAATGGTCAAGGGCTGTTCTCAGGCCCTAAACTTAGAATTTTGAGTCTATTTTTATAATCAATAGTCGGATTTGCAAATGGTATTGGTTAAGATGGTCAAAATGATCTTACAAGTCGAGTGTGAAAAACTGTCCAAATTTTGTACTTCAAAGATGTGTCGGGCAGAAGACTCTTAGAAGTGAAAACTTTTTATGAAATTTGGTATGGGGTTTCTACAGATTATAAGTGATTTATATAAATTTTCTCAGATTTTTAGGAGTGGTCTAAGTGGGGTAAAACAGCCCGTACATTCGGTATGTACCGGTAGAATTGTAAAATGAGTAATAGTTTTAATAAAGTATAAAAATGGCTCGTGTCTAGTAAATATCACTTGTATGGGTTTTTGGCGTGAGTTTATATGAACCTTGAGTGTTCTTAATTATGTACATACAGTACTTGAAGGTACTTGAATGTGTTGATTCATTACGTGTTTATTCGTTAGGTGTTGTATTTGATTTCTCGGGGCATCCTCATCGTCGGTGATCGATTTCATTTACGCTGTAGTTACTAATACTACCACTACTACTTAAGGTGAGTCTATAGCCTCGCTCTTTACTTATTTCAAATGTTTTTACCCGCGAGGGGGATACATGCTATTTAAATAAAAATGAACATAAGTCATGAATGATTGTTGGACCCGAATGTTGCCTCAGAAATTGTGTTGGGTACCTAGTTCCAAAAGGCCCTAATTTCATGAACTATTAACTATTGTCTTGCCCTTGCGAAGGGGGAAATAGCCGCTTATACAAAGTGATAGTACTATGGGGTTGACGACCCTATCCGAGACGAGGGCTAGTACGTTGGGTACCCCCTGCGGACGGATAATTTGTGATAAGAGATAAGGTATAATTGCAACTGATGCCTTTAGTAGGGGCACTGGTTTCATCTGAATCACGCCGGTAATTATTACGCGGGTGATTGAGTTAACGGATTAGTGTCATGAGCTTAAACACAATTGTCATATCCTTGAATAATAGATTGTTTGCGCGACAATGCTATTAAATGATCATGATTGGTTTTTAATACTTATGTTCAACTTATGATTTGATAAACCTATAGATTCTCTCAAACTTTGTGTTGACAGTTTTAAGCATGTGTTTCAGGTAACCAAGATTGATAGCAGCGGAGCATGCGAGGATGGAAGTTGTTGTGGTTTGGCGGTCTACTTTGTTTTTCTTCCCTTTTAGCACTCAAATATTTTATATTATGTCATGTGAACGAAAATGTACTTTTGGGTTGAGATTCAGTGGGGACCTAAACGCAAACTATGTTTTGTATCATCTTGGGAATTGGAAAACTGTAGACTCTGATGATTGAATCAATCTTTAATTTATGTTTAAACTTTTACGTCTCTTTGAGTCGTTTAATATAGCTTATGTGTGATGATAACTACCTAGCACCCAAATGTTGTAGTTCCGCTGTGCATAGCATTTGTGGGGGTGTTATATTTTTCACCCTCTGCTTCTTAGATGGTGATTCATAAACAACCATGGTAGATTCTGACTCCCGTTTCATATCCACCTTGGGTTTCCTATCAACCTGTTTTTTCACAGCACCCTCTTTTTTCACATCCACATCTTTTTTCACAACGCCCTCTTTTTTCTCAACCTTTGCTTTTTTCACAACGCCCTCTTTTTTCTCAACCTTTGCTTTTTTCACAACACCCTCTTTTTTCTCAACCTTTGCTTTTTTCGCAACACCCTCTTTGGCATCTACATTCCCAACACGTTTACTAGGCACTTTCTGACTCGCCTTTGCAACTTCCAATTCTTCTTCATCTGTGTTAACCATCTCATCAGTTTCTTCACTCTCACTCTTCGCCACATAATCACTATCACTTGAGGACGGCTCCTTATTCCCACTTTTTGCAACTACCATATAATCAGCTTCTTCACTCTCACTCACATATGTTTCAGCAGTCTCCTCACTCCCAGGCTCATCAGATTCCCCACTCCCATCATCACCACCCGCCTCACTACTATTCTTATGCTCTTTAGCCTCTACATCAGCCAAGTTAATCTTATCCTCTTTAGCCTCTACATCAGGCTCACTACCCTTCTTATCCTCTTTAGCCTCTACATCAGGTTTACTAACCTTCTTATTCTCTTTAGCCTCTACATCAGGTTTACTACCCTTCTTATCGTCTTTACCTTTTCGAGAAAATACAATATTAAGTTTTTGAGCATATGGGGGTTTGTCAGTGTTTAAAGGATGAGGTAGAGGTGGTTCAGGATCAGCTTACCTAGTTTGCATAGTGGTTTTAGGAGGCGGGGATGTTTTGACAGCTTTAGGTTTAAGAGGCGGTTCAGGATTATCTGTGCTAGGAGCTACAGATTTAGGAAGTATGATTGTTTTACCAGCTCTAAATTTAGGACGCAAGGTTGTAGGAGCTTCAGGTTTAGGAGGCGTACTTTTAATACCAACTTTAGTTGTAGTAACTGCAAAAGATACATGATTCGTCAGGATTCAGAATAAAACACTTGCAGAATACAAATGGCTACCATCATAATCTTAAAAAACATAAGCTAAAGCTATTTCCCTTTCATGTATGTTTTACCATGAAACATATATGATTCATAGTGAATCATATATGTTTCACCATGAAACATATATGATTCATCATGAATCATATATGTTTCATGGTAAAACATATATAATTCACTATGACAGTTAAGCAATGCAAAGGCCAAATATTAACAAGTCTAACTGAATCAAAAGCCAAGAAATCAACTCTCAATCAATCAAAACATATCAGTTAGATCAAAATGAACACTAAATCATGCAGAATCATGTATGTTTCACCATGAATAAAACACTTGCAGAATACACTAGCAGAATACAAATGGCTACCATATCAGTTAGGTCAAATGAACACTCTTCGCATAATCAGTTAGGTCAAATGAAGACTCTTCGTAGAATCAATCAAAACATATCAGTTAGGTCAAAATGAACACTAAATCATGTAGAATCATGTATGTTTCACCATGAATAAAACACTTGCAGAATACACTTGCAGAATACAAAAGCTAAAGCTATTTCCCTTTCATGTATGTTTTACCATGAAACATATATGATTCATAGTGAATCATATATGTTTCATCATGAAACATATATGATTCATTATGAATCATATATGTTTCATGATGAAACATATATGATTCACTATGACAGTTAAACAAATGCAAGGCCAAATATTAACAAGTCTAACTGAATCAAAAGCCAAGAAATCAACTCTCAATCAATCAAAACATATCAGTTAGGTCAAATGAACACTAAACCATGCAGAATCATGTATGTTTCACCATGAAACATACATGATTCGTCAGATTCAAAATAAGTTTCTAGTGATTCCAAGAAATCAACTCTCAATCAATCAAAACATATCAGTTAGGTCAAATGAACAGTAAATCATGCAGAATCATGTATGTTTCACCATGAAACATACATGATTCGTCAGATTCAAAATAAAACAATCAAATATAAGCATAATAAGTTACCAAATAAGTGTAAATAAGCATTTCCCTTTAATAAATCAAATATAAGTTACCAGATAAGTGTAATAAGCATAAAACCCAGATAAGCTACCAGATAAGCATAATAAGCATAAATTAAAAGCATAAAAATTAAAAAAAAAGACCATTACCAGCTTCTCTAGACGGGTTCGATGATGATTTAAGCTTCGCCGCGTTAGCAGCAGCATACTCATCTCGTATATCCATATAGATGTAAAAATTAGGGTTAGGGTTACGATTATATGTACAAATGAGACGATTAGAGGATTCCGAATAGATCGGATCTATAACAGAGGTGGTTGGGATGGTGGTTGGGGTGGTTCCGGTGGTGGTTGGGGTGGTTGCGGGTTGGGGAGAGTGTGTGTAGAGAGAGAGTGTGTGTGCGGTTAGGGAGAGTGAGTGTAAAAAAATGGAAAGTATAAAAATGGAAAGGGAAAAACTGTTTTATTTAGTTTCGGTTAAACAAAAATAAAAAATCTCAACCACTGAAAAATATAAAAATGGAGGGCCAGGATTATCCCATTTGGTCTATGATAAAATTGGGGTCTATGGGGAACTTTTTCCGGGTTTGTATATCTAATACAATACAATCCCACATCTCTGAAAGGTTGAAGTTACTATCTATGGAAATAATTTTTGTTAGAAATATGGGTGGATCAAATAATCTGAGAGTCGTGTCAAACACTTTCAGATCAAAGTATTTCGATGGTTCTATCGAAATCTCCAATCTCATAAAACTCAGATTCGAACTGTTTATGTGTTATTGTTGTTATGATCAGAACCAGAAAACCATAGAGGTCATCTGACCAAAACCTGTCTCTTTCGGTTGTAACTGTCAAAACAGTTATTGTAACCAAAACCGGCACTTTTAACAACGGGTAGAAAAAGGTCCGAACACCCGGGAATTTTATTTTCTAGTGCGTTTTTAACACAGCTCGACCCCAGCCAGGGGCGCTGCCCCTTGGACCCTGCCAGGGGCTGCCGCCCTTTGGACCCTGCCCAGGGGCGCTGCCCTCGGACCCCCGTATGATAATCGTAATAATTTCATACAAGCGTGCACTCCGCACAACCCCGACTTAATGAACGTTTATCACGATTACACATTGGTCAACAAAGTGAATCCATTACACTTAAATCATTATTGGTAACACAAAATCACCAACAATTTTCATTTACTTGATTATGAAATTAGATCATGGACTTCTCACATCCCAAATGACACTGAATCTTTTGATTCTGAGGATGTTAAATCGTCCAACGAGATAGACGATCCCGATGTAGCTCTTGAAGACTTTGTAGGCTAGTTTGTGGAGGAGAAAGTAGAGGTGATAACTTCCACCCATGATTGCCAGTCAGAAGATAAAACTCTTAGTTTTGAGAAGGATTCAATCAACATTCATGATGATGCTACATCACGAATAGGAAATGAGGGTAAGGGTGTTTCATCTCCCATGCATCAGGTAAAGGACGATGAACAAGATGTTACTCATGAAGAAAAGTCATTTGATGTGGTTGCCTAGGACACCTCAGAAACTCCTGGTTTTGAGAACTTTGCTAAGGAGAAAAAAGATTGCTACCGATCACCCACTACTTCACGAGCAGGAAAGTGTTCCACTACCTTTTCCAACTACATTAGAAAAGATCTCAACGGTTTTTCATTTATTGACGAAATGAATTAGATGGTTGAAGTGGGTGGGGCTCATGGCTATGATGTTAAAGGCTGTAAAAAATCTTTAGGAGAATGATTAATGGTATAGGACTGTCGATTGTTGATAAATGAATATTATGTCTTGTGGTTTAAAGAATCATCGAAAGCGTGTTTGGATCAAAGAATTATGATTCAAACAAAATGTTCACATTCTTGGAGTCCAACAAACGAAGATTTCAAAATTGTAACTTTTTCAACTTAGATCTATGTGGGGTAATTTTAAGTTTGATTATGCTTGTAGTATGATGAGAAGGAGGTCTGGTGGACTGGTCGCAATATGGGATCCCAATGTTTTTGCTAAAAACAGAATATGGTGTGGCGATAACTACATCATCGTGGAAGGGAACTGGAAAAATTAAGTTGATAATTTCTATGTGATCCACGTTTATGGCCCACATCATCAACCGGGAAAATCTAATCTTTGGTCCTTTTTCATATGTTTATACAAGACCACATTGGCAAAGTCATTTTATTTGGTGAATCGGAGAGGTTTGGCTCTACTTTTTCGTAAGGCGATAGCAAATATATTTAACTCATTCATTCATGACACCGGCTTGATCGACCTTCCTATGGGAGGTCGGAAATTTATTTAGGTTAATAAAGTTGGGTCTAAATGAGCAAGTTAGACCGTTTTCTTATTTTGGATGACATTTTCCAATCTAATCCAGACATGAAGGTTGTTTCTCTTGATAGGCTTTGGTCTGATCATAACCCCATCCTCCTTCATTGTAAAAACAACAACTTTGGACCGACCCCTTTTAGAACTTTCAACTCTTGGTTTGATTTCATTGATTTTAAAGTCGTCGCTAAAGAAGAGTGGGATTTTTATGGCTTTTAATGAAGTTGATCCGCCCCAATCCCTTCATACGAAGCTCAAAGAAGTAAAATCACATCTCAAAATATGGTATGCTCATACTAAAGAAGTGGAGATTGGTAGAAAAAATTGCATTTTTTCTATATTACGGAACCTTGATAGAACAATTAACGATGGCCATGCTTTTGACGTGGATCGGGAAAAGTGTATTAATAGGATGCAAGAGACCAAGAGTTGAATCATTTTGAGAAGCTAGAATCGATGGATTTGGTTTAAAAATCAAGAGTTAATTGGGAGGTGGAAGGGAATGAAAACTCTAAATTCTTTCAAGCTCTCATTAATCTAGGAGAAAATACTAAACGTTCAAGGTATCATGCTCGAGGGCGTTTGGATTCATGAACCAAATGTTATTAAACCAGCTTTCCTTGTATTATACAAAGGTAAATTTATTTTTCCTTCTATGTTATCTGCTCATCGACTTAGCATCCATGATCGTGATTTTCTCGAAGTCATGGTTTCTTTGGATGAAATCAAAGAAGCGATATGGGAGTGTGGTAGTAAAAAAGAACCAGGTCTGAATAGTTACTCTTTCATGTTCATCAATACTTTGGGATCTATTGAAGGATGACATTTACACGTTTGTGGTTAACTTTTTTCTACCGGTATGCTCCCCCAAGGCTCAAATTATGCTTTCATTACGCTTATTCCTAAAGTGTCTAACGCATTGTTTATCAAAGAATTTAGACCTATTTCTAATATTAGTCTTCATTATAAGACCGTGGCTAAAGTTCTTGCAAATAGGCTATCCAAGGAAATCGATTCTGTCATTTGTCTTGAACAAAACGCATTTGTTTCTGGTCAGCAAATACTTGATGTCCTCTTATTTTAAGTGAGATAATTGATTGGTAAAAGAAACATAAAAAGAAGATGATGCTTTTTAAAGTCGAATGAAAAAGCCTTTGATTCGGTGAGCTGGAGGTTCCCTGATTATGTTCTTGATAGGTTAGGTTTTGGTCTTAAATGACATAGTGGGATAAAAGCTGGTTTGGTATCGGCTAGGACTTCTATTTTGATTAATGGAAGTCCGACTTCAGAGTTTTCTTTGAAGAGAGGCTTGAGAAAGTGGATCCTCTCTCGCCTTTTTATTCATTATTGTTATGGTAGGTCTACATATAGCTCTTAATGATGCTTAGCTTTATATTTGTTTCATGGTGTCACGGTTGGTTCCACAAGATTTCATCTTTCTCGTCTGTTTTTTGCTGACGACGTTATTATCTATTCTGAATGGGATAAAAAACATGTGGATAATATTATTCGAATTCTCAACATTTTTTACATCGCTTCGGGTCTTAAGTCGAATATGTACGGTGTTGTGGTTTCATCTAATGAGATCGATACTATGGCCTCCTACACGGGATGTGAAGCTGGTTCCCTTCCGTTCTCGTATCTCGGTTTACCAATTCGTTCGAATATAAGTCGTATAGCGAATTGGCAGGTTCTCATTGATCGTTTTAAGGCCAGATTGTCGGGTTGGAGGCCAACCTTTTATCCTTTGTGTAGGGATATGCAATCCTTTAACCATCGGGAATGAGTGACCCTATCGGGTAACATACGAATACACAAAGAGTACGTTTATTACGTATTTATTATATATAACTCGTTTATATTTAATATATATATAATATGTTTCACGAGATAATTATTTAACGTTCGTTAGTTTAGCCGCTAGACGTTATAAACTAATTGTTAAATGTTAAATGTAAAAGAGAAGGGCTTAAAAGTTGAAAAGCAAAACCCTCGTCCTCTTCCCTTGTTGGCAGATTTTAGAAGACACTAGAAGGAGGTGTATGTGTCGTTTTTTAGAAGTGACGGATTGCTAAACAATAACTTAGAATAAGGACCAAGTTTTAGAATTAAGGTGTATATAAACAACCTTTAGATTGTTCACTTACACCGAATCTATTCCACAAAAACAATATACACACGATATTTATCTATTAAAACAAATCAGTGGTGTTGTTCTTTTCCTCTCACACGTCATAACATCATTGCGTAATATGGTTTTGTTGTTTTGTCATAGATAAAAAAAGAAAACCATAACATTAACATTAATGTTAAACTGTTTACTTAATCTTATTCTATTAGTAAATTAGTTCGAACGCATGTTATTAAGCATTCGAATTGGTTTCGAAGTTCGATCGAATACACAAGATGTTAGTTGATTACGTGAAACAACCGCTAGTATCGTAACGTGCTCGTGTGATGTGTAGTGTGAGCAAACGATAGAGACGGTAATTTAACCGTTAAAGTTCAAGATCAAGATTAAGACGCATTAATTGATTTAATCAATAAATAAATGTTGGTTTTAAATTGTTTTTCTTATGTGTTTAATTATGTATGCTATACTAGATCCATTCCACTGCGTACTCGTAGTTAATGGTATAACTAGTTTCAAAATCCCAATAGTGGCATCACAAGTCAATTCGTATGGCATTCATGGGTTACACATAGAATGAACACGCTTGATCCGCTTAAAAGCTCTTTTAATCATGTTTCTATGGCAATAACATGCATTCTTGCCATAAAGTTTTATCTTGATCTAGATCTATTAAAAGTGGGTAGGTTTAAACTGAATTGGCTAATAAATTACGAGTGTTTTATTATCCGTCATATACTTTAGCATATTACTTTTGTGGTTCATGCAAGTCATCTAGTACCTTGCTCGAAAACTTGACGAGGGTCTTTGGACCTCAATTTGGGGAAGACTCATTCGAGACTTGGATCTTATATGTTACTGCTTTCATATAGATCCTGTTTTCACCTTCTACCCCTTTCTAGTCTGTTTTTATTTTTTATGTGTTCTCCATTATGAATTGCAAAACTTAATAATACAAGATTCTAGGAATCATAAAAACGGATCTCTACCTATATCGAAACTAGCTTTAAATGTATGTCATAATAATTACACTTATTTTTCCTTGTGAATTGGCTATGTGTTATCTGTTAAAATTCGTTTGGAAAAAAGATTAATATGGACATAAGATCTATGAAACTTGTTATTATTATAATCCAATTGTTTTGAGAAATCATATTGTCACTCGAGTTGGGCTTACATACCGTAATGATGGCTTATAAACTATCTTCTCAACGGCGTGATTCAAAATTAATTATCTTATAATACTTAAAACCAACTTATTCTGTGATTTACTAATGATAGACTTGTTATTGCACTACATGTTCTAGTCAAGCTATCTAGGGTTTGAATGAACTTTAATGTTTTCCCGTATCATATAGATGTTTTGGCATTTATATGATAATTATCCCAAGCACTTGTGCCTTGGGGCACATTAACATTAGGATATAAGGTTTGATCATTCTTTAATGCAATCCCACGGTAAACACGCCTACAACAAAAGTGAATAAAAGGTTTTTTAACTTGTGCTAAAAAGATGATTGCATGCATCTTTTTACACGATTTTAACATTTGTTTTCTAAACTTATGTGATACCTATTTGAATATTTAAGTCTATCCATCCAATATAAAAGCACTTCTAGTTGGTTTTCGTTATCTGGTCAGACCTAGGGCTAATTCTATACCTGAGGCGATTTTTGTAATAGGTCAGATCTATGCCAATTATTGCATTCTTTACATTGGTATGACTTAAGTCGAGTTCCCAGTCAGATTCAGAACCTGAGGCATAAGATGAGATGAAACATACTCATAACTTTAATACATTTAGAACAAATTTGTTTGAGATGTTCATTGGTACTCGAAAGAGTTGTGAGAACATCCCATCCAAACACTCTACTACAATAAACTTCATGAATCGTATCATAAATTCTAAGAGTTGCACTAGTAATGCAATTAACGCTCGATGCTTACCTCTTGCCCTACTTATTATTAGTTGGTCAGACATTCTAATATTAAGTGGGAGGACAAGTAGGATCTTAGTCTTATTAGTAATTAATTAGGTAGTTAATTCTATTAAAAAAAAATTATCGAAAATACTAAATTAAACTATTATGTTCCGATTAATTGTGTTATTGCAACATAATTCATAAACTAATTAGTTGTTTTCTTATAGAAAACAAACATAGTCTATTTTCCTGGTAAGAAGAGCGAGACTTACTCCTATCTCTTCTCATTAGTAGACAAGAATAAGATAGGATTATAATCGAATCATTGTAGATTGCATTTAAACTCACTTTTGATATTTCATTATCCTAATCCGGTTCTAAAATCTTTGAAAGATAACGTATTTTGTGTATCTAGAGTACTTTTGTTTGTACCTACCAAAATAAATGACATCTTGCCCTTGTCACTATGTATGAGTTTAACTCGCAAAGAGTAAATAATTCACTAGCATTTTGCTAGGTATCCTTCTTGGAATCTTATTATTCCTTAAAGTGCTAAATACCTTTGTGGCTATGAAAACGATAAAGGAGGAATTGCATGATAAATAGTCAAGTTAATTGAAAGCATGAATGGCTAGTCCCTCATCTACGTAAGTAGAATTCATATACTTTGTTCAATACCTAAGTAGTTTTCTACATGTAGGCATTTTTCAAAGATAAGGAAGTCAATAAATTGCTATTTTCTTTCTACTGGTGATGTAACATTTATAATGTTAACAAATACAGTGAGAGCATTGCGGTTTATTACTGAAATATTATTCATCTAATATTATCAATTTCAGTTGGAGCTACAAGATTTATTTTCTTTAGTCACTCATATAATTTCGAACTTGCTTTGATATCATTTATTAACTTCCAAATATGAACGACCATTGCTTAAGGAAAATTGCATTTTATTTTATATGATAACACGACGCTCTCTGATGTCGCTTTCTGAAACGTTATCTATAGAGTAATAATCCACAATTCCTTATTAACCGTTATGGTCCTAAATATACTTATAATATCTATGACATAATCATATTGTTAACACAATCAAACACATGTTGTATTGTTTGTCTTCATAATATGATGTTGTGCCTTACACAAGAGGAGAAATTTTAAAGTGTGTAAAAGAAACAACATATAATTGGTTTCACTTGCCCTCAAGGTAAGAAAGTATATTATTCTACTAGGACTTGAACACACAATATGTTTTTCGCCCTACTACATTTAAATGTCATGATATAGTGAAAAGGTACTTCAACATTCTTACTACATGTTTAGTAAATAAAATTATGGTTAAGGTATAATAATCATAATTTTGAAGTACAAAAATTAACTTGAAATTAATATTGAACTCAAGAGTTTGAGTTCATGATTACTTAAGTTAGTATAATTATGTTTTCTTGATAACACATAATTATAAAGTCCTTGAACTACTCACCGACTTATAACGTAAAGTATATTGTAAAATAGTTATGTCTTCTTGTTAACACGTAAACATTAGATCTTTGAATTAATCAAAGACTTATAATGTATACTTTGATATGGTCTGTTTTCTTGTAAACACACGAACATATAATTCTTGAACTGCTATGTCTTCTTGTAAACACGTGGTTCTAGCATTGTTCAAGAAATATACATTATAGCATGCACTTGGATATAAAATATTGTTATTATAATTTGGCACATGACCTAATTGACAAGTATTTGATCCAAATAAAATTAAGTTATCTGTGGAATTATGATGTAGTCTAACAATTCCAATTGTAACACCCCATTTGTTAAGATGGAATGGTACAATAAATTATGGCGTGTCATCAAAGCATGCAAGGTAAATGTCTAAACATTCATGACCATAAACAGAAATACCAGAATCAAACATCGGTAGTCTAGTAACTCACACACAAGCAATATTAAGTACTGTAAATGAAAGGGCTAACAATGTCCAAATGAAGTAAAGTATGAGAAAGTAGAAATATATGCATAAGGTAAAAGAGGCCGGATAGCTTTATCCGAATGCACATACTCTAGAGTTCCTACTTGCGACCTTGGGTACCTGCCGTTGGGGACATGGAAATGGAAAACGACTGAGCATAACGCCCAATGCATGGATATATAGCATAACATAAAGACATAAACGAATGAAAGCATATAAAGCATATAAAGCATGAATTACAGCGAAAATGAATAAGTCCTGGGATAACCTAATTGTATGTCATGTTTATTGGTTTTAGTTCTGAAAATATAGCTAATGCTACTTATGAAAATCTGTATTAGTTTAATATACCAAAAGCCAATATAGTTCATGAGGTCAACAACGTGCATGAATACTTGGAGGGGTGACCTCGTCATGCAAATTAGGGGGTGCCTATAATTAATTGGTAATGGGTAGGAGGGATCAGCTCCTTGTGAAGGATACAAGGCACACACCACATTCACCATGAAATCCTTACTGAAACTGAACCTAGGATGCACCCATACGCCCTACATGATAATAATAATATAATAATGGCCAAATAACTGAAAGGGACGCCACGAGTTATCACTCTGCCATGGTGAAGTCATAACACTAGTGCCTCTAGTGTTGTGGTTATGGTACCTCCATAACTAGGTGAAATTGGTCATGCATGTATATGGCTAAGGTAACTAATAAAACATAAGCATTTAATCTGTAACTACAGGGGAAAACAGTTGGCTGCATATGGGAAATCCTAATAAAGGAAGAGGTTGTCCAGACTGAAAGACGGGAAATCCATACCTTATGTCCAGTAGAAGCTAACGAAAACGCTAAATAAACTACTCCGCCTTGACGGATAATACTACATAAGAATGGGAACGTGTATGAGTTGTCTGAATTACATGTGTTTTACTGGTTATGTGTGTTATTAGCTTGTTATATTTATTATGTCATGTTTTAGTGTCTTAGTGTGTTATCTGTAGTTATACTGATGTTCTGTTGTATATTATTAATGTAATAGTGTATTATAATACTTGTATTGTAATACTAAGTAACTTTCTAAAAATAGCAGGTTTCCATAAATAGTAAGTTTCTAAAAATAGAAAGTTTCCAAAAGTAGTAAGTTTCCATAATTAGAAATAAGATGGATTATTAATAATTAGAAAAGTTTAATTAGTATAATACAAGTCATGGTTATAGCTTATTAATTAAATAACTGGTTAATTAATTAAACTATGCGTTATAAGAATTTACTTAGAATACATGTTTCAATTAAATTAAGTTAAGCAAAATACTTTAGGTTATACATGAAATATTAATTATAATATTTAACCTAAGTCATGAATTTAATTAAATTAAAAGTCTAGTAATTAATTTAATTAAACATATTTCTGATTTTAATATTTTCCCGAATCCCGAAACCGTGTTTTAAATATTGACCCGCGCCCAAAGCCCGGGATCACATATAAGCCGAGCCAAAACAGCCCCACCAGTGGCTAGACCGGCTAGTCGGTTGCCACTGGTGGCTCACGGTTCACACTGGTTCACAGCCGGTTCACACCGATTGTGACCGGTTTCCCCCTGCTTTTGTTCGGTTCCCACTGTTTGTGTAAAACCCGCATGCTTTTACCATGAATAGTACCTTTGTGATCGTACATAACCTTCCTTTTATAGCACGTTTATGTTTCACGAACAAGATTTACAAGTATTACGTACGTGATATATCACGATAAGTATTTAATACGTATTAAGACACTATAATTATTTCAATAATAATTATAATCACGAACATACGAACATGAAATCATGAACGTAAATAATCACGAGCTTAATATTACGTATTTATGTATATTTATTACGATCATGAATAAATATAATAAGACACGAACGATAACTATTTAAATCATGTAAACACGGAAACAATAACACACTTAATATTACACACGAGAAAACTATGGGTTACCCTTGTGGGCCTCATCCTACCCGCGGCTAGACACAAGACAAAGGGCCAAGCCCATGCAATTTTTACTAAACAAGGAAAAAGGGAAAACTTATTTTCATAATTACAAAAACTAGAAAATAAACAAAACCCTAATCTCTTTTGCTCTCTCTCTTGACGTCGGGTGTAAACACACACAAAGGGTGTGTTGGTTGATTTTTGGTGATTGATTTCTTGCAAGCGTGTTAGTGGTATCGTTCTCCTTTGTTTCACGTAATCGGTAAATCCTTAAACCTCTTTTTCTTTATGTTTTTATTTAAATCAAGAACACATGAAATCATGAATTGTATAAAAACAAGTAAATACATGTTAATAAAATCATGGGGGTAAAATTAATTAGGGTTTAAGGGGTGTTTGTTTTTGGCCGACGCATGGAACCGAGACCAAGGGGGTCTCGGCTTGTTTTGTTTCACACCAATCGAGACCTCAAGGTCTCGGTGTGGGTTGTGTGTCTCGGCCGCAGGAACAAAGGGAACTCCGACCTCGTTCGGGGTGTGTTTTTGGCTTGGTGGGTCTCGGCTAAGAACAAGGACCAACATCGGCTTAAGCCGGTGGCTAAATAAGGAAAGTAAGGGGAACCTTAGGCTGCGGCAGAAGGGGTAACCACCGGCTAGTCGGTGGGAAATTTTGCTAGCCGGCGGCTAGCCAAGACCAAGGGTGCGTTTGGTTGGCCGGTTCATGGGTTAAACAGGTCCGGTTCACGACATGTTTAGATTAAAACACGGGTTCAGTTCATGGGTTATTTTTTTTGCAAGTTAATTATTTTACAAGGTTAATTATTTTAACAAGATTAAATTAAATTAATTAAAAACATGTACATGATTAATTTAATTTATGCATGACTTAGGTTATTAATATTATTATTAATACATGAATTTTAACCTAAGTAATTACCATTTTATTTAGACTATATAATTAATTAATTATTAAAATCATGACTTATAATTAATTAATTTACATGACTTAGGTTATATTATTAATAGATAATAATACATGTTTTAACCTAAGTATTTTTACCTATATTTAATTAAATCATGTTATATTTAATAAAATACTTTAACCTATACTTTATTTTATTTTCATGAAATAATTAATAAACTATACTATTTAATTACATGACTTAGAATATTAATCAGTAAACAATTAAGCTTATATAATTAGCTTAATAATCCAGCTTATTTCTATTTATGGAAACTTTCTATTTTTAGAAACTTATTTAATTAAGGCAGCTAAACTATTTATGGAAACTTTCTATTTTTAGAAACTTATCTATTTTAAGCAGTAAATCTATTTTTGGAAACTTTCTATTTTTGGAAACTTTCTATTTTCGGAAACTTTCTATTTTTGGAAACTTTCTATTTTTAAAAACTTTCTATTTTTGGAAACTTTCTATTTTAAGAAACCTGCTATTTTTAGAAAGTTACTTATTATTACACATAACAAGTATAATAATACAAGAAATACATGAAATACAAGAAATACTTAATCAGAATAGACAGAATACATGATAAACACAGTATAAAGCTTTAATCAGTAAAACATGACATGAACATATTAAACAAGCTAAGACATGATATAAAACCAGTTACGTACTCAGTAATCAAATACTTATACACGTATGTATTTATGTAGCAGTATATTAAATTAGAGGCAGCCCCTTTAATTTGCATGACGAGGTCACCCCTCCAAGTATTCATGCACGTTAATGATTCATGACCTATATTGGCTGATGGTAAATATGTCAAACAGTTTTTACAAGATAAACATAAGGCTTTTCAAACTATAAAACCAGTTTTTACTAAGATATACCAGGTTATCCAGGACTTAGTCTTTTCCGCTGCTCTATACTTATATGCTTATGTTATTCATTCTTTATTTGTTTATCCGTACACTGAGCGTTATGCTCAGCCGTTTTCCTTTCATGTTCCCAAAACGGCAGGTACTCAGGGACGCTCGTAGACTTTAAGCGTACGTGCATATGGATTGGAAGCTTCCTAGCCTTCTTTACTTTATGCATTTCTTTATACTTTGATACTCATTTCCATGGACATTCTTTAGTCCTTTTCATTTACAGTACTTATGTTTGTGTGTGATGAGTTCTACTTTTGGGGTACCGATGTTTGATTCCGGTATTTCCTTTATGGTGATGTGATGTTAATACATTATCCTTGTATGCTTTGATGACACGCCATAATCATGCGTGACATTTCATTTACCAAAATGGGGTGTTACAATTATGGTATCAGAGCCAAGGCTTCGACCTGCAGGCTCTCAAAACACGACCTGTGATTAGTGGGTAGTCACTATGGTCTTCCTAGAACTGATAGTCGGTTTTCATGCATTCATCATTTTCATGCATACATATATGTCATTGTCGCAGGTTTATGACTAAGTAATGGTTGGTACATGACTGGCCCTATTTAGTCGCATGTGTTTTATCGAAACTTTTAATTTTAGGACCGACCCATTGGTGTCCCCTCGCCATGTCTTTTGTTTTGACTGAACTGACTATAGGCGTTCACTCTCGCGCATACAAAAGTTTTCATAAAACTGCATCATGCATTCATGTATAAATTTTCTTGCATAAAAATTTTCTCATGATTTATTGGTATAAATTTTTTTCATGTATATAGCTAATGTTTTGATTAGGTTAATCATGTATTTTATGTTATACTGTCAGATGGTTCTCACACGCGAGCAGGAACAACTCACTGCATCAATCCAAGCTGTAATGCAAGATATGCTTCCTCAGCTGAGGAACGAAATCAGAGCTGAGGTTCAAGCTGCCAACAACCAGCAGCAACACCCAGTACCTCCTCCTCCTCCTCCAGCAACATTGGTCATATGGCTGGAGAGATTCAATAAGCTCCGCCCTCGAGCTTTCGAGAGAACAGATAGCCCTAGTGAAGCTGAAAGCTGGTTGGCTCACATTGAGAAAATCTTCGATGCTATGGGCTATGACCCTGTCTTCAAGTCGAGGTTGGCCTGCTACAGGTTCGAAGGTGATGTGCTATCATGGTGGATGGAACTGAAGCAGTCAGAGGGAGGTGATAATTGGGTAGCTGGTCTGATTTGGGCTCAGTTCAGGGATTTGGTGATGGGACAGTTCTTTCCCAAGGCTGAGCAAGACAAGCCGAAGAGAGAGTACCATGGAATCCGACAGAGAGCTGGGGAGAATAGCAATGAGTTCATGCAACGCTTTCTTCGCTCGACTGGTTTTCTTGGTGCAGCAGCAGGTACTCCTGAAGAGAAAGCACACCACTTCAGGTGGGCTCTTCATACATCGGTCGCTAATAACTTAGTGTGTGCTACATTCAACACGGTAGCACAAGTGGCCGATGTAGCACGTAAGCTGGAGATGATGCGGGAAAGAGATGAGTTCGGGGAAGTAGAGAGACCCGATAAGAGGTAAACATTCATATTCAACGGTGACCAATCCGTATTCTTTCAGTATACGTCAATATTTCATCTCTTTAAACTGTATCTTCCAAGCAGAAGACTTGGGACCGGTCTTAGCCGGCTACTCAGCATCAGCCTACTCAGCCCAGGGGAAACAGTCATACTCACGATCGTTCTGCTACGGACAGGCGTGGCGGTAATGAAAATTACCGTAACAACGCTGGATACTCCAACAGCAGTAGGTCCTTATACTTACTCATTTTCTTATGATTACATGTTATAATTCTTAATTCTGACACATTAGAAAAACTTCTACCAGGAATCATGGTAACGGGAGGGACCAGAACCAGAGAGGTTCACAGCCTAACCGTCCAGCTATCACTGGTAGTCCATCTTACGATTTATTCGCATTGTCCTTTGTAACTTTTTACCATGTCTCATGTATATTGTTCTTATCAGGCTCTCAGCCAGTCAAGACACCTGTTGGAGGATATACTCATCCTCTTTGCTCTACCTGCCACCGTAGGCACCCAGGGCCATGTCGCCGCGACAGCGACGCATGCTACAAGTGTGGTCTTCCTGGCCATCGCATGAAGGATTGCCGCAAGGGCGAGATGGAGGGTACATCAGGACATGCTGATACCAAGCCGCCTCCTACGAGTGGACGCGTTTACACGACATCTCGCGATCAGGCCAACAAGTCTACAGGTACCATCACTGTAATCTTGTATATGTATGGTCAAGCTGCATGTGTTCTGTTTGACACGGGTGCTACTCACTCGGTCATTTTTACTGCTTATGCCAAGAATGTTAGGATACTCCCGATGCCACTGGAGAATATACTGAGTATTTCCACGCCTTTGAGAGACTCTATACGCATAACCCATGTGTACAATAGCCTTCCCCTAGAGTTTGACGACAAGATTCGTCCTGTTGACGCACTTCCGCTGGACATGAATGATTTTGACATGATTTTGGGCATGGATTGGCTATCCAAGCATCATGCTACCATAGACTGCCATTCATATCGAGTCATCTTCGGTGATGTTAATGCACCAGAGTACATTCACAACGGGTTCGTACCCGAAAGGTCTGTACAAATCATATCAACCCTGCAAGCACGTGCATTACTTTCACATGGTTGTGAAGGTTATCTAGCTACTGTTCATGACATGGATGTTGAATCCCCATAAATTCAGAATCAGCCGATAGTGTCAGAATTTCCAGATGTATTTCCAGAAGAGCTTCCGGGCATACCACCTGCACGTGAAGTAGAATTTAATATCGAGCTCATCCCAGGAGCTGAGCCGATTTCCAAGGCTCCTTATCGCATGGCTCCCATAGAGTTGAAGGAGTTGAAGGATCAATTGCAAGAACTTCTGGAACGAGGCTTTATTCGACCGAGCGTATCTCCATGGGGCGCACCGGTCTTATTTGTCAAGAAGAAGGACGGCAGTATGCGTCTTTGCATAGATTATCGCGAGCTCAACAAGATTACCATCAGGAATAGGTATCCACTACCACGTATAGATGATCTGTTTGACCAACTCCAAGGGGCCCAACATTTCTCCAAGATTGATCTAAGGTCGGGCTATCATCAGCTACGGGTTAAGGAGCAGGACATCGCCAAGACTGGTTTCCGTACATGCTATGGCCACTACGAATTTGTAGTCATGCCATTTGGCCTTACCAATGCTCCAGCAGTGTTTATGGATTTGATGAACAGAATCTTCCATGAATTTCTGGACAAGTTCGTCATTGTCTTCATCGATGACATTCTGATATTCTCTAAGTCCAAGGAGGAACACGAAGACCATCTTCGTACAGTACTACAAATTCTTCGCCAGAAGCAACTGTATGCTAAATTCTCCAAGTGTGAGTTCTGGTTAGACAAGGTGGCATTCTTAGGTCACATTGTATCAGCAGAAGGAATCACGATGGATCCAGCAAAGGTTGAGGCTATTACCAAGTGGCCAAGGCCGACATTAGCGACTGAAGTCCACAGTTTCCTAGGCTTAGCTGGTTATTACCGTAGATTCGTGGAGAACTTTTCCCATTTTGCACCACCATTGACCAAATTGATGCGGAAAGGGAGAAATTCGTCTTGACTGAAGAAAGAGAGAATAGCTTTGAAGACCTAAAGCAGAAGTTAGTATTTGCACCAATTCTTATTCTCCCATCTGGTACAGGTGGATTTCATATCTACAGTGATGCATCGGGGAAGGGACTTGGCTATGTTCTCATGCAACATGGGAAAGTGATCGCGTACGCTTCACGGCAGCTTAAGCCTTATGAGGAAAATTACCCTACGCATGACTTGGAACTTGCAGCAGTTGTGTTTGCATTGAAGATATGGAGGCACTACTTATATGGAGAATCATGTGACATTTTCACGGACCACAAGAGCTTGAAGTATATCTTCACTCAGCGTGAATTGAACATGAGACAGAGGAGATGGTTAGAGTTGTAGAAGGATTATGACATTAATCTGCAGTATCATCCCGGCAAGGCAAATGTAGTGGTAGATGCACTTAGCAGAAAGTCCAGAATGAT
Source organism: Glebionis coronaria (assembly GCA_025667525.1). Taxonomy (NCBI): domain Eukaryota; kingdom Viridiplantae; phylum Streptophyta; class Magnoliopsida; order Asterales; family Asteraceae; genus Glebionis; species Glebionis coronaria. The sequence goes on along the minus strand of CM046880.1, from coordinate 285,373,738 downwards.
CAACGACATTAAAATTAAGGAGGAAATTATAAGAGACTTGGAGCGACTAGACATAGAGATCATGGTACGTAGACAACACGGTTACTAGGCTAATCTTAGAGTGGAACCCGCGTTACTCTCTAAGATCAAGGAAGCTCAGAAGGATGATGGTGAAATCTGGGCGATAATTCAGAACTTGGAGAAGTAGATAGAGTTCCGAGTAGATGCAAATGGTATCTTATGGCAGGGCACGAGACTTTGTGTTCCTGGTGATCAAGAACTCCGGGAAGCATTGTTAGCTAAGGCTCATAGATCCCCATTCTCTACCCATCCTGGTTCGACCAAGATGTACCATGACATCAAGCAGTACTTTTGGTGGAGTGGTATGAAATAGGATGTTGCGACTTACGTCTCCAAATATCTTACCTGCTAGCAGGTTAAGATCGAGCATCAACGATCTGGAGGTCTTCTTCAACAGTTAGATATTCTAAATGTGGAAGTGTGGAAGTGGGACAAGATCACCATGGATTTGTTACCGGTCTTCCGCAGACAAAGAGGAAGCACGATGCGATTTGGGTTATCGTTGATCGACTTACCAAATCAGCTCTATTCATACTGATCCGCAAGGAAGATTTTGTCAGTAAACTTGCCGATACTTATAGGAGGGAGATCATGAGACTTCATGGTGCTCCATCCAGCATCATCTCAGACAGAGATCCTCGGTTCACTTCGCAATTTTGGCAAAGTCTGCAGAAAGCTTGGGGGACAAAACTTAAGGTTAGCACGACTTTTCATCCTCAAACACACGGGCAGTCGGAGCGAACGATTCATACATTGGAAGAAATGTTGAGGTCATGTGCGTTGGAATGGAAGGGTGATTGGGACGATTATATTTGTTTGGTGGAGTTTGCATACAACAACAGTTGGCACGCAAGTATCAAGTGTGCTCCTTTCGAGATGTTGTATGGCAGGAAGTGTCGCGCCCCAATCTGCTGGGATCAGGTTTATGAGTGAACACTTGAAGGACCAGAAATGATAGAGTTGACTAATGAGAAGGTCGCAGTAGCTAAGAAGAAACTGCAAGAAGCACGGTCACGTCAGAAGAGTTACGCAGACAAGCATCGTAGGGACTTACATTTTAACGTAGGAGATCATGTTTTCCTTAAGGTTTCGCCCGCACGTGGTGTTAGACGTTTTAGAATCAAAGGGAAGCTCAGTCCTCGATTCATCGGACCATTTTATGTCATTGAACGAGTTGGTGAAGTATCTTACCGTTTAGCGTTACCTCCGCAGCTTTCTCACGTTCATGATGCTTTCCATGTGTCCTTACTCACAGGGTACATGTATCATCCCCTTCACATGGTTCAGTATCCACTCGAACAGATTCGTGTAGATCTCACTTTCATAGAAGAACCCGAACGAGTTCTTGACAGACAAGAACGAGTCATGAGAAGGAAGACGATTCCATTCGTCAAAATCCTTTGGAGGGATCATACCGAGCGGGAAGCCACTTGGGAAACAGAGGAGTCTATCCGGGCTTCTTACCCTCATTTCATATTTTGAATTCGCGTATGTTCTTCTTTTCCAGTTTATTTTATCTATAATTCGGGGACGAATTATTCTTTTTAGGGGGGAAGAGTTGTAAAACCCACATGCTTTTACCATGAATAGTACCCTTATGATCGTACGTACATGATTAGAACCTTCCTTTTATAGCACGTTTACGTTTCACGAACAATATTTACAAGTATTACGTACGTGATATATCATGATAAGTATTTAATACGTATTAAGACACTATAATTATTTCAATAATAATTATAATCACGAACATACGAACATGAAATCATGAACGTAAATAATCACGAGCTTAGTATTACGTATTTATGTATATTTATTACGATCATGAATAAATATAATAAGACACGAACGATAACTATTTAAATCATGTAAACACAGAAACGAGAACACACTTAATATTAGACACGAGAAAACTATGGGTTACCCTTGTGGGCCCCATCCTACCCGCGGCTAGACACAAAACAAAGGGCCAAGCCCATGCAATTTTTACTAAACAAGGAAAAAGGGAAAACTTATTTTCATAATTACAAAAATTAGAAAATAAAAAAAACCCTAATCTCTTTTGCTCTCTCTCTCTTGACCGCCGGGTATAAACACACACAAAGGGTGTGTTGGTTGATTTTTGGTGATTGATTTCTTGCAAGCGTGTTAGTGTTATCGTTCTCCTTTGTTTCACGTAATCAATAAATCCTTAAACCTCTTTTTCTTTATGTTTTTATTTAAATCAAGAACTCATGAAATCATGAATGGTATAAAAACAAGTAAATACATGTTAATAAAATTATGGGGGTAAAATTAATTAGGGTTTAAGGGGTGTTTGTTTTTGGCCGACGCATGGAACCGAGACCAAGGGGGTCTCGGCTTGTTTTGTTTCACACCAACCGAGACCTTAAGGTCTCGGTGTGGGTTGTGTGTCTCGGTCGTAGGAACAAAGGGAACCCCGACCTCGGTTAGGGTGTGTTTTTGGCTTGGTCGGTCTCAGCTAAGAAGAAGGAACCACCACCGGCTTAAGTCGGTGGCTAAATAAGGAAAGCAGGGGGAATCTTAGGCCGCTGCAGCAGGGGTAACCACCGGCTAGCCGGTGGGATCTTTTGCTAGCCGGCGGCTAGCCAAGACCAAGGGTGCGTTTGGTTGGCCGGTCCATGGGTTAAACCGGTCCGGTTCACGACACGTTTAGATTAAAACACGGGTTCGGTTCATGGGTTATTTTTTCTGCAAGTTAATTATTTTACAAGGTTAATTATTTTAACAAGATTAAATTAAATTAATTAAAACATGTACATGATTAATTTAATTTATGCATGACTTAGGTTATTAATATTATTATTAATACATGAATTTTAACCTAAGTAATTACCATTTTATTTAGACTATATAATTTATTAATTATTAAAATCATGACTTATAATTAATTATATTACATGACTTAGGTTATATTATTAATAGATAATAAAACATGTTTTAACCTAAGTATTTTTACCTTTATTTAATTAAATCATGTTATATTTAATTAAATACTTTAACCTATAGTTTATTTAATTTTCATGAAATAATTAATAAACTATACTATTTAATTACATGACTTAGAATATTAATCAGTAAACAATTAAGCTTATATAATTAGCTTAATAATCCAGCTTATTTCTATTTACGGAAACTTTCTATTTTTAGAAACTTATTTAATTAAGACAGCTAATCTCATTATGGAAACTTTCTATTTTTAGAAACTTATCTAATTTAAGCAGTAAATCTATTTTTGGAAACTTTCTATTTTTTGGAAACTTTCTATTTTTGGAAACTTTCTATTTTAAGAAACCTGCTATTTTTAGAAAGTTACTTATTATTACACACAACAAATATAATAATACAAGAAATACTTAATCAGAATAGACAGAATACATGATAAACACAGTATATAGCTTTAATCAGTAAAACATGACATGAACATACAAAACAAGCTAAGACATGATATAAAACCAGTTACGTACTCAGTAATCAAATACTTATACACGTATGTATTTATTTAGCATTAGTGATACGAAGTAGGACTCTCTTTCGTTCGTCTTCTTCGTTCACTGGACACAAGGTACGGATTCTCCGTCCATTCAGTATGGACATTCTTCCTTATTAGGATTCCCCGTATGCAGCCAACTGTTTTCCTCAGTGTATGTTTGATATGTTTTTGAATTGCTTATGTTTAATTAGATACCTAAAGCCATATACATGCATGACCAGTTTCACCTAGTTATGGAGGTACCATAACCATAACACTGGAGGCACAAGTGTTATGCCTCCACCACGACGGAGTGATAGCTCGTGGCGTCCCTTCAGCTTTTGGCCATATTATTATTATTAGGTGGGACGTATGGGTGCATCCTAGTTTACATGTTTTCAGCAGATTATTCAGGTGAATGTGGTGTGTGCCTTGCATCCTTCACAAGGAGCTGATCCCTCCTACCCAAACCAATATTTTAAATTAGAGGCAGCCCCTCTAATTTGCATGACGAGGTCACCCCTCCAAGTATTCATGCACGTTGATAATTCATGACCTATATTGGCTAATGGTAAATATGTTAAACAATTTTACAAGATAAACATAAGGCTTTTCAAACTATAAAACCAGTTTTTACTAAGATATACCAGGTTATCTAGGACTTAGTCTTTTTCGGTGCTCTATACTTATATGCTTATGTTATTCATGCTTTATTTGTATATCTGTGCACTGAGCATTATGCTCAGCCGTTTTCCTTTCATGTTCCCAAAACGGCAGGTACTCAGGGACGCTCGTAGACTTTAAGCGTACGTGTATATGGATTGGAAGCTTCCTAGCCTTCTTTACTTTATGCATTTCTTTATACTTTGATACTCATTTCCATGGACATTGTTTAGTCCTTTTCATTTATAGTACTTATGTTTGTGTGTGATGAGTTCTATTTTTGGGGTACCGATGTTTGATTCCGGTATTTCCTTTATGGTCATGTGATGTTAATACATTATCCTTGTATGCTTTAATGACACGCCATAATCATGCGTGACATTCCATTTACCAAAATGGGGTGTTACATTTAGCCAAAAAGCCCCACCGAGACCATATAGGTCTCGGTTGGCACTCAGAACCAAGCAAAACCTCACCCCGACTCGCGGTCGGGGTCCCTTTGCTGCGTTCGAACCACACTAACCCCAACACAGAGACCATGAGGTCTCGGTTGGGCAAAACAAACACCACCGAGAGCCCCCTTGCTCTCGGTTTGGTGCTCGACCGAACAAAACAACAACAAACAGCCCCCTTAAACCATGATTTAATTAATCCCACATGTTTTATTTACTTGTTTTTAAGATTAATTAAATAAAACATGAATTCAATAAGAATTAAAAAGAAAAGAAAAGGTGTTTGATTATACCTAACTCGTGGAAAAAAGGATTAAGATCACAATCACGTACACTAAATAAATCAATAACCAGAATCGCCCGGTCTGTTCTTGTTCTTTGATGTGGTCGGCGGCTAGAAGGGAAAAAGGAGGCAGGGAGAACTTTTTCTGTAAACCTAAATTATGATTAAGTTTTTCCTTGAGTTTTGTTTAACATAGATTTTAAGTTGGGTCATGGGCCAAGCCCACCTTTTCCCTTTCTTTCTTGTTTAGTCGCGACACAAAGGGAGCCCACGGGGAAACTCGTAGTTTTCCCGAGTTCAATTATTTATGTGTACGTTCATGTTTAATTATCATGATTTTTATATGTTGTATACTTAACACATTTATAATATATACATAATTACATGTTATTAAATATCGTGACACGTGAATTAAATTATAAATGGAAAGTTTTAATTTTACCGTATTTTTGGATGTTCACTGTTCATGATATTATAATGCGGGTTACACAACTCTTCCCCTCTAAAACAACAGTTCGTCCTCGAATTGGAGAAGCATAAACTGAAAGAAAACATACCCGAACTAGAACTTGGAATAAGGGTAAGAAGTCCGTATAGACTCCTCCGTCTCCCAAGTGGCTTCCCGCTCAGGATGATCCCTCCAGAGGATTTTGAATAAGGGGATCGTCTTCCTCCGCATGACACGATCTTGTCGTTCAAGAACTCTCTCGGGTTCTTCGACATATGAAAGATCCTCTCGAATCTGATCAAGCAAATATTGAACTACATGGACATGATGATAGTTGTATCCTCTGAGTAAGGACACATGGAACACGTTGTGAACGTGTGATAGCTGAGGCGGTAACGCTAAACAATATGACACTTCACCAACGCGTTTTATGATGTCGAACGGTCCGATGAAGCGAGGACTAAGCTTCCCTCTGATTCCAAAACGTCTAACTTCTCGTGTAGGTGATACCTTGAGAAAAACGTGATCACCTATGTTGAAAGATATATCTCTACAACGTTTATTAGCATAGCTCTTCTGATGAGCACGAGCTTCCTGAAGCTTCGCCTTGGCGACGACGACCTTCTCATTGGTCACCTCAATCATCTATGGACCTTCAAGCAGTCGTTCGCCCACCTGATCCCAGCAGATTGGGACGCGACACTTCCTACCATACAACATCTCAAAAGGAGCACACTTGATGCTAGCGTGCCAGCTGTTGTTGTATGCAAACTCCACTAGAAATATATAATCATCCCAGCTTCCTGACCACTTTAGAGCACACGCCCGCAGCATGTCCTCAAGTGTCTTAATGGTACGTTCCGACTGTCCGTCGGTCTGAGGATGAAAGGCAGTGTTGAGCTTAAGTCTGGTGCCCCAAGATTTATACAGACTCTGCCAGAAACGTAATGTGAAACAGGGATCTTTATCAGAGACAATTTTTGATGGAGTACCATGCAGTCTCATGATCTCCTTTTGAAAAGTGTCTGCTAATTTGCTGACTGGATGCTCCTTGCGGATCGGTAGAAAATGAGCAGATTTAGTCAACCTATCAACAATAACCCACATAGTGTCGTTCTTCTTCTAAGTCACAGGAAGACTAGTATAAAATCCATGGCGATTTTGTCCTATTTCCATGCTAGAATATCTAGTGGTCGTAGTAACCCACTAGCTCTCTGGTGTTGATTTTAACCTGCTGGTAGATCATACATTTAGAAACGAAGGTGGAAACATCTTGCTTCATACCACTCCACCAAAAGTGTTGCTTGATGTCGTGGTACATCTTGGTAGAACCAGGATGTATGGTAAATGGAGAGCTGTGAGCTTCAGTCAGCACAACTTCCCTGAGTGTAGAGTCATCAGGAACCACTAGTCTAGTGCCCTGCCATAAGATACAGTCGTTGTCAACACGAAACTCCGTCTGTTCAAGGTTCTGAATGATAGCCCAAATGTCACCATCGTCCTTCTAATCTTCCTTGATCCTAGAATGTAAGTTGGGTTCCACTCTAAGATTAGCCTAGTAACCGTGTTGTCCTCGTACACAAAACTCAATGTCATTCATCTCTAGGTGGACGGATGATCTCTTTTGAAATCCAGATGCCAGCAATCATACCCGACCTTCTGCTTAGAGCATCTGCCACCACATTCGCCTTACTAGGATGGTACTGAATGTTGGTGTCGTAGTCCTTCAATAGCTCTAACCATCTCCTCTGTCTCATGTTCAATTCCTTCTGGGTGAAGATGTACTTAAGACTCTTGTGATCGGTGAATATGTCACATGATTCACCATACAAATAATGTCTCCAGATCTTCAACGCGAAAACAACTGCTGCAAGCTCCAAATCATGAGTAGGATAGTTTTCTTCATAAGGTTTCAGCTGTCATGATTCGTATGCAATAACCTTCCCATGTTGCATGAGAACACAGCCTAAACCCTTTCCTGAAGCATCACTATATATCTGAAATCCACCTGAGCCAGATGGGAGAGTAAGAATAGGTGCAGTCACTAACTTCTACTTAAGATCTTCAAAGCTCTTTCTCTCTTCCATCCAGACAAATTTCTCTCCTTTCCTCATCAGCTTAGTCAAAGGTAAGGCTAACCGTGAAAAGTTCTCTACAAACCTACGGTAGTAGCCAGCTAAACTTAAAAAACTTCTGACCTCTATAGCAGATGTAGGTCTAGGCCATTTGGTGATAGCTTCAACCTTTAAAGGATCCATGGTGATCCCCTCTGCAGATACAATATGGCCTAGAAATTCCACCTTGCTTAACCATAACTTACATTTGGAGAACTGGGCATACAGCTGCTTCTGACGAAGAATTTGCAAGACTGTACGAAGGTGTTCCTCATGTTCCTCCTTGGATTTGGAGAAAATCAGGATGTCATCAATGAACACGATAACGAACTTGTCCAGAAACTCATGGAAGACAAGGTTCATCAAATCCATGAAGACAGCTGGAGCATTAGTGAGTCCGAATGGCATGACTACGAACTCGTAGTGCCCATAACATGTACGAAAAACAGACTTAAAGATATCCTGCTCTTTGACCCGTAACTGATGGTAGTTGGACCTCGGGTCGATCTTGGAGAAATACTTGGCCCCCTAAAGTTGATCGAAAAGGTCGTCAATTCGCGGAAAAGGATAACGATTCCTGATCGTGATCTTATTTAGCTCATGATATTCTATACATAAATGCATGTTGTCGTCTTTCTTCTTCATGAATAGTACCGGTGCACCCCATGGCGATTCACTGGGACGGATGAAACCTAGTTCCAGAAGTTCCTGCAGCTAATCTTTTAGTTCTTTAATCTATATAGGAGCCATGCGATAAGGAGCCTTGGAAATTGGATCTACACCTGGGATGAGCTCAATTTCAAACTCGACTTCAGGAACAGGTGGTATGCCCAGAAGTTCATCTGGAAAGACGTCAGGAAATTCTGACACAATAGGCTGATCTTGGATCGATGGAGACTCGACTGTAATGTCATGAATGTTGGCTACAAAGCCCTGACAGCCGTGTGATAATAAAGCACGCGCCTCCATAGATGAAATAATTTGTATTGACCTCCCTGGTAGAAAACCACGGTGTATGTACTCTAGAGATTTAACATCACCGAGGATAGCCCGATAAGTGTGGCAGTCAATCGTAGCCTGGTCTTTGGATAACCAGTCCATGGGTCCAATATCAAGTTAAAATCGCACATGTCCAAAGGAAGTGTGTCAACTCTACGGATCTTATCATCAAATTCTAGTGGAAGATCTCTGTACACCTGAGTGATTCACACAGAGTCCCTAAGTGGCGTGGAAATGCATAAGGCATTATCTAATAGCATAGGGGAAATCCTAACACGTACATCAAAAGTAGTGGATACGACTGAATGAGTCGCTCCAGTATCAAATAGAACACATGCTGCCAAACCATTCATAAAGAGATTTCTGGTGATGGTACCTGAATTCGTGTTCACCTGGTCTCTAATAGTAGTGAACACGTGGCCAGAAGTAGGAGGTGGCTTGGTTTCGGCATGTCCAGAGGTGCCTTGTATCTCACCCTGGCGACAATCCTTCTGCTAATGGCCTTGTTGGCCACACTTGAAACAACCACCAGTACCTAAGCGACAAATACCAGAATGTCTGCGTGAACAAGTAGGACAGATAGGATACGTGAATCCTCCAGTAGGCGTCCTAGTGTTGGGAATAAAATGAGCTAAGTCACTCAGACGCTGACAAGAGAAAATTGGACGCTGACAAGAAGAAATCAAGCGCTGACAGATCAAGCATTGACAAGAGATATCCAAGCGCTGACAAGAAGAAGTCCAACCACTAATAGGAATACTTACTCAACACGTTTATTATTTGAAGTAAAGATATACTCAATATTGTATTTTCTATATTTATCTTTACCTAGAATAGTTGATAGGTTATCCTTTGTACACGACTTCCTATGTTATAAAAGGAGGTCGTAGGGGTTTGTAGTTTATACACACTAATTCAGTATTCAACTTTCATTGTAAGCAAGTTCAATTATCAATCAAAGTGAAAGTTTGGTTTAATTGTTTTACTTGTTCTTTATTCTAAGTGTTAATTCCGCATAACACTTGGATTGTTCATATAACAACAAAGTTTCTCTACGTGTTAAACTTGATTTAATCTCATTGTCACAAAGTTAATCGATCTAAGTTTGGATCAACAAGTGGTATCAGAGCTTGTTGAGGAACTTTGATCTAGAAGAACAGTAAACCCTAAAAACACTGAAACCCTAAAACAAGAAAAGATATCTGCTACAGAATCTTTTTCCTCATCAAATCACAACCTAAAAATCCCCATGCTCGACCCTGACAACTTTGAAAAATGGAAGTTCAATTTTAAATAATACTTTCAAATTCATGATCATACTCTTTGGGAAATTATTGAATTTGGAAATCAATTTGATAAAGCAGCTAGGATTACTGTTGCTATTGCAGCAAGGACTACTGATGGTTCTCCTGATGAAGAGCGTAGAGAAATACCTGAAGATGGAAGAGCTATCTCCACTACAGATATAGCCAAAAGAAGGAATGACATGAAGACCTTAAGCATTCTTAAACTCTCTTTGGGTCCAAACAATCAACACAAGTATAGAAGTTTTGAGTGTGCCAAAGAACTTTGCGCGGCGCTTTAAATCAACTATGGTGGTAATGATGACACTACCAAAAAAGAAGAAGCAACTCTTGCATGAATATGCTGTATTTATAGCTCTTCCCAATGAGAAGCTAAGGGAGGTAAGAAGCAGGCTTCTAGACATCACTAGCAAGTTGACCTTTATGGGAACAGAATATGATGATGAAGATATCATTACTACTTTCCTTAATAGTCTTGGTGAGGCATGGAAAATTGAAGCTAGGTCTATCATTGCTACCAATGCCCATAAGAGTTCTACTTTTGATGACGTCTACAATAAGTTAAAGATCGTAGAGAATGAAATCTTACTGGACCATGGAAGCAAGTCAACATTTGGAAACATGGGTTTCATCTCACATAGTGAAACTCAAACAAGTGAAAGAGAATCATATGTACATCCTGTTGCTGGATCACCTTATGCCAACGTGGATCAACCTTTGTCAGCGCCTCACATTCAGACGCTGACACATACAATGTTAACTCACCCAAGCTTAAGCCTGCTGGTATTGATTTAGATACAGTATGTGCATACATTGCTGCATTGCCCAATGGTTCCTTGATTACCTATGAGGATCTTGAGCAAATTAGTGATGAGAATTTAGAAGATATGGATATTAAATAGAATATGGCACTAGCAAGCATAAGGACCAACAGATGGAATAAGAGATTTAGAAAATGCTAAATACACTGCTGGATTTGATAAATCCAAGGTTGAGTGTTACAACTGCCTGATGAGACTGCTTTTATACATGGTCTCATCGTCCAAAACGGCCTTAAAATACATAAAATATCATAAAATAGACCAAATATATGCTCGTGTTTGTTACTTGTGTATTTTTAGGTACGGATATTGAGGAATTGGCAAAAGATCACAAGAATCAATCAAAAACGAACACGGGAAACGAAGTCGCACAATGAACCGGGCCCAAGTTTGGAATTTTGCAAAATGACCCTTGAAGAATTGAAGATTGACAAAAATGGTCCCTCATCTTTGAAGAACTTGTCACAATTGACCCTCCAAATGTTAATTGTACAAGTATGGTCCTTATTGTTTGAAGATTATACAAGACCAGTCCTTGAAGAATCCAAGAATTACATTTAAAGCCCTTGTTATAAGTATGGAAAAATATTTGTGCCAAAATTGACAAGTGAAGCAAACTTATTAACAAAGGAATGAAGTTTATGGGCTGTTTATTACAAAATGAAGAAGAGTGGAAACCTTGGGGACTCAATCTGCCAATTAACCAAACATTCCCACCCAACCAAAACGTGACACCTCAGCCCTACCCACCCACCACCCCATATCCTGCCCAAACCCACAATCCTACCCATCCACAACCCGGTTTATTTAAATAAATCCCAGTCAAACCCCCTCCTGGTCAAACCCCCTTTCCCACCTAAACACTTTTTTAAAAAATGTTTATACCAAAAATAGATTAAACACTGGCTTAATCACACATAAACCCTACTCACCCTCCAGTTCCAATTCACCTCAAAACAAAGGGATATTACCCCTAATGCTCCAGATCCCTAATTTACGTCCCTCTCAACCAAACCCACCTCACCCAACAGTATCACATGGCTTGTGGGACCCTCCCCAAGCCTCCCCTGCTCCATCGTTTTCACACAAAACCCCACCCCCGACAATTTAAACGATTTTGATGCAACTCCTTTGTCCCCAAGGTTCATCCAACGTCCAAGATTGAAGATTCCAAGCTGGCATCCATTACATGATCACATGGGGCGTTTTTAACCCATTCTCAGTCAAATACTTCAAGGGCATTCCTGGCAATCCAATGTTTAGGGTTTTCATGTTCTAGAATAGTCTTTTAGATAGTATAAAAGGAGATGAGCATGTTCATTCCTTTTTTGTTCCAGTTTTTAGCCAAAACCTTGTAATTCCTTTTTTAAGAAATAAAGTTTGGTATTTGTAAAAGACAATTGTAATTCCTTTTATGTTTCTAAAAAGTTTGTGTGTTGTGTTAAGGCTAATTGACTGAGTTCCATTTACTTTGTGAAAGTTTTGAGTAATTCAAGTTTTCAAAAGGTTTTAAAAGACTTTTAATTTCACAAAATTAGCAACCAGAAAAGTGAAAGCGGATTTGGATTGTTGTTTTGTGAATTAAAAGTGTTTTTAAATCGCGTGTGTTGAGTTTTAAAAAGGTTTTGTGAAAGTTTTTAAGAAAGAAAAGAGGAAACAGTATATATACATATATTGCTTGTTTTTTTTTGTTTTTCTTCTTAACAGGTTTTAAGAGAGTTGATTTGTTGATTGAGTTCTGCACCAACCCCAGTTGGTAAGGAGGTGGTATTGCAACCACAAAGAGCCCTGGATGTAGGGCTCTTAGGTAAAATTTCTTATTCCTTTGAAATTTTCAGAAAAGTTGAGTTTATGTGATTTTTGCATGAAATGTGTTTATATGTGCTTGAATGGTGTTTTCATGTTATGATATGCATGATGGAATAGTTTTAAACCAGTTTGATTAAGTTTATAAGTGTTTTGGTTTGAAAATTCTTGATTTCAAGTTTTAAAGTGGTGTTTGGGTCTACTTTTTAATTTTGATTTTTGTAAGAGTTTTGAAGGATTGGTGAAATTGAAAGGTGTTAGATAGGATTGTTAGGGTTGCATTAAGTTTCTAGTAGTTAGTTTATCATTTTGTGCAAGTTTGTAGCCTATTTGTGTGTTTTAAAAAGGATAAGAAGTTGAAAATCTGCATAAGTCATTTTCTGATTATTTTTCCTTGATTTTGGTGCATGAACTTGAAATTCTGTTTAGTATTAGTGCTTAATAGGATTGTGGTTCATTCGTATGCTAGTTTATGTAAGTGTGTGCAAGATTGGTGGGTTTGAAAGTTGTTTGTGTGCAATCTGTTAAGCAAAACAACCACCAGACCTCATTTTCTTTATCAGCAACTTTATATTGCTCTTGTGTGCATTGTTTATGTGAATTGTTGTTTGTGCTTGTTTGTTATCTGTTTATCTTGACTCCTTGTGCTCCAAAGAGCACAAGGGTGCCTTGTTTATCCACAACACCACTCAAACAAAGCCAAGTCCTCTTGGTCCAATTTGCATAAGCTAAAAAAAAAGAGCATATACTTGTTAATAAGAAACATATGCAGACCTAGGCATATTTGAGCTTCTAAATTGATCCAATCTTGGTCACTTTAGGTTTGTAATTGTGTTTTTGTGTGTTAAAAAGTTACTGGATTCAAGTGTGAAAAAAAGAAAAAAAAAAGAAAAAAATTGTAAAAAGGTCACCCGCAACGGACTCGAACACGCGACCCCTCGCTGGGGGACTAAGCGTGTTAACCATTGATCTAGATGCCTTTTTACGTTAAGGCTTCATTTCAATAGTTATTTGACCCCTCTTGGTTTTGTCCTTTGGTAAATAAGCCGTGACCAAATAAGCTCATTTGAGCTTATTGGTTTAGTGTTTTTAGCTTAATTGAATTTTCCTAGGATATTTATAAGTGTTAGGACTTTTCTGTTATAAAATTTTATTTTTCCTTTTATTTAATTAATTTTTAGGATTATTTTTAGTTTTAAATTTAAAAAGTCATTTAAAAATATTAAACAGTAATAAAAAAATACAAAAAAAATAGTTTTTAGGTTTTAATTTGTATTTTTGAGGTTTACATATAAAAAAGTTTTCAAAAACTTTAATTTTTAATTTTATTTAATTCTAGGGTTTTTTAGCAACTTTAAAATTCAATATAAAATTATTTAAGAGGTTTTAGAAACTTTAATTTTCATTTTTGTTCTAGTTAGAATATTTAGGATTTTTGAGAATTTTTTAGAATTTATTTGAAAACTTTTAATTTTTTAGAATATTTTATTATTATTTTATTCATTAAAATAAAAAGTTTTATTTTTATTTCTTTTTCATTTTTCCTAGATTCTAGACATTAAAATAGGACCTTTGTCACTTTCCAATTAATTTTTAGGCTTTTCAATTAATTTTTAGAATTAATTTAAGATTTAATAGATTTTAATAGTTTTTAGGAGTTTAAAAATAGTTTAATTTGGTTTAATAATTTTTAAAAATAGTTTTTAGTTTAATTAGGTCATTTTTGAGGTTTACAAACTATAAAATCTTGTTTAGGGCTTTTTAATATTTAAAAGTGATTTTTAGGGCTTTAATTAGCATTAAAAATTCATTATTAAATTAATTAAAAGGTTTTGGCAAGTTTGGTATTTTTGTAAACTCTTAGAATATTATTTGGGATTTTTAGTAATTTTTAGGAATTTTTAGATTAAAATTTTAAATTTTGCACTTTTTACGTTCTACGTCGTAGCTTTCTAATAGTGTTTTCGCCTTATTTTTCTACTTTTTCGTCTTCGTCATTTTCTCTTCTTTTCTTCTTGTTAATAATCAAAAACATAAATCATCATTCATTACACAACACACGTGCCTCCTCGAGAGAACGATCCCCACTCTTTGGGTCATAACTGGTGGTTTTCCTAAACCGCTCGTTAATACTTACCCCTTTTTACGCTCTTTTCCTAAAGGGGTAAAAACACTACATCATTAATGGCGCCGCTGCCGGGGAGGCGTGTTGTGTTTCGATTGAACCATTGTTGTTTTTCTATATTAGCCATAATAGTAATTGTATTAATAGGACTCTATTAATACGTATTATCGTTTTTCGGTTTTTGTGTGAATACTATTACTATATTGTATACGTAGAACAATAAATACACAAGTACTCCAAATACGTGAGCAATCACAACCTTGATTCGGGATTTCATCACTCGATCATTGTATTCGAATCTCAAACCAAAGAAAAAGGCAAAAATAGATAAATACTTTCGTGAAGCTTAATCTTGATAATACAAACTATAAGGTGGGTATAAGGCGGTTGTATTTCACAACCTAAAGGAAAAAGGCTCTTAAGTGCTTCGCGCCGCCTCGTTTCCTCCGCTTGCTTGTGCGTATTTGATTTTGAGAGTGAATCGAGGGTTTTGCCGCCCAAAGTATTACTACATATCATATATATTTTCTTGGTTTCCATTTGATTAAACCCTCTTGAACGATTTGGTGTTCCACCATCGTTCTAAAGTCATCGAAGGCGTTCACTCCACGTGATCGTTTTCATTCCTTGAGGCCTTTTTAATCAAGAGATTTGATTAGTGAGGAGATTTGTGGACTCATTGTCTACTTAATACATTCACCAATTTCCAAAAAGGTTAATACAATCAAAAACCACAAAAAAATTGAAAAAACACAAAATACCAAAAAGAATCTTCTTTGCTCGTCTCCACGTTGTACGTGACGTTTATGCTCACTCGTAATCAAGCAAAACGTGCACGTAGACGCAAGAACAAAACTCCTACTAAAGCTCATTCTAGTGAGGAGTCTCCAAGTGAGGAACCTATTGTAGAACAAGAAGCTATCATGGCTAATCGTACTATGATGGAGTTGCTTCAAGCACCCACCGAGGTTTTGGAGAGGCCATTGTGATTCCCGCCATCCTTGCGGAGAACTTTGAGATCAAAACGGGTTTAATGTCTATGCTTCAAGCAAACAAGTTTCGCGGTCACGAAAAAGACAACCCACATTATCACATTAGGCAATTTAATCGTCTCACCGCGACAAGCAAGTTTAAGGATGTACCACACGATGCCATTAAGATGATGTTGTTTCCTTACTCGTTAGATGGACCCGCCAAGATATGGCTTGAGAAAGAACCGCCGAATTCGATTTTAACATGGGCCGATCTCGTGTCTAAATTTGTGAATCAATTTTTTCCACCATCTAAGACAACACATTTGAAAAACGAGATTTCACGTTTTACACAAAGACCAAATGAAAGTTTTTCAATGGCTTGGGAAAGGTTTAAAGAAATGTTACATGAATGTCCACACCATGATTTTTCCGAATTGCATCAAATCGACACTTTTTATAATGGGCTTAATGAACATGAACGAGATTATTTAAATGCCGCCGCGGGTGGTAATTTTTTGTGCAAAACGACCAATGAGGCTTTGAAAATCATAGAAAATAGGTCTAAGGTCTATAGCCCTCGTAACACACCGAGTGTTGCCAATTTGGGCTCGTCATCATCTCGTTCCATTAATGCCTTGCAAGATGAAGCAAATGAGGAGAATCGGTTTTTCGATAGGTTTTCGACTCTTATGTCTCATTGGAAAGCTCAAGAAGCTTCAAACACCGCTTCGGTTAAAGCGATTGCTAAGAGTTGTATTTCATGTGGTGGAGCTCATGATTTTTCCGAGTGCATTACCGCGGATGGTAACACTTCGAATGCTTATGTAGCCACGGGAACTTATAACCAAATCGGTCAAGGTTCCCGCCAAAATCAAGCTCCACAAAATCAAAATGCTAATAACTATCGAAACAACAATCAAGGTGGAAATTTCCAAGGAAATCAAAGAAATTATAACAAGGGTAATTATCAAAGTGGAAATGGGCAAATTTCAAACCAAAACCAAAACCGTGATTTTCAAACTCCTACTCAAGGTTTTCAAAATGCTCACACTAAAAATTTGCAAGGAGAATTTTTAGATTATGCTAAGGCTAATGATGCTAAGTTTGACAACATGCAACGTGAGATGATTAGCTTAAGGTCCGAGTTGAAAAACGAGCTTAAAACCGAACTTGCTAATGAACTTAAAACTCATGCTAATAAAATGGAAGGAAATGTCACACGACTCCAACAAAATCAACAAAAAATGGAGCAAGGACAACATGAGATTAAGCAAGAGCTATTTAAAAGCGGATGCTAGGCAATCTAAGTTTGAAGATCGAATGGCTAAGATGTTTGAAGCTATCATGTGTAAGCCCTCTTCTTCGGGTGGTCTTCCTAGTGATACCATCGTGAACCCGAAAGGAGAGTTGAAGGTTATTACTACTCGTAGTGGTAAAACTTTCAAAGAACCTATTTCTCGTCCAAGTACTTCTATGGAGAAGGAAAAAGAGAAAAACCCGAGGTTGTGGTTGAAAAGGAGCACAATACAAGCCCACGAAGTACCGCTCAAACCACACCTACGGTTGAACCTATACCCATTATGGAACCCGAGATTCCAAGGCCGATGCCTATGCCTAATTTGCCCCAACCCACACCACCTTTACCCTACCCTTCAAGACGAGACAAGGAAAAGGCACAAGAACGAAATAATTATCAATTTGAACTCTTTATGAAAATGTTTCGTGACTTGCATTTTAATATAAGTTTTGCCGACGCCTTAGTCATGATGCCTCGATTTGCCGCAAACTTCAAAAGTATGTTGAATAACAAAGAGAAATTGCAAAAATCGTCTAGTTGTTCATCGGTTTTTCTAAGCCGCATACCTCAAAAAGTCGGTGATCCTGGAAAGTTTTTAATCCCATGTGCTATCCAAGACATGGAAGAATGCTACGCCTTGGCCGATCTTGGTGCTAGTATTAATTTGATGCCTCTCGAGATTTTTAAATCGCTCAATCTTCCAAATCTCACTCCTTCAAGAATGTCAATCGAAATGGCCGATCATTCTACGATTCTAGCTTGTGGAGTTGCCGAGGACGTCTTTGTGAAAGTTGGGAAATTATATTATCCCGTGGACTTCATCGTTGTTGATATTCCCATCGATCCTAAAGTTCCGTTAATTTTAGGTCGATCTTTTTTGGATACCTCGAGAGCACTTATCGATGTGCATGCAAGAAAAATCACTCTTCGTTTCAATGAGGAAGAACTCGTCATTAATGCAACCCAAAACTCCACGCTTTCTCATGTTTATTCGATCACATCTTTGTACAATGTCAATCCCATCAAAAACATTTGTCAAAAGATTTCAAATAGAGTTTTAGGAGTTGAGAAAAATGAAGTTCCGTCCCCTCCGTCGATGAAGGTTAAGAGTGTTAAGCCTATGATTCCAATCTCGAGTGGTTCTTCGGATGATGAATACGTTGATCCCAATGGGGAGGTTTTCTTTGTTGACAAAAGATTTGAAAACTTGCCACCACCTAAACCAAAACGCTTTCAAAATGTGAGAATTTTTAGTGTGACTAACATTGTTTTAGATACACCAAATATTTTTGACATAATTAAATCGGGTTTTCACAAGGAGAGTTTTAAAGATGAAAAAGGAAAAGATTTTGAATCCAATTTAAAAGATTTTTCTACAATTCTAACTCCGTCATCACCGCGTGTCTTGAGTACTACAAGCTCGTCTTCTCCTTTTGACGATGCTTTGTGTGGACCTAGTGTGGGGGAAGCCCCTTATGTTCCCTCCCCTTTCTCCACCGAGGACGAGATATTTGATCCTGGAATTGCTTATATAGGGAAATCTCGGTCTTCCACCGATGCAATAAATGGAAAATCTTTTCATTTGATTGGTGCGAGTCTACCTCAAGTAGCTCAATGTTTTGACTTACCCATTGTCCCACCCTTCTATTTCTTCTCTCCTATTTTCTTCTATCCCATTGGGATTTGTGTTGGAGTTGTGTTGTCTCGTCTTTCATCCGAAAACGAGGACGCTATCTTTGACCCCGGTATACGTATATCGGATTTTTAAAGTACTCCACGTACTTTTGGGCCTTGTTTATCATGTAAGCCCCACCAAAAATTGACCATACCATGATTATCCCTAAATGATCACATTTATGGGGATTCGAGTCGAGCTTTTGACTCGGTTATCAAAAACAAGGTGCCTCGTGGGGGAGACCCATGCTTATCCATGTACATATTATTGCTTTCTAATTAGTTAATGTGAGGGGATTTGTGCCCTTCCAACCTTTTTTCCGTGGTTGTTTGTGCATTGTGTCTTTTAGATCATCATCTTCACGGTTGGAGCCTCTCGTGTTCGTTTCATGGGAGCACTCGATCGTTTGCTTTGGAGGCCATTCCCAATATCCATATGATATATCCTTTTATGTTCTAACCTTAGGTTTATAGCACACTTCATAAACGGCTATTACTTATTGGTTATACCCTTTCCATGCTAGATTAGGCATTCGACTACGTCTCTAGTATGGGGGTGTTTGCACCCCTAGACTCGAAACATTGAGGACAATGTTTAACTTTAGTATGGGGGGGTGAATAGATACTTGCCTTGCCAAACCTTCACGCTTTCCAAAGTTTATCGTTTTGTTATCGTTTTGTTGCAAAATAAGGCTAAAAATGGCCAAATTTTAAAATTTTTCTCATGTTTTATAAGTGTTTAAGACACGAATGTAGATTTTCCGATGGCGAGAATAAGAGTAATTTTTGACTCGACCGTGCGTGTTGAGCACTTAGCTTTGATTCCTTAACTACACATTAGGCTAAGTCTCTTAAATGAGGACGAGAAATGATAGAGTTAATTATAAGTTACTATGCTAAACGTAGAGTACTCGTATTCTTTCAAAAACTCATGTGTTCTTGTTGTTTGCTTATTCTCCCTTCGCATGTAAATATTTTTTGCTTAATAAATATTGATTTAGCGGTTTAGTTAGGATTGTTGGGTTTCTAGTCTTTTCTAGTAGCTTCCATGTAATTAAATTGGGAAGACATTAAGGTATCGCCAGCGTCACGGTTTTGAAGTATTGGCACCCTAATAATCGAAAGCTTCACCCAATAATAAGATTTCAAGTGCTCACCTAAATCTAGCAAACAATTTAAAGCCCCACAAGGCCTAAAATCTATGCAAAATTGAAAGTAAATCAAGCCTTTATCTTTGAAGCTTTAAAGATCCAAAATTCGCTTTTGCGTGAGGATATACGTCTTTGGCTAATAAAACCACCGATGAGGCGGATAATAAAAGGCAAGGCAAGACCGAAGTCATAATAAAAGCTTCATGGCGAAGTTGAATAAAAGATGGAGGTAAACCAAAGATAATAAGGCCCTTCCGTTAGGGGGCGTATAAAAGTCTTGGTAATAAGTCTCATGTTCAAAACCGTTATAAAACCGTGTTTATCGATTCTTCTTGTCAACTTAATTTTTTAACATCGTTGTCTATTAGGAGGGGTTATTGATTTGATGGTCTTAGTTACACCGTTAGGACTCTATTTTTAGACCTAAATCTCTATTATCGCATAAGTCAATGATGTATCCTCGTGATCATTAAGACAAAATAAAATATAAGAGATACAACTTAGGAATAATGGGAGAATAAGTACGTGATTAGGGCATATGAGTAGTGTTAGCATTACTAACTTATAATGACAATGATCTCGTTGCACGCTTAGCATGGAACTAAGGTGAAAATCGAGGACGACGAAATTATTTCTAACGAAGCATTCACGTGTTCTTATTCTATGAACCTAAACGTCCCATTTTGCGATGAAAATCATACATTATGTCTAAAACGCAAGTGGTAGCAATAGTGTAGTGTAGCTAGTTTATCATTTGAATAAAAGTGAATAAAATTGAATTTTGGAGATGCTTTGATACTTTATTCTAGCATTGCGTGAGGGCACGTCAATGGTTTAGTATGGGGGAGTGATGAGACTGCTTTTATACATGGTCTCATCGTCCAAAACGGCCTTAAAATGCATAAAATATCATAAAATAGACCAAATATATGCTCGTGTTTGTTACTTGTGTATTTTTAGGTACGGATATTGAGGAATTGGCAAAAGATCACAAGAATCAATCAAAAACGAACACGGGAAACGAAGTCGCACAATGAACCGGGCCCAAGTTTGGAATTTTGCAAAATGACCCTTGAAGAATTGAAGATTGACAAAAATGGTCCCTCATCTTTGAAGAACTTGTCACAATTGACCCTCCAAATGTTAATTGTACAAGTATGGTCCTTATTGTTTGAAGATTATACAAGACCAGTCCTTGAAGAATCCAAGAATTACATTTAAAGCCCTTGTATAAGTATGGAAAAATATTTGTGCCAAAATTGACAAGTGAAGCAAACTTATTAACAAAGGAATGAAGTTTATGGGCTGTATATTACAAAATGAAGAAGAGTGGAAACCTTGGGGACTCAATCTGCCAATTAACCAAACATTCCCACCCAACCAAAACGTGACACCTCAGCCCTACCCACCCACCACCCCGTATCCTGCCCAAACCCACAATCCTACCCATCCACAACCCGGTTTATTTAAATAAATCCCAGTCAAACCCCCTCCTGGTCAAACCCCCTTTCCCACCTAAACACTTTTTTAAAAAATGTTTATACCAAAAATAGATTAAACACTGGCTTAATCACACATAAACCCTACTCACCCTCCAGTTCCAATTCACCTCAAAACAAAGGGATATTACCCATAATGCTCCAGATCCCTAATTTACGTCCCTCTCAACCAAACCCACCTCACCCAACAGTATCACATGGCTTGTGGGACCCTCCCCAAGCCTCCCCTGCTCCATCGTTTTCATACAAAACCCCACCCCCGACAATTTAAACGATTTTGATGCAACTCCTTTGTCCCCAAGGTTCATCCAACGTCCAAGATTGAAGATTCCAAGCTGGCATCCAGTACATGATCACATGGGGCGTTTTTGACCCATTCTCAGTCAAAGACTTCAAGGGCATTCCTGGCAATCCAATGTTTAGGGTTTTCATGTTCTAGAATAGTCTTTTAGATAGTATAAAAGGAGATGAGCATGTTCATTCCTTTTTTGTTCCAGTTTTTAGCCAAAACCTTGTAATTCCTTTTTTAAGAAATAAAGTTTGGTATTTGTAAAAGACAATTGTAATTCCTTTTATGTTTTTAAAAAGTTTGTGTGTTGTGTTAAGGCTAATTGACTGAGTTCCATTTACTTTGTGAAAGTTTTGAATAATTCAAGTTTTCAAAAGGTTTTAAAAGACTTTTAATTTCACAAAATTAGCAACCAGAAAAGTGAAAGCGGATTTGGATTGTTGTTCTGTGAACTAAAAGTGTTTTTAAATCGCGTGTGTTGAGTTTTAAAAAGGTTTTGTGAAAGTTTTTAAGAAAGAAAAGAGGAAACAGTATATATACATATATTGCTTGTTTTTTTTTGTTTTTCTTCTTAACAGGTTTTAAGAGAGTTGATTTGTTGATTGAGTTCTGCACCAACCCCAGTTGGTAAGGAGGTGGTATTACAACTACAAAGAGCCCTGGATGTAGGGCTCTTAGGTAAAATTTCTTATTCCTTTGAAATTTTTAGAAAAGTTGAGTTTATGTGATTTTTGCATGAAATGTGTTTATATGTGCTTGAATGGTGTTTTCATGTTATGATATGCATGATGGAATAGTTTTAAACCAGTTTGATTAAGTTTATAAGTGTTTTGGTTTGAAAATTCTTGATTTCAAGTTTTAAAGTGGTGTTTGGGTCTACTTTTTAATTTTGATTTTTGTAAGAGTTTTGAAGGATTGGTGAAATTGAAAGGTGTTAGATAGGATTGTTAGGGTTGCATTAAGTTTCTAGTAGTTAGTTTATCATTTTGTGCAAGTTTGTAGCCTATTTGTGTGTTTTAAAAAGGATAAGAAGTTGAAAATCTGCATAAGTCATTTTCTGATTATTTTTCCTTGATTTTGGTGCATGAACTTGAAATTCTGTTTAGTATTAGTGCTTAATAGGATTGTGGTTCATTTGTATGCTAGTTTATGTAAGTGTGTGCAAGATTGGTGGGTTTGAAAGTTGTTTGTGTGCAATCTGTTAAGCAAAACAACTACCAGACCTCATTTTCTTTATCAGCAACTTTATATTGCTCTTGTGTGCATTGTTTATGTGAATTGTTGTTTGTGCTTGTTTGTTATCTGTTTATCTTGACTCCTTGTGCTCCAAAGAGCACAAGGGTGCCTTGTTTATCCACAACACCACTCAAACAAAGCCAAGTCCTCTTGGTCCAATTTTCATAAGCTAAAAAAAAAGAGCATATACTTGTTAATCAGAAACATATGCAGACCTAGGCATATTTGAGCTTCTAAATTGATCCAATCTTGGTCACTTTAGGTTTGTAATTGTGTTTTTGTGTGTTAAAAAGTTACTGGATTCAAGTGTGAAAAAAAGAAAAAAAAACGAAAAAAATTGTAAAAAGGTCACCCGCAACGGACTCGAACACGCGACCCCTCGCTGGGGGACTAAGCGTGTTAACCATTGATCTAGATGCCTTTTTACGTTAAGGCTTCATTTCAATAGTTATTTGACCCCTCTTGGTTTTGTCCTTTGGTAAATAAGCCGTGACCAAATAAGCTCATTTGAGCTTATTGGTTTAGTGTTTTTAGCTTAATTGAATTTTCCTAGGATATTTATAAGTGTTAGGACTTTTCTGTTTTAAAATTTTATTTTTCCTTTTATTTAATTAATTTTTAGGATTATTTTTAGTTTTAAATTTAAAAAGTCATTTAAAAATATTAAACAGTAATAAAAAAATACAAAAAAATAGTTTTTAGGTTTTAATTTGTATTTTTGAGGTTTACATATAAAAAAGTTTTCAAAAACTTTAATTTTTAATTTTATTTAATTCTAGGGTTTTTTAGCAACTTTAAAATTCAATATAAAATTATTTAAGAGGTTTTAGAAACTTTAATTTGCATTTTTGTTCTAGTTAGAATATTTAGGATTTTTGAGAATTTTTTAGAATTTATTTGAAAACTTTAAATTTTTTAGAATATTTTATTATTATTTTATTCATTAAAATAAAAAGTTTTATTTTTATTTCTTTTTCATTTTTCCTAGATTCTAGACATTAAAATAGGACCTTTATCACTTTCCAATTAATTTTTAGGCTTTTCAATTAATTTTTAGAATTAATTTAAGATTTAATAGATTTTAATAGTTTTTAGGAGTTTAAAAATAGTTTAATTTGGTTTAATAATTTTTAAAAATAGTTTTTAGTTTAATTAGGTCATTTTTTAGGTTTACAAACTATAAAATCTTGTTTAGGGCTTTTTAATATTTAAAAGTGATTTTTAGGGCTTTAATTAGCATTAAAAAGTCATTATTAAATTAATTAAAAGGTTTTGGCAAGTTTGGATTTTTTGTAAACTCTTAGAATATTATTTGGGATTTTTAGTAATTTTTAGGAATTTTTAGATTAAAATTTTAAATTTTGCACTTTTTACGTTCTACGTCGTAGCTTTCTAATAGTGTTTTCGCCTTATTTTTCTACTTTTTCTTCT
This sequence comes from Glebionis coronaria, assembly GCA_025667525.1. Classification (NCBI taxonomy): domain Eukaryota; kingdom Viridiplantae; phylum Streptophyta; class Magnoliopsida; order Asterales; family Asteraceae; genus Glebionis; species Glebionis coronaria. The sequence continues at coordinate 285,349,619 of CM046880.1, read as the reverse complement.
TCGTCATTTTCTCTTCTTTTCTTCTTGTTAATAATCAAAAACATAAATCATCATTCATTACACAACACACGTGCCTCCTCGAGAGAACGATCCCCACTCTTTGGGTCATAACTGGTGGTTTTCCTAAACCGCTCGTTAATACTTACCCCTTTTTACGCTCTTTTCCTAAAGGGGTAAAAACACTACATCACTGCCATAGGATGGGTCACTTTATGAGGGAATGCAGATCTCCAAGAAGATCTGATGCTGGGTAGACTTCAAGCAAAATCATTAAGGTTGAAGATACTAAGCCAAAGGCAATGGTTTCCATGCAAGACATTAATGGTGTTGGATGGAACTGGAGCATTTTGGCAAAAGATGTGGAAGAGAATAAGGTTTTGATTGTTGAGAAGGAAGAAGAAGAGCCTGTTCACTTTGCTCTTATGGCCAGATCCTCGTCTTCATCAGATAATGAGGTATATGATGATGCTTACTGTAGTAAAGGTTGTCGATTAAACACTGAAAAGCTTAACAAAGAAAATTTAAAGTTAAAATCAGATGTTTTTTTTATGTAGAATGCAGGATATCAAATTATCAAATGGCACTTGTACAAACTGAAAAGACTGTAGAGGAATACAAGAAAATGGAATTTGACCTAAAAGATCAAATTAATGTTTTGTCTTATGATCTAAAAGTTAGTATTGAACTTAGGGACACTCTGATGAATTCCAGAGGAGAAGTGAAACATAAGTTAGATGAAGCCATTAAGGACAAAGAAAATGTAGGGCTTAAAATTAAATTTTTTGATAAAGCTAGCCAAACCCTAGAAAAATGTGTCAGTGGACAAAGAAACCCTGGGGATATGTCTGGGATTGGGATGAATGAATATGTTGCTGTTCCTCCACCTGTTGGGAACTTTTATGGTGTTCAGAGAAAGGATCTCTCTTGGACTGGTATACTAGAACTCCAAGAAGAGGAATTTATTCCTCCACCTAGAGTGCTCACCCCAGTTGAGGAATATCAACAAAAGGTGATTGACCTTGAGAAATGGAAAGCAGATAACCCTTTTCTTTTTGTTAAGGGTAGAATGCTTAGTGAAAGTCCATTTGAGCCTACACCCATTACTGTGACCAACCTCACCACTAGAAAACCTGTTGACCTTGGCTTATCTGTTAAGAGAAACCCTAGTGTTAAATATGCTGAAATGTATAGAAAACCTAGGTCACCACAAAGCCAAGCTAGTGTTAGTGGGACAGGGTTCTTTCAATCTAGACCTAAGGTTATGTCTAGAAAAGCTTGTTACACATGTGGGAGTTTTTCTCACTCGGCCTATAAATGTATCAGTGCCTCAAAAGTCAACGCTGAAAATAGGTCAACCATGGTCAAACCCAGACCTTTTATCCAACCAATTCCACAAGTTACTAGACCAGCTTCTTTCTTTACTAAAGGGGCAAATACTCATGGACAAAGGCCCTTTAAAAAGACCAACACATGGTCTAACACACAATGGGTTCCTGTAGCAAACCCTAATTTGGGCGCTGACAGGAATAAATTCAGCGCTGACAAGAACAAATTTAACGCTGACAAGAACAATTCCAACGCTGACAGCTCTAAGTATGGCATGAAAATACCACAACAAGTTGGTGTTGGATCTTGTGTTAGACCAAGTAATAATAGGTATTTAAAGCCTAAGGGAAAGGGGTCTAAAGCTTCATCTAGTTTGACTTGGAGACCTAAACAAGACCAAAACCCTAATTCTGATGGGATTTCTATGACCTGTAACAGATTTCATTATCTTTCAAAGGTCATTACTAAACCAAGTGAGGTAAACTGGTTGTTCAGGCCTCAAAGGGATGAACAAGTGGTTGTTATAAGGACTAAATATGTTCTTGTTGAACAACCACATGAATCCAAGTCTGCTCAGGCTTGGGTTCCCAAAGAAAACTAATTTGTTTTCCCTATGTTCAGGGCATTCAAAAGCAGTTCAATGATCATGGATATTGGGACAGTGGATGCTCTAGGCACATGACGGGGAAGGAAGATTATTTGTCAAATTTTACCCCTATTAAAGATGGTGACAAAGTGTACTTTGGAGGAGGCTATGGGACTATTTCAGGTAAAGGCACTCTTATCACCAACAATTTACGTTTTGAAAATGTTTTTCTAGTAAAAGAACTTGACTATAACTTGTTTAGTGTGTCACAAGTTTGTGACAATAAAAATAAAGTTCTTTTTGCTGATGTTAAATGCTTGGTGTTAAGTAAAGATTTTAAAATGCCTGATGAGAAGTTTATTGATTTTAGAACACCTAGACATAAGGACGTTTATAATGTTAACCTTAATGGGATAAGGATGAACAATAATATGTCATGTCTTTATGCTAAAGCTTCAATAGATGAAAGTAAGCTATGGCACAGAAGGTTAGGGCACATAAACTTTAAGAATATTAAGAGACTTGTGAGACATGATTTAGTTGATGGTTTGCCATCAAAATCTTTCCACAATGATCACTCTTGCGTTACATGTCTTAAAGGCAAACATCACAAAGTCTCATTTAAGTCTAAACTTGTGGATTCCAGTTCTAAACCACTTCACTTGCTACATATGGACTTATTTTGCCCAAATAATATAGAGAGTTTGAATGGTAAATCTTACTGTTTTGTTATAACAGATGATTTTTCTAGATTTACTTGGACTTTCTTTTTGGCCTTAAAAAGTGATACTACCACAGTTTTGATTAACCTTGTTACCCAAATTGAGAAGAAAACAGGGAATGAGGTTAAAATACTTAGAAGTGATAATGGTGGTGAGTTTATAAATAAACTGTTAGATACCTTCTGTGTTGATAAAGGGATTACTATGGAGTTTAGCATAGCTAGAACTCCATAGCAGAATGGTGTGGCTGAAAGGAAGAATAGAACCCTAATAGAAGCAGCTAGGACAATGTTAGCTAATACTAAGTTTCCCATTGTTTTATAGGCTGAGGTTGTTAATACAGCCTGCTATGTTCAGAATAGAGCTTTGGTCAAAAAAATCCATAATAAGACACCTTATGAGCTATTTTGGAACAGGAAACCCAACATAGGTTTTCTTAAACCCTTTGGATGTCATGTAGTGATCTTAGATACTAGTGATGCCTTAAGAATGTTTAATGCAAAAGGATATGAAGGCTACTTTATGGGTTATTCTATGCAGAGCAGAGGATATAGGGTTTACAACAAGAAAGAAAAACGCATTCTTGAAAAAGTGCATGTTAAGTTTTTAAAAAGTAAACCTAGTGATACTGAGAGTGGACCAGACTAGTTCTTTGATTTAGAACCATTATCTAGAACCTTGAATTATATGCTTGTTACTAATCCAGACATTGTGAAAAAAGGATTCAAATGTTGGGAAAGAACCTATTGTTGACATTACAGGTACACAGGTTGCTAAGGAAGAAGGATCACATGCAATCAAATCAGACCCTATACTTGAGTATGTTACCATTCCTATATGGACTTATGGGTTTGCACAAGGTTCTATTGCTACTGAAAAGGAGGAAGAAGGGCCAAAAGAAAGGCCAGTTGATAAAAACATGCATGCATCTTCAAGCGCCGACAAAGACAAATTAGACGCTGACAGGTTAAATTCAAACGCTGACAGCTCAAACGCTGATAACCTGTTTGGACATTTATTCTCTTCAAATACTTTTGAACATGGTGAACATTCCATACTTAATCAAGAGGTTCATTCAAGTGAGGATGGGAGTGGAAATGAAGATAATATTGGCAACATGGAAACTGATATAGAAGACAACACACTACTTGGGGGAGGAATACTTACAACTGTGGTTAAAAATCATCCTCCTTCCCTAATCATTGGTGATGTTCTGTCTCCTGTTCAAACAAGAAGGTCTCATCAGACTCAAGGTGGTTTCATTGCCAATATCCACAAGAAGGAAGACACCCCTCTTGTTTAGGCATGTTTGTTTGCTTGTTTTCTGTCACAACAGGAACCCATGAAGATTTTTGATGCTCTCAAAGAACCAAGCTGGGTGGAGGCAATGCAGGATGACCTTCACCAGTTTGCTATTCAAGATGTGTGGGAGCTAGTGGATTGTCCAAGGTATGCTAGACCTATTAGACACGTTGGGTTCTTAGAAACAAGAAGGATGAAAGAGGTATTGTGTTCAGAAACAAGACACGTTTAGTTGCTCAAGGCTATTCACAAGAAGAAGGAATAGACTATGAAGAGGTTTTTGCACCTGTTGCAAGGATATAAGCAATAAGGATTTTCCTATCCTATGCTTCTTGCATGGGTTTCACCGTTTATCAAATGGATGTGAAGAGTGCTTTCTTATATGGCACAATTGAAGAGGAGGTATATGTCATGCAACCTCCTGGTTTTGAAGATTCAGAGCATCCAAATAAAGTGTATAGAGTCAAGAAAGCAATGTATGGACTTCATCAAGCCCCAAGAGCATGGTATGGTAAATTGTCCACCTATCTGGTGGAAAATGGGTTTAAGAGGGGCACCATAGACCAGACCTTATTTACTAAGAAGATTGGTAAGGATTTTCTACTTGTTCAGGTCTATGTGGATGATATTATATTTGGTTCTTCAAATCTAAAGATGAGTGAAGACTTTTCCAAGCTCATGACAGACAAATTCAAGATGAGTGCAATGAGAGAGATGAACTCTTTCTAGGTTTACAAGTCCAACAGAAAGAAGATGGTATCTTTATCTCTCAAAACAAGTATGTAGCAGAATTCTTGAAAAAGTTTGGTTTTTCTCCACATGAAAAACGGGCTAGCACACCTATGGACAGGGAACACCCTTGGGGAAAGACTGGAGATGGAAAAGACGTGGATGCCAGGCATTATAGATCAATGATTGGGTCATTGATGTATCTTACAGCTTCTAACTCTGACATCATGTTTGATGTGTGTGCATGTGCATGCCATCAAGTGAGTCCCAAAGAGTGACATCTTCATGCTGTCAAAAGGATCTTTAGATACCTTAGGTGCTATCCCACCTTGGGATTATAGTATCTAAAGGATTCTCCATTGGAGCTTATTGGCTATTCAAACAGTGACTATGGAGGTGATAAGTTTGATAGAAAATCCACAACTGGTGGATGCCAATTTCTTGGGAGCAAATTGATATATTGGCAATGCAAGAAACAAACAGTGGTGTCCAACTCTACAACTGAAGCAGAATATGTTGATGCAGCTGCTTGTTGTGGACAAGTTCTATAGATACAATACCAGCTGTTGGATTATGGGTATAATTTTATACATAACAAGATATTTGTAGATAATAATAGTACATTATGCATTATTAAGAATCTTGTACATCACTCTAAAAAAAACACATAGAAATTAGACATCATTTTATAAGAGATTGTTTGAAAAAGGTTTCATACATCCAGATAGGGTAGACACAAAAGAAAATGTGGTTGATCTTTTAACTAAACCTTTTGATGTTGTGAGGTTCCAGTACTTGGTACCAAGTATTGGAATGATCAATCTCACCTAAATGTGTTTTTGCAATCATTGTATAGTTTGTACAGGATGTGTACTGTTATTAATCTTTGTACAAGATTAGGTTTTCCACTTTATTTTTCTAACGCTGACAAAGGTTATTTGAACGCTGACAAGTGTTCAAATGGACGCTGATAACAATATGTTAGTTTTGTGGTTTTTGATCTAATCATGCAGGCATAATGAACATTGTACAAATGGATACAGAGTTGCTTATGGATTCTTGGAGCTTACAAGGAATGTGTTAAAGCTTATGGATGATGGTTGGAATGTTTACATTCCTATCTTGACATTAATTTTTATTACATGCTTTTTATTTGGCAACTTTGTATATCATAGTTTAAGGGGAGGTTTAGGAAACCTTTAGGCTTTTGGGTATTCTTAGAATACTCTTATCACAATTCTAGATTGTTTCCACTGGTGAGTACGAGTTAGTTTTCTAAATCGTGAGGCACTGTAGCAAGCAAAGTTGATATACTGTGCCAAGACTTTCGGGCCTAGAATTGGGTTTGGTCAGTTGGGAGACTTGGGAACGTTTTTATTGGGCTTACCTGGGAAGTTACAAAGGTTTTATATGAGGTAACTTCACTGATAAGAACTTTGGCTAGCAAGGGACACTTGAGGGAAATTGTGTCTATCTTACTTAAGCAAGTGTGCATGATTGGACAGTGCTTGCCACCTTATAGTTTTCAGTCTAAGAGTTATCTTCACTAGGGTAAACTTCTTTGTTAAGGTCCTTTTTATTTTTATTATTTTTATTTTTGGACGCTGACATATTTTCTTTCCAAACGCTGATAAGACCAATTTGAACGCTGACATGGCAAATTTCCAACGTTGACAAGAATATATCCGTTAGACGTTGATGTTTACTTTTTGACCGTTGAAAAACATTGGTCCTACCCAGTTGTTATTTTTTACGAAAATATGGGCCGTAATTTTAGAGAGTTGTTAACTTTTAATTAATGAATGAGATAAGTTATATATTTTTCAAGATTTTCTTGATTTTAATGATTACTTTTTGAATATAACTGCCTCATTTTTCAACCAACAGTATGTTTTTACCTCTCCTATAAATACGCATATTTTCTTTCTAACATTTTAACTTCTATTCTTGTCTAACTAAAATCTCTCAAACCTTCATATTTTCATCTCAAAGTTTTCTATCATCAATCTTCATGGCACCAAAGTTTAAACCTACTCAATTAGAATTGGGGTTCAGAAGCCAACACAACATGGTGGCTTACTTGGAAGCTGATAATACTCTGTTTCCCCAATACACTCAGATGATTGGGTATTTGAACGTGTCTTCTTTAAGGTATGCACTTTCACATACTCCTCTTGTCCCTATCACACACATTAAGTAGTTTTGGAACACAATTAGTTCTACAATAGTTTATGGAGTGATTACATTGACTGCTACTGTACATTGGGCTTCATGGGTGGTTACTAAGCTTTGCATCTTGATGATGCTGATGGTATAACCACCCTTCCCTTTGTAGAGCTAGAGTTAGGACTCTGAGCTTTGGGTCATGATTTTCCCCCAATGGGCCATTTAAATAAATATACCAAACAACAATTTCCCCCAGCTTGGAAGTTCCTTATACATGTCATCCTACAATGTTTGAGTCCCAAATGCTCTTCACGCAATGAAATTAACCGTTCCATAGGGAGTGCCATTGTATGTATTGCAACTAGGCAAAGATACAATTTTTCTAAATTGATTTTTGATGGCATGTGTCACAATAAGGGTAAAAAATGACACTTGCTTACCCTAGGTTTTTACAAATGGTTTTTGACATGCAAGGTTACTGTAATAGGGATCATGCCAATTTTTATACGATCCCTGTTCAAAAGAAAACGGTTTTTGGGAATATGAGTTTACCACCTTACAAAGACTTACTACTCACCCCAGCCATGCTTGCTGTCATTGAGGCAGCAGCAAACCCTCAACCTCAACCACAACCACAACCACAACCAGGCCTATTTCTAGAACACCCTCCATCACCCCAGTATATGGATATTGACCCTCAACCATCAGGCATTGACACTCAAAATGTGAGCGCTGACACATCCAATCCAAACGCTGACACCATTTTACCACATACCCAAACACCCCCTTACACCCAAACAGACCCCCAATCCACTTCCTCTTCTTCACAACCCGATTTTAGGTTGGAAAAATGCCAAAGGACTACTGGAGTGTTCTCCTCTAGTGTTCCTAGCCATGTAGCAGAGAGAACCACCACCACAAGTGTGGTTAGTGACATGGGTGTGGCTGAGACTATTGACTCTATCTTAGAAGTAGGTCAAGGCAGTCCCAACATCATTAAGACCCCATCCATGCCCAATGAATCTCTTTTGGGAGGTCAAATTCTCATCATAGAGGAGGGCAGATTGGAACCTTATACAATTTTGGAATTGACGGTGGTTTGTATTAGCTTCAAAAAGCAAAATGCAGACCTTGTACAAGTTCTCACAGGTCAAGGCCTTGAACTCAAGCAATTGAGGGAGAGGCTAGTTTTTTTGGAGGCTGCCAATACTAGAAGAAGGCATGCAAGAGTCCTTTCATCAGGGTTGAATTCTTACAAAAAGGGAGGAGGATGCACGAATAGAGCCATTCAATTTGAGTGACAAGGGCTCACAGGAAGAAGAAGGTGATTCTTTTGGTAGTAAACAGGTGGAAATAGCTGAAGCTTTGACTAGCTTGAAGGAGAAGCATGTTCTTGATGTTTCATTACTCACTCCAAAGAAGTTGTCATTTTTAGAGATAATGGAACAAGCAACAAATTCAGCCGCTGACATTCAGAGTTTGAGCGCTCACAAGAGCAAAACAAGCACTGACAGACCCACATGTATGATTGGTGTATCCCAACCACCAGTTATCATTAGGGATGTAGCTACACAAGTGCCAACAACCACTTTACCAGCTATTGGAGCAAAACACAAGGGTAAAGCGATTTTAGTTGAAGTTGAGGTACCAAAGAATGCAGCCAGGTACACTTTGATCAAGTTTTGGCTGCACAATTGCAAGAACAGGATTGGACTACCACAGAGAAGGATAAAGATGGTAGTGATGGTGATGAGAGCTCAGATTCTAGTGTGATGATTCTAGAAGAGCCAGAGAGATTGGAGTATGGGGAAGATGACTTAGCCAAGGAGAGGCTAAGAGAGTTGAAGATGAGAGTAGACTTTGACATGCCAGAAGTAAGGGCAATGTATTTTCCATGGGAGTCTAAGGTTGAAGAGAACCCAGATATGTCTATAACTAGACATATTTGGGGTTTGGAGATATTGCTTAGAGTTCAGGAAGATTGCAAGGTAATTTTGAAGCACAAGGCTAGCAAGGTGCTTTTTGAACTCAAGAGGGATAGAAGGGAGTTGTACTTCATGTTGCTTAGGTGTCATTAAGGTGGATGGACCTATGATAGATTGAGGAAGCTCTCTTTTGACGAAATGGAACATCATGCTTATCCAATTTGGGTAAGAGTTTGTGAGAAGAATACTATGAGGCTTCTCTCAGCTGAAAGGAGAGAAGAGATTAAGGAGAATATGCAGATCCAGAGGGCTTCTATTGCACCAAGACTAGTGAAGAAGGGAGTTCTCATTGAATTCCCAGTTCTTGATCAATTGAATCCTAGTGAAGCAGTAATCAGAAAGAGCATTAAGTTTTCATCATTGGAAGCCTCAGATGTTGCAGAGGTATTACCTTTAGATTTCAGAAACCCAATAGTTAACTATGAAGAAGATGCAAGTGGGTTCTGGATGATCACCAGATATGCCAAGAAGGTACATACTTTTACTTCTTTGATCTCATTATTTGCAAGCCTGGATAGAGAAGACTTAGTAGATCTTTGGAATTTGATGAAGACCAAGTATGAGGCTGAAGCACCTACTTTAGTCAATAGAATAAAGATATGGACATCCTTCAAAAGGATGATTCAACCAGATGAAGCAGATCCAATATGGTTGGATCTGGATGATATCATTGGACTACAATAGCGTCTACATTCAGCAGCTGGTGTTTACCATCTAAGCACTATAAATTTTCAGAGTATCTTCTTGTGGATGCTCAATATCCTACGTCCAATGATGTTTTGAAGAAGATGGTGTCTACACAACTAGAAATGGATTATACTAGTGATGTTAGTAAAGATTTAATTAGATTTGTTTACTATCTAATTAACAAGTAATTTGTATTTTTAAGAATCCTCCTTGTACTTAGTTTTTATTCAGAAACTTGATTACTGGAGTAGATATCAAGATTAGGGAAAGATTGTTGGGAATAAAATGAGCTAATTCACTCAGACGCTGACAAGAGTAAATTGGACGCTGACAAGAAGAAATCAAGCGCTGACAGATCAAGCATTGACAAGAGATATCCAAGCGCTGACAAGAAGAAGTCCAACCACTGATAGGAATACTTAGTCAATACGTTTATTATTTGAAGTAAAGATATACTCAGTATTGTATATTCTATATTTATCTTTACCTATAATAGTTGATACGTTATCCTTTGTACGACTTCTTATGTTATAAAAGCAGGTCGTAGGGTTTGTTGTTTATAAACATTAATTCAGTATTCAACTTTCGTTGTAAGCAAGTTCGATTATCAATCAAAAGTGAAAGTTTGGTTTAATTGTTTTACTTGTTCTTTATTCTAAGTGTTAATTCCACATAACACTTGGATTGTTCATATAACAACAAAGTTTCTCTACGTGTTAAACTTGATTTAATCTCGTTAATACAAAGCTAATCGATCTAAGTTTGGGATCAACACCTAGTTATATGAGAGCCTGTTTCAGGATTACATGCATGAGACATGATCATGGAACATAAAAATGATTGTATAGAAGGTTTAAAAATTACCAGATGAGGTAGAATGGTTAGGTTGTGAACCTCTACGGTCCTGATCCCTACCGTTGTTTTTATTCCTGAATTAGAAATCGTTGGAGTGTCAAAATACCATAACATAAGATAGTTTAACATGAAAGAAGGTTAATGTAGGGACCTGCTGTTGTTCGAGTTATTAGTGTTGTTACGGTAATTATCATTACCGCCACGCCTCTCAGAACCAGAACGGTCGTCGGTCTGACCGTTTACCTTAGATGCTTGCTGTTGAGCGGTCGCGGGCTTATGGTTGTTTATTCTTCTGCCTGGAATATAAAGTTGAACAGAGGATGATATAAAATGAAAATACTGATGGAAATGAATGGTTTACAATTGGTGATTGAAGATACCTCTTCATTGCTCTGTCATCACCAAACTCCTCTCGTTCCTGAAGCATCTCAAGCTTACGGGCTGCATCAGCCACCTGTGCTACTGTAGTGAACGTAGCACAAACCAAACTGTTGGCAACCGAAGTGCGAAGAGTCCAGCGAAACTTCTCAGCTTACTCCTCAGCAGTACCAGCTGCTGCTCCCAAGAAACCAGCCAAATGGAAAACATCTTCATGAATACATTGTTATTCTCCCCAGTAACCTGTCGGATATTATAATAATCCCACTTAAGCTTCTCCTGTTTAGCATGTGGAAAATACTGGTTAAGGAAGAGCTCCTTAAATTGGTCCTAAGTCAAGAGTTCAACCCAATTATCACCACCATTGGCCTGCTTGATAGACTTCCACCATTGCAGCACATTACCTTCAAACTTATAGCAAGCCAGTCTTGCCTTGAAAACATCGTCACAACCCATCGCATCGAATATCTTCTCGATGTGAGAAATCCAAGCCTCAACCTCATTGGGGCTGTCAGTCTGCTCAAACGAACGGGGTCGTTGTTTGTTGAATCGCTCCAACCAAGTCATGAGAGTAACAGGTGGTGGTGGTGGAGGATTGTTATGGTTGTAGTAGTTTTTGTTGATCCCAAACTTAGATCGATTTAGCTTATGTAAACGAGAATAAATCAAGTTAAACACTTAGAGAAACTTTGTTGTATATAAAACAATTTAAGTATTATGCATAATCAATACTTAAACAAGAGCACACAAACAAGATAAACCACACTTTTACTTTGATTGATTAATCGAACTTGCGTACAATGAAAGTGTGAAAAACATATATTGAACTTAACCTAAAGGCCTCCTTTTATAGATTAAGGAACCTTGTACAAGATTCTATGTATCAGCTATTTTAGGTAAAAATAAACATAAGAAATACATTGTCGAACATATCTTTACTAGAAACATAAAACGTGTAGACTAAGTGTCCTATCAGTGCTTGACTTCTCCTTATCAATGCTTAACTTCTTCCTGTCAACGCTTGTCTTGACAACGCTTGATTTCTTCCTATCAATGTCCAATTTCCTCTTGTCAGCGTCTAAGTGTCTTGGCTTCATTTTATTCCCAACAATCCTCCCCTAAACTTGATATCTATTCTAGTAATCAAGTTTCTAAGTAAAAACTAAGTACAAGGAGGATTCTTAGAAATCTTATTAAGTTGGAAATAAATATATCTAATCAAATCTTTGCCAACGTCACTTGTATAATCCATTTCCAGCTGTGTTGACACCATTTTCTTCAAAACTTCTTTGGACATAGGATATTCAGTATCCACAAGAAGATATTTAGAAAACTTTGTAGTACTCAAGTGATACACACCAGCTGCTGAATGTAGAGGCCATTAGATCCACTAACATCATCAAGATCCTTCCAAACTGGATCTTCTTCATCTGGTGCACACATTCTCTTGAATGTTGACCAAATCTTTGTTCTATTGACTGAAGTAGGTGCTTCAGTCTCATACTTGGCCTGCATCAACTTCCAAAGGTCTGCCAGCTCTTCCCTATCCAGGCTTACAAACAAAGACATAAGAGTAGTAAAAGTATGTACCTCTTTCCCATATCTTCCAATCATCTAAAACCCACTTGCATCTTCCTCATAGTGAACTATAGGGTTTCTGGAATCATGAGGTAACACCTCTACCATATGTGAAGCTTCCAAGGGTGATAGCTTAATACTCCTTCTAATAACATCTTTACTAGGATTCACTCTATCCATGTTTTCTGGGAACTCAAGTGAAACTCCCTTCATCAATGGTCTTGGTGTAACCAAAGCCTGTTGGATCTGCATCTCTTCTACAAGTTCTTCCTTTCTTTCATTTTAAAGAAGCCTGATAGTGTTCTGCTCTTGAACACTTGCCCATATAGGATAAGCCTTATATTCCAACTCATCAAAAGACAATCCTTGCAACTTCTTAAAAGTCCAACCTGTTTGATGCCATATGAGTAACATGTTGTAGAACTCTTAGTAGAATCTCTAAACCCCAAAGTTGATCTAATAAAGTCATGTCTGGATCTCCATTACCTTATTTTTCCCATGCAAAGTACATATGAGCAACTTCAGGCATCTCATAATCCACCTGGTTTTTCAACTCTGCAATCTTTTCCTATGCCAACTCATCACCATATTTAAGTCTCTCTAGTTCTTCAATAATCATTACACTTGAATCTGTGCTCTCATCATCACTGCCTTCCTTACTCTCAATAGCAGTTTCCTCCATTCTCTCCTCTTTATCAAGTTGTGCAGCAAACATGGAATCAAACTTTACTTGGGCTGCATACTTGGGAACTACTGTTTCTACCATGATCCCTTTACCCTTATCTAATATATCAATGGTTGGTAAAGATGATGATGGTACCTGTGTAGACACATCCTTGATGATAGCTGGTGACTTGGATACATTAACCATACATGCATGTCTATCAACGTCCAAAACCTGTGTGTCAACGCCTAACTTACTCCTATCAACGCTTAGCTTGTCAGCGTCAAAAACCTGCTTGTCAACGCTCAACTTACTCTTGTCAGCGCTTGTCTTAGAAACCTGTTCCAGCATCTCAATAAACGAAATCTTTGTTGGAGTTGCTAGCGAAACATCAATAACTGGCCTCTCCTTCAAGCTGGTCAAAGCTTTAGCCATTTCCATACCAATAGAACCACCTGAGCCGTTGTCACTTAAATTAAATGGTTCAGTAGCAGCTTCCAAAACAACAATCCTCTCCCTCAATTGCTTGAGTTCAAGGCCTTGTGTAGATATATTATGTACAAGGTCTGCATATTGCTTTTCCAAGCTAACGCAGACAACCGTCTATTCCAACAATGTATAGGGTTCCAATTTGCCCTCCTCTAGAATGGGAATTTGACCTCCCAAAGTAGAGTCATGGGACATGGATGGGGTCTTAATGATGTTAGGACTAGCTTGGCCTGCATCTAAGCTAGTACCAATAGTCCTAGCCCCACCCATGTCACCAACCACACTTGTGGTGGTGGTTCTCTCTGCAACATGCCTAGGACCACTAGAGGAGAACACTCTAGTAGTCCTTTGGCATTTTTCCATCCTAAAGTCTGGGGGTGTAGAAGATGATGTGGATTGGGTTTCAGTCTGAAGGTTAAAGGGTGTTTGGGTTTGTTGTAAAAGTGTGTCAGCGTTTGGATTTGGAGTGTCAACGCTAATATTTAACGTGTCAGTGTTGAAGGGATCTTGGTCAATTTCCATATGATGGGGTGATGGTGATGGTTCAGGGAATGTGTCTGGTTGTGGTAGTGGGTCTGGTTGAGGTTGTGCTGCTGCAATAACAGCAAGCATGGCTTGGGTAAGGGGTAAGTCTCTGTTTGGTGGTGTATTCATCTTTCCAAAAATTGCTTTCTTTTTCATAGGGATCTTATAAAGATCATTCTGATCCCTAGTGCAATATCTTTGTTCATCAAACACCATTTGCAAAAATCGTAGGTAAGCAAGAGTCATCTTGCTACCCTTGTTGTGACACATGCCATCAAAAATCATTTTAGAAAAATTATATTTTTGCCCAGTAGCAATAAACACAATGGCACTCCCAATTGATCTGTTAATTTCATTGTGTGCAATACATTTGGGACTCAAACATTGAAGAATGACATGTATCAAGTACTTCCAAGCTGGGGAAAATTCCTGTTTTGAATATTTGTTTAAAGTTCCCTCTTCAGGCAAAGGATAACCCAAAGCTTGAAGTCCTTGTTCTAGCTCACCAATGGGTAGGGTGGTTATACCATCTGCATCATAAAGATGCAAAGCCTGGCGAACCAAGGCTTTAGTAACCACCCATGGAAGCCCATGGACTGTAGCAGTAAATGTAGTCACATTATTAACTGTTGAGGAAGTGACGGTATTCCAAAACTGTTTAATATGAGTGACAAGGATAAGAGGAGCATGAGAAAGTGCATACCTTATTAGGGATGCATTTAAATACTCCACCATCTGAGTATATTGGGGAAACAGAGCAATGTTAGCCTCTAAATAGGCAACCATGTTGTGCTGACTTCTGAACCCCAATTCCAAATCATTTGGTTTAAACTTAGGCGCCATTGATGTAGAAAGCTGTGAGAAATGTTATGAAAGATGAATGTGTGTGAAAATTTATTTAGACAAGAATAAGTAGTTACTCTGTTTCAAAATAATGAACCAAATATAGAGGAGAGGTGAAAACATGTGATTGTTCAAAGATGAGGCAGTTATTTTCAAAATATAATGATTAAAATCTTGAAAATATATAACTTATCTTGTGCATTAATAAAAAGTTACCAACTCCTAAAATTACGGCCCAAATTTTCGTCAAAAATAACAACTGGGTAGGACCCAATGTTTATCAATGGTAAAAAATAAAGCATCAACACGCAACGGCTATATTCTTTTCAACGTTGGAGTTTGTCATGTCAACGTCAAAATTGGTCCTAACAACGTTTGGAAATAAAACTGTCAGCGTCCAAAAATAAAAATAATAAAAAGAAAAAGGACCTTAACAAAGTAACTTATCCTAATGAAGATAACCTATAGACTGAAAATTACCATAGGGTGGCAAGCACTGTCCAATCATGCACACTTGCGTAAGCAAGATAGACATAATTGTCCTCAAGGGTCCCTTGCTAACCAAAGTTCTTATCAATGAAGTTATCTTATAAAATCCTTTGTAACTTCCCAGGTAAGCCCAATAAAAATCATACCCAAGTCTCCTAACATACCACATCCAATTCTAGGTCAAAAAGTCTTGGCATCGTGCAAAGGATATCAACTTTGCATGCTACAGTGCCTCACGATTTAATAAACTAACTCGTAATCACAAGCGGACACAATCTAGAATTGTGATAAGATTATTTTATGAATACCCAAAAAGTCCTAAAGGTTTCCTAAACCTCCCCTTAAAGTAAGATATATAAATTTCTAAATAAATTACATGCAATACAAATTTATGTCAAGATAGGAATATAAATATTCCAACCATCATCCATAAAATTGAACATGCTCCAAGTAAGCTCCAAGGATCCATAAGCAACTTTGTATCCATTTGTACAATGCTAACAACGCCTGCATAATTAGATCAAAAACCACAAAACTAACATGTTGCTGACAACGTCAATTTAACATGTGTTAGCGTTAAAATAACCTTTTTCATTGTTAGACAAATAAAGTGGAAAATCTATTTTTGTACAAAAACCAATAACAATGCATATCTTGTACATACTTTTATAATAAGTCCCAAAAACACATATTAGGTAAGATTGATCATTCCAATACTTGTTACCAAGTATTGAAATCTCCCAGTATCAAAAGGTTTAGTTAATAAATCTGCCACATTTTCCTCTGTGTCAACCCTATCTGGTTGTATTAAACCTTACTCAAAACAATCTTGTGTTTTGTTTTAGAATGATGTATGGTATGCAGGAAATTATACCCATAATCCAATAGCTAGTTCTGAATCCATAAGACTTGTCCACAACAAGCAGCTGCAGCTACATATTCTTCTTCAATTGTAGAGTTGGCCACCACTGTTTGTTTCTTGCATTGCCAAGAGATCAACCTACTCCCAAGAAATTGGCATCCACCAGTTGTGGATTTTCTATCAAACTTGTCACCCCCATAATTACTGTCTGAATATGCAATAAGCTCCAATGGAGAATCCTTTGGATACCATAATCCCAAGGTGGGATAGCACCTAAGATACCTAAAAATCCTCTTGACAGCATGAATATGACACTCTTTGGGAGTCACTTGATGGCGTGCACATGCACACACAACAAATATAATGTTAGGTCTAGAAGCTGTAAGATACATCAATGATCCAATCATTGACCTACAAAGCCTAACATCCACCTCTTTTCCATCTCCAACCTTTCCCCAAGGGTGTTCCCTATCCATGGGTGTGCTAGATCGTTTTTCATGTGGGGAAAAGACAAACTTCTTCAAGATCTCTGCTACATATTTGTCTTGAGAGATGAAGATACTATCTTCTTTCTACTGAACTTGTAACCCTAGAAAGAAGTTCATCTCTCCCATTGCACTAATCTTGAACTTGTCTATCATGAGCTTGGAAAATTCTTCACTCATCTTTGGACTTGAGGAGCTAAAGATGATATCATCCACATAGACCTGAATAAGTAAGAAGTCCTTTCCAGTCTTCTTGGTAAACAAAGTCTGATCTATGGCGCCCCTCTTGAATCCATTTTCCACCAGATAGGTGGACAATGTGCCATACCATGCTCTTGGGTTTTGATGAAGTCCATACATTGCTTTCTTCACTCTATACACCTTGTCTGGATGTTCTGAGTCTTCAAAACCAGGAGGCTGCATTACATAAACCTCTTATGCAATTGTGCCATAGAGAAAAGCATTCTTCACATCCATTTGATAAACTGTGAAGCCCATGCAAGAAGAATAGGCTAGGAAAATCCTTATTGCTTCAATCCTTGTAACAGGCGCAAAAACCTCTTCATAGTCTATCTCTTCCTCTTGTGTATAGCCTTGAGCAACTAAATGTGCCTTGTTTCTGACCACAATTCCTCTCTCATCCTTTTTTTTCTAAGAACCCATCTTGTCCCTATAGGTCTAACATATCTAGGAGAATCAACTAACTCCCAAACATCTTCAATAGAAAATTGGTGAAGCTCATCTTGCATTGCTTCCACCCAACTTGGTTCTTTAAGAGCATCAAATATCTTTTTGGGTTCCTATTATGACAGAAAACAAGCAAACAAACAAGCCTGAACAAGAAGGGTATCAACCTTCTTGTGGATATTTGTAATAAATCCTCCATGATTCTGATGAGACCTTCTAGTTTGTGCAGGAGACATAACATCACTAATAATTAGAGAAGAAGGGTGATTCTTGATAGTAGATGTAAACACTCCTCCTTCAATAATTGTATTGTCTTCAATTTCAGTCTCCAAGTTGCCAATATCTTTTTCAAATTCTCTTCCATCATCACCTGAATGAACCTATTCATGTACTATTGAAGGTTCACCTTGTTCAAAAACATTGGAAGAGAATAAATGGTCAAAAGATTTGTCAACGCCTGAATTGGTGTTGTCAACGTTGGATGTGACAATCCGTCAATTTATGGTTGATATTTTATTCTCGAATATTATTTAAAAAAATTATTTTAATGTTACAATATGAACTCACTTATTTTTGGGAAGAAATTTGGATTTACGTCTTGAAGTAACATCGACTATGTCTAAACCGGAGGATTCAACGTTACGTGCTTAGGTTTACATACACCGTCTTTGGTGACAGTCCGACATTTCAGAAAATAAATTTATCCGTGAATATTATTTCGGAGTTTTAAATTTGAGTTGGTTCATAAACTCACAAATTTACGAGAAGAGATTAGGACTTACGATTTTATTCTAACGTCCTTTACGACTAAACCGGAAACCCTAGGATTACGTATTTACGTTTTTGAACTCCGTTTTTGATGAGACAATTTTTATTAGATTCGTTTTGTGTCATTGATTCATAATTTATAAAAACGTTTTTCGTAAAACGACTCGAGGGCACGCAAATCGAGGAAACTAGAATCGAGGAATACCCGTAAATTAGTGGGATGGGACAAACTAATTTATCCCACCCCACTACACATGGGGCGGCCAAAACTCACCAACACATCAATGATGTGTCAAAACTACAAGCAACTAACAACACTTGTCCAAGTAGCTTCAAAGTTAAGCTAAACACTTATCAAAACCACAAAACAACTCACACATACCACTTGCTCTTATTCTTACATGCAAAAACCACCTAAAATCTCTCCTCCCTTCCCTTTTGAGCCGTCCATTTCTCCCCTTAAACACCTAAGTTGATCTTGATTCCACCACAAAATCATGTGTTATTTACACATATGTTGAAGCCACTTTGAAACCCTACTGATTGGTGGTGCTTATAACATCCAAGGAGGGGTTTTCATGGAGTAGTAGGGCTGATTTTCCATAAGGTATTCATGAAGAATGGTGTTCTTGAAGATGGTGTTGGATAAGCACAAGTTTCTCCATCAAAAACCATGTCCAAATCATAACCTACATCAACTTGATGGTATAAAGATTGTCCTCCTCATCTTCTTGTTATTTTTGGTTATGTAATCATGTATTTATTTCCTATTGTATATGTTTATGATGATTATATGATGATAAAAATATTGTGTGGGGATTTGGTGTTGATAAACATGATTAAAAAGGTGAAAAACTATACGAAACAAGGTTAAAATCTTGATTAATTTACATGGCTGTATAAAACAGTAAAGAAACGGGTCATGGACTGATAAAATGATGAAGTAGAATGGATTTACAGTAATCTATGAGTCTTGTAAACATGTGAGAGTTGGCCATGCAATGGAATCATTGTAATGAGTGAGATATGATCAAAACAAGTTTAAGGTATAAATCTGAGTTCACTGTTTTGGACGATTTTTAGAAAATATTTAGAAGATAATTCAACAGTAGCTATAGAATAGTTAAATGTAGCACATATCATGTAGTTTATGTGATAAAATTTTGAGCTTCTATCTCCATATAGAACTCAAGATATGACAGTTTTGGTGAAAGTGAAGATAAAAATCAGATTTTTGGAAATTAAAGAATAATACTATTATATAAGCACTCAAAATTTAATAGTATAAAATATAAATTAAAACCCACTAACTTATATAATACATTTATATAAATATGTTAAAGGTTAAATAAGTGGAAATTTTATAAAAATGGTAACTTGTTATGTCTTATAAGATATAAAACTATAAACATGATTTTCACGACTTTTTCGGCTATTGCCGTAAAATTAATGTTTTTGTTAAATAAAACTTAGATGGTTGGACCCGTCTAATGAAAACTTTATAAAACTTATATACTGATATATAGACATGTATAACAAGTAAAAACCAATAAAACCCGAACTATAGGGCATACGGACATTAACGAGCTAAGTAAACATATTGGACTAATACTTGGGCTAATAATTGGACTAAATAAGACAAACACTCATAAAAAGAACTTATTGGGCTTAACCCATTTGGGCCCAACTTGAAAGTTTAAATACTGATAATATAAGTGTGAAAAGGATTAATAAGAGTTAAAGAACTTATAATAAGTTTATTGGACTTAAAACACGTAAAAAGGCAAAACTAGTAAACTAGTATGAACGTCATCGACACATAACACAAAAATGAGTAAATGAGAATATGTAAACCCACTTGATCATCATATATATATATAATCATCATATGTATACATAATGTTATATTTATAAAAGTCATTGGACATGAGTCTAAGACGAGTATTAATTGTCTAGGTTTCCGCGATTGAAGCACGTACCGTACATCCAATTCGCCGATAATCGCCTTCCCACATCAACGTGAGTTCAAAGCCTCGCACTCTTTTAAATGTTTTGTTATAAATGTTTTATAAACCCGCAAGGGAGATAACATGTTAGTTTTTATAAATTAGGACACCATTTGTCCCGATTGTTTGTTTATTGATTTTGGACCCGAATGATTGAATGACCCGATTGTATGACCCGATAAATGATTAGAGGACCCGATAGATGAAATTAAATGGATTATTAAAGTTAGGTTATGTCACCAAAGTCCCATTAGCATGAATTGTGAACTACCGGGATTTGGTAGACGCTTATGCCTTTAATAGTACTATTTGGGGACGATCACCCCAGTTCGCGCCTTGACGGTTGATCCCCGTCGTGCCACATTGATTGGTAAGCGAATTTATGTATGAGAAGATTTCCATAGCGTGACCTTTGTGACGACACGCTACTTTAGATGGGAAAAATTGGTATCGGGTTAGCTACCCGTTGTTGGTTTAGTAAGGTAACAATGTCATGCGGCTTATAATAATCCAAATTAACGAAATACTAATAGACGCTCCGAATTACGAAGTATTGCCTGACTAGCAATACAGGGTCATACTATTGATAATATGTTTGTGTTTTGGTTTTCATAACCATATTCATATAACGATTTTTGTTTTCATACAACGTCATATGACGTATTGTATGATGTTTTTACGACATTGGCTCGTAATAATAATTTTTAAGGGAAATGCCTATATTATGATTTTCGATAAGGATTTGTATAAAATGACTTTGGCTATTTTATGTCCTATTACAAAGATTTGTATAAAATGATTTTGGCTATTTTACGGCCTATTACAATAATTTGTACGAATTGATTTTTGGTACTAATTTTATACCAAAGTTATATTGATGGAATTTATTAAACTCTATGAATTCACTCGGCGTTATCGCTGACCATTTCTTTTAACATGTTTTGTCTCAGGTACTTGAAGGTAATTCTCGGGAAGACAACAAGAATTCATGGCCCGCACTTAAATAATATTTTCCATTCAAATACTTTGTAAAAACTTTGTATGAAATAATATGACTTGGGACCGATGTAACTTTGATATTTATGAATGGAAATGATTTATTATTAAACGACGCGATTTTTATGCGTTGTCTATGATGTGAGTAATGTGCTATCCCGTAACACCAACGAGTCTTCCGCTGTATTGAGTTGTATAAATTTGGGGTGTTACAGTTTGGTACCAGAGCTCTCGTTATAGAGAACGAAAGATTTTTAAAACCAAGGTTTTGAATAAAACATTTCAAAATCTTTTAACTATAAACATTTTTCTAAAAATGTCAAAAAAAAATCTTTTGACTATAACGGTGCCGAAGAATTCCTGAGTTACCGACAAGGCCAGACTGAGAAGTGTTATTTTAATATATATATAACTTGGATTATATATATATATATATATGATGTAATTTTATTACATGATTGTTTGATGATTATTTTGATATTTATACGAGACATTTATACGACGTAGATTGTCACAAGGAACCCTAAATCCCCTAGTAAATTAATCGAAGCTATTCTCGTAGGAATTCTAGCTATCCTAGATCTAAACCAAGTTGTGGATATTTATGATCCCGACAAACGGTTGATATTCGTAGAAATGTAGATACTAGTTGATTGTGATATTAAAGAAGAATTGGCGAGATTAAATCTGATATCGATGTCATGACGATCTTTCCTTATAGAGTGGAGTTTGACAAAACATTACCACCTAGAAAGATGTCATCTGACTCGTTGTCATCCAATTCTTAAATTGAAATCGAAAGGGTGAATGTTGCACTTGAGGCTGTTATTGGAACCATTACCCAAAAGCCTCATGCCACTAGTACCTTTCCGAGAAGTCTAGTTGAATGATCAAGTCATTTCATACTAGTGACTCATTTGATAATTGTTGTTGTAAGAGCTATAGGATTGGAATTAAGTATTGTTCATATCGAGCTTTTATTGGCCTTTTTAAAATCTAAGAATAAGATTGAAAGTATTGGAATATGAGGTAGGATATCGAATTGAGTATAAGTTGATTGAAACTTGAATAAAGTAAAATTTAACCCGTATGAAATATGAGATTATTAAGAGGAAGTCGTTAAGTTCTATGATTGAATTTTAAGGTTTTAATTGATTGTTGATTCGTGTTAAGTGTTGTTCCTAGGCCATTGTCCACTAATGAGGATGCCCAGTGTCCAAGAAATAAATTGAAGAAATCTTCTTCTAAATTGGGACCGATGGATCTTCCGGGACAGGCAGGACACCTAATGACTCTTGTAGATTAGTATTCATTGTGGTATCTATTAAAAATAATCCCTAACTTAACTGAGACATCAGTTGGTAGGATGAGTTTCGAGAATTGTATGACACAGTGACATGTAATGTGTTACGGTACAATTTGACTTGTTTGTGATTAATGAAAAAGACTACCTTTGATTACTAAATTCTACATGTATCGATCCTTTATTGCTTCATCCTAATGATCGCATTAGTGATGTAACCATTGAACGAGTACTCATCTTGATTTGAGTTACGTTGTGGATTATTCTTTTTGAGTGCCATAGAGATCATGAACCTCATGATTATTTGGCTAAAGCTCATTTCCTATCATATTGTAGTTAGTTCTTGGTGAACAACTCTTCGTCACTCTTTTGCAGATCGCACATTGTTTTTATAAAGTTAAAACGGTATCCTTTGAGAAAATTTAATTCTCATCACTATAAGGATTATTCGAAGTGAGATTTATAAAGTGATTGTTATCAAAATAAAGTTGTTTATAAAACACCCTGGAAAACTTAGTTGTTTTCATAACAAGGAAAAATCTTTGTAAATTTATTTTGATTCTTATTTAAGAATTGAGCATGAAAATGTTTTTATTATAAACATGATCATAAAATTTTGACGAACTGAGTATTGCATCGTTAATCTTGAAATTGTATATAGTTGCGCGCCTACATACAACTTGGAATGGACTATGCAAGGCTGATTAGTAGTCACCATAAAACTGATTAATAAACGCTACATTTTCTTTGAAGATTGTGAAAGATTAAAATTTTTATGAGATCTGCAGAAGTGAAAAATAGGGACATATTGATAGGGACACCTACATATGTGCCTGTAGCATCTATTCTTCTGAGTTGAATTTACTCATCAGTGGAAATTGTCTTATTTGACAATTGACAATTCTTTCTTGTCCAATTCTCCCGTAGTGAGACTCTTAGGAAAAGTATCTGATTACCGAGTGTTGATACCTGACTGGATGTATTGACGTTCCTATCATTTCTTTTGATTTGGTTTCATTTGAATGACCTGGGTAACGATCCGAGTAGCTTTCGAATGCGTACTCAAATTATGAAAACATGGGATATATTCATATTCGTTAAATGTTTTCGTCTGTATCTGATTTGAAATTCTCTCGCATAGATTATGCGTTGACCTTACTCTTTAGATGGTAGTTGTGTCTCCATATATCCTTGAACTTGTGAAGGATTATGAGTCTTTTGAGAAGTTCGCATCTTATCGACGGCAATAAAACTAAAAAGTTGGTAATGCCAGTAGAATGGATTGATTGATTATGACATGATGACATTGTCTTAATTAATGGGAACTCGAGTAGAATTCCCCTAAATGATAAGATGTTGATTATCAAAAGTGATCTAAATAATTCTTGATGGATGACCATATCCTGTATTTTGACTTGAAATTTTACCGTGAATGGTTATGAATTAGTCATAGATATTATAATCTAGAAAGAACCTAATATGAAATTATTAAAAGATGTTTTCGTTATCTGAAACTTTAGGAGGTATTTGTTGGTGAATTACCTAGACTTTCGCCATTAAGGCAAGTTGAAATTGGTATTGATTATGTTCCCGGTGCTGCACCTGTGGCTTGTGCACTGTACGTCAGCACCATCTGAATTTAAGGAATTACCGTACAACTGAGAGAGTTGTCGGAGAAAGATTTTATTCTACCAAGCCAGTCATCATAAAGAGCTATGGTGTTATCATTCCTTATAATTATAGATTACTGTGAACTGAGTAAATTGACAATTGAAAACGATATCCATAACTCGAAATGGAAGATTTGTTCGATCATTTACAAGGTTTTTGATCCTCAGCATGGTTATCATCAACTTCGCATCTGCGGAAAATAATATCTATTCCAATCACTACATCCGGTACTTGTAATGAACATTATGAGTTTCATGTGATGACGTTTGGATTAACTAATACACATGTAGCATTCATAAATTTGGTGAATCACGTATGTAGGCTGTAATTTGATAAAATTCATGCTCGTGATTATTAAGGACTATTTGTTTGTTTACAAGAATAAGAATGAGTTAATAATTAGTTATAGATTGCCTTGAATTGGCCGAACAATTAAAAACCTATACCTTAAATATTTAACATGTGATTAAAGACTTGAATCTTTACATGATTTAACCATGAGATTAATAGATAATGGAATATAAATTGACTCTTCAAAAATTAAGAGCCCTTTTAAGACTTTGGATTATGACTAAAAATAAAGTGCAAATATGTTTTGACAAAGGTTTTAACAAAGGACTTTTAAAGGGATTATTCCCTTATACACAAACAATTTAACTAAACTTCTGTTTAGGGGTAAATGTTTGTGTATACTTTTAGACAACTTAAGAAGATTGAGAAAACCCATTAAAACCATAACTTGAAATTTGAAACGACAATTTTTGCTTTTCAAATAAGAAAACTTTGACCAGAGTATAAACAAAGGTTTTTCGAACATTTACGAAATCTTATTAAATATTTTCGATAAATCAACAAAAATCTTGTTAATTAAATCCAAATTTATTTTGAACATTTTATATAATTGGTGGAACTAAGAAATTTAAACTTTTAACGTTTACGTTTCATAAAAATTAAATAATTATTGTTAATTTACATATAATAATTATCGATGCTTTAGACGCCGGATTGAGAAAAACTGATAAAAATGATAGTTGAGACGAAACTGAAACATAAAGGATATGAAGAAAGAATTTTGAATAAATACAGTGATGATATTTATTTCATCAGGAGAAAGTGAACGTAATTACTGACGCATAATATAGAAAGAATATCTGAGTGAATTGTGGACATGATAATTATATCATCATGAGAAGTGAATATTAATACCGACGCATTATGTAGAAAAGATAAAGAACCAATTAGGACATGTTCCTTAATAATGAAGGTGCAAAATAAATTGCCGAACAATTTAAAACAGAACCGATGCTTATAAAAGGGATAATATAGTTAATAAAAAGGGGTTCGCGGATAATGTGAATCATTAGAATTGAGAAGCCGATAGCGTTAAATGTTTTAAAGGGCCGTTTATGGTTGCCTAAATATGGAAGATTGTGAGATATAGTTATGTTGGAATTTGTAAGTATAAGTATTCTATTTATGTCATTTATGACTAAAAGTATCTTTGTCTGAAGAAGTTTTACTAATGACAAATTATGAAGGCAGACATCGCCTCATACATTAGTAAACGTCTAGCTATTGCAAAGGTCATCATCTGAATTTGATTCGATTTGGGTCATCGTCGACAGACTGACCAAATCTGCTAATATCATTCCCGTTAATGATAAATGCAAAAGAGTTATGTAAACACAGTGTGCCTGTATCGAACATCTATATAAAGATCCTCGCTTCGCATCGAATTTCTAGAGAATTGCTCAGAAATCATTGAGAACGAACCTTGATGAGAGTACTTTGTACCACCCCAAATCAAAGGGACGAGGTAAAGTAACGATACAAAGCAATATAAGTGTTGTTTTATGTTTGAATGAATGACCTTTGATAATAGACCGTATAATCGTTTTCCTTTGGAGAGATTATCATTGATAATTATCGTATTAGGATTGAGATAGAATCGTGTTAGGATCTAAATATTAGAGCATCCGTAAGTAGGAGTTGAGATCGACATACACCCACTGTGAGTTGGACATGTCTTTTAGGTTTAAAGTTCCCTATGATGGCAAACCTAACCTTGCAAAATACCTGAACCGCGAGATCTGAAATGATTATTGAAATTAGGATTTGATTATTAACTGCCGATAGTGGGCAAGAGGTTATGTGAATAAGAAATGTAGATCTTGAAGTGCCAAATGGGTAGCGAAGTTATGCAAAAAATTTTAACCTTGGAAAAATGAATTCATGATCTGACAAATCATGGGATATAAGTCCCCGTTGTATGGGACCATTGAGAGGATATAAAAGATTGGTTTGAAAGGCATATAAGCTAGATCTACCCTAGGACTTCAAAGACTGCGTGAATTATGTTTCGTATATCGAACTTGATGGAATATCTATCAAATGAGAATCTGATTATTCTTAGTAGAGCTTAGATCGGCGAAAAGTTTCATTCATCAGAAACCCGTGAACATCATGGATAGAGAAAGTAAGTCAACATTTAGCCTGATCTTATCCTCGTAGTTATGTTTGATGAAACTCGCATATTATGATGGATTACACTTGTGAGAAAAGACCGAATGTGGAGGAAATACCCACATGGCTTTAATTCTATAAGAAGCGAGTAGTAAGGTAAGATGATCTTTGAGGACAAAGATCCTGTTTAGGGGTAAATGCTGTAACAATCCGTCAGATTATGGTTGATATTTTATTCTCGAATATTATTTAAAAACATTATTTTAATGTTACAATATAAACTCACTTATTTTTGGGAAGAAATTTGGATTTACGTCTTGAAGTAGCATCGACTACATCTAAACCGGAGGATTCAACGTTACGTGCTTACGTTTACATACACCGTCTTTGGTGACAGTCCGACATTTCAGAAAATAAATTTATCCGTGAATATTATTTTGGAGTTTTAAATTTGAGTTGGTTCATAAACTCACAAATTTACGAGAAGAGATTAGGACTTACGATTTTATTCTAACGTCCTTTACGACTAAACCGGAAACCCTAGGATTACGTATTTACGTTTTTGAACTCCGTTTTTGATGAGACAATTTTTATTAGATTCGTTTTGTGTCATTGATTCATAATTTATAAAAACATTTTTCGTAAAACGACTTGAGGGCACGCAAATCGAGGAAACTAGAATCGAGGAATACCCGTAAATTAGTGGGATGGGACAAACTAATTTATTCCACCCCACTACACATGGGGCGGCCAAAACTCACCAACACATCAAATGATGTGTCAAAACTACAAGCAACT
The DNA here is from genome assembly GCA_025667525.1 of Glebionis coronaria. Taxonomy (NCBI): domain Eukaryota; kingdom Viridiplantae; phylum Streptophyta; class Magnoliopsida; order Asterales; family Asteraceae; genus Glebionis; species Glebionis coronaria. The sequence continues at coordinate 285,322,256 of CM046880.1, read as the reverse complement.
AACAACACTTGTCCAAGTAGCTTCAAAGATAAGCTAAACACTTATCAAAACCACAAAACAACTCACACATACCACTTGCTCTTATTCTTACATGCAAAAACCACCTAAACTCTCTCCTCCCTTCCCTTTTGAGCCGTCCATTTCTCCCCTTAAACACCTAATTTGATCTTGATTCCACCACAAAATCATGTGTTATTTACACATATGTTGAAGCCACTTTAAAACCCTACTGATTGGTGGTGCTTATAACATCCAAGGAGCGGTTTTCATGGAGTAGTAGGGCTGATTTTCCATAAGGTATTCATGAAGAATGGTGTTCTTGAAGATGGTGTTGGATAAGCACAAGTTTCTCCATCAAAAACCATGTCCAAAGCATAACCTACATCAACTTGGTGGCATAAAGATTGTCCTCCTCATCTTCTTGTTATTTTTGGTTATGTAATCATGTATTTATTTCCTATTTTATATGTTTATGATGATTATATGATGATAAAAATATTGTGTGGGGATTTGGTGTTGATAAACATGATTAAAAAGGTGAAAAACTATAAGAAACAAGGTTAAAATCTTGATTAATTTACATGGCTGTATAAAACAGTAAAGAAACAGGTCATGGACTGATAAAATGATGAAGTAGAATGTATTTACAGTAATCTATGAGTCTTGTACACATGTGAGAGTTGGTCATGCAATGGAATCATTGTAATGAGTGAGATATGATCAAAACAAGTTCAAGGTATAAATCTGAGTTCACTGTTTTGGACGATTTTTAGAAAATATTTAGAAGATAATTCAACAGTAGCTATAGAGGAGTTAAATGTAGCACATATCATGTAGTTTATGTGATAAGAATTTTAGCTTCTATCTCCATATAGAACTCAAGATATGGCAGTTTTGGTGAAAGTGAAGATAAAAAACAGATTTTTGGAAATTAAAGAATAATACTATTATATAAGCACTCAAAATTTAATAGTATAAAATATAAATTAAAACCCACTAACTTATATAATACATTTATATAAATATGTTAAAGGTTAAATAAGTGGAAATTTTATAAAAATGGTAACTTGTTATGTCTTATAAGATATAAAACTATAAACATGATTTTCACGACTTTTTCGGCTATTGCCGTAAAATTAACGTTTTTGTTAAATAAAACTTAGATGGTTGGACCCGTCTAATGAAAACTTTATAAAACTTATATACTGATATATAGACATGTATAACAAGTAAAAACCAATAAAACCCGAACTATAGGGCATACGGACATTAACGAGCTAAGTAAACATATTGGACTAATACTTGGGCTAATAATTGGACTAAATAAGACAAACACTCATAAAAAGAACTTATTGGGCTTAACCCATTTGGGCCCAACTTGAAAGTTTAAATACTGATAATATAAGTTTGAAAAGGATTAATAAGAGTTAAAGAACTTATAATAAGTTTATTGGACTTAAAACACGTAAAAAGGCAAAACTAGTAAACTAGTATGAACGTCATCGACACATAACACAAAAATGAGTAAATGAGAATATGTAAACCCACTTGATCATCATATATATATATATAATCATCATATGTATACATAATGTTATATTTATAAAATTCATTGGACATGAGTCTAAGACGAGTATTAATTGTCTAGGTTTCCGCGATTGAAGCACGTACCGTACATCCAATTCGCCGATAATCGCCTTCCCACATCAACGTGAGTTCATAGCCTCGCACTCTTTTAAATGTTTTTTTATAAATGTTTTATAAACCCGCGAGGGAGATAACATGTTAGTTTTTATAAATTAGGACACCATTTGTCCCGATTGTTTGTTGATTGATTTTGGACCCGAATGATTGAATGACCCGATTGTATGACCTGATAAATGATTAAAGGACCCGATAGATGAAATTAAATGGATTATTAAAGTTAGGTTATGTCACTAAAAGTCCCATTAGCATGAATTGTGAACTACCGGGATTTGGTAGACGCTTATGCATTTAATAGTACTATTTGGGGACGATCACCCCAGTTCGCGCCTTGACGGTTGATCCCCGTCGTGCCACATTGATTGGTAAGCGAATTTATGTATGAGAAGATTTCCATTGCGTGACCTTTGTGACGACACGCTACTTTAGATGGGCAAAATTGGTATCGGGTTAGCTACCCGTTGTTGGTTTAGTAAGGTAACAATGTCATGCCGCTTATAATAATCCAAATTAACGAAATACTAATAGACGCTCCGAATTACGAAGTATTGCCTGACTAGCAATACAGGGTCATACTATTGATAATATGTTTGTGTTTTGGTTTTCATAACCATATTCATATAATGATTTTTGTTTTCATACAACGTCATATGACGTATTGTATGATGTTTTTACGACATTGGCTCGTAATATAAATTTTTAAGGCAAATGCCTATATTATGATTTTCGATAAGGATTTGTATAAAATGACTTTGGCTATTTTATTTTCTATTACAAAGATTTATATAAAATGATTTTGGCTATTTTACGGCCTATTACAATAATTTGTACGAATTTATTTTTGGTACTAATTTTATACCAAAGTTATATTGATGGAATTTATTAAACTCTATGAATTCACTCGTCGTTATCGCTGACCTTTTCTTTTAACATGTTTTGTCTTAGGTATTTGAAGGTAATTCTCGGGAAGACAACAAGAATTCATGGCCCGCACTTAAACAATATTTTCCATTCAAATACTTTGTAAAAACTTTGTATGAAATAATATGACTTGGGACCGATGTAACTTTGATATTTATGAATGGAAATGATTTATTATTAAACGACGCGATTTTTATGCGTTGTCTATGATGTGAGTAATGTGCTATCCCGTAACACCAACGAGTCTTCCGCTGTATTGAGTTGTATAAATTTGGGGGTGTTACATTGGATCCATCAACGCCTAAATTTGACCTATCAGCGCCAGATTTTCCTTTGTCAGCGCTTGAAGATTCATGCATGTTTTCATCAACTAGTGTTACCTGTGGACCACCTTTTTCCTTTCCAGCAGCAGCAAATGCATCTGTCCATATAGGAATGGTAACATACTCAAGTATGGGAGCTGATTTGTCTGCTTATGATCCTACCTCCTTATTAACCTGTATACATGAAATTTCAACAACTGGTTCTTCCACAACATTTGAATTCACCTTCACAATGTCTGGATTAGTAACAGGCATATAATTTAACGTTCTAGATAAAGGTTCCAAATCAAATAACCAATTTGGTCCACTCTCAGGATCACTAGGTTTACTTTCTAAAAACCTAACATGTACCTTTTCAAGTATACATTTTTTTTCTTAAGGTAAACCCTATATCCTCTACTATGCACTGAATAGCCCATAAAATAGCCTTCATCACCTTTAGCACTAAACTTTCCTAAGGCATCACTAGTGTCTAATACAACTACATGACAACCAAAGGGTTTAAGAAAACCAATATTAGGTTTCCTACTCCAAAATAGCTCATAAGGTGTCTTGTTGTGGATTTTGTTGATCAATGCCCTATTTTGAACATAGCAGGCTGTATTCACAGCCTCAGCCCAAAATGCAATGGGAAAGTGAGCATCATCCAACATTGTCCTAGCTGCTTCTATGAGAGTTCTATTCTTCCTTTCAGCCATCCCATTTTGTTGTGGGGTTCTAGCTATACTAAACTGTCTAGTAATCCCTTTCTTGGCACAAAAGTCATCTAACAGCTTATTTCTAAACTCACCACCATTATCACTTCTAAGAATTTTAACCTCATTCCCAGTCTTTTTCTCTAATTGGGTAATAAAGTTAATCAAAGCATGAGCAGTTTCACTTTTCAAAGCCAAAAAGAAAGTCCAAGTAAATCTAGAAAAATCATCAGTTATGACAAAACAATAAGATTTACCATTTAAGCATTCTATATTAGTTGGACCAAACAAGTCCATATGCAGCAAGTGAAGTGGTTTAGAACTAGAAGGCACAAGTTTAGACTTAAAGGAGACTTTGTGTTGTTTTCCTTTAAGGCGTGCAACACAAGAGTGGTCATTGTGGGAAGCCTTTTCAGGCAAACCATCAACTAAACCATGTCTCATAAGTCTATTTATGTTCTTAAAATTTATGTGCCCTAACCTTCTGTGCCAAAGATTACTCTCATCAACTGAAGCCTTAGCATATAGACATGATAGATTATTATTCATCTTAATTCCATTAAGATTCACATTATAAATGTCCTTATGCCTAGGTGTTCTATAATCAATGAATTTCTCATCAGGTAATTTAAAATCCTTGCTTAACACCAAGCATTCAGTATCAGTGAAAAGAACCTTATTTTTGTTATCACAAACTTGTGATACACTAAACAGATTATAATGAAGTTCTTTTACCAGAAATACATTTTTAAAATGCAAATTGTTGGTGATAAGAGTGTCTTTTCCAGTAATGGTTCCATATCCTCCACCAAAGTACACTTTGTCACCATCCTTAATGGGGGTAAAGTTTGTCAAATAGTCATCCTTCCCCGTCATGTGCCTAGAGCATCCAATATCCCAATAGCCATAATCTGTAACCTACTTTTGAATGCCCTGCACACAAAGAAAACAAATTAGTTTTCTTTGGGAACCCAAGCCTGAGCAAACTTAGATTCATTTGGTTGTTCAACAAGAACAGACTTAGTCCTTATAACAACCCCTTGTTCATCCCTTTTTAGTTTAAACACCCAGTTAGCCCCAATTGGTTTAGTTATGACCTTTGAAATATAATGAAATCTATTACAGGTCATAGAAATCCCATCTGAATTAGGGTTTTGGTCTTGTTTGGGTCTCTATGTCAAGCTAGAAGAAGCTTTAGACCCCTTTCCCTTTGGTTGCAAGTATTTGGCATTACTTGGTCTAACAACGTTGGAAACATTCCTGTCAACATTAAAATTGTTCTTGACAATGCTGAAATTACCTTTATCAGCGTCAAACCTAGGGTTTGCTACAGGAACCCATTGTCTGTTAGCCCATGTATTAGTCTTTTGAAAAGGCCTTTGTCCATAAGTATTAGACCCTTTAGTAAAGAATGGGGCTGGTCTAATGACTTGTGGAGTTTGCTGGACAAAAGGTTTGGGTTTGACCATGGTTGACTTTCTATCAGCGTTGACCTTTAAAGCATTGACACACTTATAAGCCAAATGTGAAAAACTCCCACAAGTATAATAGGCTTTTCTAGACATAACTCTAGGTCTAGATGAAAAGAAACATGTCCCATTATCACTAACTTGACTTTTTGGTGACCTAGGTTTTATATACATTTCTGCATATTTAATACTAGGTTTTCTATCAACGTTTAAGCCAAGGTCAACAGTCTTTCTAGTAGTAGGATTGGTCACTTTTATGGGTGTTTACTCATTTGGGCTTTCACTAAGCATTCCACCTTTAACAAACAAAGTAGGGTTGGCTTTCTTCCATTGGTCCAAATCAGTCAATTTCTGCTTATATTCCTCTACTGGAGTAAGAACTCTTGGTGGAGGAATAAATTACTTTTCTTGGAGTTCTGGTATACCAGTCCAAGACAAATCCTTTCTAAGGACACCATAGAAGTTCCCAGCAGGTGGTGGAACACCAGCATACTCTTTCATCCCAATCCTAGTCATATCTCTAGAATCCCTTTGTTCACTAGCACATTTTCCTAGGGTTTGAGAAGTTTTATTAAATCTATGAATTTTAAGATCTACAATATCTTTGTTTTTGATGGCCTCATCTAACTTAGCTTGTATAACACCATTAGATCTCTCCAAGATGTCCCTTGCCTTAATACTAGCATTTAGGTCATGAGTCAAAACATTGATTTGATCTTTTAGGTCAAGCTCCGTTTTCTTATATTCAGCCACAGTCTTTATAGTTTGAACAAGTGCAAGTTGATAGTTAGATAGCTTGCATTTTTCCACAAAAACATCTGATTTTAACTTTAAAATTTCTTTACTAAGTTTTTCAGTGTTTAAACGACAACCTTTACTACAAAATGCATCATCATATACCTCATTGTCTGATGAAGATGAAGACTGTACCATGAGAGCATAGTGAACATGCTCCTCTTCCTTCTTTTATGCAACCAAGGCTTTGTTCTCTTCCACGTCTTTGGCCAAAAAGCTCCAGTCCCAACCAACACCATCAATCTCTTGCATGGCTACCATAGGTTTTGTATCTTCAACCTTGATGATTTGGCTTGAAGGCTTTCTAGCATCAGATCTTCTTGGAGATCTATACTCTCTCATAAAGTGACCCATTCTATGGTAATTATAACACTCAACTTTGGATTTATCAAATCCAGCAGTGTCCTTAGCATTAAAGGTCATCTTCTTCCTGAATCTCCTATTCCATCTATTGGCCCTTATGCTTGCAAGTTCCATATTCCACTTTATGTCCATCTCCTCCAAATGCTCATCACTAATTTGCTCAAGGTCCTCATATGTAATCACTGAACCATTGGTCAATTAAGTAATGTATGCACACACTGTATCTAGATCAATACCAGCAGGCTTAACTCTTGGTGAGTCAACATTGTATGTGTCAGCGTCTGAATGTGGGGCGCTGACAAAGCTTGATCCAGCGTTGACACAAGGTGATCTAGTAACGGGGTGCATGTATGACTCCCTTTGATCAAATTGAACTTCACTATGTGAGAAAAAGGCCATATTTCCAATGGTAGATTTGATTCTTGATCCAAAAGGATTTCGCTCTCTACAATCCTTAGTTTATTGTAGACGTCATTAAAAGTGGAACTTTTGTGAGTATTATTTGCAATCATAGACCTTGCTTCAATCTTCCATGCATCACCAAGACTTTTAAGGAAAGTGGTGATGATATCGACATCATCATGCACTGTTCCCATAAATGATAATTTGATTATGATATCAAGAAGTCTGCTTCTCACCCCACTTAGCTTTTCATTGGGAAGAGCTTTGAACACAACATACTCATGCAAGAGTTGCTTCTTTTTCTTTGAGGCAGTATCATCATTACCACCATAAGTGACTTGAAGGTCTGCCCAAAGATCTTTGGCAGACTCATAGCCTCTATACTTGTGCTGATTGGCTTGTCCCAAAGAAAGTTTGAGGATGCTTAGAGTTTTCATGTCATTCCTTCTCTTTTCAATGTCCTTAGTTGAGACAGCTCTCCCATCTCCAGGTTGTTCTCTTCGATCAACTTCACTTGAACCTGGAGTTGATCTTAAAGTAATAGCAGCTTGAATCTTGGCAGCCTTATCGAATGTGTTTCCATATTCAATAATTTCCCATAGGGTGTGGTCATGGATTTGAAGGTACTACTCAAAATTGAACTTCCATAACTCAAAGTTGTCTGGGTCTAGCATGGGGATTTGTATGTTATGGCTTAAGGAGGAGGTCAACTCAGGAATAGACATGTTGTCTGGATTTTCGGGATTCTTGAAAATTAGGGTTTTTGGTGATTTAGGGTTTTTGTGTTCTTTAGATCAAAGTTTCTCAACAAGCTCTGATACCACTTGTTGATCCCAAACTTAGATCGATTTAGCTTGTGTAAATGAGAATAAATCAAGTTAAACACTTAGAGAAACGTTGTTTTATATGAAACAATTTAAGTATTATCCAGAATTAATACTTAAACAAGAACACACAAACAAGATAAACCAAACTTTCACTTTGATTGATTAATCAAACCTGCGTACAATGAAAGTGTGAAAAACATATATTGAACTTATCCTAAAGGCCTCCTTTTATAGATTAAGGAACCTTTTACAAGAGTCTACGTATCAGCTATTTTAGGTAAAAATAAACATAAGAAATACATTGTCGAACATATCTTTACTATAAACATAAAACGTGTAGACTAAGTATCCTATCAGTGCTTGACTTCTCCTTATCAACGCTTGACTTCTTCCTGTCAACGCTTGTCTTGACAACGCTTGATTTCTTCCTATCAACGTCCAATTTCCTCTTGTTAGCATCTAAGTGTCTTGGCTTCATTTTATTTCCAACAGTTTTCAGGATGAGGGCCATACTGAACGCCCTGAGCTTGGATTTCAGCATGAACTTCATCCCTGATTTCATTGCGAAGTTGGGGAATGATGTCTTGCAGAGCTGCATTGACAGCTGCAGCCAAATCTTGAGCATTGCGTGTGTTCACCATCTGACAGTTTAAAACAAAATGCAACATAAATCATAAATCTGAAATGAGATGACATAAAAATGCATGAACAATGTATTTATCAATGGAGCAGTTTATAATGCATGAAATAGTTTAAAATGCATGATGCAGTTTATAAAAACTTTTATATGTGCGAGGGTAAACTCCTATGGTCGGTTCACCCAAAACAAAAGACATAGCGAGGGGACGCCTATGGGTCGGTCCCAAAGTTAAAAGTTTCGATAAAAGCACATGCGACTAAATAGGGTCAGTCCTATACCAACCATTACTTATTCATAAACCTGCGACAATGATATGAATGCATGAAAATGAGATGAAAATGGATGAATTCATGAAAACCAACTGTCAATTTTAGGAAGACGCCGGTGACTACCCATAAGTCACAGGTCATGTTTTACAGAGCTACAGGTCGAAACCTTGGGCTCTGATACCATAATTGTAACACTCTATTTGTTAAGATGGAATGCTATAGTAAATTATGGCGTGTTATCAAAGCATGTAAGGTAAATGTCTAAACATTCATGACCATAAATAGAAATACCGAAATCAAACATCAGTATTCTAGTAACTCACACACAAGCATTATTAAGTATTGTAAATGAAAGGACTAAACAATGTCCAAATGAAAGTAAAGTATGAGAAAGTAGGAATAAATGCATAAGGTAAAAGAGGCCGGATAGCTTCCATCCGAATGCACATACTCTAGAGTTCGTACTTGCGAATTTGGGTACCTGCCGTTGGGGACATGGAAGTGGAAAACGGCTGAGCATAATGCTCAGTGCACGGATATATAGCATAACGTAAAGACATAAAGGAATGAAAGCATATAAAGCATGAATTGCAGCGGAAATGAATAAGTCCTGGGATAACCTAATTGTATGTCATGTTTACTGGTTTTAGTTTTGAAAACATAGCTTATGTTACTTATGAAAATCTGTATTAGTTTAATATACCAAAAGCCAATATAGGTCATAAGGTCAACAACGTGCATGAATACTTGGAGGGGTGACCTCGTAATGCAAATTAAAGGGGATGCCTCTAATTAATTGGTAATGGGTAGGAGGGATCAACTCCTTGTGAAGGATGCAAGACACACACCACATTTACCATGAAATCCTAACTGAAACTGAACCTAGAATACACCCATACGCCCCACATGATAATAATAATATAATAATGGCCAAATAACTAAAAAGGACGCAACGAGCTATCAATCTACCGTGGTGAAGTCATAACACTAGTGCCTCTAGTGTTATGGTTATGGTACCTCCATAACTAGGTGAAACTGGTCATCCATGTATATGGCTAAGGTAACTAATAAAACATAAGCATTTAATCTGTAACTACTGGGAAAACAGTTGGCTGCATACGAGAAATCCTGATAAAGGAAGAGGTTGTCCTTACTAAAGGACGGGAAATCCATACCTTATGTCTAGTAGAAGCTAACGAAAATGCTGAAGAAAATACTCCACCTTGATGGATAATACTACATAAGAATGAGAACGTGTATGAGTTGTCTGAATTACATGTGTTTTACTGGTTATGTGTGTTATTAGCTTGTTATAGTTATTCTGTCATGTTTTAGTGTGTTACTGTGTAATCTGTAGTTATACTGATGTTTTGTTCTATAGTATTCATGTAATAGTGTATTATAATACTTGTATGGTAATACTAAGTAACTTTCTAAAAATAACAGGTTTCCATAAATAGTAAGTTTCTAAAAATATAAAGTTTCCAAAAATAGTAAGATTCCATAATTAGAAATAAGTTGGATTATTAATAACAAGAAAAGTTTAATTAGTATAATACAAGTCATGGTTATATCTTATTAATTAAATAACTGGTTAATTAATTAAACTATACGTTATAAGAATTGAATTAGAATACATGTTTTGATTAAATTAAGCTAAGTAAAATACTTTAGGTTATAAATGAAATATTAATTTTAATATTTAACCTAAGTCATGAATTTAATTAAATTAAAAGTCTAGTAATTAATTTAATTAAACATATTTCTGATTTTAATATTTTCCCGAATCCCGAACCCGTGTTTTAAAAATTGACCTGACCCCGAAGCCCGGGATCACACATAAGCCGAGCCAAAACATCCCCACCAGTGGCTAGACCGACTACCCGGTTGCCACTGGTGGCTCACGGTTCACACCGGTTCACAGCCGGTTCACACTGGTTGTGACCGGTTTCCCCCTGCTTTTGTTTGATTCACACTGTTAGCCAAAAAGCCCCACCGAGACCATATAGGTCTCGGTTGGCACTCGGCACCAAGAAAAACCTCACCCCCGACTTGTGGTCGGGCTCCCCTTGCTGCGTTCGAACCACATGAACCCCAACACCGAGACCATGAGGTCTCGGTTGGGCAAAACAAACACCACCGAGAGCCCCCTTACTCTTGGTTTGGTGCTCGGCCGAACAAAAAAACAACAAACACCCCCCCCCCCCCTTAAACCATGATTTAATTAGTCCCACATGTTTTATTTACTTGTTTTTAAGATTAATTAAATAAAACATGAATTCAATAAGAATTAAAAAGAAAAGAAAAGGTGTTTGATTATACCGAACTCGTGGAAGAAAAGGATTAAGATCACGATCACGTACACTAAATAAATCAATAACCAAAATCGTTCGATTTGTTCTTGTTCTTTGATGTGGCCGGTGGCTAGAAGGGAAAAAGGAGGCATGGAGAACTTTTCCTTTAAACCTAAATTATGATTAAGTTTTCCCTGGAGTTTTGTTTAACATAGATTTTAAGTTGGGTCATGGGCCAAGCCCACCCTTTCCCTTTCTTTCTTGTTTACCCGCGACACTAAGGGAGCCCACGGGGAAACCCGTAGTTTTACCGAGTTAAATTATTTATGTGCACGCTCATGTTTAATTATCGTGATTTTTATATTTCGTGTACTTAACACATTTATAATATATATGTAATTACATGTTTTTAAATATCATGACACGTGAAGTATATTATAAATGGAAAGTTTTAATACCGTATTTTTGGATGTTCACTGTTCATGTGTACTGTTCATGGTATTTTAATGCGGGTTTTACACCAATACTCATTGAATCCAAAATTATTATGGTATGTCAAAGGAGTCGAAACAAACCATATCCATATTGTTTGATTCATGATAGATTTAATTATTCTACCTACATGATTTATCAAGGTTAGAAATTTGCGTGTGTCATTGATACACTTAATATAGTTCAAACCTAGAAGATATTCAAAACAAACCACAACTGAAAACCCCTAAACCATTAGGGATTTTTGGTTATTCCACTCAAACCAGTCGAATCCTAATGCCGTTTGGTTTTTCTATTTCCCTACACCTCCTAGCTTGACGATTATAGTTTTGGTGTTCCTCCTAGCTTGACGTAACACAAACCTTTCCTAAGGTTATTGATTAAAAGGTGATGCAAGAATTAGGGTTTATACTACAAACCCTAATTAGGGTTTGATAGGTGTGAAAACACCCATCCTTTTACCACTTAAATCGGGCTAAAACGAGACCAAAACACGTATTTAATATCATTTGTTTGGAATTATGCGTGGTTTTTGTGTTTATTGTGTTTTCAGAGTCAACCGGATGAATAATGAAGAAAACATGGGATTACACGGGTTTTATCGAGGAAAAAGACTTAAGACAAAGACTATTGTCCAAGAGATGCAAAAGATGTGAAGTCATTGTGCCTATTCGAAGATTTATCGAAGAATAGAGCCAAAGATGGAAGATTCATATATGTCGAAGAACTCGAGTCTATAAAACAATAGATTATAAGACGAGTTGGAATAATTCACCGACACTTCTCAAATCCAAAGTGGAAACATTATTTAAAGATGCGTGAAGACTTAAGAAGAAAGAAGAAAAAGAAGCCCAAATCAAAGCCCAATCAAAAGCCCATCACCACCATACACACGCCTATATAAAGCCCTTACTTCACAAATTTTCACACACTTAGTCTTTAGGTAGTTTTGTAGTTTTAGAGAGAGAAAGTTCTAAACTTTCTCTCACTACCTTTCATCTTTTTTCTCTTTCAAGAACAATCTTTGTATTACTTTTTCATTAATCAAGTTCAAGTTTTTAAGTTTTAATCTTTAATCTCATCCTTCCTTTCTTTTACTTTTATTGATTTTTGTACAAATCTCGTATGATCCGTGTTGTTCATCTATGATTTGTGCTTAAAAAGTTGTTTACCTTGAGTTTGGAAAAGTTGTTTTTAGTACTTATTTGATCAGCTTATTAATATATTCGAGTTAGTTTTGGGTTTTAGCTTATTCCAATAGCTTTTTACCCTTGCAAAAGCCTCGGTTTAGCATAGATTTCGGAAAGGGAAACTCCCTTTTCCGACCATACTTTCCGACCAGCAACACCCCTCCATTCCGATCATACGATCGGAAAAGGGTTTTGAGATTCCGACGGTGAGCTTTTCTAACATTCCGATTTGTCCATTTTTCGTATATTCCGACGGTTAGTTTCCCCATATTCCGATCCACTTGATTGCCATATATTCCGATTGTAGCCTATTTTTATTATTCCGATCTGGACTGTTTACCATATTCCGATTGTACTCGTTTTTCGCATTCCGATTGACATGTTTCTTAAGTATTCCGATTGGTGTGTGTTTGAATATTCCGATTGATATTCTTTGGCAACATTCCGATCGCTTGTCTCCTCCCATATTCCGATCAATTGATCGGAATAACATTCCGATTGCACCATATTTGGTTATTCCGATTGAGTCGCTTTGCTATTCTCCGTTCTTACTTTCTTTTAGTAGTTTCCAATTAAGCTCTAATTTTTCACAAAGTCTTCAAAGTGTTAGTTTTTATTGAATGTCCATTTATTTTCCTAATATAATATTTAAAGTTTCAAACATTTAATTTTAAATTCGTCTTTTCGCTTTAATCTTTCAAGTCTTTAATTTTACTCTTCGACACTTAATTTCTTATAGTTAGTTTAAAATAGATAAACAAACCACCCACTTTTTATTAACCAAGAACAAATCATTCCACTTAAGACCGAGATCAATTCGAGAGGATTCCGAGAAGAAATTAGAACCATAGCAAAATGCTTGTATCAAATGGCGCCGCTGCCGGCTCTTCTCGTTAAGATCAAAAGTTTTTTGTGAGAACTTGGATTTTGGGATCCGTTCCCCGTGAACTTACTTTTTCATAAAAAATTTCAAAAAATCCTAAAAAGTAAAAAACATAAAAACCCAAAATATTTTTGCTTTGTTTTTCTTTGTTCGTTCTTTTGCAGGTGTATGCGCACTCGATCCACGTCATATCAAGAGCCCGAGCCTCTCGATAACTTAGACATGGCCGGTATACCACCTCAAAACAATAATAACAACAACAACCCGCCTTTCAACAACATGAACAATAACAACAATGAGCACCTTCCGGATTATCGCCCGATGATTGAATTGCTGCAAGCTCATGTCGATGGCAACACGGATCCAATTGTCATACCTCCAATTTCCGCCAACAACTTTGAGCTAAAATCAGGCTTTATCTAGATGGTCTCCGCTCAACCATTCTTGGGACGAACCATTGATGATCCACACGACCACATAAAGAGATTCTTGCAACTCACCAACACGGTCAAATTCAATGGCGTTCCACAAGAGGTTATAAGGTTACAACTTTTTCCCTTTTCTTTAGAGGGACAAGCCCGGCATTGGCTTGCTAAGGAACCGCCACAGAGTATTCTCTCGTGGATGGATTTGGAAACAAAGTTCATAAACTACTTTTTTCCACCCTCTCGTACTACCGCTTTGCGGAACGAAATCATAAATTTTGAACAAAAGTACGATGAGTCATTCAGTGAATCTTGGAATCGCTTTAAAGATCTTTTAAGAAAATGCCCACAACATGGTTTTACCAAAGTACATCAAATCAATACTTTTTACAATGGTTTAAGCATGAGTGACCAAGATTCACTGAACAGTGCCTCAGGGGGTAATTTATTGGCTAAGACTTCCAATGCTGCTTGGGACATCATTGAGAATAAATCTCGTGTGCAAACCAAAAGTGTTAGGACCAATGTTGCTAGTGCTAGCACTAATGACAGCGACAAGCGATTGGACAAAATCACTACGCTTCTTGAATCGCTTGTCACCCACACCGTCAGCAACAACAACAGCAACAACGCCAAAAACGCTCAAGTGAACGCTGTCAGCCAACCTTGTGAGATATGCGGTGGTCCTCACTCTTACACCACTTGTACCGCCACCCAAGATTACCCTGCTGAGAATGTTAATGCAGCATATGGCACCTATACTCAACTTGCTTATCAAGCAAAACCTCAAGGTGACCGTAACTTGCTTAGCTACCGTTCCAACAACTATCTCTCACCACCTGGTTCTAATCCTAACAACCAAAACCAACAACAAAACCTCAACCGCCCTCCTCAACAACAACAAACTCGTACACCATACATCCCTCCTCACAAGCAGCAACAACCACAACAACGAAACACCCAAGTTTACCAGCAACCTGCTTATCAACCACCCGCATACACTGCCCCTTCCAACCAAACCCCCGCATCACATCAAGACATTGGAACCTACATGAGGACTAATGATGTGATCGTGGATAATCTCCAACAGGAAGTGCACAACTTGAAAGCAGATCTGATGAAACAAGGGAATGATCTAAGAGCTGATATGAAGAACACTATGGATAGTCAAACGAATGACTTGAGGAACATGATGGCTAGTTTCTTCCAAAGTAGTCAACCCTCTTCTTCGGGTACTCTTCCGAGTAACACCGTTGCGAACCCAAGAGGGGAGATGAAAGCAATCACCACTCGAAGTGGCAAAGGTACCAAGGAACCCGAGCTTCCTATTCCTCCACCGGTGGTTGTGACTAAGGAGAACGAGTCGCCTGCTCCTATTCCTCATCCTTCTCCTTCCCCAGTTTCTCCACCTCTTCCTTCTACCCCTCCTCCACCCGTAGCTGTGAGTGATCCTATTTTTCTAAAGCCTTCCTCTTCTTCCAATATACCTTATCCTTCAAGGTTGAGGAAAGAGAAGCAAAAGAGCAAGGACGATATTCAGGTTTCGAATTTCCTTAAAATGTTCAAACAACTGAATTTCAATATCTCCTTCGCTGAGGCTCTCGCTCACATGCCCAAATATGCCAAAATGTTTAAAGATCTTCTGAGCGACAAGGAAAAGCTCCTCGATCTCGCCAACACCCAACTTAATGAGAACTGTTCTGCAGTGCTCTTAAGGAAATTGCCAATCAAGCTTGGTGATCCGGGTCGTTTTCTCATCCCTTGCAATTTCCCGGGAGTAGAGAATTGCATGGCCCTAGCCGATCTAGGTGCCAGTATTAATCTCATGCCTCTAAGTGTTTGGAAGCAATTATCTCTCCCAGAGCTAGTCCCCACCAAAATGACTTTGGAATTAGCTAACCGTACGGTTGCTTATCGAGTGGGGATAGCCGAAGACGTTATTGTAGGAGTCGACAAATTCACCTTTCCTGCCGATTTTGTTGTCGTCGACTACGAGATGGACCCCCGTGTGCCACTTATTGTTGGTCGTCCATTCTTGAGGACCGGTCGCACTCTCATTGATGTTGAAGTCAGTGAGCTTATCATGAGAGTGGGTGACGATAAAGTAGTCTTTAACATGGGAAAGTTGTCTAAACAGCCTTATTCATATGAGAGCGTTAATTGTATTGACGTTCTTGATGAGGCTTGTGAAGAACACTTTAATGATGCTTGCAAAAGTATTCCTACCTCTCTTCCCAATGTTGAGACTGTGTCCTCCATTGATTCATCATTGTCTCTTTAACACCCCCAAATTTACACGCAGCGGAATACATCTTTGGGTGCTAAACAATGATACAACAACACATAATTTATAAAGAACGACTCGAAAAGAGACGTTTTAAATTTATCGTTCCTAAAACATTTATCAGAGTAGCGTAGTCCCAAGTAATCGTTACCAAAAGATAAGTTAAAACAACATATTAGTTTGTTTTAAAAAAAATGGAACGATAAATAAATCAAAGAGTTTGAACAACAAAAGCAGTGCACAACTTCATTCTCGTGACCTCCAAGCTTCCACTTCCTGATTACCTGAAATACATGTGAGTAAAACAATCAGCAAAAATGCCGAGTGAATCTATAGGTTTATGTAATCAATTTGAACACAAGCTAAGATTATAAGTTTGTGGCATGCTTATAAGCATCTAATAATTTGCATCAACAATAATAATTGTATATAGCATAAATTGCAATAAGCTCATGGAACCGAGCCCTTAGACACTCCCTTAAGACGTCTGATAAGACAGGAGATTTATTAATTGTCATTACCCCCAGATTATTGGTACATTGCCGTATACCTGACTTCTCAATACAATATGTCCAAACAGTGTGGAGGTCGGGCCTAAGCTTCTGTGACAAGTCCACACAAACTGAACCGGGGCGGCTTCCCCCATAGATCTATTAATCGTACTAGCGGTTAACCCATCATAGGTTAATTAACGGTCCATAATTGAGGCTTTAACAATGGCAATCACTTAATGCAATTTAAAGGCAACCACGGGTCCATTCGTAGAGGGACAAAGCATACCATAAAAATCTTGTGTTCTAAGTTTATAAAAACATGTATTCCCCCTCGCGGGTTTTTAAAACAATTTAATTGCGCAAACGAGGCTATAGACTCACCTTAGCCCATAGTGGTAATGAGACGATCGCCGACGATAGTAGATGCCCGATAATCACGATAACCGCAACCTAGCAAATAAGGTGCGTACTTTAATAATAGACTCGAGAAATAATTGATACTTAATAAAATCAAACTCGAACTCATAAAACCACAATATACTTGAGAGTAAACGATATAAATAACTTCACTATACTTTACTACCCATTTACTTTACCATTTTATACTTTTAACAAAATCCGCCGGTACATACTACATGTACTAGCTTATTTACCCCTTTTTAAACTTGTCAACCGTTTATGAAACGACTCGATAAACTAACTTACTATATATAGAAAGTCCTCCTACAAGTTTATCAAATGAAATTACTTTTAAAGTCCTTTACTCGACTCATTTTCAAACCACAAAATCCGGACAGATTTACGTTAATTTTTCATACGACCGCTTTAACTTATTTAAACGACTCCGTTTACAAAACCGACACTCGGGTTTTAAAGTAAACTCAACCTAATAAATAAATACCTCATTATCAGTAGGTTACACATTTTAAAACATCAATTTAGAGTCCCCGAGATTCGATCCAAATATCGACAACAACTATATGTAGTGTCGATACTCGTCTCCCGGTACACGATTATTCAAAACATCATAACTTCGCGCTCGTTTTGAGTTAGAAGCTCTACCTTATATCAAATCGAAGCTAAGGAGATTATCTACAACATAATCCAATAATATCATCCTATATTCAGACTTAAGACCCTCGAAAATGGCCTTGAACCTACTGCCCAAAATTGACCTTTTAAAAACCATACAAAATCAATTTTTCAACACATTTTACCCATTTCTATACCACTAATATGATCATTCTAACACTCCTACACTATGATCAAACCTCTAACACACTTGCATGTATAAATCTAATAAATCAAACTCAAAAATTCAAACATGCAAACACTCCACTATGTAATATAATAATATTAACACCTATATACAACATGAAAATGGATCAAACACCACTAGTTCTTTAAGAAAATAAATTTTTGAAAAAAAATGTTAATGCATGTTGAATAAAATCATACCAATGTGATCACAAGATCAAAACTAAGATGGGTCTTGTTTTAGTTTAGCTCAAATCATCCTAAATCTTGAGATAAATTGAAAAATGTATGGATTTGGGTGGGTGTTTTGGTGTTTCGGCAAGAACAAAGAAAAAGGAGAGAGAGAAAGATTTTTGGAAGTGAAAAATAAGTGTGTGTTTGTTTATTTTTAAATTTTATTTAGTGGGTTGGGGTCCTAATTGCAATTTGGTAAAAGTTTGGCTAGAAAATGTAAATAATTAGTTAAAAGGTAGGAAATTGTCACTAGTAAATTTTTGAAAATATTTACGGGACTCGGGTTTCGTAAAAAAATATTTAAAAGTTTAAACGCACACGAAAAATAATAATATAACGACTCGATACGTAATTAAAAACATATCGTTGAAAATATTAAATATCGAAACGATCGATAATAAAATATAAAATTTTTGGCATCCGTCGGTATCGTGATCACTAGTTGTCCTCGTTACTCGTCAAAATATTAAAAATATAATATTTAATATCGGTTTCAACTTAAATCGTTAAACATAATAATATTTAACATTATAAAATACTTCAAGATAATTGAAAAATAGAATTAAATTATGACCTTATTTTTACGGGTTTTACATCCTCACCACCTTAAGGGAGCGACGTCCCGGCGCTCAACTCGCCTCATACACGAGTTGTTCACTACCCGGAAGGATGACGGCATTCTTTAATAAGAAGTCCTTACGTTCCCACGTGAATCTCGATCCACGATCTCCACTGGTTCTTTTACAAAACGCTACTTGTCGTCAAGTTGTATCTCACCAAAAAAAAAAAAAAAAAAAAAAAAAAAAGAAAAAGAATAAATAAATCCTTATCGACCAGTCACCCGTCAAGCTCGACACATGAAAATTTTATGAATCACACGAAGCTCATTCGATAACAAGAATAGATGACAGTATTTTCGGGTAAGTCCAGTTAAAAAGAATGTTGCAATTTAAAGGATATCCATCGGCCGGATAGCCATGGACACACATCAAAAGAACTAACAAGAAAAACATTCTCGTCATCAGAGGGTGCTCACACGCGGGTCCCTACTCAAAAGATAATACAAAGACACCATCTCGCTTTCGCCAACGCGCATTATAGTCTCAATAAACATCGTCGTTGAAAGTCAAAAAGATATTACATAATATGTGTTCTACATGATCGGACGTCATCGGATGATGCCGCCTCAAGTTCTCACAACTTACGATCATTTGACTAGATCACACACCATATAGTGTACATAAAAGAAAAGGTCGAACATAAACATCGATTATAGATCTCCATCGTTAATCATTCGAGAAAACCTTGAACGAACCCTTGATAATAACTACTTGATCTCAAGAGTCTTTCCACTTGCGATGTCGGCTTCAACATACTCCTCGAGGTCGTAACGAATTTATTAACTCCATTCTTGAAGAGATTCGGTCCTCAATCATTCCACAAGTACACACATAAATCCTGGTGACACTTATCGTTTCTTCTTATAACTGCTTCCCGAGATTCACTTTAAACTCAGAATAAAATAGTGATCTTCAATAAGAGGAATAGAACGAGATAAAAATGAATTAAATAACGCATAAACGGACAAGACGTGGTAAAATGATTTAAGGTTGACGCTCGACGAGGGATCTCGACTCACGTAACCGTAAAACATAATAATTCGCAACACTAGAAAAATGAGAGCGAAGAATGAATTAAATATTAACATTAAAATAACGTTTGTCACAATTATCCGTCCCGGATTTGGTATTACCTTAAAACTAGATTGAGGTACTTTCTTGATAAAGATGATATATTAAAAATAGAAGTTAAATAGCTTCATAATTTATTTTGGTCGTCTTAAGAAACTTTGAAAGATTGAGATGAATTTATTAATTAAGCTCGTATTGATAGTTACAATTAGAAAATATAATTTCTAAATTAAATCATTATTAGGAATATAAATTAAACTGGTAATTTCATTATATTAAATGTAAAGTATGATAAATCAATTACTTCAATAGATAGAACATGATTTCATTTTAAACATTAGTTTTAGTTTATACAAAATATGATGTATAAATTTGACCTTTTACTTGTGATGGTTATTTCGATAATTGAAAATCATTGGAAAAATATATATAAGTTCCATAAAAACTTTATAATACGTTGTAGAAATACATAAAGGTTTTATTATTTCAAAATAAACATGAGATATATTCGGGTTTCAAAATGTGACAAGATTACAAACGAAGACGAATGGAAATAATGGTCAACAATTAGTACGAAATCAGCGGTACGAAAGAAAACGAAGCAAATGTCGTATGAATTCTTAAAGAGAATAATAAAATAAAGGCGTTAATGGTAAGACGATAAGAAATAATAGATTAAACAAGTTGTCAATTTTGTTAGTGTGGTCGATGGTTCACCAATATCGGTTCGTTAACTCAGCGGTGGTCGATACACGATCGGAAATAAGATCCATACAAAATACTAATCATTTGTAATTAAAACAAATCAAATGAACGATGTTAGCGTTTAAAGAGAAAAGTCAAGGAACGGTTCACAAGAGTAGATTTCGAGACAAACGAGAGTGACGGACGTCATCCCGGATATACGGAAATCACTCTAATGATAATTCATTATTCACGTGCGGAGACATTCCAAAAGTCTACCCAGTCGCATAAAGAAAATTGGACGAGAAGAAAGGATAAAACATCGAGACTTTTAAGTCCTTTATCGACAGTCAGTAATTAGACGAATAGTCAAAAGAAATCAATTATAAGACAAAATGAAGTAACAAGTAGAAAAACAATCATCGAGTAAAAATGTAATTAAAATCACGTAATTCGTTTAAAAGGTAAGAAAACATATGCGGATGCATAGAAATTGTGCTACTTGCATAAAATATAAAGTTTTCAAAACTTCTTTTCAATTTATTCCATTTTATTTATTTTTATAATAAATACAAGTAAAAAGTTGATTATTATCAAGATTTTTAAGGTGACTACTATTCAGCCTAGCATGGCTCCTTCTAAATTAGACATAGGTGATCAGGCCATGTATAATTTAGGGCTAGCAATGCAGTGCTCCATTTCGTCGAAAAGTATTACGTTTCTTATGTTTATATAAATCATGCCATTTGTAAAATGGAATTTAAAAATAGTTTATAAATTTATAGGATACAAGTAATTTGTGAGATACTCAATAAGCAACTTTTAATATTACAAAAAAAAAGTATTTTATAAGACCAAAGTAAAAACAATTGGTGAAAATAATCGTAAAACAATATCAGATTTATTTATAAGGTGACATCATAACAACGTATAAAGTAGCCAAAGGTTTGCAAAAAGTGGCAAATAGTAGCTCATAAAACAACCAATGAAATGGTTACAAGTCGTTAAGGTTTCAAAAGGTTATAAGGTTTAGACGAAAATGCCATGAGACATGTGATAAAAAAAATATCGACGAAGAATGTGAAGACAAAATTTCAAAACTCAACCCAAGTCAGTGGAAGGTTAGAAGAAAAGGAAAATAAAATAATCATCGAATGACAAATGAGTCATATATATAAAAAGAATAAATCAATCCATATGTGTATTCTATGTAAGATACTCGACACAACATGCTTTAAAAAAAAGTATATTATTCATTTTCAAATTACACCATTAATCCGGTATTTGTTAATTCTGTAATGTTTCTATTTTTAAACATTTTCACATGCAACTAATATTCGTTAGTTGTAAAATAATATTCGTTAAAATTTTTCGATCTCAAATGAAATCAAAACAGCTTAGAAACATTTAAAACTCATGTTCCGGATTTTCTATCAGATTTAACTTTTAAATATGAGCCGATTAATTGACTCGATAAACGACATCTCCAAGACTCGGAGTCTAAAGCATTTTGATGCGAAACGACGTTTCAGACGACTTTCTAGTTTTACCCGAGACCTGAAACCCAATGTAAAATGACCAAAATACCCCTGCAAGTTCTGTGCAGGTTTGACTATTTTATTTTAAAAACACAGGTTTTACTTTTAAGTTGTGACTTGTTTATACTGTCCCTGTAGTTCCTCCATTAAATATATTTTTCGACACTTCCTAACGGCTCAATATATATATATATATATATATACACATGTCTTGTGGATTTTTCAACAACGAAAAATAAATCTCATAAGGAGCATCAAATGAAAATATAGCATAATGAATGATAGAAGATACTTCAAGGTATTCAACACGAAATTAAGGAAGCGAAACGGTGAATGACGTTCGTAATTTAGGTTTCAAAATGCAATGAAGGCAAACCTCCTTGGTGTCATGATTCTTCAAAAACACCAAAACACAATAAGAAAAGAATGGAACATTAACATGCTACACTCCGGGAGCGAGAAGGTTAATGAAAGACAAATGATACAATTTTATATAAGTAAAATCGCATTCCGATTCTAGCGCCATAGTCTAGACGATGATTTATAAAATGACGATGACGTTACCGAGATATAAGCGAACAATACACTCCGGTGTCGATACATATAAATGTCAACGAATTAAATCTTCGCATGTCGTATAAAACGATAATAAAAATCAACAAAATATTATGAAAAACCATGATATTATTCAACACGATTCTAAGAAATGTTTCAAAATGTGTGACTCACACAATAGCGGTTAGTCTTTTCCAAGGACACATTGAACTACACAATGGTCTAGAGACTACGTTTCAAGACGTCCAAGCACAAATAGTCGGAAGACGATTTGGATATCTATATAGATATCACAAAGGGTTAAACAATGAAAGTAACGCGCGTAGATGAAGTTATGTAAGGTCATAATATAAAAATTTGCAATAAAAGCAATTTAAATACTTCAAAAATAAATACAGAAAGATCTTGAAAATTCAATGTATTTATTTAAGTTAATCATTAATAAATGATAAACTTTTATCGAAAAGTTTAACGACATAAATATATATCGATAAAAAGATGCTAGATATAAATATATATCCATAAGTGGATCATAGTATTTATTTATAAATACTTGGCAATAAGGTATACGTAATAACGTATACTAAAATTGTAATCTCAGAAGTAGCTTGAACCTGAAGTCACGCGAAGTCCGGTGCACCGACTCTTTGAAAAATAAAAACTGACAGTTATAGTTTAGGTTTTTAAAATAAAGACCTAGTTCTCTATAACTCATGGCTCTGGTACCAATCTTTAACACCCCCAAATTTACACGCAGCGGAATACATCTTTGGGTGCTAAACAATGATACAACAACACATAATTTATAAAGAACGACTCGAAAAGAGACGTTTTAAATTTATCGTTCCTAAAACATTTATCAGAGTAGCGTAGTCCCAAGTAATCGTTACCAAAAGATAAGTTAAAACAACATATTAGTTTGTTTTAAAAAAAATGGAACGATAAATAAATCAAAGAGTTTGAACAACAAAAGCAGTGCACAACTTCATTCTCGTGACCTCCAAGCTTCCACTTCCTGATTACCTGAAATACATGTGAGTAAAACAATCAGCAAAAATGCCGAGTGAATCTATAGGTTTATGTAATCAATTTGAACACAAGCTAAGATTATAAGTTTGTGGCATGCTTATAAGCATCTAATAATTTGCATCAACAATAATAATTGTATATAGCATAAATTGCAATAAGCTCATGGAACCGAGCCCTTAGACACTCCCTTAAGACGTCTGATAAGACAGGAGATTTATTAATTGTCATTACCCCCAGATTATTGGTACATTGCCGTATACCTGACTTCTCAATACAATATGTCCAAACAGTGTGGAGGTCGGGCCTAAGCTTCTGTGACAAGTCCACACAAACTGAACCGGGGCGGCTTCCCCCATAGATCTATTAATCGTACTAGCGGTTAACCCATCATAGGTTAATTAACGGTCCATAATTGAGGCTTTAACAATGGCAATCACTTAATGCAATTTAAAGGCAACCACGGGTCCATTCGTAGAGGGACAAAGCATACCAAAAAATCTTGTGTTCTAAGTTTATAAAAACATGTATTCCCCCTCGCGGGTTTTTAAAACAATTTAATTGCGCAAACGAGGCTATAGACTCACCTTAGCCCATAGTGGTAATGAGACGATCGCCGACGATAGTAGATGCCCGATAATCACGATAACCGCAACCTAGCAAATAAGGTGCGTACTTTAATAATAGACTCGAGAAATAATTGATACTTAATAAAATCAAACTCGAACTCATAAAACCACAATATACTTGAGAGTAAACGATATAAATAACTTCACTATACTTTACTACCCATTTACTTTACCATTTTATACTTTTAACAAAATCCGCCGGTACATACTACATGTACTAGCTTATTTACCCCTTTTTAAACTTGTCAACCGTTTATGAAACGACTCGATAAACTAACTTACTATATATAGAAAGTCCTCCTACAAGTTTATCAAATGAAATTACTTTTAAAGTCCTTTACTCGACTCATTTTCAAACCACAAAATCCGGACAGATTTACGTTAATTTTTCATACGACCGCTTTAACTTATTTAAACGACTCCGTTTACAAAACCGACACTCGGGTTTTAAAGTAAACTCAACCTAATAAATAAATACCTCATTATCAGTAGGTTACACATTTTAAAACATCAATTTAGAGTCCCCGAGATTCGATCCAAATATCGACAACAACTATATGTAGTGTCGATACTCGTCTCCCGGTACACGATTATTCAAAACATCATAACTTCGCGCTCGTTTTGAGTTAGAAGCTCTACCTTATATCAAATCGAAGCTAAGGAGATTATCTACAACATAATCCAATAATATCATCCTATATTCAGACTTAAGACCCTCGAAAATGGCCTTGAACCTACTGCCCAAAATTGACCTTTTAAAAACCATACAAAATCAATTTTTCAACACATTTTACCCATTTCTATACCACTAATATGATCATTCTAACACTCCTACACTATGATCAAACCTCTAACACACTTGCATGTATAAATCTAATAAATCAAACTCAAAAATTCAAACATGCAAACACTCCACTATGTAATATAATAATATTAACACCTATATACAACATGAAAATGGATCAAACACCACTCGTTCTTTAAGAAAATAAATTTTTGAAAAAAAATGTTAATGCATGTTGAATAAAATCATACCAATGTGATCACAAGATCAAAACTAAGATGGGTCTTGTTTTAGTTTAGCTCAAATCATCCTAAATCTTGAGATAAATTGAAAAATGTATGGATTTGGGTGGGTGTTTTGGTGTTTCGGCAAGAACAAAGAAAAAGGAGAGAGAGAAAGATTTTTGGAAGTGAAAAATAAGTGTGTGTTTGTTTATTTTTAAATTTTATTTAGTGGGTTGGGGTCCTAATTGCAATTTGGTAAAAGTTTGGCTAGAAAATGTAAATAATTAGTTAAAAGGTAGGAAATTGTCACTAGTAAATTTTTGAAAATATTTACGGGACTCGGGTTTCGTAAAAAAATATTTAAAAGTTTAAACGCACACGAAAAATAATAATATAACGACTCGATACGTAATTAAAAACATATCGTTGAAAATATTAAATATCGAAACGATCGATAATAAAATATAAAATTTTTGGCATCCGTCGGTATCGTGATCACTAGTTGTCCTCGTTACTCGTCAAAATATTAAAATATAATATTTAATATCGGTTTCAACTTAAATCGTTAAACATAATAATATTTAACGTTATAAAATACTTCAAAATAATTGAAAAATAGAATTAAATTATGACCTTATTTTTACGGGTTTTACAGTCTCTATTTGGAGATAGTGATTTATTTTGGAACAATCTTGAAGATACCATGGGAGATGCGAATTTAGCTACTAATGATTCTCCTATCGATGGGGATGAAGACATGAATTTCTTTGACAATCTTCTCAACGAAGACAATCCTTCGCCTCCATCTCCCACGGTCATTGCTATCGATACTCCGACTTTGAAAATGCCTCCCGTCGAAAATCCTCCAGATTTAGAACTTAAGGAGTTGCCGCCCCATCTCGAGTATGTATTTCTTGAAGAAGAGAAAAAGTCGCCAGTCATCATTGCTAAGGACCTAAAGGAAGAAGAAAAAGCCCGACTTATCACCGTGTTGAAGAATCATAAGAAGGCTATCGCTTGGAAGATTTCCGATATTCGTGGAATTGATCCTCACTTCTGCACACACAAAATTCTCATGGAGGACGACTTTAAGCCCACAATTCAAAGCCAACGACGGGTGAATCCAAAAATACATGAAGTCATCAAAACAGAGGTTCTCAAACTTCTTGATGCGGGTATGATTTACCCTATTTCGGATTCACCATGGGTTAGTCCAATCCATTGTGTGCCCAAGAAGGGCGGAATAACCGTTGTTCCCAATGAATACAACGAGTTGATTCCCACTCGTCTCGTTACTGGGTGGAGAGTTTGTATAGACTACCGCAAACTCAATGATGCCACGAGAAAGGATCATTTCCCTCTACCTTTTATGGACCAAATGCTTGAACGCTTAGCGGGTAATGAATATTACTTCTTTCTTGATGGTTTCTCGGGTTATTTTCAAATACCCATCGATCCCCAAGATCAAGAGAAGACGACATTCACTTGTCCCTATGGCACATTTGTGTACAAAAGAATGCCTTTTGCCTTATGTAATGCGTCCGGGACTTTCCAAAGGTGTATGTTAGCTATCTTCCATGACATGGTTGAACAAACCATGGAAGTCTTCATGGATGATTTCTCGGTCTTCGGGGATTCCTTCTCTTCTTGCGTTGCTAATATGGAACGTATGCTAACGCGGTGCGAAGACACTCGCCTAGTTCTAAATTGGGAAAAATGCCATTTCA
This sequence comes from Glebionis coronaria, assembly GCA_025667525.1. Classification (NCBI taxonomy): domain Eukaryota; kingdom Viridiplantae; phylum Streptophyta; class Magnoliopsida; order Asterales; family Asteraceae; genus Glebionis; species Glebionis coronaria. Next base: position 285,295,437 of record CM046880.1, on the reverse strand, counting down.
TGGTAAAAGAAGGCATCGTGCTGGGACACAAGATTTCTAAAGCCGGTCTTGAAGTAGACCGCGCTAAAGTCGATGTTATCGCAAAGTTGCCTCCACCTTCAACCGTGAAGGGTGTGAGAAGTTTCTTGGGTCATGCGGGCTTCTACCGTCGCTTCATCAAAGATTTTTCTCAAATCGCTCGCCCGATGACCCACCTCTTGGAAAAAGATACTCCTTTTATCTTCTCCAAAGAGTGTCTTGAAGCCTTCAACTCGCTTAAGGATAAGCTTACTAAGGCACCCGTCTTAGTTACCCCTAATTGGGAGCTTCCTTTTGAGTTGATGTGCGATGCTAGTGATTTTGCTATTGGTGCGGTTCTTGGACAAAGAGTGAACAAACACTTCCAACCAATCCATTACGCTAGCAAGACAATGACTGGGGCACAACTGCATTACACGACAACAGAAAAAGAGCTTTTAGTTGTTGTCTATGCTTTTGAAAAATTTCGCCCCTATCTTGTCCTTTCCACCACAATCGTTTACACTGATCATTCCGCGTTGAAGTACTTGTTGACAAAACAAGATTCCAAACCAAGACTTCTTCGCTGGGTTTTGCTACTCCAGGAATTTAAAATCGAAATTCGCGATAAAAAAGGAGCTGAAAACCTAGCCGCGGACCATCTCAGTAGACTTGAGGATCCTTACCAAGGGGATCATCCGAACAAAGAAATCAATGATTCTTTTCCCCTGGAGACCTTAATGTCTATTAACTCGACTGCTGACGAAACCCCGTGGTTTGCAGACATTGCAAACTACTTGGCGGGTGGAATCCTCGTTGACGGGTTAACATCCCAGCAAAAGAAAAAGTTCTTCAAAGACATCAAGACTTACTTTTGGGATGACCCGTATCTTTTCAAACAATGTGCCGACTTGATTATTCGCCGATGTGTTGATGGACCGGCAGCTTTAGAAATCCTTAATGCTTGCCACAAAGGACCCACTGGTGGTCACTTTGGTCCCAACTACACCGCCAAAAAAGTGTTTGATTCGGGATTTTATTGGCCCTCCATTTATCGTGACGCTCACGAGATGGTTAAACGATGTGATGCTTTCCAAAAACAAGGCACGATCACACATAAAGACGAGATGCCTCAGAATTTCATTCAAGAGTGTGAAATCTTTGATGTTTGGGGTATCGACTTTATGGGGCCATTCCCTTCATCTAAAGGAAACAAATACATCCTTGTTGCCGTTGACTACGTCTCCAAGTGGGTTGAAGCCAAAGCTTTACCTACTAATGATGCAAGGGTGGTTTGTAACTTTTTGAAATCGCTGTTCGCTCGATTTGGCGTTCCTCGTGCTATTATCAGTGACCGCGGGACTCATTTTTGCAACGATCAATTTGCAAGAGTCATGGCAAAGTATGGTGTCAATCACCGTCTTTCCACCGCTTATCATCCCCAAACCAATGGGCAAGCCGAGATATCCAATCGTAGATTGAAACAAATTTTGGAGCGTACTGTGGGAGAGCATCATGCCGCGTGGGCCGATAAGTTAGATGATGCTCTGTGGGCTTTCCGTACTGCTTACAAGACCCCGATCGGTTGTACACCTTATCGTCTTGTGTACGGAAAAGCATGCCACCTTCCCATCGAGCTGGAGCATAAGGCGCACTGGGCCTTAAAGTGGGCTAACTTCGACATCAACAAAGCCGGTGATCATCGCAAGATTCAACTCAACGAGCTCAACGAACTGAGGAATGAAGCTTATGAGAACTCGCTGATCTACAAAGAGAAGACGAAGATCCTCCATGACGCAAAAATCAAGAACCGAGAGTTCCACGTTGGTGATCAAGTCTTACTTTTTAACTCTCGGTTGAAGATCTTCTCTGGCAAGTTGAAGAGCCGCTGGTCTGGTCCATTCACCGTCACCAACATCTTTCCATATGGGACCATTGAGCTTTCTCAGCCAAATGGGCCCAATTTCAAGGTGAATGGCCAGCGTCTAAAGCTGTACTTTGGTGAGGACATCTCTCAGGAGATGATTCCATCCCTCACCATGTTCCCCATGAACTAAATTTGGGTCGAGTCAGGCTCGTGACTCGGTTATCAAAAACAAGCGCTCCTCGGGAGGCAGCCCGAGTATCTATCCTTTAATGTTTTACCCTCCTAAGTGTAGGGGGGCCTGCATAGGTGTTTGTACTTGTGTGGTGATGTGATTACAGGGATAAGTGCACTCTTGGAACCTTTGAAGAACCGTGCTCCCGTGTTATCCGAAATCCGGTTCTATCTCTCAACTATCGTGATTCAATTTTCTTCATACTCACATTTGAAATTGATCACTTTAGTCGTCTCTTCCTTAACTCGAGTTAACCAACGTGCACAATGTCATAAGTGTAGGGGAAACTTTTCCCACATGCTTAAACATTGAGGACAATGTTTATCTTAAGTGTAGGGGGGACTTCTATCGAAGTTTTAAGTGGACTTTTCCATGAAAATGCCTTCATTTAACCAGAAAATCATCTTTTTCAACATTTTTCAAATTTTTAATTAACTCTGGCCATTTAGTCGTAATTTTTAAAATTTTTATCGTTGCATTCATATGTATATATCCCGCAATAAAGTCAAAATTTTTAATAAAGTGGTGTAGCTAGTTTAGAAATCTTTGACATATTAGGCCCGTTGCGTTTATTTTGACTCAACCCGAATAGACTTATCCAAGTTTATTCTAGCTAGTATCCTTAACCATGTAGACCTTGATTGGTTTATTAGGCTAAGCGTCCACGAGTCTCATTACTTGAGATTTTAAATTGTGGAGGACGAGAAATGATAGAGTCAATTATAAGTCAGTATTCTTGCGCAAGCTCACTTGGTGTAATTATTTGCCTATTCTCCCATCACTTGCTAATAATTTATCTGCAATAAGTAAGGTCGTACGATTTGAAAAGTTACTTAGCTTCTAGCCCAAGATCGTTTAAAAGTTGCTCGGTAATGACGAGAGTTCATAGCCAAGGCATAACTTATGAAGCGGGGCGCGAAGATTGGCGAGTCCGAAAAGGCCCTAACAAGGCATGAGGATTCCATTTTATTGCTGAAGATCCAAAAGTGATGTGAAGAACATTATTCCTAAAATCAATATGAAGGATCAAGACTCACGACGAAAAGCAATCAACTCCCATAAAGATCATGGAGAAGTCTATCCGAAAAGACCCTAACAAGGTATGAGGATAAATAGATCCAAGTCCGAAAAGGAGGCGGATCGTTGTATCTCAAAATCCCAATTAGAGATTGAAGAATAATCATGAAGTCGTGGTCAACAAAGTTGGAGTACCCCTCAAAAGTCTCCAAGTGAAGAAACTCTATGAACGATAACAAGACCATTATCTCAAGAACGTCTCTCAAGATATAAAGTATGAAGTACATGCCAAATATCGGCCTGAGAAAGGTCTCAAATCGCGAACCAAGTTATGCCAAGATATGAACTTTTTGATATCCCGAGAAGCAGTTTTAAAAGATTTTGTCCTTTAGCTAACTATTGATCAAATCGTCCTACTTTGCTTTCAGCCCTAAATAACTATCGAAATAAGTCCAAAAATGCATCTTCATGATCATTCTAAGACAAAAATAAAATATAAGAGACACACCTAGGAATAAGGGAGTCTAAGCATTTAATTAAGCCATGTGTGTAAGTGTTTGAATTGCTAACTTATAATAACAATGATCTCGTTTTTAAGCTTAGTTTGGGGAACGTGAAACTTGAGGGTGATAAATCTTCGCAGCACCGAAGCCCTAATGTAAGTCCTCGATCTCTTTGCAAGTTATTTCCATCCTTTTGTTTGCTTTAAAGTTTTAAATTTCTCTTAGTATTTTCATTTTCATTTAGTAGTATATTAATAAGGCCAGGGTTGATTGATTATGAGGAAAGTGTAAATGTGCTTTGTCACTAAGCATTGCATGAGGGCATGGCAATGGTTAAGTGTAGGGGATTTGATAGGTGTGAAAACACCCATCCTTTTACCACTTAAATCGGGATAAAACGAGACCAAAACACGTATTTAATATCATTTGTTTGGAATTATGCGTGGTTTTTGTGTTTATTGTGTTTTCAGAGTCAACCGGATGAATAATGAAGAAAACATGGGATTACACGGGTTTTATCGAGGAAAAAGACTTAAGACAAAGACTATTGTCCAAGAGATGCAAAAGATGTGAAGTCATTGTGCCTATTCGAAGATTTATCGAAGAATAGAGCCAAAGATGGAAGATTCATATATGTCGAAGAACTCGAGTCTATAAAACAATAGATTATAAGACGAGTTGGAATAATTCACCGACACTTCTCAAATCCAAAGTGGAAACATTATTTAAAGATGCGTGAAGACTTAAGAAGAAAGAAGAAAAAGAAGCCCAAATCAAAGCCCAATCAAAAGCCCATCACCACCATACACACGCCTATATAAAGCCCTTACTTCACAAATTTTCACACACTTAGTCTTTAGGTAGTTTTGTAGTTTTAGAGAGAGAAAGTTCTAAACTTTCTCTCACTACCTTTCATCTTTTTTCTCTTTCAAGAACAATCTTTGTATTACTTTTTCATTAATCAAGTTCAAGTTTTTAAGTTTTAATCTTTAATCTCATCCTTCCTTTCTTTTACTTTTATTGATTTTTGTACAAATCTCGTATGATCCGTGTTGTTCATCTATGATTTGTGCTTAAAAAGTTGTTTACCTTGAGTTTGGAAAAGTTGTTTTTAGTACTTATTTGATCAGCTTATTAATAGATTCGAGTTAGTTTTGGGTTTTAGCTTATTCCAATAGCTTTTTACCCTTGCAAAAGCCTCGGTTTAGCATAGATTTCGGAAAGGGAAACTCCCTTTTCCGACCATACTTTCCGACCAGCAACACCCCTCCATTCCGATCATACGATCGGAAAAGGGTTTTGAGATTCCGACGGTGAGCTTTTCTAACATTCCGATTTGTCCATTTTTCGTATATTCCGACGGTTAGTTTCCCCATATTCCGATCCACTTGATTGCCATATATTCCGATTGTAGCCTATTTTTATTATTCCGATCTGGACTGTTTACCATATTCCGATTGTACTCGTTTTTCGCATTCCGATTGACATGTTTCTTAAGTATTCCGATTGGTGTGTGTTTGAATATTCCGATTGATATTCTTTGGCAACATTCCGATCGCTTGTCTCCTCCCATATTCCGATCAATTGATCGGAATAACATTCCGATTGCACCATATTTGGTTATTCCGATTGAGTCGCTTTGCTATTCTCCGTTCTTACTTTCTTTTAGTAGTTTCCAATTAAGCTCTAATTTTTCACAAAGTCTTCAAAGTGTTAGTTTTTATTGAATGTCCATTTATTTTCCTAATATAATATTTAAAGTTTCAAACATTTAATTTTAAATTCGTCTTTTCGCTTTAATCTTTCAAGTCTTTAATTTTACTCTTCGACACTTAATTTCTTATAGTTAGTTTAAAATAGATAAACAAACCACCCACTTTTTATTAACCAAGAACAAATCATTCCACTTAAGACCGAGATCAATTCGAGAGGATTCCGAGAAGAAATTAGAACCATAGCAAAATGCTTGTATCAGGGTTCTTGGAAGAAATCCCAATATGTATTGATTAAATCTCTTTAATTAATTTGTTAATATCTTATGAAGCACACTATTAACAAACTTGAGATAAGAATTTAAAATGTTGTGTTTTGTAGTCTCCCTATTGAGAACAATTTATTGTTGCTTAAATACTTAGTATTTAGAGAATTATCTCTACTTACAAAAGTAAGTGGGAGTTATAACAAATCTTGAAGATATTTAAGAGCAAAATACATAACCTTCTAAAACTACTTGTTGATGTCATATTTTGGTTAAAGCATGAAAATGTCAAACAAAGTAAATGTTACTCACATTCATAAATATGCAAAGATGCCTCATCACTTGACTGATATTTTAATAGCTGAGGAGCATAAGTTAGGAGATCTTTGTAATCTACTAACTGCTAATGAATATTATCATATATTAAATCTGATAAATGTATTAGAACTATGAATGTTAAGATGCAGTCCTTAGAGGAAAAATCAATTTTTTGAATTTGATTGATGTTTTGCCTAATTATAAACTTATGAGGTTGGAATGAGTTTCCCTTGAAGAAAGACTCAAAAGGAAAAAATGGTATAAATAATTAATGCATGGCTAATAATAGGGAGCTTTTAATTATACTCAAGGAATTAACTATGATAAAATCATTCTTTCTTACATGCATTGGTTAAATAAATATAATTAATTGTCATACATGTTTCCGTTTATATAGAATATGCCAATTAAGTTTTATAGCTTTTTCCTTTATCATTACCTTTAGCAAGGACGGTGTATAATCAAAAGGTTTATAAGTCCATAAAATCTTATTGAGTATACAAGATAAATAATCCAAGTATGGATTAAAATCATTCATCTTAAAGCTAGACCTATGTCTTAATTACAATATGATTTTGATTAAATTTAGATGAGTTTTGAGTACACTTGACATTAAGTGGGAGCACTATGTTTTTCCTAAAAACTCATATGATGTATAATATATTGAAGATATCATTCCATCTAAGCTAGATGATAATCCTTAAGAATGGAATGAAACTTCATTTGAGAATTTATGGAATAAAACAAATAGATTTAGAATAAATGTTTATTAGAAAAAACAACTGCGGTAATTAAGTCCAACACAATGCAATACATCATTGGAGCAAGTCTTGAATGATATATTCCACTTAGACATAATTTATTACATGAATGAAAACCTTATGTTTTTAACTAAGGGTTCATTATGTATATATTATATTGTGTATATGACTTGTTGTCACTTTTGCACAAGAGCAAAGTTAATATCTAATTGAGAATATTTAGATTATTTTATATACAAATGTTTACGAATTATAAAGCATAGTGTTGTATGTGTACACTGATGCTAGAGGTAATCAATTCTAGTAAAGTGAGATTTTCTTATTGATGATAAATCTGCTAAACTAGATGTGCTCATAATGAGCATGGTTGCATTACACATTAATGAATAAGAATACTTTACATTTTAAGAAATTGTAAAGATGAATGTCAGTATATCGTTGATTGTAAATACCTAATACAAGGTATGAAGATATCCTCATACTATGACACTTGCAATAGTATGAGCATGTAGAATAAGACACTCATCTTATTTTTCAAATCTTTCATAATTTGTGAAATTTGAAACAAGTATTCAAAAAGTTAACTTAGATGACTATTTAGCTTTCTTGTTAAGAAAAGTTGAGAATGTTAGAAACATTAGACTTCAACTTGTTAAATTAGTTTCATTGCATATTGATATGAGTGTAATTACTCATATCATTTGTATCTAGAAACGAACAATAAATGCTTAAAACCTTTGAAAACGGCCTTGTATATGCTTGTTTTGTTCGTTTCGTGTGTGTAGGTACCAAGTTCACGAAAACCGATGAAACCGACACGAGATTTGAAGGATTTTGTCAAAAGTCAAACGATGAATCAATTTTAAGATGGGATTCGAGTTTTATCAAAGTTATTGGGCCTTGGTGGGTCCCACATGAGCTTAATGGGCCTAGAAGCCCATTAATATAGTTGCATTTGGTATAATTTGGAATACCCATTACAAGACGGATTGAAGTATCTATATGGATATTGAGTCCATATAAGGCCCAAAGAAGAAGTGACGGTGGAAAATTAAGTTATAAACTTTCTAGAGTCAACAAACGGTCAACACACAAAGCAAAAAAAAAAAAAAAAAAAAAAAGAAGTCGAGAGAAAGCAAAGAATGAAGAACACACCAGCAAAGAAGAACCCTAGAAATTAGGGGTTTCTTCAAATCAAATAGCAAGTGGACTTCACGCATCAAAATCAGAAGATTAAAAGAAAAATAGGCGCGTGTCTACACTCCGATTCCAAGAACAAGGCTACACGTGGACTCTATGCACGTCACATCTCGCATCTGATTAGTCAATTCCCTGCTAATCAGTAGAAGAGCCAATTACAATCAGCCATGTAAGCAACAAAGAAGCACACCTTGTGCCACGGTGGCAATCCGTGTGCACAAGGATGAATCTCAGCCCTTTGATTGAAACAGAAAAGAGAGAGAAGAAGGAAGAGCTGATCGAAGGGTCAAGAAAGGATTCTATCCTCACCAACAACTTCACCCCATCCCTCTCGTTTTACCTATAAATACCCCCTCAAAAAGTCATGTAATCATCCCTTTTCTTTCTTTATTTTTGTTATAATGATAATTTTAATTTAGATTTAGTTTTTATTGTCGAAAGTATTGTAATAGTTTTTTTTTATGAGTTAATAAAAGTGGTTTTCTGATTACTTCATCTTATCCTGCTTGAATTTTTAAGTTTACTTTATCTCAATTAAATTGATCATTATATGAGAGGTTATTTAAATAGGCTGAAACCATAGCTTATATTAAATAATATAAAGTAAGATTGGGGAATGTTTAACACGCTGTTAAACTTAAAAAAATATTGCTTGTTCGAGAATTGAGGTGATGATTTGGTGGTCCGAGTCGATTTAGTCAAATCCGCTCAGCGCGCGATTTCTGCCCAACGGTTATCTACAAAAAATGGTTAAGCTCGGTTTATTGATTTTGTTTTAGTTTAAAATGTTTATTTTGCTGACTTTTACTTTTATTCTGTTTATGCTTGATGATTCTAGGAATTTGATCTTTGTGTGATATCTGCTATTGTGCTTTGGTTGCTTTATTTAGTTAACTGCTTTGTTTGTATTTGATGAATCTGCTTAAGTCATGAATCTGTTAGGTTAATTGGGTGTTTTCTGATTTTGATTGTTGCGTTTTTCTTTGTTTTTGCATTTACTAGCTGCTATATAAGTTGATAAATGATGCATCGTATGACTGGGTGATCCTATTTATGAACTGTGTAGCATGGTTTAAATCGAATGGACAGTTTGTTTGTATGATTTCACAACCTGTTGTTAATGGATACTTTACACTTAACTGCTGATGGTGCTTTCCTGAGTTTTGTACTGATTTTTGTTGCGATAATGTACCTTACTGATTTTTGCTGCGAGATTGAGCTTATTGTGCTATCACTTTTATTTTATTCTTGCTGATTTGGTTATTTCTAGTCTGATAGATCGATGTCATAGTTATTATAGATTTGTATGTTCAGTTTAATCTGTATTCGTTGTTGAAGTTTTGCTTTACTTTTGCTGATGTAGATGCTATTTACTTGTTTTAGTTTAAATAAGATTTAGTAGACGTTCTATAATTTCTAATTTATCATTCTTTATGGTTGATGAAAAAGAATGCCTTGGCGTGTTCCTATCGAGTTTATTTTGTTTACTACAAGTTGATTGAACTGATGGATTGCTGAAGTTAATATAGTAGTAGCAATCATGCCGTAAAGTATTGCATTATTTCTTACTATTTCTTTGCTGTTACATTTAGTCACTGTCTAATTTAGAGTTCCTGTTTTGTTCTCGCTGGAATTATGAATATTTGTTGTAATTTTTATCAATTTCGACTCAAAGGTGCTGCGTTTTTAATTCTTACTGCTGATTTATGGTTTGTAATGATTTGAATTTATCTGCTCTTTTGGTAATTGCTCTTGCTTTAGATTTTATTTCTGATCTGTTCAGTGTGACTGGCTACCTGTTTTGCTATCTGTGTTTTATTTTTGACTTGCTGAAATATTCTTAGATTCAGATTTTTGTTTTGCTTTATCTGTAACATTGTTGCTTTATCTACGATATTGTTTCAGTTACTGATTGTTTGATTTTATTTGAGTGAATTTATTGAGTATAAAAGCTGTTATTTTAACTTTTGGAGTTTACTGATATATTTGTTATATATCATAGATATCTTTTTCGAGTATGCAAGTTTTAGTAACTGTGTTGATTAAATACCTTATCTACTGTTAAAAAAAAATAATACCATAATTGTGTCCACAGCAGGTCTCGAACTCGAGACCTGCACCTCAACAGGACTACGCTTCAACCATTTGGGCTAGACCCACTTTTTTGTTTGAGTTGCTTTAATTTCTTTAATAAAGGGTTAATAATTTTTCTGTCAGCTTTAATGTAAATGTTTGTTATACTTGGTTAATTTTAAGTGCTTTAAATTTATAAAAGTAATTCAACTCTTGATTCATTAGTTAGTTTAATTTGTTTCACAATCCATTAATTTGTAATAAAATCACTTTAAATAAAATAAAAAAAAATGTTTTTGTCAAATTTAGATTATTTAATTAGTTCATTTTCTATTAATTAGAATTTTTATAAAAGTAGATTTAAACAAAATAGTTTTTAAGTAGATTAGTTTTTAAGTAATTTTTATTAAGAGAATTAGTTTAAAAAGTTTATTTAGATTTTTAAATAGATTAAAAGTTTTATTAAATAGTTTTATTTTAAAAGTATTAAGTTTTTGTAGATTTTTAAAATAGGCGGGTTATCGATTCATGCACTTTAAATTAAAACGTAGGAATTTTTAGACAACGAACGAACCATTCAAATCGATTGTCCAAATCAAAGCGAAACGTCTCAAATTCATAAGATCTTCGTGTACAACGAACTCGACTCACTCACGTGTTTAATCGTATCCGTCTTTGACTTATTTTTGGTTAATTACTTTTTCCTAAAGGTAATTGCCTAAATTCGTCCTATATCGTATATGTGTTAATCCACTTACATCAAAAATTTTGGCGCCGCTGCCGGGGATCTTGTGTACGATTCGTCTTTGTGGAGATTTGTTGATCGTTGATTTGAAGACCCTTTCCGTCCTCGGAAAGTTTTGTTATTTTCTTATTATATAGTATGTATCGTTTTTATGAAAAATACCAAAAATAATCTTCTCAATCCTCTATCATGTTTAATTCTTTTTCTCCCCACCCTCTAAATTTTAATTCTTCCTTCGTCAATTGTGAAGGGTGTGGAGAACCGTTATATGGTTTTTTACCATGTCGGTGGTGCACGTGTGAGCGTTGTGGAAATGACTTACGTCACGATATACGTGTTGGATTTTGTCCTTATTGTAATGATATTACTTCATGTGGAAATACGAATTTTTCGAATAATTCTCTCGATTTCAATCCACCTCCACACCCTACATACGAGACACCCTCGAGTGAGTTTTGTGGAAACGATTCTCATTTTGGTGATGATTGTTCGCATCGATTCTTGCTTAATTACGAGCAAGAACCGAGCTACAATCAAAACTTTAATGATAATTGTTATTCACAAGATTTACCGAGTTTATCACAACATCTTTGTTGTGAGTATTGTGGAGGACCTCACGAGAGCTTTAATTGTCAACCGAGGGATAATAATTTTTATGAGCCCTTTTCTCGCGTGAATGAAAATTTTAAACGACTTGAAACAATGTTCCAACAAATAATGAATCAAAGAAATGTTGAAGTTGTTGAAAAAAGTATTGAAGACTTGTTGCTTGAAAAGAGACAAATTAATCAAGAGATTAATGACATTACTAATGAATTAGGAAGTCGACGATTTCATGGAGAAATAATTGATGAGGGATTTAAAAGAGATTGTGAACTTAGGATTCGACAACTTTCGCAAGATTATAATGGATTAAGTATTGAAATTCGTGAGAAAGAACGAGCTCAAGCGGAAGCAAAATCTCTTGCTAATCGTGAACTCGAGCATTCTCTTCTTTTAGATGATGACGAGGATAGTACTATTTCTTTGCGAGATCTTATTGCTCTTCATCCTTCATCTAGTGCTATCGTGTTTCCTATTCGTATCTTGCCGGCTATTGAGCCCGAGGATTCTCCCATCCTAGATGATGAGGAAATCTCTCATGACATCACCACTCCTATTCTTGATTCTTCCATCGAGGAACCCGAAAATTCTCTTAGCAAGGGGGACGAACATATTAGCACCATTCTTGTCCAAAACCCAAGAGAGTTCGACGGTATTTCCAATGAGATGTGTGATTTGCCACATTGTGATGACTCGACTTCTTCCATTCACTTTGATATTTTCTCCAAATCTAATGATGAAAATTGTGATGGAAATGAAGATTTCGAGGATGATTCTACTTCTAGTGAATTTTCTAATGAGGAGTTCTCCGATGAACTTTCTTATAAAGATGATATTCATGATTCGGATTTTGAGGGGTTCGCCGATGAACCTACTCTTCTTCACCCATTTCCACCAGGAAATGAGGATGATAGTGATCCGGTTTTTGAGAGGTTCACTTTTGAACTTGCTCCTTTAGACCCATTTCCACCGGGAAATGAGGTTGATTTGACTATTCCGATCCTTGAGAAGTTCACCGATGAACTTACTCATTTAGATGTGGAAGACGTGATTCTTCATGAGAAGTTATCAAACGTCTATCTTCTCATTTCTAGGATCGAGGCTTTGAATTCTAAGCCTAATCCCAAGTCTTTCTCTCCATCTCCTATTTCCGTTGAGGATAGTGATCCGCTTATGGAGGAGATTGATAATTTTCTTGCTTCTCATGATTCGATACCACCGGGTGTTGATGATATCGACCCGGAGGGGGACGCTCTCTTTTTAGAGAATTTACTTGATGATGATTTCGTCCCAAGTCCTCCTCCCACCCACTTTGACCTTAATGTGCGGGTTTTTCATGTGTCTCATATTGAGTACCATGACCCAATTGATCACATTCCTAAGGGTGAAATGGTCGTTAAAGCAAAGAATGTTGAAACCACTATGGTTGAGACTTTTACACCACCATTACCATGTGCTTCATATGATTTAGGATTAGCATGGGGGGACGACACCGTGTTGTCCTTTCATTTCTCCACCGAGGACGAGGTATTTGATCCCGGAATCGTCGATTTAGGGAAATCTCGGCCTTTCACCGATGTAATAAGTGAAAGATTTTTCTATCATCTCGGTGCGAGTTTATCTCGGGCAGCTTGCTATATCCATTCCATCGTTTGTGATTTTCATCTCGTTTTAGAGATTTGTGTTGGAGTTTTATCCTTTCGTTTGTCATCCGACAACGAGGATGAGATCTTTGACCCCGGCATCGTGCTTTATGTTGGTTTCTACTCCAATATGCCGGTTTTTACCATTTTCCCTAAGGACCAATGAATGTGGGGATCGATTCGAGCTCATGACTCGGTTAACAAAAACGAGGTGCCTTGTGGGGGAGTCCCATACATTCTATCTTCTTTCTATTTTCTAACACCTAATAAGGCTTGATCTTTCAAGCTCGTGTTCGTGATTTGTTGTGTTGTGATCTTAGGTACGTCCCTAATCATTGAAGACTCTCGTGTTCGGTTTTTGCCGGTCCACTTGATCTTCCATTCTTTGAATGCCAAAAAGGGGCACACTTTCTATCCCTTGATTTTTATCGACTAACGTTTTTATTGAGGCATAATTAATAAACGACTTATAGATTTGCGTACTCTTTCCATGCTAGGAATTTGCATTAGACTCTTCGTGTTTTAGCAAGGGGTGTCACTCTTGAGCTAAGAAACATTGAGGACAATGTTTGGTTTTAGCATGGGGGAGTCAATCGATATAATCGCTTGCAATTGCTTTTGTCGTGTCCAAACGTTTTGTTTTTCTCATTTTTCAATAAAATTTTAAATTTTTAGTGTTATTTTTAAGTTTTAATAAAAAAATAAGTGTTTTTGACACGAATGTAAGCTTTTAAATAAGAATAGTTTTTGACTCGACTCGGTTTTTAACCTTAGCTTTTCCTTAACGTATTTGAATTAAGTTTTGCTAGGCTATTATATAGGGAGCTTTAAAACGCGAAAGTCTTAATTCATACGAGTTAAGAACAAGAACTTTTCGCAAGTTCCTATAATTGATCCTAGAGAGTCGTTTATCAAGGGAACTTTTCTAAAACTTGAATGAGTCTAAGAATTTGCAAGATCCTATAGATGACTTGAAAACCCAAAACTTTGATTTAATAGGCTAAGTATCCATTGATGGAGAACAAGAGATGATAGAGCTAATTATAAGTTTGGTATTCTTTCGGGAATTTATGTGAGTTAATTATGAGCCTATTCTCCCATCGCTTGTTAATAAATTTTATCTGTAATAAATAAGGTTGAACGATTTGAAAAGTTACTTAGCTTCTAGCCCAAGATCGTTTAAAAGTTGCTCGGTATGGATTAGAGTTCATAGCCAAGGCATAACTTATTGAAGCGGGATGCGAAGATTGGCGAGTCCAAAAAGGTCCTAACAAGACATGAGGGCTATGTTTTATTGCTAAAGATCTCAAGTGATGTGAAGACTCATTTATCAAAAATCAATATGAAGGATCGAGACACACGACGAAAAGCAAAATACTCCCAAAAAGTCATGGAGAAGTCTATCCAAAAAGACCAAAATAAGGTATGAGGATAAATGAAGCCAAGTCCAAAAAGGAGGCGGATCGTTGTAAATCAAAATCCCAAATAAAGATTGGAGAAAAATGAAGAAGTCGTGGTCCAAGTATGAATCTCTCAAAAATTCAAGTGAAGAAATATTATGAAGAGAAGACCATTATTTCGTGAACGTCTCTCAAGGTTGGAAGTATTAAGTCATTGCCAAATATCGGTCCGAGAAAGGTCTCAAATCGCGAAACTAGTTATGCCAAGATATGAACTTTATGAAGTCCCGAGAAGCAGTTTTAAAAGATTTTGTCCTTTAGCTAACTATTGATTAAATCGTTCACTTTATTTTCGGCCTAATAAATTATCAAAATAAGTCAACAATGCATCTTCGTGATCATTTAGGACAACAATAAAATATAAGAGATACACTTAGGAATAAGGGAGTTTAAGTGATTAATTAGCCCACATGAGTTCGTGTTAGTCTATCAACTTATAATAACAATGATCTTGTTTTTGCACTTGGCATGGAAAAGTGAAAAGTCGAGGACGATGAATCTATTTGAGCTTTTATGATCCTTAAAGTTATTTTATGTCTTTGCAAAATAAAAAGTCAAAAGTTGAATAATGGTGTAGTTAATGTTTTATTTTATCATTGCGTGAGGACACGGCAATTGCTTAGCATGGGGGAATTTGATATGAGTGTAATTACTCATATCATTTGTATCTAGAAACGAACAATAAATGCTTAAAACCTTTGAAAACGGCCTTGTATATGCTTGTTTTGTTCGTTTCGTGTGTGTAGGTACCAAGTTCACGAAAACCGATGAAACCGACACGAGATTTGAAGGATTTTGTCAAAAGTCAAACGATGAATCAATTTTAAGACGGGATTCGAGTTTTATCAAAGTTATTGGGCCTTGGTGGGTCCCACATGAGCTTAATGGGCCTAGAAGCCCATTAATATAGTTGCATTTGGTATAATTTGGAATACCCATTACAAGACGGATTGAAGTATCTATATGGATATTGAGTCCATATAAGGCCCAAAGAAGAAGTGACGGTGGAAAATTAAGTTATAAACTTTCTAGAGTCAACAAACGGTCAACACACAAAGCAAAAAAAAAAAAAAAAGAAAGAAGTCGAGAGAAAGCAAAGAATGAAGAACACACCAGCAAAGAAGAACCCTAGAAATTAGGGGTTTCTTCAAATCAAATAGCAAGTGGACTTCACGCATCAAAATCAGAAGATTAAAAGAAAAATAGGCGCGTGTCTACACTCCGATTCCAAGAACAAGGCTTCACGTGGACTCTATGCACGTCACATCTCGCATCTGATTAGTCAATTCCCTGCTAATCAGTGGAAGAGCCAATTACAATCAGCCATGTAAGCAACAAAGAAGCACACCTTGTGCCACGGTGGCAATCCGTGTGCACAAGGATGAATCTCAGCCCTTTGATTGAAACAGAAAAGAGAGAGAAGAAGGAAGAGCTGATCGAAGGGTCAAGAAAGGATTCTATCCTCACCAACAACTTCACCCCATCTCTCTCGTTTTACCTATAAATACCCCCTCAAAAAGTCATGTAATCATCCCTTTTCTTTCTTTATTTTTGTTATAATGATAATTTTAATTTAGATTTAGTTTTTATTGTCGAAAGTATTGTAATAGTTTTTTTTTATGAGTTAATAAAAGTGGTTTTCTGATTACTTCATCTTATCCTGCTTGAATTTTTAAGTTTACTTTATCTCAATTAAATTGATCATTATATGAGAGGTTATTTAATTAGGCTGAAACCATAGCTTATATTAAATAATATAAAGTAAGATTGGGGAAAGTTTAACACACTGTTAAACTTAAAAAAATATTGCTTGTTCGAGAATTGAGGTGATGATTTCGTGGTCCGAGTCGATTTAGTCAAATCCGCTCAGCGCGCGATTTCTGCCCAACGGTTATCTACAAAAAATGGTTAAGCTCGGTTTATTGATTTTGTTTTAGTTTAAAATGTTTATTTTGCTGACTTTTACTTTTATTCTGTTTATGCTTGATGATTCTAGGAATTTGATCTTTGTGTGATATCTGCTATTGTGCTTTGGTTGCTTTATTTAGTTAACTGCTTTGTTTGTATTTGATGAATCTGCTTAAGTCATGAATCTGTTAGGTTAATTGGGTGTTTTCTGATTTTGATTGTTGCGTTTTTCTTTGTTTTTGCATTTACTAGCTGCTATATAAGTTGATAAATGATGCATCGTATGACTGGGTGATCCTATTTATGAACTGTGTAGCATGGTTTAAATCGAATGGACAGTTTGTTTGTATGATTTCACAACCTGTTGTTAATGGATACTTTACACTTAACTGCTGATGGTGCTTTCCTGAGTTTTGTACTGATTTTTGTTGCGATAATGTACCTTACTGATTTTTGCTGCGAGATTGAGCTTATTGTGCTATCACTTTTATTTTATTCTTGCTGATTTGGTTATTTCTAGTCTGATAGATCGATGTCATAGTTATTATAGATTTGTATGTTCAGTTTAATCTGTATTCGTTGTTGAAGTTTTGCTTTACTTTTGCTGATGTAGATGCTATTTACTTGTTTTAGTTTAAATAAGATTTAGTAGACGTTCTATAATTTCTAATTTATCATTCTTTATGGTTGCTGAAAAAGAATGCCTTGGCGTGTTCCTGTCGAGTTTATTTTGTTTACTACAAGTTGATTGAACTGATGGATTGCTGAAGTTAATATAGTAGTAGCAATCATGCCGTAAAGTATTGCGTTATTTCTTACTATTTCTTTGTTGTTACATTTAGTCACTGTCTAATTTAGAGTTCCTGTTTTGTTCTCGCTGGAATTATAAATATTTGTTGTAATTTTTATCAATTTCGACTCAAAGGTGCTGCGTTTTTAATTCTTACCTCTGATTTATGGTTTGTAATGATTTGAATTTATCTGCTCTTTTGGTAATTGCTCTTGCTTTAGATTTTATTTCTGATCTGTTCAGTGTGACTGGCTACCTGTTTTGCTATCTGTGTTTTATTTTTGACTTGCTGAAATATTCTTAGATTCAGATTTTTGTTTTGCTTTATCTGTAACATTGTTGCTTTATCTACGATATTGTTTCAGTTACTGATTGTTTGATTTTATTTGAGTGAATTTATTGAGTATAAAAGCTGTTATTTTAACTTTTGGAGTTTACTGATATATTTGTTATATATCATAGATATCTTTTTCGAGTATGCAAGTTTTAGTAACTGTGTTGATTAAATACCTTATCTACTGTTAAAAAAAATATAATACCATAATTGTGTCCACAGCAGGTCTCGAACTCGAGACCTGCACCTCAACAGGACTACGCTTCAACCATTTGGGCTAGACCCACTTTTTTGTTTGAGTTGCTTTAATTTCTTTAATAAAGGGTTAATAATTTTTCTGTCAGCTTTAATGTAAATGTTTGTTATACTTGGTTAATTTTAAGTGCTTTAAATTTATAAAAGTAATTCAACTCTTGATTCATTAGTTAGTTTAATTTGTTTCACAATCCATTAATTTGTAATAAAATCACTTTAAATAAAATAAAAAAAAATGTTTTTGTCAAATTTAGATTATTTAATTAGTTCATTTTCTATTAATTAGAATTTTTATAAAATTAGATTTAAACAAAATAGTTTTTAAGTAGATTAGTTTTTAAGTAATTTTTATTAAGAGAATTAGTTTAAAAAGTTTATTTAGATTTTTAAATAGATTAAAAGTTTTATTAAATAGTTTTATTTTAAAAGTATTAAGTTTTTGTAGATTTTTAAAATAGGCGGGTTATCGATTCATGCACTTTAAATTAAAACGTAGGAATTTTTAGACAACGAACGAACCATTCAAATCGATTGTCCAAATCAAAGCGAAACGTCTCAAATTCATAAGATCTTCGTGTACAACGAACTCGACTCACTCACGTGTTTAATCGTATCCGTCTTTGACTTATTTTTGGTTAATTACTTTTTCCTAAAGGTAATTGCCTAAATTCGTCCTATATCGTATATGTGTTAATCCACTTACATCACATATCTCTTTTAGTATGTAGATAATTGGGATGGTAAGACAGTTATTATTTTCTGATGAATAAAGATACTCGGTATTTGTTTTCATTCATATAATTTTCGTTGTCCTATATTTGTATGTTTAATCCTTGAATACTTGATTATTCTAAATATATCCAATGTCGGTTATCAATATGGGAATATTGTCTACATTAAGACAAATGCGAGTGTTGGTTATATTCTTTGAATATATGGATGGTTTCCGCCAAACTCATATGTTATTCATAAGGGATGCATATTGGATACCCCCGAACTTTCGAATCGTTACTTTTGGATTCTTGTCATGAGTAAGATTTCGAAGATGGTGATTAAGTCGTCCTTAGACTTGAGATGCAAACAAGTTAGTGCATGTGTAATATCACTTCTTGATTATATGTTAAACGCTATCTTGCAAAGGGTAGTTATAAAGGCTATAATTGGAAGTGTTGTAAAGCAGCGATCCACAGACACTTGTAGTCAAAACATAATTTGTTCCTCCACTTGATATAGTGCAGATTAGTACCAATGGGCCCTCTCCAGAATTAAACAGATAATTGTGTGGCCGCACCCAAAGAGTAAATCAAGATGATACTTGTTTACATTTGGTATATCTGAATTAACTTCTATACCGAGAAACTAAAAGTTAAACTATATGGAATGATTTAGGATCCATATCCATGGTTTAACGGTACTAGTAACAAACGGATGATTATTAGCAAGTCACATAATCATATACTATTTATACTTTTGATATATTCTTCTTAAAACTATACCTCAATCCTTTCCGGTTATAATAAAGTGTTGTTAGATACTTTATTATGGACGTACTATGTCTTAAACTCTCACAAGTGGGAGCTGTAGGGATATGCGATCGTTAACTATCGGGAATGAGTTAGTCTATCGGGGGCACATACGAATACACGAAGAGTACGTTTATTATGTATTTATTATATATAACTCGTTTATAATTATTAAATATATAATATGTTTCACGAGATAATTATTTAATGTTTGTTAGTTTAGCCGCTAGACGTTATAAACTAAATGTAAAATGTTAAATGTAAAAGAGATGAGCTTAAAAGTTGAAAAGCAAAACCCTCGTCCTCTTCCCTTGTTGGCGGATTTTAGAATAGACTAGAAAGGGGTGTATGTGTCGTTTTTGAGAAGTGATGGATTTCTAAACAATAACTAGGATTAAGGACCAAGTTTTAGTCTAAAATTAAGGTGTATATACACAACCTTTAGATTGGTCAC
The DNA here is from genome assembly GCA_025667525.1 of Glebionis coronaria. Taxonomy (NCBI): domain Eukaryota; kingdom Viridiplantae; phylum Streptophyta; class Magnoliopsida; order Asterales; family Asteraceae; genus Glebionis; species Glebionis coronaria. The sequence goes on along the minus strand of CM046880.1, from coordinate 285,275,776 downwards.
TTGCACCGAAATCATTCCACAAAAACAATATACACGCGATATTTATTTATCAAAACAAATCAGCGGTGTTGTTCTTTTCCTCCCACACGTCATAACATCAATGCCTAATATGGTTTTGTTGTTTTGTCGTAGATAGCAAAAAAAACCATAACATTAACATTAATGTTAGATTTGTTTACTTAATCTTATTCTTTTATTAAATCAGTTCGAACGCATGTTATTAAGTATTCGAATTAGTTTCAAAGTTCAGTCAAATACACAAGATGTTAGTTGATTATGTGAAACAATCACTAGTATCGTAACGTGCTCGTGTGACGTGTAGTGTGAGCAAACGATAATGACGTAATTTAACCGTTAAAGTTTAAGATTAATATCAAGACGCATTAATTGATTTAATTAATTAATAAAGGTTGGTTTTCAGTTGTTTTTCTTATGTGTTTATTTATGTATGTTGTATTATATCCATTCCGCTGCGTACTCGTTGTTAATGATTTAACTAGTTTCAAAATCCCAACACTTTGGTGGTCGTATCACTCTCATCAAATATGTGCTTGGTAGCCTTGGGATATATTTCTTTTATCCGTTTTTAAAATTCCTGTAACGGTTGTTAAAGCTTTCGAATCCCTTCGTGCTTCTATGTTTTGGGGTGGTTCCAAAGATTCTATGAAGATGAATTAGGTTAAGGGGTCTAATATCATAGCCTCCACGGATAAAGGAGGTCTTGGCATTGGCAACCTTAAGGCTTTCAATTGTTCTCTTTTATTAAAATGGAGATGGCTTCTTTTTCAAAGTCCGGAAGCTTCATGGGTTCAAGTGGTTAAAGGGATTCATGGTGATGAAGCCGGAATTGATGTTAGGGGTTGCCAAAATAATGGGGTTTTCGGTAGCATTGTTGGCTCGATATATCATTTACACTCGAGCGGTATTATGCCTTTAAATTCTATTATATTTAAGGTTGGCGACAACTCCTCCATTTGTTTTTCGGAAAGATACTTGGTTAGACGATGAACCGCTACACATCTGATATAACCGATTTTTTCACCTGGAAAACAATAAAGATTGCCTTATTTAGCAACGCATTTGCAAATGGTTCTTAGGCTTGGGATTGGAGTAGACCGGTTAACATGGGAAGAGCAAAGGCTGAATTTGAATCTCTTATCTTTGATATAACTAGTTTGGAGCCAGAAGATATTTTTGATTCTGATACTTGCCTATGGAGCCTTTCTCATGATGGCTCTTTTACGATGAATAATGTTATGAAGCACATCGATGATATCACTCTTCCTTATTTTTCCCCAAGCACTCGATGGTGTAAGGTTATCCCCAGAAAGGTTAACATCTTTATATGGCGGTTGTTCCTAAATAGGCTCCCAAATCGTTTAAACCTTTCTTCTCGTGTCTTAGACATTGATTCTGTTACTTGTCTGGTTTGTAATGTTTCCGTCGAATCAAGTGACCATACATTTTTCTCTTGTAACATAGCTTTTGCGGTTTGACGTCTTGTTCGTTTATGGTCAGGTTCTACATTCTCATGTTATTCCTCTTGTGGCGAGTGGGATACATGGTTTGAGGCTTGGCATGCCGCAAAGGAAAAAAAGATCGTGCTTATACTCTTTGTGCAGCTACTTGTTGGATTCTTTGGCGATTTAGAAATAACATAAGTTTCAACTCTCAAACGATCAAGAAACGTGATAGTTTCGATTATATTTGTCTTATTTTCTTTTTCTTGGCTTAAATTTAGAAGTAAGTTTTGTCTTAGCTGAAAAGATTGGTTACAGTAGCCTTTGTAAGTTCTCTAGCGCCTCCTAGTTTTTTATATAATATTTATCTCCGTTAAAAAAAATCTAGTACTAATTTTATTCCCTAACGAATATATCAATGAAAGTCATACCAACCACATGAAAGATCTTATACTTAAAAGTTATCACATCTTGGACGGAGTCTCCCATAACTAGCCCAATAAACTTAGATTTTAGTTTAAATTTTTTTCTATTTTGATTATTTTTTAAAGCGTCCTCAACCATAAACCACATTGTTCCTCACATGTATATTAAAACGCAACATTCAACTCTTTGACACTTTTAAATCCCTAATTTCTAAGTAAAAATACCCCAATATATTAGTATTTCGATACTAGCTTTTTTTATATCATTTAAAAAAAAAGTTACTCCCAACCTTTTATCTTATTGCGTCCGCCACTCTGCACATGTATAAAATCATCGTTAGTTAATTAAACATGCTATCGCCATAACGATCATGAAAACTGACAACATACTTTATATTTTTATCATTAGCTAGTCATGTATGATGTATCGTTAAACCAAAAACTGCTCGTAAAGTTCGTTGTGATATACTGAGTAAACGCATAAATAGTTAGATACGTGAAGATAATCTTTTGTATGATTGGAGATGCTACTTCGTAGTTCATTATGGTTATGGGGTCGACAAATCAATTTCATAGAAAAAGTTACTTATTAGGCAAGCAAGAGACCTTTGTCGATAATGACTTCCAACGCTATTTTTTCTCATTAAAAGAGACAAAGAGAGTCAACAATTTGGTTATTAATCATTAGAGTCCAATTTATTCTCGTTAATTTTAGTCAGCATTTCAGTTTTCATAAATACAAAGGTCATGGCTAAAACTTACAATGTGCGATTGAACATGGCCCATTTTCTTTCATGGGCACTTTTTTATTATCAACGCATACATCAAGTGTAGCTCTACAGGGCACAAGTTTGCTTCACTTGGAGTCCAGAATTTTTTTTTATTGTCAATTGTCTTGTAACTTTCATTTTTATCAAACTATAATGTACGCCTATTTTATAAAAAAATATTGAAAATTAATACATACATTTAAAAAATTCTTACGTAAACAGTTGTTGAGGTTATTTCTTTCTTTCAAGATCAATCGTTGACGCGAAGAACCAAGGACGGATGTATGCATGTAGTATCGGGGGTCGGTGCCCCCATTGCTAGCCCGAAAAAATAAGTTTTTAGTGTGAATTTTATTCGATTTTGATCTTTTTACGAAAATGCCTCCACTAAAAACTCCAATTGACCACACCCATATACTAAATCCTAACGCTTTAAAACCTTATAAATCCGTCGTAAAAAACATTGTACTTATCATTTCGATACTAGTTTTTTTTCTTCACTTTTTGATGTTCCTGTAAAAAAAAATACCTCCCGCAATTTAATTCTTGGTTCTAACACTGTGAACGATTTTTCGCATTATTGATCTAGTGCACAGTTGGTCTCGCATCCTCCACCACAATGCATGAATCTTGTTAAATTAAGTTACGAAGCAAACAAAACATGAATGTTTGATTAAATTATTTGTTTTTTATATTTACAAAAACAATAGAAAAAAGCGGTGGCGGAAGCCAAAATTTTGGTCATGGAAACCAACGAGCAATAAAAACAATTTAGCGTACCTTGAAGTATGTTGTGTCGAGTCGGGTCGAACTAGAGTATCAGACCGTGTGTGATTAAAGACAAAAAAAATATTTACTTTAAGGTTAATTCCATATATACCTAATTAAAACTTTCTAATATCATATTTGTCCAACAAAAACCCATAATATCATATTTACTCAATTTAATCACAAATTTTGTCATATATACTCATTTACGTATATATTTATTTTAAAACTTTTCAAAATCTTAATAATAATAAATTTAAAATCCCCCCATATAAATAAATGCCGGGCAAACATTCTCTTTTTTTTAAGTCTGATTCATAAACAAACATGATGGTTACATGATCAAATTTGCATGAGCTGATCGAACACAGTATGACGAGCAAACTTGCGTAACAGGAAACTAATTACAAACTTCAACTATTAAGGTGATCAAATTTGCATGAACTGATGAACACAATCTATATATTTTTTCATCTTATTGTTCATTGCTTTAATAAATAGATTGGATGGGAATCATGGGATAAAAGATGGCATAAGCACCGATGTTAATAGTGTTGGTGGTCTTTTATATAGGCTACCCGCAACGCTATTAGGTCACGACTTATTTTTTTAGTTTTATCTTTCTTACAACCTAGTATGACCTATTTGTCCAACAAGACGACCTAGTTCAATTTTTATTTTTTTTATATTCAATAAAAATAATATTTTATTAAAAAAACATTTTATTCCATACAACACACATTACACTAAATAAAAAAACATTACATAAAAAAACACATTACGTAAATTAAAAAACATCACGAAACATAATAATAATTTTTAAGTAGTAAAACTTAAAAACTTAAACTCTTCGATTATCGAAGTGTCGCATTTCAATGATGCTCCAATCGGGACTTTGTTTCAAAATTTTCCAACATTCACTGTATTCAAAATCCATGTGACGAAGAGTGTGATATTCAAGTTCGGCTTCTTGATAAAGAGTATCTTCTGAAATCCCAACCGGGTGTCTACGTACGATGTAATTGTAAATCGCAGAAAATTTACCAACTTTAGGACGAATAGAATTTTTCCATTTGCTGATAATTGAGTCATAACCTCTTTTTCGCATACCCATTTCTTGATAAAATAATTCTCGCACCCCCTCCCAAACCCTTTCGCTTTATGAGATCGATCATCGAAATTCTCCTTAGCGTCCAACCAAGCTTTACACAAAGCTACCGCCTCTTCGGTAGTCCACGCCATTTGAGAACTCATTATTTTAGATGCTGTAAAAATTGAATTTGTAGAATTGTAAGTTATGTGTGTGAAAAATGATTGAATAAATGGGGTATTATATAGGTAAAATGTAAAATTTAAAGAATTTTTTTTTTTTACAAACACAGCCAACGTCTTCTTTCTATTCAATCGTGAGTAAGACCGAAACAAGGCGACCTAGTACATGCGACCGAATCACCGTAACGGACCGACTCGGTCGCGACCAGCAGGCGAACAATAGAATACACAACCATTGCGGGTAGCCATAGAGATATAGTGGCTGAAGTTGATACACAGGTAAATACAATGGTAAGATCATTGTTATGTGTTGTTATATACTAGTGGATATTGTTATCATAGGAATATATATATTTGATGAAGGGTACAATGATATTTAATATTATTAATTTGATGTTTAATTGATTTAATAATAAAACGGGTATAGATGATAATTTTTGTGATAAAATTGGGTAAATAGTGTATTATGAGGTTTTGTTGGACAAATAAAACATTAGAAACTTTTATTTGGGTATAATATAGAATTAACCTTTTATTTTGATGAATGGAGGAAAAAAATATTTTTTTGATGTTAAATTAATGAAAGTACTTATACTTTTGATATACAAATTTGCGCAAAAATACAAAATGTAAACAAAACACACTTGGTTATAGCTAGTATAGTTACTTGTGGCTAGTAGTTTTATTCTTAAGAATTAAGGATACTAGGTTTTTGTTCGCGCTTCGCCGCGGTGGGCTGTGTTTGTATTTGGTAACGGTTTTAGGGGCGATAGAGAAGTCGGATAACTCAACTCCCTTGAGCATCTTCAAAGTTCTTCGTTCTTTTAATTCGACCGTCACTTCTTCCTGCATAACTGAGCTTCCATCCTGCAGGATCAATTGGTCAGGTTCAATTTTGAGCAGAAGCATGTTTATATCAGTTAGTCTATAGAAAATAAATCGACCCCAAACTAATTAAATTCGGGCAATATACTTCTTATTCCAACTGGTCCAAAAGCCTGGTGTGATCAGACTGAAATTGTCTTACTTATTTCAAAGACTATTCGTAAAGATTAAGGTCCGTCCCGTCTACATTTCTACCCAGCACCCCCAAATGACAATATAAGAAATATAATTACATATAACGCTTCTTTCAGCGAGTTAGCAACTTCCTCTATGGGGGATTGAAATAGTCGACCTATATCAAACAATTCATAAAGTTAAAAGCTGAAATTTTCCATCTCTAATTAGTCTAAACTAAAAAAAAGGTTATATCGGGACCTTATTTGAAAAGAGATTTTCGCGACAGCGAACCAACATTAATACACCCTAAATTTATTTTCCGAGTTTATGTGTTTTATTTGTAAATGATAAATTGACCGTAAATAATGGTCTAACTGATTTGAACGTACATATCGATAAGCACATGAATAACCAATCCTAATCTTAAACAGAGAACATGACTAAAGATATTTAGTATCAGTTCTTTATATGAATATGAGTATTACGCCGGTCAGAAATTAATACCTCTCTGTGAGTTGTACATGGTCCAAAGAACAATTTGCGTTTATATATCTATTCTAGACCCTGCGCATATTTAAAAGAGAATTAGACTTGCGATTGACATCTCGATCCTAAAAAAGCAACTACAATTTTGTGCATCATCACCTGGCCAAGAATGTGAGTATTCGAATCCAAGAATGCGGACTGGATTAAAACCAAAACTCCCACCAAAGTAGGTGTCGTAGACACATATATATTTTTGACAACCATTTTGTTTTTGGGTTTATGATATGAGGGTCAGATTAAAACTTAGGAATGGGAAAAAGTGGATAATGGGGCTCAAATCTGTAGATATAGGACACTACCAAACACACGTCGTGGCTGCAACCACATAACGGGTATGGTGGCCATGCCAAGAGACGTGCATCATTAAGCTATCGTCAGAAAAAAAAATGCAGAAAATTCATCATCGCCCGTTATTTAACCCACATTTGAGGCTCAGGTAAGTGAGAGATCGGATATTAGAATATGCGCGCTCTGGCTGCAAACATACAAAGCTTGCCCCGCCAAGAGGCACAAAATCCAGAACCTGCTCGAATCCGCTTACGGATGCTCAAATATTATCATCATCGCCTTTGAAAAATGAGAATTGGTTTTCTAATACTTACATTGTTTTAACCATAGTGACAGCAGGAATTTTTTTTAACCAATTATCGTGGTCACACACCCATGACCATTGTCACCTGCCACATGTGGCGGCAACAAAAAGATTGGTGGCCTTTAAAAACCCATAGGTCTGCTAACTCATCCCAACACAATTAACATAAGTTGTTACAATCCGACATCATATTTATGCATAAGCAGAACAAATCAATCCAACCCACAAAAGAAACCACCCAAACCAACCAACCTACAACGTCACACATCCAATCTAATAATGTCCAAAGGTCACTGGTGCAAAAGGCCACGTTCTAAAAAAACTTTTTTTTTCTTTCAACTTATGAGACGATGAGTATGGTCACACACCCATCGTCATTGTCACCTGCCATAAGCGACGGCAACAATATTTTTTAGTAACTATGTTTATTTATACCTGCTATGGGAAAAACGAATGACTGAAAAGTGAAATCAATAGCCGTACCTCCCAAGTTTTGGTCCATTATTCCCGTAAAACACACCACCAGATGGTGCACCGCCAACAGCCTCAATTACAAAATCTGCATCTTATTGAAAAATGTAGTGGTGAAAAATAGTGTAAAATGGAAGTATGGAACGATGTAATATTTTTGTACCACGAAGTTTCGTGTTCGCAAGTATATGGATACCCTTCGAGGTAAGCAGGGGGTAGTTTGAGATGTTTAGCCTGCTCTAAACAGACTACAGACCGCAAAATGCCCCCTGTTTCCCTTGAAGGGTATCCATACATTTGGGAGCACGAAACACCTAATGTTACAATAATGAAAGTAATCTGTATTTCTCAAATATAAAATGCTGTAAAAGACGCATATTGAACAAATAGATAATAAATACACGTGACTGACCTGTTTATGTATAACTTTACGCAGTAACTTCACGTAGCCAAAAATTGGTGTCGTATGGATTTCATCTTCAACAAATATGTGATAAAATCGGCTCAGACTAATTGATGTCGTGGCTGGGTTTGTGGAGGTTGCTGAATCGAGCGATGCTCACATTCTGCCATCCTTCCACCTTCCCAGCAACACACCGTACCAAAGAATCATCACAGCAAACCAATCACAGCCAGTCAAATAGAGATCCACGCCACCCAAAATGAGATGGATCGGCTAGTGTTTGTTTATTTAAAACAGGAGGGTTTGTGGAGGTTGCTGAATAGAGCAATGCTCGCATTCTGCCATCCTTTCACCTTCCCAGCAACACACCATTACCAAAGAATCATCACTCCAAACCAATCACAGCCAATCAAATAATGAGATGGATCAGATAGTTTTTGTTTATTTAAAACAGGAGAATCCGTGAACCAACTATAGCAGGGAAAAACAACCAAGCTTCCAAAGGTTCCCATATCGAAAGAAAAAGAACGATACCAGAACCAAATAAAATCATAACCATTCGCACAGTTGTTCAGTCTGGTGGGTTCGTACAGTTGTTAGTACTTCTTATCAGCTAGAAACGTGGACGACTTTTTAAAATTCAGAATAAGCAGATAAGCAACCCAAGAATAAGCAATCCCAAAGGCCCTATAAAATGATCCTTTCTCTTATTATATGCATATACCGTAACTAATAGCACAACAGTGAATTGAAAACACATAACTGTTACCTAAATTCTTTCAGTTCCGGCTCGGCTTTCCTTTTTTTATGAATCAAATTAGTTACACACATCATGGATGTATCAATATAAGTGATGCAAATCTAGAAATGAACAATATATTTACCTTATATAAATCGTAGAAGACATCCTGCTTTACAATTTCATTGTGAATCTCAGCAACACCGCGACCACTTCAAAAAAATTGTGTGTATACTATTATGTGTATACCTGGTCGTGCGGTGTAACGTGGCTAAAAAAATGTTTTACGTCAAATTTTGTAGGTCGTGTCAGCTTGTATACCTGCCAGGGAAGGAAAATATTCATGTTGGCATTTATATTAAAAAACTGATTCCCATTATATAAATAATTGATTTACGTCAAATTTTGTCTCTTGTTTTCTAAATAAGATACCTCAGCCCAACGACATCATTTATTGGATACAAAACAGAAAATACCACATCTAGCTCCAAAATCCAAAAAAAATCACAAAAAACATAACCTGTAAGTAATGTCCTTACCACTTGCACCTCATAAAACAACATCAATAGCAACCTGCGAATCCGTAACTGGCAGCCATAAGAACGTGTCAGGTTCCATCCTTACACCCAATATTTTATTAACCCACCTCACATAACCCACCTCACATAAACACATCTCACATACTTATACCCGATCTTTGCCAGCATTTTCGAACCAAAACCTATTGTATGCATCTCAAATAGGCTCAGATATGGCGCTGGTCTGGGAAAACCGGATAGGCACGCCATGGCTGCAACCTTGACTGGTTGCCCCGCCAAGATGCGTGTTATCTCAGATTTAACCGCGCCGTTACCACTCATCATAGCCCAAGTTATTAGAGTCACAAACACCCTATAAACCACACCCATTGCACCATGGTATCTGGCGACGGTGTTCCAAGAAGTTATAATAGAGGGGAATGACGTTCCCCTAGGAACATCGATCCCCTTTCATACGCCCAATATTTTATTAACCCACCTCACATAAACACATATGACATAAACACATCTCACATACTTATACCCGATCTTTGCCAGCATTTTCGAACCAAAACCTATTATCTGCATCTCAAATAGGCTCAGATATGGCGATGGTCTGGGAAAACCGGATAGGCACGCCATGGATGCAACCTTGACTGGTTGCCCCGCCTCACATAACCCACCTCACATAAACACATCTCACATACTTATACCCGATCTTTGCCAGCATTTTCGAACCAAAACCTATTGTATGAATCTCAAATAGGCTCAGATATGGCGCTGGTCTGGGAAAACCGGATAGGCACGCCATGGCTGCAACCTTGACTGGTTGCCCCGCCAAGATGCGTGTTATCTCATATTTAACCGCGCCGTTACCACTCATCATAGCCCAAGTTATTAGAGTCACAAACACCCTATAAACCACACCCATTGCACCATGATATCTGGCGACGGTGTTCCAAGAAGTTATAATAGAGGGGAATGACGTTCCCCTAGGAACAACGATCCCCTCTAATACACCCAATATTTTATTAACCCACCTCACATAACCCACCTCACATAAACACATATCACATAAACATATCTCACATACTTATACCTGATCTTTGCTAGCATTTTCGAACCAAAACCTATTGTATGCATCTGAAATAGGCTCAGATATGGCGCTGGTCTGGGAAAACCGGATAGGCACGCCATGGCTGCAACCTTGACTGGTTGCCCCGCCAAGATGCGTGTTATCTCAGATTTAACCGCGTCGTTACCACTCATCATAGCCCAAGCTATTAGAGTCACAAACACCCTATAAACCACACCTATTGTACCATGGTATCTGGTGACGGTGTTCAAAGAAGATCAGTGATAAGCTCCAACTGATGTACTACGCTTTTGCCAAGAAAGAGCGGCTTTCCGGTCAATACTTCAGCGAATATTGTATACCTTATAATACATCCAATTCCCCAAATATCAACTGCCGGGGTATACTGCAATTAAGGTAGAAACATATGTGAGAATGGCCAGAAGGACGAAAAAAACAGCATAACAAAAACCCACCACAAATTGACACACGCCCTCAAAAGATCAGCATAGACCTCAAAAGATTATCATTTAGTTCTACTTCTTCAATTCCGTAAATAAACATAACACTACAAAACTCAACATAACAACAACAATATACCCAATCATGTGAGCGAGATATGGGGGAGGTGAGATGTAGACAGATCCTACTATAAACCCGACATAAAGCAAGCTAAATAAACATTTTTCCATTTAGCATCTACTTCTACATCTTCAATTCCGTAAACTAAACAATCTAAAGTTCGCCTATCCTATTATAACATTCAATTCATGGCAATAAATTCGATTCGAACTCAATAACAATAGCATCTAAAAGTCAAATAAATCCAGTATACAATAACAAAAGATAAAATCAAATAGAAATAGAGCTAGTTAAAACCTTTTTTCTTCGATCTTGCTGCTGCATCTCTGTTTATTTTTTTTATAATTCTCAAACACAAAATCAGATATTAATTTGAGAAAGGGTTTCCATCAAAACCCAATTATTTCCTCGATTACATCGATAATATAGATCGTCATGAAAACCCAATTAGGGTTTCCATCAAAACCCAACATCTAAAAGTCAAATAAATCCAGTATACCACAACAAAAGATAAAATCAAATAGAAATAGAGGTAGTTAAAACCTTTTGAATTCGAGCCTGCTGCTGCATCTCTGTTTCTTTTTTTATATAATACTCAAACACAAAATCAGATATTAATTTGAAAGGGTTTCCATCAAAAACCAGTTATTTCCTCGATCACATCAATAATATAGATCGTCATCAAAACCCAATTAGGGTCTCCATCAAAACCCAAGATCGTCATCAAAACCCAATTAGGGTTTCCATCAAAACCCAACATCTAAAAGTCAAATAAATCCAGTATACAACAACAAAAGATAAAAACAAATAGAAATAGAGCTAGTCAAAACCTTTGTTCTTCGATCCTGCTGCTGCATCTCTGTTTCTTTTTTTTATATAATTCTCAAACACAAAATCAGATATTAATTTGAAAAAAGGTTTTCATCAAAACCCAATTATTTCCTCGATCACATCAATAATATAGATCGTCATTAAAACCCAATTATGGTTTCCATCAAAACCCAATGATTTCCTCGATTACACAATATAGATCGTGTTAGAGAGAGAAAGATACACAGCGAGAGAAAAAAGAGAGAGAGAGAGAGAGAGGCACAGTATGTGAGATGTGTTTATGTGATATGTGTTTATGTGAGTATGTGAGGTGGGTTATGTGAGGTGGGTATTAAAATATTTGGTGTGAGAGGGGATCACTATTCCTAGGGGAACATGATTCCCCTCTATTATAAGGTATACAATTATTAAATACTTAATTAAATCAAACAGTACGAGTAATGTAACAAAAAATTGGATCTTTATGTACTTTCCCACTTTCAACTTCTCAACTTCCTTCTTCTTTATTCCTGTTCTCCATTTATTTCGACGATAAAAAGTAAATCACCATAAACCAGCACGACAATTTCGTTTTGGTTTTTTTATAATTTTCATGAATATGGATGGCATTCTTACGATTTATGTGGGGGTTCGGAACATATTTCTACCAATTATTTTTTTCTACATATTTTTTGTGTTTCCAGAAATTTAATGGGGGCAACGCCCCCATATGTTACACATAGCTCCGCCCCTGGAGAGGAGGAAAGAACAAGTTAAAACCCTCCTAGATCATGGCTAAGGAAAGCATACATATTGGGAGGTTTGTCAAAATTGGTGGAGCCCGTTTTTATATATCATCATTCCTTTCCATTCTTGGGTTAGGTTTGGTGTCATTGTCATCGTCTTTTGTTACACACCCAAAATATATTATATTTCATATATCAGCCTTCCTTTCTAGTTTTATCGGAAGCGATCGCCTCACAAGACTTATGTGTTTCGCATGCGTTCTTTGATGTCTCCGGAATGAATAACGACGTGAACATTATACGTTAATCTCCTATTTTCAATGATCTCAAATAGGGGAAAGCACCAGATTTCTATTTGTTGCTAACAACATGTATTATCAAAGGGAATATTATATTACTGACTTGATATATCCAAAATGGCAATTCTTATTAAGTCCATTGAAGATCCCCCGACAAATGATGAAACACGAAAACTGTATAAAGCGAAGCACGAAGCAGCAAGGAAAGATGTGGAATGAGCTTTTGGAGTATTAAAAAAGAAGTGAAAGTTAATTAAACACCCGACTCGAGGGATGACAAGACGTAGACTATCAGAGGTAATGTACACATATATCATATTACACAATATGATAATTAAGAACACGGGACAACGATATCTCTTACATTTCATCGGGAAGAAGTACATTGTGATGAAGATCCCCTGAATACATAGGAAGAATGAATGGAAATTACTCGAGAGATAATGAGCAAAACACTTCATCTAAACCTAAAATTCGATCTTGTGGAACACATTTGGAATAATCGAACTGACTTGTAGTTTAGTGATAGGTGTGAAAACACCCATCCTTTTACCACTTATTTCTGGCTAAAACAAGACCAAAACACGTATTTAATATCATTTGTTTGGAATTATGCGTAGTTTTTGTGTTTATTGTGTTTTCAGAGTCAACCGGATGAATATTGAAGAAAACATGGGATTGCACGGGTTTTATCAAAGAAAAAGACTCAAGACGAAGTCTATTGTCCAAGAGATGCAAAAGATTTGAAGTCATTGTGCCTATTTAAAGATTTATCAAAGAATAGAGCCAAAGATGGAAGATTCATATATGTCGAAGAACTCGAGTCTATTAAACAAAAGATTATAAGACAAGTTGGAATTATTCACCGACACTTCTCAAAATCCAAAGTCGGAAACGTTAATTTGAAAGAAACGTAAAGACTAAAGAAGGAAGAAGAAAAGAAGCCCAAACAAAAGCCCATTCACAAGCCCACATCACACGCCTATATATATGATTCTACTTCACAAATTAGGAGCACTTAGTTAGTCTTAGTTTTAGTTTTTCATTTCTCTAGTTTTAGAGAGAGAAAGTTCCAAACTTTCTCTCACTAGATTTTTCTTTGTTTTCATCTTTCAAATTTTAAGTTTTTCATTAATCTTTGTACTTTGAGTTCTTTTAATTAAAAGTTTAAGTTTGTGTTCGTCAATCTTCTTCTTCATTTCTTGGTTTCACTTTGCTTTTGATCCGAAAACCATAATCCATATGGATTGATTTCGTTTGGTGTTTAAAGGTTAAAAGGGTAGTCTTTTTACTCCTTGTTAAGCTCTTACGTGTATAGGCTATAAGCTCTTAATGCTTAGTAGCTTATTTCAAGTTTAGCTTATTACTTTTCGGATTTCACAAGGGTTTTAATCATTTTTAAGTTCGTTTCATACGGTTTATAATTGTTTATGTTTTACAAGTTGTCGAATTTAAGCTTTTTAAGTTATTTAAGTTTCGGATTACTTAGCTTATTGATTTTGCTTATTGAGTTTTTTAAGTTGCCACCAATTTCGGAATTACATTCCTTCCATCGCAATATCAGGGTTTACACACATTCCGACGGGTACTTATTTTGATCGCAATAACCCTCAAGGGTTCTACTTTGCGATCGGTTGGCAATTCCCCCTTATTCCGATCTGGATTGCGATCGCTTATTGCGATCGCACATTCCGACGGGACTAAGGTCCTTTTTAAGTCGAAACTCTGGCCAATTTTTATTTACAACATTCCGATCTGACATTGCGACAAAGGGTTTTTAGATATTCCGATCTGACTTTCCGATCTAGACATCATTCCGACAGCTTGATTTTAATTATTCCGGTGGCAACTTACATGAACATTCCGATGGACTCCACTATGACATTCCGATGGGTTGTTTTAGTTATATTCCGATGCTTATGTCTTTGATGCATTCCGATAGAAATAATTTTCAATATTCCGATAGAACAAGTTTTTAAGTATTAGTTCAATTAAGTTTTCAAAGTATTTTTCTAATATCTTCTTTATGTTTTCAAGCTTTCATTTTTAACTCGTCAATTTAGTTTAATCTTTCAAAGCTTATTATTTACTCAACGCCACTTACATTTATTTGTTATTAGTTCAAAATAGATAAACAAACCAACACCCTTTTTATTAACCAAGAACAAATCATTCCACTTAGAACCGTGATCAATTCGAGGAGATTCCGAGACAAATCTAGAACCCCAATGCAAATCATTTGTATCAAATGGCGCCGCTGCCGGCTCTTCTCGTTAAGATCAACATTTTTTTGTGAGAACTTGGATTTTGGGATCCGTTCACCGTGAACGTTACTTTTTCATAAAAATTTTCAAAAACCCTAAAAAATATAAAATTTTCAAAAATCCTAAAAATTAAAAAAAACATAAAAACCAAAAATATTTCCGCTTTGTTTTTGCCTTGTTAGTTCTTTTGCAGGTGCATGCGTACACGATCCACGTCTTATCAAGAGCCCGAGCCTCTCGAAGACTTAGACATGGCCGGTGTACAAAACAACAACAATAACCCACCTCAAAACAATAATAACAATAACAACCCACCTTTCAACAACAATAATAACAACAACAATGAGCCTCAACCGGATAATCGCCCGATGATTGAACTTCTGCAAGCACATATAGATGGCAACAACAATCTAATTGTCATACCCGCGTTTGCAGCCAACAACTTTGAGCTCAAATCCGGTTTTATCCAGATGGTCTCTGCTCAACCATTCTTGGGGCGTACCATTCATGATCCACATGACCACATCAAGAGATTCTTGCAACTCACTAATACGGTCAAATTCAATGGTGTTCCACAAGAGGTAATCCGTTTACAACTTTTTCCCTTTTCTTTAGAGGGACAAGCCCGGCATTGGCTTGCTAAGGAACCGCCACAGAGTATTCTTACGTGGACGGATTTGGAGACCAAATTTATCAATTACTTTTTCCCACCCTCTCGTACTACCGCTTTGCGGAATGAAATCATTAATTTTGAACAAAAGTACGATGAGTCTTTTAGTGAATCTTGGGACCGTTTCAAAGATCTTTTAAGAAAATGCCCACAACATGGTTTTACCAAAGTGCACCAAATTAATACTTTTTATAATGGTTTAAGCATGAATGACCAAGATTCACTAAACAGTGCCTCGGGGGGTAATCTTTTGGCTAAGACTTCCAATGCTGCTTGGGATGTCATCGAGAATAAGTCTCGTGTGCAAACCAAGAGTGTTCGGACCAATGTCGCTAGTGCTAGTACTAGTGACAGCGACAAGCGAATTGACAAAATCACTGCGCTTCTTGAATCGCTTGCTACCCAAACCGCCAGCAACACCAACATCATCAATGCTAAAAACGCTCAAGTCAATGCTGTTAGCCAACCATGTGAAATATGCGGGGGTCCTCACTCTTACACCAATTGTACCGCCACCCAAGACTACCCTTCTGAGAATGTAAATGCAGCATACGATACCTATCCTCAACCCGCAACCTGCTTAGCTACCGCTCCAACAACTATCTCTCACCACCCGGTTTTACTCCTAACAGCCCAAACCAACAACAAAACCTCAACCGCCCTCCTCAACAACAACAACAATCTCGTGGACCATACATACCACCTCACAAACAACAAAATCCACCTCAAAGAAACAACCAAGTTTACCAGCAACCTGCTTATCAACCACCCGCATACAATGCTCCTTCCAACCAACCCACTGCATTACACCAAGACATTGGAACCTACATGAGGACTAATGATGTGATCGTGGACAATCTCCAACAGGAAGTGCGCAACTTGAAAGCAGACCTGGTGAAACAAAGGAACGATCTGAGAGCTGACATGAGAAACACTTTGGATAGTCAAACGAATGACTTAAAGAACATGATGGCTAGTTTCTTCCAAGGTAATCAACCCTCTTCTTCGGGTACTCTTCCGAGTAACACCGTTGCGAATCCAAGAGGGGAGATGAAAGCAATCACCACTCGCAGTGGCAAAGGTACCAAGGAACCCGAGCTTCCTATACCTCCACCTGTGCTTGTGACTAAGGAGAACGAGTCCCCTGCTCCTATTACTCCTCCTTCTACTTCCCTAATTTCTCCGCCTCTTACTTCTACCCCTCCTCCACCCAAGGATGTGAGTGATCCTTCGATTCCAAAGCCTTCCTCTTCTTCCTATATACCTTACCCATCTAGGTTGAGGAAAGAGAAGCTCAAAAGCAAGGATGATATTCAGGTTTCAAACTTTCTCAAAATGTTTAAACAATTGAATTTTAACATCTCCTTCGCTGAGGCTCTCGCTCACATGCCTAAGTACGCGAAAATGTTCAAAGATCTTGTTAGCGACAAGGAGAAGCTTCTTGATATTGCTAACACCCAACTTAATGAGAACTGCTCTGCAGTGCTCTTAAGGAAATTGCCAACCAAGCTTGGTGATCCGGGTCGTTTATTAATCCCTTGTAACTTCCCGGGAGTAGAGAATTGCATGGCCCTAGCCGATCTAGGTGCCAGTATTAATCTAATGCCTCTAAGCGTTTGGAAGCAATTATCTCTCCCTGAGCTAGTCCCCACTAAAATGACTTTGGAATTAGCTAACCGTACGGTTGCTTATCCAGTGGGGATAGCCGAAGACGTCTTTGTCGGAGTCGACAAATTCACTTTTCCTGCCGATTTCGTTGTCGTTGACTACGACATGGACCCTCGTATGCCATTGATCGTTGGTCGTCCATTCTTGAGGACCGGTCACACTCTCATCGATGTTGAAGCCGATGAGCTTATCATGAGAGTGGGCGACGATAAAATCGTCTTCAACATGGGAAAGTTGTCTAAACAACCTTATTCATACGAGAGTGTTAATTGTATTGACGTTCTGGATGAGGCTTGTGAAGCACACTTTATTGATGCTTGTAAAAATATTCCTACCTCTCTTCCCAATGTTGAGACCGTTTCCTCTATTGATTCATCACTGTCTCTATTTGGAGAAAGTGATTTCTTTTGGAAAGATCTTGAAGCCACCATGGGAGATGTGAACTTAGCAAATGACGATTCTCCCACCGATTGGGATGAAGACATGCGTTTCTTTGAAAACCTTCTCAAAGAAGACAATCTTTCTCCACCATCTCCCACGGTTATTGCTATCGATGCTCCGACTTTGAAAACGCCTCCCATCAAAAATCCTCCGGATTTAGAACTTAAGGAGTTGCCGCCCCATCTCGAGTACGTGTTCCTTGAAGAAAACAAGAAGTCGCCTGTCATCATCGCGAAGGACTTGAAAGAAGAAGAAAAATCTCGCCTCATCGCCGTGCTTAAAGATCATAAGAAGGCAATTGCTTGGAAAATTTCCGATATTCGTGGAATTGATCCGAAATTTTGTACTCACAAGATTCTCATGGAAGATGACTTTAAACCCGCAATCCAGAGCCAAAGAAGGGTTAATCCTAAAATTTATGACGTCATCAAACAAGAGGTTATCAAACTTCTAGATGCCGGCTTGATTTACCCTATTTCGGATTCACCATGGGTAATTCCCGTCCATTGTGTGCCCAAGAAGGGCGGAATAACCGTTGTTCCCAATGAACACAACGAGTTGATCCCACTCGTCTCGTTACTGGGTGGAGAGTTTGTATTGATTATCGCAAGCTCAATGATGACACGAGAAAAGATCACTTTCCTCTTCCCTTCATGGATCAAATGCTCGAGCGTCTAGCTGGTAATGACTATTACTTCTTTTTAGATGGTTTCTCCGGGTATTTTCAAATTCCCATCGATCCCAAGGACCAAGAAAAGACCACATTCACTTGTCCCTACGGAACATTTGCTTACAAACGCATGCCTTTTGGTTTATGCAATGCTCCCGGGACGTTCCAAAGGTGTATGATGGCTATATTCCATGACATGGTGGAAGACACTATGGAAGTATTCATGGATTATTTCTCGGTTTATGGCGATTCTTTCTCTGCTTGCCTTGCCAATTTAGAACGTATGCTTAAGCGGTGTGAAGACACTCACCTTGTTCTTAATTGGGAAAAATGCCATTTCATGGTAAAAGAGGGCATCGTGCTAGGACACAAAATTTCCAAAGCCGGTCTTGAAGTCGACCGTGCTAAAGTCGATGTTATCGCTAAGTTGGCTCCACCTTCAACTGTGAAGGGTGTGAGAAGTTTCCTTGGTCATGCGGGATTCTACCGTCGATTCATCAAAGATTTTTCTCAAATCGCTCGCCCGATGACCCACCTCTTGGAAAAAGATACTCCTTTTATCTTTTCCAAAGAGTGTATTGAAGCCTTCAACTTGCTTAAGGATAAGCTAACTAAGGCACCTGTCTTGGTTACCCCTAATTGGGAGCTTCCCTTCGAGTTGATGTGCGATGCTAGCGACTTTGCTATTGGTGCGGTTCTGGGCCAAAGAGTGAACAAACACTTCCAACCGATCCATTACGCTTGCAAGACAATGACGGGGGCTCAATTGCATTACACGACAACCGAAAAAGAGCTTTTAGCTGTTGTCTATGCTTTTGAAAAGTTCCGCCCCTATCTTGTCCTTTCCACCACAATCGTTTACACCGATCATTCCACGTTGAAGTACTTGTTAACTAAGAAAGATTCCAAACCAAGACTTCTTCGCTGGGTTTTGCTACTCCAAGAATTTAAAATCGAAATTCGCGATAAAAAAGGAGCTGAAAACCTAGCAGCAGATCATCTCAGTAGACTTGAGGATCCTTACCAAGGGGATCATCCGAACAAAGAAATCAATGATTCTTTTCCCTTGGAGACCTTAATGTCTATCAACTCGACTGCTGATGAAACTCCATGGTTTGCGGACATTGCAAACTACTTGGCGGGTGGAATTCTCGTTGACGGGTAAACATCCCAGAAAAAGAAGAAGTTCTTTAACGACATTAAGACTTACTTTTGGGATGACCCGTATCTATTCAAGCAATGTGCTGACTTGATTATTCGCCGATGTGTTGATGGACCGGCAGCTTTAGAAATCCTTGACGCTTGCCACAAAGGACCCACCGGTGGTCACTTTGGTCCCAACTACACCGCCAAAAAAGTGTTTGAATCGGGATTTTATTGGCCCACCATTTACCGTGATGCTCACGAGATGGTTAAACATTGTGATGCTTGCAAAAAACAAGGCAAGATCACACATAAAGACGAGATGCCTCAGAATTTCATACAAGAATGTGAAATCTTTGATGTTTGGGTATCGACTTTATGGGGCCATTCCCTTCATCTAAAGGAAACAAATACATCCTTGTAGCCGTTGACTACGTTTCAAAGTGGGTTGAAGCCAAAGCTTTACCCACTAATGACGCAAGGGTGGTTTGTAACTTTTTGAAATCGCTATTCGCTAGATTCGGTGTGCCTCGTGCCATTATTAGTGATCGCGGGACTCATTTTTGCAACGACCAATTCGCAAGAGTCATGGCTAAGTATGGTGTAAATCATCGTCTTTCCACCGCCTACCACCCACAAACTAATGGCCAGGCTGAAAACTCTAACCGAGGATTAAAGCGAATTCTTGAAAGAACCGTGGGAGAGCATCATGCCTCATGGCTGACAAACTTGATGATGCTTTGTGGGCTTTTTGTACCGCATACAAGACTCCGATTGGTTGTACACCATATCGTCTCGTGTACGGGAAAGCATGCCACCTCCCCATTGAGTTGGAGCACAAGGCTTACTGGGCCTTGAAGTGGGCTAATTTTGATATCAACAAAGCCGGTGACCTACGCAAGATCCAACTCAATGAGATGAATGAACTCCGTAATGAGGCTTATGAAAATTCTTTGAATTATAAGGAGAAGACTAAGCTCATTCACGACTCTAAGATTAAGAACCTAGAGTTCCAAGTTGGAGACAAAGTTTTATTCTTTAACTCTCGGTTGAAAATCTTTTCGGGCAAGCTGAAATCTCGTTGGTCCGGCCCATTCACCATTGCCCAAATTTTTCCATATGGTACTCTCGAGCTCGCTCAACCTAATGGACCAAATTTTAAGGTGAATGGCCAACGAGTGAAGTTGTACTTTGGTGAGGACATCTCTCAGGAGATGATTCCATCCCTCACCACGTTCCCCATGAACTAATTTTGGGTCGAGTCAGGCTCGCGACTCGGTTATAAAAAACAAGCGCTCCTCGGGAGGCAACCCGAGTATCTATCCTTTTCTGTTTTAACCTCCTAAGTGTAGGGGACCTATATAGGTGTTTGTATTTGTATGGTGATGTGATTACAGGGATTAGTGCACTCTTGGAATCTCTGAAGAACCGTGCTCCCTGTTATCCGAAATCCGGTTCTATCTCTCAACTATCGTGATTCAATTTTCTTCATACTCACATTTGAAATTGATCACTTTAGTCGTGTCTTCCTTAACTTGAGTTAACCAACGTGCACAATGTCATAAGTGTAGGGGAGACTTTTCCCACATGCTTAAACATTGAGGACAATGTTTATATTAAGTGTAGGGGGGACTTCTATCAAAGTTTTAAGTGGACTTTTCCATTAAAATGCCTTCATTTAACCGGAAAATCATCTTTTTTCAACATTTTTCAAAATTTTAATTAACTTTGGCCATGTAGTCGTAATTTTTAAATTTTTATCGTTGCTTTCATATGTATATATCCCACAATAAAGTAAAAAATATTAATAAAGTGGTGTAGCTAGATTAGAAATCTTTGACATATTAGGCCCGTTGCGATTATTTTGACTCAACCCGAATAGACTTATCCAAGTTTATTCTAGCTAGTATCCTTAACCATGTGGACCTTAATTGGTTTATTAGGCTAAGCATCCACGAGTCTCATTACTTGAGATTTTAAATTGTGGAGGACGAGAAATGATAGAGTAAATTATAAGTCGGTATTCTTGCGCAAGCTCACTTGGTGTAATTATCTGCCTATTCTCCCATCACTTGCTAATATCTTATCTGCAATAAGTAAGGTCGTACGATTTGAAAAGTTACTTAGCTTCTAGCCCAAGATCGTTTAAAAGTTGCTCGGTAATGATAAGAGTTCATAGCCAAGGCATAACTTATGAAGCGGGGCGCGAAGATTGGCGAGTCCGAAAAGGCCCTAACAAGGCATGAGGATTCAATTTTATTGCTGAAGATCCAAAGTGATGTGAAAAGCATTATTCCCAAAATCAATATGAAGGATCAAGACTCACGACGAAAAGCAATCAACTCCCATAAAGATCATGGAGAAGTCTATCCGAAAAGACCCTAACAAGGTATGAGGATAAATAGATCCAAGTTCGAAAAGGAGGCGGATTGTTGTATCTCAAAATCCTAATTAGAGATTGAAGAATAATCATGAAGTCGTGGTCAACAAAGTTGGAGTACCCCTCAAAAGTCTCCAAGTGAAGAAACTATATTAACGATGAGAAGTCCATTATCTCAAGAACGTCTCTCAAGATATGAAGTATGAAGTACATGCCAAATATCGGCCCGAGAAAGGTCTCAAATCGTGAACCGAGTTATGCCAAGATATGAACTTTTTGATATCCCGAGAAGCAGTTTTAAGAGATTTTGTCCTTTAGCTAACTATTGATCAAATCGTCCTACTTTGCTTTCAGCCTAAATAACTATCGAAATAAGTCCAAAAATGCATCTTCATGATCATTCTAAGACAAAAATAAAATATAAGAGATACACCTAGGAATAAGGGAGTTTAAGCATATAATTAAGCCATGTGAGTAAGCGTTTGATTTGCTAACTTATAATAACAATGATCTCGTTTTTAAGCTTAGTTTGGGGAACGTGAAACTTGAGGGTGATGAATCGTCGCAGCACTGAAGCCCTAATGTAAGTCTTAGATCCCTTTGCAAGTTATTTCCACATAGCTATTTTCTATCCTTTTGTTTACTTTAAAGTTTTAATTTCTCTTAGTACTTTAATTTTTGTTTAGTAGTATTTTAATAAGGCCAAGGTTGATTGATTATGAGAAAAGTGTAAATTTGCTTTATCGCTAAGCATTGCATGAGGGCATGGCAATGGTTAAGTGTAGGGGATTTGATAGGTGTGAAAACACCCATCATTTTACCACTTATTTCTGGCTAAAACAAGACCAAAACACGTATTTAATATCATTTGTTTGGAATTATGCGTGGTTTTTGTGTTTATTGTGTTTTCAGAGTCAACCGGATGAATATTGAAGAAAACATGGGATTGCACGGGTTTTATCAAAGAAAAAGACTCAAGACGAAGTCTATTGTCCAAGAGATGCAAAAGATTTGAAGTCATTGTGCCTATTTAAAGATTTATCGATGAATAGAGCCAAAGATGGAAGATTCATATATGTCGAAGAACTCGAGTCTATTAAACAAAAGATTATAAGACAAGTTGGAATTATTCATCGGCACTTCTCAAAATCCAAAGTCGGAAACGTTAATTTGAAAGAAACGTAAAGACTAAAAAAGGAAGAAGAAAAGAAGCCCAAACAAAAGCCCATTCACAAGCCCACATCACACGCCTATATATATGATTCTACTTCACAAATTGGGAGCACTTAGTTAGTCTTAGTTTTAGTTTTTCATTTCTCTAGTTTTAGAGAGAGAAAGTTCCAAACTTTCTCTCACTAGATTTTTCTTTGTTTTCATCTTTCAAATTTTAAGCTTTTCATTAATGTTTGTACTTTGAGTTCTTTTAATTAAAAGTTTAAGTTTAAGTTTGTGTTCGTTAATCTTCTTCTTCATTTCTTGGTTTCACTTTGCTTTTGATCCGAAAACCATAATCCTTACGGATTGATTTCGTTTGGTGTTTAAAGGTTGAAAGGGTAGTCTTTTTACTCCTTGTTAAGCTCTTACGTGTATAGGCTATAAGCTCTTAATGCTTAGTAGCTTATTTCAAGTTTAGCTTATTACTTTTCGGATTTCACAAGGGTTTTAATCATTTTTAAGTTCGTTTCATACGGTTTATAATTGTTTACGTTTTACAAGTTGTCGAATTTAAGCTTTTTAAGTTATTTAAGTTTCGGATTACTTAGCTTATTGATTTTGCTTATTGAGTTTTTTAAGTTTCCACCAATTTCGGAATACATTCCTTCCATCGCAATATCAGGGTTTACACACATTCTGACGGGTACTTATTTTGATCGCAATAACCCTCAAGGGTTCTACTTTGCGATCGGTTGGCAATTCCCCCTTATTCCGATCTGGATTGCGATCGCTTATTGCGATCGCACATTCCGACGGGACTAAGGTCCTTTTTAAGTCGAAACTCTGGCCAATTTTTATTTACAACATTCCGATCTGACATTGCGACAAAGGGTTTTTAGATATTCTGATCTGACTTTCCGATCTAGACATCATTCCGACAGCTTGATTTTAATTATTCCGATGGTAACTTACATGAACATTCCGATGGACTCCACTTTGACATTCCGATGGGTTGTTTTAGTTATATTCCGATGCTTATGTCTTTGATGCATTCCGATAGAAATAATTTTCAATATTCCGATAGAACAAGTTTTTAAGTATTAGTTCAATTAAGTTTTCAAAGTATTTTTCTAATATCTTCTTTATGTTTTCAAGCTTTCATTTTTAACTCGTCAATTTAGTTTAATCTTTCAAAGCTTATTATTTACTCAACGCCACTTACATTTATTTGTTATTAGTTCAAAATAGATAAACAAACCAACACCCTTTTTATTAACCAAGAACAAATCATTCCACTTAGAACCATGATCAATTCGAGGAGATTCCGAGACAAATCTAGAACCCCAATGCAAATCATTTGTATCATTTAGTTTTGTATTATTGTAATGTTTTTATTTTAATTATTGTAGTGTTTTTATTTTTAATGAACTAGAATTTAGAAAAAAAAACCAACATGGTTGTCTTGATGTGAAAATAAATTGCCAGTAGATCGTAGGAAAAAGCAAACTATGCTGACGGAAGATCGAAGGCTAAACTTGGTCGTTTGATGTGCATATGATGTGTGGGTGTCCTTATATATTAGGGCTAGTGTTGAACATTACACGGGTGGTGAATTTGGTAATGTATAGAATTGTGATATGATATTAATATAAACTAGTTATAATACCTGTGTACGTCACATGCTTTTTTTCTTAAATTTTTATGAACTATTAATCTTGTTAAAAATACTAAGAAAATTATCTGTCCTAATTGATTTTACTTGTTAAAAGTAAGAATATAGTAATTTCTATTACAGTTGTAGTTATTGTGATTATTAAAAAACAATTGATATACAATTTAAAACATTGTGTCTATCTCAAAAGACAATCTATTCCATTAGTTTTATGTGTTTTAACAAATAGTTTGGGAAAAAATAGTTGAATGGCAAAAAAACTGCACCAGAAGATTCACCACCCCATTTTTACATAACTGCCCATACCAAATTAATAGGCTTATTGGTTGTTTTAGTTCACTATGCTCAACTTCAGGTTTAAGCGATTGTTTAGTGATCTGTTTAACTTCACATTCGAATGATTGGTCGGTGAACATGTTGTTTAGCTTCGAGAATACCAGGCATCTATTCTCATGATTTACATCATCACTCCAACTTGAAATTAAACCAACTTTAATCTCCTAAGCACCGGCTGTAATAACTTTGGCAAGAATACCACAATCTGCATATTTATTAAGGATGTTAATGCAACCGATGCCTAAACACATTATTTGTAGTAACTAATCTTTCTTGGTTTTGATAACAACAAAGTGTAAAAACATTTATCGTCAAAGATAACCGTAAGACGAATTATTTAACGAACACTATCATTAAGGTAATAATCATTTAAGTCTTACACAAATATATCTTCTACATATTTAGTGATCATTTAAAATGATTAACCTTAAAACTCACCTTTATACAAAAATGCCACCACCATCATGGAAATGGATATGGATATGGTATTTAATTCGATCTACGAAGAATATTTCAATGGAACAACCCATGTTGAGTCAAAGACGAATAAAGCCGATGTTCTGCATACTTGTTGTCCCTTAATATATGATGATAGATTAAAGAAATGAGACCAAAAGATATGAATTTTAGAGAGAGAAAGTACAGAGAGAAAGTGGAGAGAGAAAGTAGAGAGAGAGGTGATTAACTATGTGCAATTAGATTAGAGAAAAATGATTACTTGCCACCCTCCTAACATGTTAGGAGGGTACTTATATAGTCCACCCACATGCGGGCTTTCTATTGGACTATATTTGTTTTGGGCCAGGCTTTAATAAATGCTTAGTACCTTGAAAGAGGCCTTTTAAGCTGGCCATCAAGCCCGTAATGTCATGACTACTTTAACTAACTATTATAACGTTATAATAAATATTATAATATAAACCTATGACCGAACATTCTTGTTTGACTCAATATTTTGAGACTAACAATCTCCCCCAATGTGAGGTCATTCCTCTTCGATATTTGGATATCAATGGAGATTACGAATTTCGTCATAAATGAGTCTTGAACGTGTAATAGTAGTCTTGTTCCTTCTTGTTGTGATCTTTGAACCTTTGTCATTGTCTTTCGACTTTGTCTTTTATCTTGAGATCTTCAAATTATCCTTGACTTGTCTTTTCCATCTTGCGATCTTGTGTCTTTATCCACATGCTCATATTTTGCACTATCTTGAAAGCTTGCTAACAATCTCCTTTGAAGAGAGGTCATTCCTCTACTTTAACTAATAAGGAAGATTTTAATTATCAGAGTTGTGGAAGTCTTTAGCTTTCTTGATTATTGAATGTCTTTGGGCATGATTATGTGGTTTTGAATTTTTGACTTTGCTGAGTACACTGTAACGTCACCTTCTTGAGACAAAACTTAGACACGGACTAAATGGCTTTGACATTCGTCCTAAATCGGTAGCGTTTTACCTCCGGTCGGTGAAGACCGTTACACGATATTTAATATCGTACCTGTGATTAGGTAGATTCATCTAAGAACCTTCTTGACAGGGTTTCGCGACTGTACTAGCCGTTCTCTTTACTCGACCGTCTCAAAGCAAGACTGCAAACATAAAGAGTGAATCAATTGGATAAATATCCGCTTGATTAAAGTCGTCAATTCAAATTCATGGAACAAGTTTGATTCATTAAGAATCTTACCATTGTTGATTTCCAGTTGACACAAGCTTGATTCATAAGAATCTCTCAAGTTACCTACCGTAGCGCTGTTTAATGTTAACGCTAAAAGGATTTCCATTCGTCACTGTGAATATTAATAAATATCACTCTAAATGTTCTGGCAAGACCATAAAGATATTGCGTATAAACCTGAAACGAGTTTGATTCAATAAAGAAACAAACCACTGCTGCTTTTCAGTTTACACATGTTCAATTTATAAAGAATCTTACACATGACCTACCGCAGTGCTATTTGATGTTAACACTGGAAAGATTTCCACTCATCATTGTGAATACTAAGTAGTATCACTCTGAGTGTTCTAGCAATATCACAAGGATATAGCGTAGGACTCTCTTGATCGTCATCCGTGTGTCCTAACGAGATTTGATTGATCTCTTGGCTCTAGACTCGATTTGTGCACTTTTAGTGGTCGAAGGATGGAGCAGATGCCACCTATTCAATATCAACTAAATCGGAGTGAGAAAGTTAATAGAAGTCGTGTTGATCTCCGTGACAATAAAACAAACTTCTTTTAAGAGAAGCCTGAGTTAACTGGGAAAGGGTTGTGCATTTCATCACTGGGTCCATGATGTGTTGTCTTCATGATGTGTTGACCCGGTTTCTGTCTAAGTTGTATGGAGGGCTTCTTTGTTTACACCCTTTATCCTTATATTTCTTTTTCATTCTTCAACCCCTTCAATGCTTACCAAGACATCATTACTAGCACCTTGTTATGATTGTTCTAGTGCTAGCATCAATACTTAGTCGGCATTCAGCTTCGTTCACATTCTACTCCATCTTTCCTAAGGACTTCTAATAATCTATTGGATTGTCCCTGTGAAGATCCCCCCGGTTCTGGTTGGATCATAGGACTTAAACCTAACCACCCTTTTGACACCAATAATGTCGTGAATTAAGGATGTTGTGGGTATTTGATCGTAACCATGAGTGCTTGAGTCTTTAGATCACATTTTAATCAAATTTTCTCCCCCTATCTCAAATATATAAAATCGTTTGATATTAGAGATACCAAATTTGTTTAAAATATATTTTGAAAAATAGTCTTGAAACTTTTCGAGAGAAAAATGTGTCAAACTTAGCATGAATTTGGAACGCTCCCCCTCAAAAATTGATCCAATTGAATTGTCATTGTGAGGATGTGATCCACATTTCACTTTTTGAGGATGGGAGTTGTTGAAAACACAACATCTTTTTGAAAAAATTCTTGAAAAAATTCTTGACGAATTGTGTTCAGCGCTTTTTGAAAAATCTATTCTTTTTGGCGAACAGGTTTTTCTAAAGCATAAACTTGAGTTCATAGACTTTGAATGTCTTGTCGAATCCACTCAAGTGTAAGAAGATTTCTCTTCTTTTGCTGAGGGTAAGGGTACTAAAGCGTACACTCCCCCATGAATATAGATCCGAATTGCAATCTGAAAGTGATTACAAGCCATTGTGTTGAGCTCAAAACGTTGAATGTTTTGTGACAAGCTCAACCCAAGATAGATTGCTCTACCAGTTGTTGGAAAATTGTCCAAAATAGACATTTTCCTTTAAAAAGAAATAGAAATGACATGTTTTGAAAAATATTTACAACTTTCATTCGAGCTTTATGTACACACCCGTGTCGTTATTGAGTGACATTTCTAGGTACGTCCATATTATCGATACTGAAAGACATGTCGAGAAGAATATTTTTGGATTATCAAAGATTTTTTATTTTGTATTTTGCTTTTTCATTAATATTTACATGTAGATGTTTGATAGATGAATCAAGTAGGCTTCTTTGCCAGAATCTCCAGTTCTGCTGGATTCAAACATCTCATACCAATTTGCCTAACTAGATACGCAAACCTCTCTTTCGAAAGAGTTTTTGTAAACAAGTCACCTAATTCGTAATCAGTTCCAACAAAGTAAAGTTCAACAATACCCCTTTCAACTTGTTCCTTAATGAAGTGACATCTGACATCAATGTGCTTCGTGCGGGAATGCTGTACCGGATTGTAGGAGATGGCTATGGCTGACTTTGAGTCACAGTACATAGGTACTTTATCAAAGTGGAAGCCATAATCCGTGAGTTGTGTTCTCATCTAAAGAACTTGATCACACCACGTAGCTAGAGACACATACTCCGCTTCGGCTGATAACAGTGACGTTCAATCCTGCTTCTTGGAAGGCTATCCCACAAGCTTATCTTGACCTAGAAATTGTACACCACCAGAAGTACTTTTTCGTGTATCAAGACACCCTGCATGATCAGAATCTGAATAGCCCTGTAACACCCCACTTGGATAAGTGGACCGTTACATGTATTTATGGCGTGTCATCAAAGCATAAGGTAAATGTCCTAAAACATTAAATGACCATAACGGAAATACCGGAATCAAACATCGGTAATCCAACCTAAGCTCAAAACATGAAAAATAAAATACTGAAGGAAATGACTAAACAATGTCCAAATAAGCAGAATAATGTAAGTACATCAAGAAGAAGTCTGGATAGCTTCTATCCAAATGCACATGCTCTCAGAATCCTAAGAGCGTCCTGGGGTACCTGCCGTTAGAACATGAAAGGGAACTACGGCTGAGCATAACGCTCAGTGAACGGATATAAAGCATGATAAGGAACTACTGAAATGAAACAGATGGTAAAATACTGGAGCTGTAAGACTGATAAGTAAAGTTGCAGCGAAAATCTGTGCATAATCTATAAAGTCTGATTCGTAAATAATAAAGCTGAACTAATATCTGATAAATCTGAAAACATGCATTTACTATATTTTAATTTGCCAGAGCTTATATAGGTCACGTGCTGTAACAACCGTGCATGAATAACTAGAGGGGTGACCTCGTCATGCTGTAGAGGGGTGACCTCTAAATAATTGTGCTGGGTGGAGGGATCAGCTCCAATGTGAAGGATGTAGAGCACACACCACATTCACCCTGATAACATGAAACACTTATAAGCCTAGGATGCATCCATACGCCCCACTAATAATACTGATAAAATGGCCAAGCTGAGCTGAGTGGGACGATGCAGGATATCACTCTCCTGCATGTGAGTCACGACACCGGTGCCTCTAGTGCCGTGGTTACGGTACCTCCATAACTAGTACATAAACTGGTCGTGCTTGTATATAATGCTCAGGCAATTTATTTAGTTATTAACATGATTACTGATAAACTTAAACATATACTGGGGAAAACATTTGGCTGAAGACGGGGAATCCTAATCATGCATAGAAAGGAAGTCCTTACTGAAAGGACGGGAAATCCGTACCTCGTGTCCAGTAACTGACCGAGATCAACTAACCGAAAGTCTACTCTGGTTTCACGCGAGCTACATGAATAAGGACACGAATACGTTAACTGATATTAGTTTATTTAATTTTTACTGATCTTATTGGCTTCTTAATTATTTATTATATTTCTGAAATTCTGTACGTATATTAACTGATAAATCTGATCTTATAATAATTCTTTTAATGTATTATCGTTCTACTATCAATTACGGTACAAGCATATTTCTGACGCTATAGCAACTGTATTAAGTATCCTGCTTAAAATATAAAGTTTCTTAAATTAGAAAGTTCCCCAGATAATTTAATTCATTTAATAAAATTATACCCATTTAGAATATTAACGAACTACTTAATTTAATACATTCAAAATATATTTTAACCATTTATTATACAATTAGATTAAAAGGTATATTATAAAACTCTTCGTTTTATATGTTTAAACTATAACCCGAGCCTACCGAGATACCCCAATCTCGGTCGCACTAAACAATTTCACAACTATATTAAATCTGTCTATATGAACTTTACGACAGAAAAACTGTCACAAAAAGGTGTGACCAAAAGCTGAGTGTTTAAACTGTCTATAAAGAAAACTGTCACAAAAACAGTCTGCGACGGAAAATACTGTCACCAAACCGTCGCTAATCTGGAAATAAAATCCTTTATTTTCTGTTTAGAAAACCAGGTACGGACTTTACCCTTATTCCCACTGTTTTTCTACGTTTTCCCACTGTTTGGTCACGTTTTCCCCCGTTTATATACACCAAACGCACCCTTATGTTTTCTGCCGTCCCAAACGCACCCCTTAGTATCTATTCCCACTGTTTGCAAAACCAAACACCCTGCAACCCAAACAACCACTCCTGCTTTTGATTTTGGCTGTGTCTGGTCGAACAAAGGCACCACCGAGGCACTAGGCCTCGGCTGTATACCAACAAAAAACCCCACCGAGACTGTAGGGTCTCGGTTTCCTTGCATAAGCAAACCCGACACCCCTGTTTGGGTAACCTTCTCACTGCAGGGCCAAAGAACACCACTCTAGCCTGTTAGGGACACGACTGGCCTGAATAAAACACCCCGAGACTGTAGGGTCTCGGTTTTCGTGAGAAGGACACACCCGACACCCTCTTTATTATATATATATCTATGATTTGTTCTTAATAAGCCTTAATCAAATGTAAAATCGTGGTATAACAGATTTTAAGGAATAAGGGTGATACCTTTCAAGATTAAGGATGAGATATTATTACACATGAATAATAGCTGACGAAATCAAACTTGAAATTCCCTTTATGCTTGACTACAGCCGGCGGCCACATAGAGCACAAACCCTAATTATATTTTTTTTTGTTTGCTGCGTCTGATCTACACAAAAGGGGTAAACCCCGATATCTTTTTTTTTCTTTCATTGGCCGGGCCTAAAGCCCATTTAAACATTATTTTTTTTAAACTGTCCCTTTTGTAAACTTTATATGGTTTTCCTTTTTCTAAAAAAAAACTTTAATTTACTTACATACTTTCGTGATCAATATTCGCGTGTCTCTAGTCTTTATGAAACGTAATAAATTTTGCGTACTTAACGTATTATTTTTCCTAAATAAATGCATATAGTTTTATGTAATTAAAACTGCGTATTTAATTTTCTAAAATTTAAATACGGGTTTTACAATTCTTCCCCTCTAAAAAGAATAATTCGTCCCCGAATTAAAGATACTACCATACTGGGTTTTACAATTCTTCCCCTCTAAAAAGGAGAAATTCGTCCTCGAATTAAAGGTAATAAGCTGATGAAGTTATAAGAACTGAAAGAACACGTAAACTAAAAAGAAAATAAGCTGAAGGATAATTCGTCTTCTAATTAAGACATAATGCTGTTGATAGGTATAAACATGACATGACTAAAGTGATCATGCAACGTGGCATGGCTGAAGAGGACATGGAACGTAACCTGACTGAAAGAACTTAACTGGATTTATTGAAGAAAAGGATGAGAGGTCCGGATGGACTCCTCCGTTTCGAGTGGCTTCCCGCTCGAAACGATTCCTTCAAAGGTCTAAACACAATGAAAATCTTGGTCCTGATGACCCTGTCCTGATGAATACTGAATAGTTCTTGATTCCATACTTAAGATGGATTTTCTGAATCTGATAGAATGAACAAGCTATAGCATGTGGATACATGGAATGGTACGTATAAATATCCTGAAATATAACATTTACATATCTGAGCAAGCTGCTGAAATATATAGGGACGAACTACGTGAATAATTGAGAACGTGATACGTGAGCAATTGTGAACGTGGTTCATAATTATAGGAGGAGTGCTGGCATGGAATTAGAATATGATAAGTGAATCATACTGTGAACGTGATACTAGAACATATCATGAGCGTATGCTGACTGAGGAATGAATGCCAAACGATACGGCCTGAGATGTGAAACGTCTGCCTGGTTATGGAATAGTTGTGCTAAACTTGAGTCTGGTCTCTCAAGCTTTCTGTAACCGTATTCGGTAATAAACTGAGAAACGTGTATCGTGAAATGGCACACGAACTTGAACGTGAACAATGTTATGAACGCTAGCGTGAGTTTAAATCATGAGATAGAACAAGACATGAACTGTAACAGCATCATACTACGAATGAGACGTAATCGTGGAAGTGAAATAAACATGAGCGTAAAGTGGACGTAAACATACACGTGATCGTGAACAGGAATTCTATTTGATATGATGGTCGATGGAATGCCTTGAATTCGTACGATTTACTGCTGAATTTCAAAATTTTCTGCAGATCTGCTACTGCGTGATCCTTTCGGATGAAAGAAACGCGCAGGCTGATTACATGGTTGACGATAACTTAGATAGTATCATACTTTCTCTGAGCCTGTGGTAGCTGATAACAATTTCATGGAATTTCGTCTCATTTCTGTTCAGAAATTTCTAAGGGTTGTAGTAACTCACTAACATGACGGCGTTCTATCTTGAACCTGTAGTAGGTCAGGCATCTAGATATGAACATAGCTGCATTAATGTGTGATGCGGATTCTATTAAAGTTTTGTCTGGGATTATGGAACATTCTGGTGGAAATCTGGTTGAATAGTCATAAAACATTTTTAGTGAGAATTATCGGCAATTTATGCGGTAGTAGTCAATTGAGTTCTAGAATATTGTACTTCGTTCATAGGCGTCAGTCGGGACCATCAGGTGATGGCCTTCACCTGCGCAGGATTGTCTGAAATTTCTTGCCGTTGAGATGTGGTGGCTCAGAACTGCCACTTTGTTCAAGTGAGATTTATATCTGGAAAGTTGTGTATAAAAATAACTCCTATTGAAGATTCGTCACAATTGTGAGAAGATGAGTCTCGTGTTCTTCTCTAGTATTAGGCATATCAGCATGTGATCAATGAATATACTGATGATATTGCATGAGAGCCATAAAAAATATTTATTCATAATTTCATATCTAACTGGAGCGTTAGGGAGCTCAGAAGTATAAAATCAAATTTTTTTTAGACAGACTGTAATATGTGCAACAGCAGTCTGGAAAACCTCGTGTTCTTTCTCTCAACACTGTTGGTGGTATGATCGTGAATCGTTCTAGAAAATATTTAAGGCATCGTAGTAGGCCAGAAGACCTCCTGTACGTGGAATGAACATTGATTATGTATGGTGACCTTGTAAAATTTGGTGATCGATCCATGATCTCATGTTACCGGCCTTTTTCTGGTCAGACAGAAAATGGTGCACCTTCTGGTGGTGCGCTAGGACGAATAAAGCCTCATCCTGGTAATTCTTGCAGCAAATGATGCAACCCTTTAACATAGATGCAACTCTGGAATAAAGAGTTTTGGAAACAGGCACTATTCTTGAGACAAGCTCGATGTTAAATTATGACTCGTAGTTAGGAAAGAATTTCTGGAATGACATCTGGAAATTTTGTATAATCTGCTGATCATGGATTCGAGGAATTTTAGAAGTGAATTTATAACTGGTAGCTAAAAGTGTTCGTAGCTATCTATTGATAAGTCACGCGCTTGTAAGGAAGAAACAACTTGTATTGATTTTTCTGGCAGAAATATATAATGAATATATTGGGGATTTAGTAAGACGGATCTCGTCGTCAACTGAAAGGAGAACTTTAATAAATATGGTGATACTGTTGAGTCCTTTCTGGGTGAGAGGCAGATAACTACCTGGTTTGAGATAAAGCTGACATAGGAATACGTGAAGTAAACATGGCGACTTTTCACTAAGTTCTGACTCGTATTTTGACAAAAGGTTCGTATGACGTGTATCGTAACTGGGGTCCTGAAAGGTCTTCCGAGATGATACTTGGGACCTACGTCTTGACTGTTGTTTGAACATGTATTTTAATGGGTGAGTCTGAATGAGATTAAGAATTTCTGGTAACTGCTAGGGTTGGCGGACCAGTTAGACTACTGACCTCTGTATTTCTGGTCACGTCCGTTCTGGAATTCCGGTGGTTACTGAATGATTAATTATAAGCACGGTGGTTGTCACTACTGCTTTGTCTGTCAATTTATGACGATCATTATCATGACCCTGATTCATGTAACTATTCTGTTGAGTGGCCGGCTGAGTTTCGGTTCCCACTCTTTGAATATACGGTTAGCTGAGTGGAGTGTGACATCTAACTGAGAAGGTAAAAGTATGTAATGGAATGGTAGTGTCTGATGGTTGAAATTTATTCTTGACATAAAGTTCAAATTTATAGTTTTCGTCCTTGCTCTGCGATGTCTTTATAGTATAACAGCATCAGCATCAACATCTTGAGAAATCTCCAAATTATCAGCAGCATCAGCAATTTTGAGGTCTTCAAAGTGTTCGCAACATCAGCATCTGGTAAAATCTTCAACTCACGAGCAGCATCAGCACCTGGTAAAATATCGACAAGTGGCAACGCCTGAGATGGTTGAGGATCGATTAGCAATATCCATGGAGTAGGGTACCTGGAGTACATCCCGACTACTGTACATGAAGTACAAACTGAATACTGCACATGGAACATATCTGAGGCACTAGACGTGGAGTACTCATGAAATACTGTCCAAGAAGTATAACTGAGGCACTATACATGGGGTACATATGGAAGACTATACGGGGCACTGGTGGAAATTTTATGGAATGATCAATACTGGTGTCACTTGTGTGACATGATCAAGGATTAAATTGATTTAACTGGTTACCAAACTGAACTGAAATGGTTAGTCATGATAGGGTGATAATTTCTGCGTAGACTTAATGCTGGTTGTATAGAGTTTCAAGAATATGCTTAAACAGAATTTTCAACAAATGTCAACATGAAGACATGACTGATGAAGATCAAACCTGATTATTATGAAAACAGGATTTAACTGTAACCCTTTCTGTATCTAGCATAAAACATCATCACCTTGCTGAAAACATAATCCTCATAAGGAGACATGAACTTAGTCAGCATGAAAACGACACTCACGTGAGAGTATAAACTTGACTGGTTCAAAGAACATAGAAGAATAATCAACTGAGGTTTAACATCAACTGATGTGGATAATTATGGTTTGATCCACAGTATTCATAGTAGGAAGCATGTGACTAAGTATGGGCGATTCTGTTTCGATCCATACTTGTCAAAATTTTATAAGACTGTCATATATAGAAATTTACAACCTGAGACTAAATATGGTTGGCTGTAGTTCAAACCATACTTGTCAAAATTTTATGAAATGTCATGATATGAAAAAAGTGAATAACTATGGATCGGTTCAAAATAGCATTTGACTGAAAAGCATGAAATTTGACCTGAATAATGGTGAACAGTTATGGATGGTTCACTAATTAATATTTGACTGAAAACATGAATCTGTCATGAGTAAGGGTAAACGCCTATGGCCGGTTTACCAATACAAAATTTGAACGGGCAAGGGTGAGCGCCTATGGTCAGCTCACCAAAACGAAAATTCGCTAAAAGCACATGCGACTAAATATGGCTAGTTATGTACCAACCTTTTACTTAGTCAAAACTTTAAGAAAACTGACTGATAAATGAAGAAAACTGACTGAATAATCCATGAGAAACATGAAAGATAACAACGCCAAAATCTGGGAAGTTCCTGGTGACTACCCACTAGTCACAGGTCAAGTTTTAGAGCCTACAGGTCGAACCAGGCTCTGATACCATAATTGTAACACCCCACTTGGATAAGTGGACCGTTACATGTATTTATGGCGTGTCATCAAAGCATAAGGTAAATGTCCTAAAACATTATGACCATAACGGAAATACCGGAATCAAACATCGGTAATCCAACCTAAGCTCAAAACTTGAAAAATAAAATACTGAAGGAAATGACTAAACAATGTCCAAATAAGCAGAATAATGTAAGTACATCAAGAAGAAGTCTGGATAGCTTCCATCCAAATGCACATGCTCTTAGAATCCTAAGAGCGTCCTGGGGTACCTGCCGTTAGAACATGAAAGGGAACTACGGCTGAGCATAACGCTCAGTGAACGGATATAAAGCATGATAAGGAACTACTGAAATGAAACAGATGGTAAAATACTGGAGCTGTAAGACTAATAAGTAAAGTTGCAGCGGAAATCTGTGCATAATCTGTAAAGTCTGATTCGTAAATAATAAAGCTAAACTAATATCTGATAAATGTGAAAACATGCATTTACTGTATTTTAATTTGCCAGAGCTTATATAGGTCACGTGCTGTAACAACCGTGCATGAATAACTGGAGGGGTGACCTCGTCATGCTTTAGAGGGGTGACCTCTAAATAATTGTGCTGGGTGGAGGGATCAGCTCCAATGTGAAGGATGTAGAGCACACACCACATTCACCCTGATAACATGAAGCACTTTTAAGCCTAGGATGCATCCATACGCCCCACTAATAATACTGATAAAATGGCCAAGCTGAGCTGAGTGGGACGATGCAGGATATCACTCTCCTGCATGTGAGTCACGACACCGGTGCCTCTAGTGCCGTGGTTACAGTACCTCCGTAACTAGTACATAAACTGGTCGTGCTTGTATATAATGCTCAGGCAATTTATTTAGTTATTAACATGATTACTGATAAACTTAAACATATACTGGGGAAAACATTTGGCTGAAGACGGGGAATCCTAATCATGCATAGAAAGGAAGTCCTTACTGAAAGGACGGGAAATCCGTACCTCGTGTCCAGTAACTGACCGAGATCAACTAACCGAAAGTCTACTCTGATTTCACGCGAGCTACATGAATAAGGACACGAATAAGTTAACTGATATTAGTTTATTTAATTTTTACTGATCTTATTGGCTTCTTAATTATTTATTATATTTCTGAAATTCTGTACGTATATTAACTGATAAATCTGATCTTATAATAATTCTTTTAATGTATTATCGTTCTACTATCAATTACGGTACAAGCATATTTCTGACGCTATAGCAACTGTATTAAGTATCCTGCTTAATATATAAAGTTTCTTAAATTAGAAAGTTCCCCAGATAATTTAATTCATTTAATAAAATTATACCCATTTAGAATATTAAAGAACTACTTAATTTAATACATTCAAAATATATTTTAACCATTTATTAAACAATTAGATTAAAAGGTATAATATAAAACTCTTCATTTTATATATTTAAACTATAACCCGAGCCTACTGAGATACCCCAATCTCGGTCGCACTAAACAATTTCACAACTATATTAAATCTGTCTATATGAACTTTACGACAGAAAAACTGTCACAAAAAGGTGTGACCAAAAGCTGAGTGTTTAAACTGTCAATAAAGAAAACTGTCACAAAAACAGTTTGCGATGGAAAATACTGTCACCAAACCGTCGCTAATCTGGAAATAAAATCCTTTATTTTCTGTTTAGAAAACCAGGTACTGACTTTACCCTTATTCCCACTGTTTGTCTACGTTTTCCCACTGTTTGGTCACGTTTTCCCCCGTTTATATACACCAAACGCACCCTTATGTTTTCTGCCGTCCCAAACGCACCCCTTAGTGTCTATTCCCACTGTTTGCAAAACCAAACACCCTGCAACCCAAACAACCACCCCTGCTTTTGATTTTGGCTGTGTCTGGTCGAACAAAGGCACCACCGAGGCACTAGGCCTCGGCTGTATACCAACAAAAAACCCCACCGAGACTGTAGGGTCTCGGTTTCCTTGCATAAGCAAAACCCGACACCCCTGTTTGGGTAACCTGCTCACGGCAGGGACAAAGAACACCACGCTAGCCTGTTAGGGACACGACTGGCCTGAATAAAACACCCCGAGACTGTAGGGTCTCGGTTTTCGTGAGAAGGACACACCCGACACCCTCTTTATTATATATATATCTATGATTTGTTCTTTATAAGCCTTAATCAAATGTAAAATCGTGGTATAACAGATTTTAAGGAATAAGGGTGATACCTTTCAAGATTAAGGATGAGATATTATTACACATGAATAATAGCTGACGAAATCAAACTTGAAACTCCCTTTATGCTTGACTACAGCCGGCGGCCACATAGAGCACAAACCCTAATTATATTTTTTTTGTTTGCTGCGTCTGATCTACACAAAAGGGGTAAACCCCGATATCTTTTTTTTTCTTTCATTGGCCGGGCCTAAAGCCCATTTAAACATTATTTTTTTTTTAAAACTGTCCCTTTTGTAAACTTTATATGGTTTTCCTTTTTCTAAAAAAAAAACTTTAATTTACTTACATACTTTCGTGATCAATATTCGCGTGTCTCTAGTCTTTATGAAACGTAATAAATTTTGCGTACTTAACGTATTATTTTTCCTAAATAAATGCATATAGTTTTATGTAATTAAAACTGCGTATTTAATTTTCTAAAATTTAAATACGGGTTTTACAAGCCCGTTAGAAAGAAACCGGTTTCCCTCGGATACCATAGTCCCATGTGAATGGTATTCTTAAGGTACCGAAAGATCCGTTTAACCTCCTTGAGGTGCTTTTCAGTGGGTCATGCTTGATATCGTGCATAGTAACACGTAGCATGTGATATATCTGGTCGGCTTGCTGTTAAGTACATGATGGAGCTGATCATGGAACGATATCTCGTTTGATCTATGGCATCTTCCTCCAAATCAGCATCTAGGGATGTGGTTGATAAAGGTGTCCCAACGGGGTCACATGAGGTCATGCCATGCTTTTTGATTATCTCTTGTCAATACTTAGCTTGGTTAATAAAGATACCACTTGGGGATTGGTGAACTTGAATTCCTAAAAAGAATTTTAGTTCGCCCATCATTGACATTTCAAATTTGTTGTACATTACTTTTTCAAACCATTTTGAAATTTTTGGGTTTGTAGACCCAAAAATAATGTTATCAACATAAATCTGCACAAGCAAAATATCATCCCCATATTTATAAGTGAACAAAGTTAGATCAATGGAACCTTTTGAGAAACCTTTGGATACCAGAAATTTCGAGAGCTCGTCGTACCACGCCCTTGGAGCTTGCTTGAGTCCATAAAGTGCTTTGTGGAGACGATACACCTTGTCAGGA
This sequence comes from Glebionis coronaria, assembly GCA_025667525.1. NCBI lineage: Eukaryota > Viridiplantae > Streptophyta > Magnoliopsida > Asterales > Asteraceae > Glebionis > Glebionis coronaria. The sequence goes on along the minus strand of CM046880.1, from coordinate 285,236,356 downwards.
TAATGAGGATTGACGAATCCTTCCGGCTGTGTGACATAGACTTCTTCCTTCAAAGGACCGTTAAGAAACGCCGTCTTTACGTCCATTTGATAAACGATGAATCAAAATCAATACCCTCTTTCTGGCCATACCCTTTAGCCACTAGCCTAGATTTATTCTTGATGATTATGTTCTCTTCATCCATCTTGTTTTTCCAGATCCATCAAAGATGTAATGGTATTACATCGTATAGTCTGTCAACAAGTTCCCAGACTTTAAGTCTTTCAAATTGTTGAAGTTCATCCGTCATTGATTCAATCCAAGCGTGATCTGCCAAGGCTTCTTTGATAATTGTTGGTTCAGCTGTACTCACGGTGAGTGCGAATATACAAACGTCACCATTAGTTTCAAGTTGTTGTCTTGTACGAACGGGCTGTGAAGGGTTTCCAATTACTTGAACCAAAGGATGAACTCGGGTCCAATGATGTGTTGAAGGACGTCGTTGATAGAATGTATGCATATTTGGCAGATCAACATGGCGAGTAGAAGACTCTCCAGTTTCGTGTACCAGTGTACCGAATGGGTAGATAAATTCGTCTTCGTCATTTAATGCATTGTCTGCTTGAGTTGTATTCTCTGGAGCAATGAAAGTAGTTGTGGATGTTGTAGGAGCGGTTGTTGATGTGATATTTTGAGGAGATAAATCTGCAGCAACCCGTGTTGTAGTAGATAAAGTTGTATTCTTTTGTTGACGATGATCGGTATCATCGTTCTTATCATGAGTGATAGCGGAAGACTTCGATACAACACGTTTCTCCCCCGTGAAATATTCATCATACATTGGTCCATATACCATTTCCAAATCTTCAATTGTCGTGTTGACTGTCATATATGCTCTTGGAACATTTCCTTGAACCAGCTTTGAACTTGATGGTTCATTGCTGTTATCTTGAGTTTCGAGTTTCGTGCGGTTGTGAACGGAAGTCGTTTGTCGTTGTGGATCGGGACTTAAACTTTTTTGTTCAAATGCCATTTCTTGTAATTCATCAAATCGGATATGAATAGTCTCGACTATCAATTTTGTTCCTTTGTTGTAAACTCTTTATCCCTTAGACCGAGTTGCATATCCTACTAGAATACATGCATCACCTTTCTCTTTCATCTTATCCAATATTTCACCATATCGTATAATGTAACAAGTACATCAAAAAATGTGAAGGTGTTTGAGTGAAGGTTTTAGATCATGAATTATGTGGTATGGTGTCTTTTCGTGTCCTGGAATAATTAAGGATCGGTTTTGTGTGTAGAATGTGGTTGACACGGCTTCGGCCCAAAATAATAGTGGAAGATTTGAAGCGGATAATAATATTCGAGCAGCCTCAACTAAAGTACGATTTCGTCTTTCAACATCTCCATTTTGTTCGGGTGTTCGAGCAATAGATGTTTCATGTTCAATTCCTTCGGCTTCAAAATAGTTCCTCAGAGTGGAATTCAAAAATTTTGTGCTTCTGTCAGTACGAACCACTTTTACTTAAGCTTGAAGACCACGTTGTATTAGTTTAAGGAAGTTGATGAGAACTTCGGGTGTTTCATCCTTGGACCTTAAGAAGTGAGTCCATGTGTACCTTGAATAATCATCGACAATTACTAGAATATATTTCTTCCCATTGATACTTTGAACACGCTTAGGGCCATACAAAACCATATGGAGAAGATCTAACCATCCTTTAGAGCTTGGTGTAGTCTTTGTCTTGAAGCTACTTCGTTTAGCTTTAGAAAGCTCACAAGAAGAACAAAGATGATCTTTGATGAATTTCAAGCTTGGAAGGCCTCTCACAATATCTTTCTTGGAAAGCAAGTTGATGGTATCAAAATTAAGATGAGATAAACGTTGATGCCATAACCATGCCTGAGTCGTTGAAGCTTTAGCCATGAAGCAAATTGGAGTTGATGAAGTTGTGTCTTGTAGTGAAATTGTGTAAAGATCGGTACCCCGTGAACCGATGAGTAAATCATTCCCATCATAATCACGAACAAAACATGTCTTCTTTCTGAAAGCAACTTCCAAATCTGCATCACAGAATTGACCAACGGAGAAAAGATTGTGATTGAGCCCTTCGACGTAGTATACCCTTTTTATCGTGATATTCCCCTGAACCAAATCTCCATATCCTAGGATCGGTGCAAAATGATCATTTCTGAATCGAACCGTACCCAGGAACTTCTCCACGAAGTTAATTAGAAGCTTGAGATTCCCCGTCATGTGCTTCGTGCATCCGGAGTCCAGTATGAAGAGAATTATTTGTATTACCTGCAGAAGGATTAGAACACAATGGAGCATTTGCTAAATTGGATACCACATTAGTTGTGATTGTAGTGTCCTTAGCAACATTTAAAGGCATACTAACACTCGTTGTCACATTTTCTGTCCTAACTTTAGGCATCCATTTATATCCTGGAGGATATTTATTAGCAAATCACCATTTCCAAGACTTGCTAGCAGACTGATATAATTCCTTAATTCTGCTTCTAGGGTTCTTAGTAGTGGAGTCTGATGCCATACTTTTCTTAGTGGGGGTTGCACCAAAATGGTTCACTTTGCGTTTGGGTTTACTAGCACTAATAGGCATCGCAACTTGCTTCTTAGTTCTAGTATCTACGCCTTTGACATGATTCATAACACACATAGAATGATTAGCATTAGCACACTTTCTACATTTGACTCAAACAAATTTCACATTCATAGCATTCAAATCATTCAAATCGTCATTACATGCGATTGCAGACTTTTTATTCTTAAAAACATTCAGATTCCTAGGGTGTTCTTCTACTTCCTTCATCTTCCCTTGACTCTTGTGTTTCCAGACCTTATCATTCACTTGAGTGCGCTTAAGCTGAGGCCGACTAACACTAGCAGTGGAGACTACTCCTGTAGTAGACGACACACAAGTATTAGTGTTTATAGAAGTATGAGGCGATTGCCTAACTTTGTTTGTGGGTTTAGTGATCATTATATACATTCCTAGTTTAATCACATTGTTGTGCTTAACGCTTGGTGCTTGAGTATTCCTTATGGTTGATTCTGTGGTAACCTTTCCTTTCTATCCATCTTGGGGGCAAACAAAGGTTTTGCAAACAAAGAATTTGAGAAAGCGGATGGTTTTCCCAAGATAGAGGATCTATTCTCTTTATAGGCATTGGGTTGTCTAACAACAGGTTTCTTAACGCTAGGTTCCACAACTTTCCCACCCATCTTAGCAACGATTTCTTCAACTCTGCTATTGCTATGTCTTTTTCTTGTAACTGAGCTTTCAAATCCAAAATATCAAGACTTTTTTCGTTTAGTAATCGACATGACTCAGATAATTTTACTTACAAAGGTGTATCATTTGAAAACCTGCCAACTTTCTTTTGCAAAGCAAGTTCAAGTGAGTGACAATGTTTTTGAAGATAATCATATCTATGTTGAAGTAACGAAAACTCTTTTTTGTCATTTTATTCGAAAGCTCAGTTTCAAGACGTTCACACTCTTTGAATTGATCAAGATATTTGCATGCAACATTAGAATATTCATCGATATCAGCACAAGATGTAACATAGACACACATAATATCTTTTGAGAGGCATTCTTGCAAGAGTAAATCATAGGCTATAGAAAAATCGTCTCTTTCAGGTTGATGATCGTCAATTTCTTTTTCAAGAGATTCCACATATTTCAAATCGTCAAACATTTCCTGCTCTATTAACTTTTCAAATTCCAAAGCATGTTTCTTTGTTCTTTCCGCTAGAGGAATCAAAATAGTTTTCACAAGAACAGTTATATCGTGAGGAATTTCTTTATCACCTTTCAAAAGTTCACGTTTTTTCTAGTCATCATCAACAACCTTTTTGAAATTTTTAATGTTGCTCTTGAGAATACTAAGTGCTTGCTTACTCTTTCTTAAAGAAGCTTGATGCGGCAAGTACCCGATATATTTTGAAACATTAGTTTTCTTAATGGCAAAAATTTGTCTCCATTTAATTCTTATTTGTTCACATTCATAAATTATTTGCTCACGAGACTACTGTTTTTGTGGGTTGAAAATTTCATAAAAACTATTTTCATAAGCATAATTATATGGTTTTACTAAGTCTGTATTCACTGGTGATCTACTTTCTTCTTCAAAACATAGTAACTCATCACTAATAGGCCTAACAAGAAGACAATCAAGGTCGGTCCATTGGGACTCTTCAAGATAGAGTCGCGGGTTCTCAGATTAAGCTTGCTCGAGGTAGTTAGGACCAGCAAAACTAGCTTTACCCTTGAAAATCGAACGAGGTGCCAACATTCGCATGGTTTGAATAGATTGATTTGTTTTATAAACATTTTTCTTATAAAAATCAATTTGGACTTCAAGTTCCATGACTTTGTCAATGTCTTTTGCTTGTTTAATTTTGAAAGATTTTTGCAAGTTAGCAACCTCTTCCGTTTTCACAGTGACTAGTTTAGTTTTATCCTCTTGAAGAAAACCAATCTTTTGAGTTAACTCATTCAATTTAGTTGTAACAAAATATGTTTTGTGTCGTTCAGTACTTAAAGATGTGTTATAATTACGTTTCTCTTGTTCTAAAAGCTTAAGAGTTTCGTTGTATTTAGTTTCATAAACATCCTTTACAGTAGTAACAACCGCCCCTTTGTACCTTGCAAGCTTTTTGTCTTTTTGAATAAGCTCAGCTCTGCAGCTTGCAAGAAGCTCACTAGATTTTATGACTGCAGCTTTGCTTTCTTCAAAATTTTGAATGAGCGTAGAGTTTGACTTCTTTAATTGGTTTTGACTTTTTCTAGTTTCTTTGACATCTTTTTATAAAGAAGCAATTAAGTTAGCAAGCGCAATATGCTCCTCATCATCATCATACTCATTTGCATGTTGATCATCCTTAGACTCATTATTTCACATGTCTGATGAATCAGGTGTGGTATTGCTATCAATCATTTCCATCATACATGTGTCATTAATGGCTTTGGGTAGCTCAGAATGCTCATGAATATTACCAAACAAATTGTATTCCTCTTCAGTGTGTACCTTATCGATTGGCTCAGTATCAAAGATAGGACCATTGTTATCTTTTGTGACGTTGAGAACTTCTTCAACCTTTGCCATGTACGAGTAATGTGCTTCAAGTTCTTGGTCGGAGGCTTCATCATCAGTATCATCAAGCATTGCTCCTTCCTCAGCCGAAAATTTAACCCCAGCTTCCATCTTCTTGCATAGCAGCATCTTTTCCTTATGATAACCAGAGTCCCTAACCCGTTTCGGCTTCCTACATTCCTTTTCCATATGCCCATAACCTTGACAATTAAAGCACTGAATCCCACTTTGCTGAACTACTTGAGTACCAACAATTTCCCTATTCCCAGCAACAGTAGCAATCCTCTGAGTATCATACTTAGCAGTTTGTCGATCATACCGTGCAGAACCCTCAACATGTGTTGGATTACGTCGATCACACCTAGGAGGACTTTCATCACGTTGACGTGTGTCATACCTTCGAGGACTCTCGACATATTGGTTCCTTGTGTTAGATGATGTTCGAAGATTGTTGTTGGTGGGTTTGAATATTTTCTTGTAGGTCTTCATAATGAAAGCAATTTGTTGTTTCATCTCCCTATCCTTCTGAGCTAGTTCTTCATCATTGTCCTCTTCAGATGATGGATCAGGTGATGGTGATGGTGCTCTTGGTTCTTTGTCTCGTGATCTTGTGGGAGCTGAATACTTAGATGAAGTGGAGTATCTTGGTGAAGAGGATGTAGTGGAGTATCTTGGTGAGGAGGTAGTAGTAGAGTATGACTTTGGAGCACGAGAGCGATGATCTTGGACGTGTTGAGTGGTAGACACCAAAGCAAGTGGATTAGCAGTCTTTGCTATCCTTTCAGCTCGAAGTTCATTCGCCTCATTCTGAAATTGTTTCAAAATGTTAAAGAGCGTGTGATAGTTGACCTCGTCTAACTTACTCTGTTGTTTCACCAAAGTTACAAACCGTGTCCACTCTGGTTGAAGTTGCTGTAGAAATTGCACATTGACTTGCATGGTGGAGACTTGCAAATTGTTTCTAGTGATTCATTCATCATCTTGTAGAACCTTGAGTAATATGAATCAATTGATTCCCCATCTAATGAAGTAAACTTGCCAAAGTTCCAGAACAAGTTAGTTTTGACATCTTGCTTGTTAAGAAATTCTCTTTGTTGCAAGCGTTCAATGGCAAACCACATTTCTTTTGCAGTAGAGCACGCATCAACCATTGAGTAAATATCATCCCCAAACCCACTGAGAATCAAACAGATTGCTTCTTTCTCTACATCAATCCAAGCATGTTTCTCTTTGGAAGTGTTCTCATATGTTTCCTCAGTTGTTTGCTCATCTGAACCGGTCGTCGAGTCGGCTGCTGGAATTACAGGTATGGTTATTGTAGTGAGAGTATAGGGTCCTTTTTTGATGCAACGTCGAAGAACATCACCATTGGGTTTAGTGTCAAGATATCTGATGAGATGGCATTTATACATGATCTCATCGTTCTTTTCGGGTTTTAAATACATAAAATGTCATAAAAATACCATATATATGCTTGTGTTTGTTTACTTGTGTATTTTAGGTATGGATATCGTGAAAAAGACAAAAGATCACAAGAAACAAGGAAAAACGAACACGAGAAACGAAGCCGCACAATGAACCGGGCCCTAGTTATGGATTTCTCAAAGAAAAACCCTTGAAGATTTAAGGAGGTACAAGAATGATCCTTCATTTATGAAGAAATGACACTTAATACCCTTGTATATTCATAATTACAAGTTTGGTCCCTTAAGTTTATCAAAATTACAAAATAGTCCCTTATAAATGAAGAATTGTCAACAATATTCCTCCAAGATATCAAACATCCAAGGAAGACCCTTGAAGTTTAACAATATTACATGTTTGGTCCTTAGTCTATGATTTAAAACACAAAAGGGCCATTTGTGTAAATATCCCAAAGTTATTTAAGCCCTAAAATACCTTTTTGAAAGTTTGATCTTGTGTTTTTGTGTTTGCAAAGGTTTCAAAGTTTATGGAAAGTTTTTAAGAAAAGTGAAAAAAATCAGTGGTCATATTATTTTTGTTGTTTAACATTTGTAGATCTTAGCAGGGTTGGAAGCTAGTGGTTGTTCTGCTACCACTTGAGCTCTAACAATCCAAAGCATGGATGTATGTTTTGGAGGTGCACGTTTCTAAACCCCTTATACTTTTTTGCATATTTTCATGTTATGTGACGAATCTGTGTTTTGGTTCATGATTATGTGTTTTATTTGTTGAATCCTGTTATTTGGAGGTTACTAGTTGATAATTAGTCGGATTAATCTAGGTTTGTGAAGTTTATAAAACATTTCCTTTGAAAAAGCTTGTGAATCAGTCATAAAGGGGTGTTTGGGTTTACTGCATGTTCAGGGTTTTGGTTGAATTGATTAAGTTAACTTGTGTTTTTTCTTGCTTATATGGCATAGTTAGTTGTTTATCTGCATGTTTTGAGCTTTGTATCACCTAAATCCAACAATTGGCTATAAAAAATTTGTTACTTGTTGTTTTTGCCTACAAATTGGTGAACACCTAGATCTAAGGTTAGACTATGGTTAACAAGTGATTAAACAAAGCTTATATAACTTGATTGACATATTTAAGGCTCTAAAGTTTAAGATTTGGTAATTTAGTTCAGCAAAAGGTGTTTGTGTTCATCTGTTTAAATCAGTAAGCCACTTAGGGTTTTAAACTAGATCTAATCATAGAAATAGTGTATGAAATGAGTTGCTTTGTGTTTAATTAAGTTTGATTGAGATTGTGTATGCTTTTGGTGCAATATTGTGGGCTTATTCTAAGTTAAACTGCTTATTTCATTATTCACTGTTCATTTATCATATTTGTGTCATATCCGGGGACTGTTTGAATTAACTGTATTATTTGGCTGGATCAAATTGTGTTTAATTGCTTGATTTTGACTCCTTACAACCCACTCGTTGTGAGAGTGCCCTTCTTGTCCAAAAATTCTAACATTTACTCACTAAAGACAAAAGGCCAATTAAGTCAATCAGTGGGAATTCTTTCCACTGAAAGTTACCACTGTTAGTGTAAATCTTGTTCCAGCTTATTATTAAGCCAATATAGCTTATTGAAACTTGCAACAACTTGGATTTGGTAATCAGTCTTCCTCAATTGACCCATTTAACCATTCTGGAGCTTTTGGGCTGTTGACTTTAGGGTTTGACTAGAAAACCAACTTATTTGACTTTTTCATAAGTGCTTATTGTCTTGTTTGGCTTTTTTGGCTTTGCTTATTGGGTTTTTATTGATTGATTTGTCTTAATTAAGTCATTTAGAATCTTTTGCAAGTTAAATCAAGTTCTGAAGTGGTCTAAATCTCTAAGTCGACTATTTTGTCTTTTAGTGAAATCATACTTGGCTTATTTCTGGCTTATTGGTTAAGCTTTTTCAAAATTTCTTATTACAGATCTCTTTAGTATCCTAAAAGAAGATTGTGTGTCAAATTTGAGCTTATGGCATTAGCTTATAGCTTAATGGGCCAAAAAGCACATTAAGAATAAGTTGTTGGTCATTTAAGCTGTGATAAGCTCATATTCAGCTTTTGGGCCTTTAGAGTTTTGTATTTAGAATTAAATTTTGAGTCAGACTGGAACTTTTCAGCTTATTTGGTTGATTTTTGGCTTATTGGGCTAAAAAGCCCATTAAGGTGCACTGTTTTTTAGCCCATTTGGGGGCCCAATAGGGGTATTTTGGTAATTTCACTTTCATTTTCTATTTATTTAGGTTAAAATAAACTAGTTTTCAAGTTTTTAGAAATTTTTATAATTTTTGAATTTTTAATATTATTTTAATATTTAATTTTAGTTTTTAATCATTTTAAATAGTTTTAATTGGTTTTAAATTTTATAAAAATAGTTTTTAGTTTAATTAAGTCATTTTAGAGTTTTACAAATTGAAAAATCTTTATTTGGGCGTTTTATTAGTTATTTTGATTTTTAGGACTTTAATTAGCATTTAAAAATTAATATTAGTGGATTGTGGAGGTTTGATGTGCTATTAGTGGTCATTAGGGTAGTTAGTGGGGGAGTAATCTATGCCTTCTAGAGCGTGCTGAAAGATGTGCCGTCTTTCTAGGTATGGTTCATTTCTTCCATTGTTCTACCCTTTTGAACAATTTTTTAGATTCCAAACCTGGTTTTGTTGATGCTTTGTCCTCCCTTGTTATATTTCTAACCTTGTATCTGTTGATTGTCAAGCTAATAGATATATAGGTTTTGCATCATTGAGAGGATTCATGTTCAGTTGTACTCTTTCCCCCTTCTATGGTTTCCCACTGGGTTTTACATAGATGGGGGTTTTGAGGAGGCAATGAATGTGATGTGCTACACTGGCACCTCTCTTATTTCCTGCATTTAGTCTGATGGCGTTTTGGGTAGGTCTCTTTTATCTACTCTGCTTGTTTCTTAGTTGTGGTGGGGTTTTCCATTGGGATGGATTGGTTGGTCTTGGTTGCTTCCCTTTGTGGTTGAATCAAGATCAATCATGGATTCCGAAGTGGTTTCCTCATCACAAGCTAAGAACTTGCCTTGTATTAGGTGTGCCATGGATTGCAGATGCTTGGTCTTTTCTACTTGGATCAAGATTGTGTTATGGGAAGCAACTAGTTGTCATTCTTTTAGTTGCTTAGTTTATTTTGTTATGTATTGAGCATGGGGCTTGTCCATTGCCATTACTTGTAGTTGTTTAGAGTATGGGATGTTGTCCATACCTTTTTTGTTGCTATTGCTTGTTAGTTGGGGATGTGTCCCATCTAATTTTTGTCAAGCTTTAGCTTTGTACTTCTGCCTTTGTGGCCTTTTCTTAATAAATTTACCGTTAAGAAAAAAAAAATTAATATTTAATAAATTAAAAGGTTTGAAAATTTTTTGACCATTTTTAATCCCTATTTGCATTTTTAGTTATTTTTGGTAATATTTAGGATTTTTAGAATTAATTTTTATTTTGTCACTTTTTACGGTTTTACGTTTTATAGTCGTAGTGTAATTTTAACGTATCCGTCATTTCCACTTCTCATCTTTTCTTTCTCTCATATTAATCCAAAATCATTACGAATTATTCACACCCAAATAACCTCCTTTGGAAACGAACTTTCACCTTAGGGTCATTAGTGCACGGTTTTCCTATACCGTCGTACTTAATACTTACCGCTTTTACGCCTTTTTCCTAAAAGGTCGTAATTTACCTACAATCATATTGGCGCTGCTGCCGGGGAGGTGTGTCGTGATTAATTTGTCCATTTTGTTTTTTAATATTAACCATAAATAGTATTTGTGTTAAAAAGAAATCTATTAATACGTATTATCGGTTTTTTCGTTTTTCTTGTGAAATATTATTACTATATTGTATAAGTATCACAACAAATACAAAATATCTCCAAAAGTGTGAAAACACAACCTCAATTGGGATTTGATCTCCTAATTATTCTATTCGAATCTCAAACAAAAAGAAAAAGGCAAAAATAGATAAATACTTTCGTGAAGCTCGATTTTGAAAAATACGAACTATAAGTTGAATAGATAGGCAACGTGCTATAAAAGGCCGTTAAAGGGAAGCTAGGTACTTGAGTGCTTCGCGCCACCTCATTCCCCCCGTTCACTTGTGAGTATTTGATATTGAAGGCTAATCGAGGGTTTTTCCGCTCAAAGTATTATTACGTATCATATATATTTGCTTGGTTTCTTTGTGATTAAACTCTCTTGAACAATTTGGTTTTCACCAAAGTTCTAAAGTTAATCGAAGGCGTTCACTCCACGTGATCGTTTTCATTCTTTGAGGATCCTTTAATCAAGAGTTTGATTCGAGGAGAGATTTGGTAGATTGTTGTGTACGAATACACACAAAATCCAAAAAATTAAAAACAATCAAAAACACTAAATTTTTTTTTTTGAAAATCAACAAAACACCCAAAAGAATCTTCTTTGCTCACCTCTACGTTCTACGTCACGTTTTTGCAAACTCGTAATCAAGCAAAACGAGCTCGCAAACTTCGACAAAACCAAGGAAATTTGATTGAAGAAGAAACTCCAATTGTCGAACCCGTTGTAGAACCAATAGTCACTATGGCTAATAGATAGGTGTGACAACACCCATCCTTTTACCACTTATTTCTTACTAAAACAAGACCAAAACGCGTGTTTAATATCATTTGTTTGGAATTATGCGTGGTTTTTGTGTTTATTGTATTTTCAGAGTCAACCGGATGAATATTGAAGAAAACATGGGATTGCACGAGTTTTATCGAAGAAAAAGACTCAAGACGAAGTCTATTGTCCAAGAGATGCAAAAGATTTGAAGTCAATGGGCCTATTTGAAGATTTATCGAAGAAAAGGACCAAAGGTGGAAGATTTACATATGTCGAAGAAACTCAAGTCTATTAAACGAAGAAATTAAAAGACGAGTTGAATTTAATCGTCGACAAATCCCGAATCAGAATAAAAAACGTCAACTTTTCTGAAAAGACGAGAAGACAAGAATAAAGGGAGAAAGCCCACTCACCAACCAACCACTTCGCCTATATAAGGGAATCACCCTCACAATTTTTGGCATCTAGTATCTAGTTTTTGTTTCAGTTACTCTATTCCTAGTTCGTAGGAAACCATCTCCCTTAAGGAGTGGTTTTTCATCTTCTTTGATTTGTTCTTTAATCTTGTAAGTTTTGATCCTTTCCTTTTGTTTACTGAATCTTGATCATCAATACAAGTTTTCCTTTAAACTTTTCATTCCTCTTGTTCATCATCTTCTTTTATTCAAAGTATTTAAGTTCTTATTTAGTTGATTTGATCTTCAAAAGTTGTTGATTTTGTGTTTTTATGATTGGGATTTGATCCCTATGGTTAATAGATGATTATGGATTAATTTGGTTAAAACGTTTTTGTTTATTTGGTTCGACTGGGTTAAAATTCGTTTCCCCTGTTTTTCTACTGTTTCTGTTCTTCATCCCAGCATTATTCCGAATTGTCCATCTGATTTTTCCTTTATTCGGAATGTTCTAACATTCCGAATAGCCTGTTGATTTTATCTATTATTCGGAATTTTATATATTCCGGGTAGCCTTCTTAACTTATTCCTTACTCGGAATATTTCGATTATTCCGCATAGAAATCTATATTCCGCTTAACAAAACATTCCGCATAGACATTTTTATTCCGCATAAGGGTTTTTCTTTCATTATTCCGCATATCAGTTTATTCCGCATAAGCCATTTGTTCCGAACAGAGAATCTATTCCGCATGACATTGTTATTCCGCATGGTCCTTCATTCCGCATAGGGACTTTTATTCCGAGTAGCAGAATTATTCCGGATCACCATTTATTCCGAATAGAGCAAGTATTCAGTAAGGATATTTTTCTGTTTAATCATTTAAGTGTTTATTTAAATTCAAGTCTTACTTCATTAACTATTTTTGTTCTTAAATATTTATATACTTCATTTACTTATTTTTTAAATAGATTAGAAAACCAAACCCACTATTTGTCACCAAGAACAAATCATTCCACTTTGAGCAGTGATCAATTCGAGAGGATACCGAGAACGAACTTTCAACGAGCAAAATCCCTAGTATCAAATGGCGCCGCTGCCGGCTCTTCTCGTTAAGATCAACAGTTTTTTGTGAGAACTTGGATTTTGGGATCCGTTCCCCGTGAACGTTACTTTTTCATAAAAAATTTCAAAAACCCAAAAAAATATAAAATTTTCAAAAATCCTAAAAATTAAAAAACATAAAAACCAAAAATATTTTTGCTTTGTTTTTGTCTTGTTAGTTCTTTTGCAGGTGCATGCGTACACGATATACGTCTTATCAAGAGCCCGAGCCTCTCGAAGACTTATACATGGCCGGTGTACAAAACAACAACAATAACCCACCTCAAAACAATAACAATAACAATAACAACCCACCTTTCAACAACAATAATAACAACAACAATGAGCCTCTACCGGATAATCGCCCGATGATTGAACTTCTGCAAGCACATGTAGATGGCAACAATGATCCAATTGTTATACCAGCGATTGCAGCCAACAATTTTGAGCTCAAATCCGGTTTTATCCAGATGGTCTCTGCTCAACCATTCTTGGGGCGTACCATTGATGATCCTCATGACCACATCAAGAGATTCTTGCAACTCACGAATGCGGTCAAATTAAATGGTGTTCCACAAGAGGTAATCCGTTTACAACTTTTTCCCTTTTCTTTAGAGGGACAAGCCCGGCATTGGCTTGCTAAGGAACCGCCACAGAGTATTCTTACGTGGACGGATTTGGAGACCAAGTTTATCAACTACTTTTTCCCACCCTCTCGTACTACCGCTTAGCGGAATGAAATCATTAATTTTGAACAAAAGTACGATGAGTCGTTTAGTGAATCTTGGGATCGTTTCAAAGACCTTTTGAGAAAATGCCCACAACATGGTTTTACCAAAGTGCAACAAATTAATACTTTTTATAATGGTTTAAACATGAATGACCAAGATTCACTAAACAGTGCTTCGGGGGGTAATCTTTTGGCTAAGACTTCCAATGCTGCTTGGGATATCATTGAGAATAAGTCTCGTGTGCAAACCAAGAGTGTTCGGACCAACGTCGCTAGTGCTAGTGCTAGTGACAGCGACAAGCGACTTGACAAAATCATTGCGCTTCTTGAATCGCTTGCTACCCAAACCGCCAGCAACACCAACAGCATCAACGCTAGAAACGCTAAAGACGTTCAAGTCAATGCTGTTAGCCAACCATGTGAGATATGCGGGGGTCCTCACTCTTACACCACTTGTACTGCCACCCAAGACTACCTTTCTGTGAATGTGAATGCAGCATATGGCACCTATCCTCAACCCGCTTATCAAGCTCGACCTCAAGGTGACCGCAACTTGCTTAGCTACCGCTCTAACAACTATCTTTCCCCACCCGGTTTTCCTCCTAGCAACCCGAACCAACAACAAAACCTCAATCGCCCTCCTCAACAATAACAACCTCGTACACCATACATACCACCTCACAAACAACAACAACCACCTCAAAGAAACAACCAAGTTTACCAGCAACCTGCTTATCAACCACCCGCATACAATGCTCCTCCAAATCAACCCACCGCTTTACACCACGAAGTGGAAACCTACATGAGGACTAACGATGTGATCGTGGGAAATCTTCAGCGCGAAGTGCTCAACTTGAAAGCAGACCTGGTGAAACAAGGGAACGATCTGAGAGCTGATATGCGAAACACTTTGGATAGTCAAACGAATGACTTAAAGAATATGATGGCTAGTTTTTTCCAAGGTAATCAAACCTCTTCTTCGGGTACTCTTCCGAGTAACACCGTTGCAAATCCAAGAGGGGAGATGAAAGCAATCACCACTCGCAGTGGCAAAGGTACTAAGGAACCCGAGCTTCCTATACTTCCACCGGTGATTGTGACTAAGGAGAACGAGTCACCTGCTCCTATTCCTCATCCTTCTCCTTCCCCAATTTCTCCGCCGCTTACTTCTACCCCTCCTCCACCCAAGGATGTGAGTGAACCTTCGATCCCGAAGCATTCCTCTTCTTTCGATATACCTTATCCCTCAAGGTTGAGGAAAGAGAAGCTCAAAAGCAAGGACGATATTCAGGTTTCAAACTTTCCAAAAATGTTTAAAAAATTGAATTTCAACATCTGCTTCGCTGAGGCTCTCGCTCACATGCCCAAATACGCGAAAATGTTCAAAGATCTTCTTAGTGACAAGGAGAAGCTTCTTGATATTGCTAACACCCAACTTAATGAGAATTGCTCTGCAGTGCTCTTAAGGAAATTGCCAACCAAGCTTGGTGATCCGGGTCATTTCTTAATCCCTTGTAACTTCCCGGGAGTAGAGAATTGCATGGCCCTAGCCGATCTAGGTGCCAGTATCAACTTAATGCCTTTAAGTATGGGTGAGCATGGAGCGGGGCGGTGCAGATATTAGCAAAAATCAAACCGCATCCGCGATTGCGGTTTTTAGAAAAGTATAGATCCGCACCGCGTGGTTTTGTGCGGTTTCGGTTTTGCGGGTTTTTGTGGGTTTTGCGGATTTTAACCGCACCGCACCACCACTTATGATTTATATAATTAGTGTGGATTTTTGCGGTTTTTGTTCACAATGTAGGTATTTCGAGTTATAACAATGCATAAATGTAATGTAAACACACACATTAATTAGAATGTTAATGATAATACGCACTAAAACCCTTATAACACACGTTATATAATTGATGTGTCGATTTTCGGTTTTATATAATTAATGTGAGGTGCGGTGCGGATTTTTTGGTGCGGTTTTAAGGGTAAATTCGCAACCGCACCGCATTTGCGGTTTTTCTATTTTCTTAAAACTGCTCCACCGGTTTTTGTCGTGGTGCGGTTTTAGCGGTGCGGTTTTTTGCGGGTTTTGCGGTTTTGCGGTTTGCGGTGCGGTTTCTGCTCACCCCTACCTTTAAGTGTGTGGAAGCAATTATCTCTCCCTGAGCTAGTCCCCACCAAAATGACTTTGGAATTAGCTAACCGTACGGTTGCTTATCCAGTGGGGATAGCTGAAGACGTCTTTGTAGGAGTCGACAAATTCACTTTTCCTGCCGATTTCGTTGTCGTTGACTACGACATGGACCCTCGTGTGCCATTGATCGTTGGTCGTCCATTCTTGAGGACCGGTCGCACTCTCATCGATGTTGAAGCTGGTGAGCTTATCATGAGAGTGGGTGACGATAAAATTGTCTTCAACATGGGAAAGTTGTCTAAACAGCCTTTTCTAACGAGAGTGTTAATTGTATTGACGTTCTTGATGAGGCTTGTGAAGAACACTTCAAAGATGCTTGCAAAAGTATTCCTACCTCTCTCCCCAATGTTGAGACCGTTTCCTCGATTGATTCTTCACTATCTCTATTTGGAGAAAGTGATTTCCTTTGGAAAGATTTTGAAGCCACCATGGGAGATGTGAACTTAGCTAATGACGATTATACCACCAATTGGGATGAAGATCTCCGCCTCATTGAAAACCTTCTTAAAGAAGACAATCTTTCTCCACCATCTCCCACGGTTATTGCTATCTATGCTCCGACTTTGAAAACGCCTCCTATCGAAAATCCTCCAGATTTAGAACTTAAGGAGTTGCCGCCCCATCTCGAGTACGTGTTCCTTGAAGAAAACAATAAGTCGCCTGTCATCATCGCGAAGGACTTGAAAGAAGAAGAGAAAGCTCGCCTCATCGCCGTGCTTAAAGATCATAAGAAGGCAATTGCTTAGAAAATTTCCGATATCCGCGGAATTGATCCGAACTTTTGTACTCACAAGATTCTCATGGAAGATGACTTTAAACCCACAATCCAGAGCCAACAAATGGTTAATCCTCGAATTCATGACGTCATCAAACAAGAGGTTATCAAACTTCTAGATGCCGGCTTGATTTACCCTATCTCGGATTCGCCGTGGGTAAGTCCCGTCCATTGTGTGCCCAAGAAGGGCGGAATAACCGTTGTTTCCAATGAACACAACGAGTTGATTCCCACTCGTCTCGTTACTGGGTGGAGAGTTTGTATTGATTATCGCAAGCTCAATGATGCCACGAGAAAAGATCACTTTCCTCTTCCCTTCATGGATCAAATGCTCGAGCGTCTAGCTGGTAATGACTATTACTGCTTTTTAGACGGTTTCTCCGGGTATTTTCAAATTCCCATCGATCCCAAGGACCAAGAAAAGACCACATTCACTTGTCCTTATGGAACATCTGCTTACAAACGCATGCCTTTTGGTTTATGTAATGCTCCTGGGACATTCCAAAGGTGTATGATGGCTATCTTCCATGACATGGTGGAAGAAACTATGGAAGTATTCATGGATGATTTCTCGGTTTATGGCGATTCTTTCTCTGCTTGCCTTGCCAATTTAGAACGTATGCTTAAGCGGTGTGAAGACACTCGCCTTGTTCTTAATTGGGAAAAATGCCATTTCATGGTAAAAGAGGGCATCGTGCTAGGACACAAGATCTCCAAAGCCGGTCTCGAAGTAGACCGTGCTAAAGTCGATGTTATCTCTAAGTTGCCTCCACCTTCAACCGTGAAGGGTGTGAGAAGTTTCCTTGGTCATGCGAGCTTCTACCGTCGATTCATCAAAGATTTTTCTCAAATCGCTCGCCCGATGACCCACCTCTTGGAAAAAGATACTCCTTTTATCTTTTCCAAAGAGTGTATCGAAGCCTTCAACTCGCTTAAGGATAAGCTAACTAAGGCACCCGTCTTGGTTACCCCTAATTGGGAGCTGCCTTTCGAGTTAATGTGCGATGCTAGCGACTTTGCTATTGGTGCGGTTTTGGGCCAAAGAGTGAATAAACACTTCCAACCAATCCACTACGCTAGCAAGACAATGACGGGGGCTCAATTTCATTATACGACAACCGAAAAAGAGCTTTTAGATGTTGTCTATGCCTTTGAAAAGTTCCGCCCCTATCTTGTCCTTTCTACCACAATCGTTTATACCGATCATTCCGCGTTGAAGTACTTGTTGACTAAACAAGATTCTAAACCAAGACTTCTTCGCTGGGTTTTGCTACTCCAAGAATTAAAAATCGAAATTCGCGATAAAAAAGGAGCTGAAAACCTAGCCGCG
Source organism: Glebionis coronaria (assembly GCA_025667525.1). Lineage (NCBI taxonomy): Eukaryota > Viridiplantae > Streptophyta > Magnoliopsida > Asterales > Asteraceae > Glebionis > Glebionis coronaria. The sequence continues at coordinate 285,218,666 of CM046880.1, read as the reverse complement.
GATCATCTCAGTAGACTTGAGGATCCTTACCAAGGGGATCATCCGAACAAAGAAATCAATGATTCTTTCCCCTTGGAAACCTTAATGTCTATCAATCCGAATTCTGATGAAACCCCGTGGTTTGCGGACATTTCAAACTACTCGGCGGGTGGAATTCTCAAGGAAGGGTTAACATCCCAACAAAAGAAAAAGTTCTTCAAAGATGTTGAACATTATTTCTGGGACGACCCTTACCTATTCAAACAATGTGCCGACTTGATTATTCGCCGATGTGTTGATCGACCGGCAGCTTTAGAAATCCTTGACGCTTGCCATAAAGGACCCACCGGTGGTCACTTTGGTCCCAACTACACCGCCAAAAAAGTGTTTGACTCGGGATTTTATTGGCCCACCATCTATCGTGATGCTCACGAGATGGTTAAACATTGTGATGCTTGCCAAAAACAAGGCAAGATCACACATAAAGACGAGATGCCTCAGAATTTTATTCAGGAATGTGAAATCTTTGATGTTTGGGGTATCGACTTTATGGGGCCATTCCCTTCTTCTAAAGGAAACAATTACATCCTTGTTGCCGTTGACTACGTTTCAAAGTGGGTTGAAGCCAAAGCTTTACCCACTAATGACGCAAGGGTGGTTTGTAACTTTTTGAAATCGCTATTCGCTAGATTCGGTGTGCCTCGTGCCATTATTAGTGATCGTGTGACTCATTTTTGCAATGAACAATTCGCAAGAGTCATGGCTAAGTATGGTGTAAATCATCGTCTTTCCACTGCCTACCACCCACAAACTAATGGCCAGGCTGAAATATCCAACCGAGGATTAAAGCGAATTCTTGAAAGAACCGTGGGAGAGCATTGTGCCTCATGGGCTGATAAACTTGATGATGCTTTGTGGGCTTTTCGTACCGCTTACAAGACTCCGATTGGTTGCACACCATATCGTCTCGTGTACGGGAAAGCGTGCCACCTCCCCATTGAGTTGGAGCACAAGGCTTACTGGGCCTTTAAGTGGGCTAATTTTGATATCAACAAAGCCGGTGACCTACGCAAGATCCAACTCAATGAGCTGAATGAACTCCGTAATGATGCTTATGAAAATTCTTTGATCTATAAGGAGAAGACTAAGCTCATTCACGACTCTAAGATTAAGAACCGAGAGTTCCAATTTGGAGACAAAGTTTTACTTTTTAACTCTCGGTTGAAAATCTTTTCGGGCAAGCTGAAATCTCGTTGGTCCGGCCCATTCACCATTGCCCAAAATTTTCCATATGGTACTCTCGAGCTCGCTCAACCTAATGGACCTAATTTTAAGGTGAATGGCCAACGAGTGAAGTTGTACTTTGGTGAGGAAATCTCTCATGAGATGATTCCATCCCTCACCACGTTCCCCATGAACTAATTTTGGGTCGAGTCAGGCTCGTGACTCGGTTATCAAAAACAAGCGCTCCTCGGGAGGCAGCCCGAATATCTATCATTTTTCGTTTTAACCTCCTAAGTGTAGGGGGACCTATATAGGTGTTTGTCTTTGTGTGGTGATGTGATTACAGGGATGAATGCACTTTTTTGGAACCTTTGAAGAACTGCGCTCCCGTGTTATCTGAAATCCGGTTCTATCTCTCAACTATCGTGATTCAATTTTCTTCATACTCACATTTGAAATTAATCACTTTAGTTGTCTCTTCCTTAACTTGAGTTAACCAACGTGCACAATGTCATAAGTGTAGGGGAGACTTTTCCCACATGCTTAAACATTGAGGACAATGTTTATCTTAAGTGTAGGGGGGGACATCTATCGAAGTTTTAAGTGGACTTTTTCATGAAAATGCCTTCATTTAACCAGAAAATCATCTTTTTCAACATTTTTCAAAATTTTAATTAACTTTGGCCATTTAGTCGTAATTTTTAAATTTTTCTCGCTGCTTTCATATGTACATATCCCGCAATAAAGTCAAAAATATTAATAAAGTGGTGTAGCTAGTTTAGAAATCTTTGACATATTAGGCCCGTTGCGATTATTTTGACTCAACTCGAATAGACTTATCCAAGTTTATTCTAGCTAGTATCCTTAACCATGTAGACCTTAATTGGTTTATTAGGCTAAGTGTCCACGAGTCTCATTACTTGAGATTTTAAATTGTGGAGGACGAGAAATGATAGAGTCTATTATAAGTCGGTAATCTTGCACTAGCTCACTTGGTGTAATTATTTGCCTATTCTCCCATCACTTGCTAATAATTTATCTGCAATAAGTAAGGTCGTACGATTTGAAAAGTTACTTAGCTTCTAGCCCAAGATCGTTTAAAAGTTGCTCGGTAATGATAAGAGTTCATAGCCAAGGCATAATTTATGAAGCGGGGCGCGAAGATTGGCGAGTCCGAAAAGGCCCTAACAAGGCATGAGGATTCCATTTTATTGCTGAAGATCCAAAAGTGATGTGAAAAGCATTATTCCCAAAATCAATATGAAGGATCAAGATTCACGACGAAAAGCTATCAACTCCCATAAAGATCATGGAGAAGTCTATCCGAAAAGACCCTAACAAGGTATGAGGATAAATAGATCCAAGTCCGAAAAGGAGGCGGATCGTTGTATCTCAAAATCCCAATTAGAGATTGAAGAATAATCATGAAGTCGTGGTCAACAAAGTTGGAGTACCCCTCAAAAGTCTCCAAGTGAAGAAACTCTATTAACGATGAGAAGACCATTATCTCAAGAACGTCTCTCAAGATATGAAGTATGAAGTACATGCCAAATAAAGGCCCGAGAAAGGTCTCAAATCGTGAACCAAGTTATGCCAAGATATGAACTTTTTGATATCCCGAGAAGCAGTTTTAAGAGATTTTGTCCTTTAGCTAACTATTGATCAAATCGTCCTACTTTGCTTTCAGCCTAAATAAACTATCGAAATAAGTCCAAAAATGCATCTTCATGATCATTCTAAGACAAAAATAAAATATAAGAGATACACCTAGGAATAAGGGAGTTTAAGCATTTAATTAAGCCATGTGTGTAAGTGTTTGATATGCTAACTTATAATGACAATGATCTCATTTTTAAGCTTAGTTTGGGGAACGTGAAACTTGAGGATGATAAATCTTCGCAGCACCAAAGCCCTAATGTAAGTCCTTGATTTCTTTGCAAGTTATTTCCATATAGCTATTTTCAAGTGAAAATGGTTTTCTAACCTTTTGTTTGCCTTAAATTTTTAATTTCTCTTAGTACTTTAATTTTTGTTTAGTAGTATTTTAATAAGGCCAAGGTTGATTGATTATGAGAAAAGTGTAAATTTGCTTTATCACTAAGCATTGCATGAGGGCATGGCAATGGTTAAGTGTAGGGGATTTGATAGGTGTGAAAACACCCATCCTTTTACCACTTATTTCTTACTGAAACAAGACCAAAACGCGTGTTTAATATCATTTGTTTGGAATTATGCGTGGTTTTTGTGTTTATTGTGTTTTCAGAGTCAACCGGATGAATATTGAAGAAAACATGCGATTGCACGAGTTTTATCGAAGAAAAAGACTCAAGACGAAGTCTATTGTCCAAGAGATGCAAAAGATTTGAAGTCAATGGGCCTATTTGAAGATTTATCGAAGAAAAGGACCAAAGATGGAAGATTTACATATGTCGAAGAAACTCAAGTCTATTAAACGAAGAAATTAAAAGACGAGTTGAATTTAATCGTCGACAAATCCCGAATCAGAATCAAAAACGTCAACTTTTCTGAAAAGACGAGAAGACAAGAAGAAAGAGAGAAAGTCCACTCACCAACCAACCACTTAGCCTATATAAGGGAATCACCCTCACAATTTTTGGAATCTAGTATCTAGTTTTTGTTTCAGTTACTCTATTCCTAGTTCGTAGGAAACCATCTCCCTTAAGGAGTGGTTTTTCATCTTCTTTGATTTGTTCTTTAATCTTGTAAGTTTTGATCCTTTCATTTTGTTTACTGAATCTTGATCATCAATACAAGTTTTCCTTTAAACTTTTCATTCCTCTTGTTCATCATCTTCTTTTATCCAAAGTATTTAAGTTCTTATTTAGTTGATTTGATCTTCAAAAGTTGTTGATTTTGTGTTTTTATGATTGGGATTTGATCCCTATGGTTAATGGATGATTATGGATTAATTTGGTTAAAACGTTTTTGTTTATTTGGTTCGATTGGGTTAAAATTTGTTTCCCCTGTTTTTCTACTGTTTATGTTCTTCATCCCAGCATTATTCCGAATTGTCCATCTGATTTTTCCTTTATTCGGAATGTTCTAACATTCCGAATAGCCTGTTGATTTTATCTATTATTCGGAATTCTATATATTCCGGGTAGCCTTCTTAACTTGTTCCTTACTCGGAATATTTCGATTATTCCGCATAGAAATCTATATTCCGCTTAACAAAACATTCCGCATAGACATTTTTATTCCGCATAAGGGTTTTTCTTTCATTATTCCGCATATCAGTTTATTCCGCATAAGCCATTTGTTCTGAACAGAGAATCTATTCCGCATGACATTGTTATTCCGCATGGTCCTTCATTCCGCATAGGGACTTTTATTCCGAGTAGCAGACTTATTCTGGATCACCATTTATTCCGAATAGAGCAAGTATTCAGTAAGGATATTTTTCTGTTTAATCATTTAAGTGTATTTAAATTCAAGTCTTACTTCATTAACTATTTTTGGTCTTAAATATTTATATACTTCATTTACTTATCTTTTAAATAGATTAGAAAACCAAACCCACTATTTGTCACTAAGAACAAATCATTCCACTTTGAGTTGTGATCAATTCGAGAGGATACCGAGAACGAACTTTCAACTAGGAAAATCTCTTGTATTACTAATCGTACTATGATGGAGTTGCTTCAAGCACCCACCGAGGGTTTTGGAGAAGCTACTATGATTCCCGCCATCCTGAGAATTTCGAGATTAAGACGGGTTTAAAGGCGATGCTACATGCAAACAAGTTTCGAGGTCACCGCAACAAGCTTTAAAGACAACCCACACTATGACATACGGAATTTCAATCGTCTCACCGCAACAAGCAAGTTTAAGGATGTTCAACATGACGCCATTAAGATGATGTTGTTTCCATACTCGTTAGACGGACCCGCAAAAATTTGGCTCGAGAAAGAACCGCCAAATTCGATTTTGACATGGGGTAATCTCGTCTCTAAGTTTGTGAACCAATTTTTCCACCATCTAAAACAACACATTTGAAAAATGAGATTTCAAGGTTTACACAACGTAATAATGAAAGTTTTTCAATGGCATGGGAACGATTTAAGGAAATGTTACATGAATGTCCACACCATGATTTTTCGGGATTGCATCAAATTGATACTTTTTATAATGGGCTTAACAATCATGAACGAGATTATTTGAATGCCGCCACGGGTGGTAATTTTTTGTGCAAAACGACCGATGAAGCTTTAAAGATTATCGAGAATAGATCTAAGGTTTATAACCCTCGTAACACACCGATTGTTTCCAATATGGTTTCATCGTCATTGTCATCGTCTCGTAACATGAATGCCTTACATGATGAAGCTAATGAGGAAAATCGGTTTTTGATAGAATTTCGACGCTTATGACACATCTTAAAGCACAAGATGCTTTGAATTCCGCATCGGTTAAAGTTGTTGAAAAGAGTTGTATATCTTGTGGTGGTGCTCATGATTTTTCCGAGTGTACCGACGGTGATAACACTTCGAGTGCTTACGTAGCAACGGGAACTTACAACCAAAACGGCCAAGGTTCCCGCCCAAATCAAGCTCCCCAAAATCAAAATGTTAACAACTATCGAAACAACAATCAAAATGGTGGTTATCAAGGCAATCAACGTAACTACAACAAGGGTAATTACGAAAGTGGGAATGGGCAAGTTAATAATGAAAACCAAAACCGTGACTTTTAAAACACTACACAAGGTTTTCAAAATGCTCACACTAAAAATCTTAATGGAGAATTTTTGGATTATGCAAAAGCAAACGATGCTAAGTTTGATAACATGCAAACGTGAGATGATCAGCTTAAGATCCGAGTTGAAAAACGAGCTTAAAAACAAACTTGCTAATGAATTGGAAACTCATTCTAATAAAATGGTTGGAAACGTTCAACGTATTCAACAAAGTCAACAAAAGATGGAACAAGGTCAACATGAGATTAAGCAAGAGTTGTTAAAAGCGGATATAAGGCAATCAAAATTTGAAGATCGAATGGCTAATATGTTTGAAGCAATCATGTGTAAACCATCTTCCTCGGATGGTCTTCCTAGTGATACCATTGCAAACCTGAAGGGAGAAATTAAGGTTATTACTACTCGTAGTGGTAAAACTCAAGGAACCAATCTCGCCTCCTAGTACTTCTACGGAGAAGGAAATCGAGAAAGAGCCCGAGGTGGTGGTCGAAAAGGAGCATATTACAAGCCCATGAAGTACTGCTCATACCACACCTACGGTTGAACCAATACCAAATGTGGAACCCAAGATTCTAAGGCCATTTCCTATGCCCCGACCCACACCGCCCTTACCTTACCCATTGAGACGAAACAAGGAGAAATTTCAAGAAAGTAACAAACAACAAATTGAGCTTTTTATAAAAATGTTTCAACAAGTGCATTTTAATATGAGTTTACCCGACGCGTTGTTATACATGCCTCGTTTAGCTTCCACTTTAAAAGGTATGATGAACGATAAGGAGAAGCTTTCAAAGCTATCTAATTGTTCTTCGGTTTATCTTAATCGAATACCAGAAAAAGTTGGTGACCCCGTGAAGTTTCTCATTCCTTGTGATATACAAGATATGAAAGAATGCCTCGCCTTGGCCGATCTTGGCGCGAGCATTAATTTGATGCCATTTTCCATTTGGAAATTGCTATCGCTTCCGGCACTTTCTCCTTCGAACATGTCTATCGAGATGGCCGATCATTCTACGATTTTAGCATGTGGAGTAGCCGAAGATGTTTTCGTAAAACTGGGGAAGTTCTACTATCCCGTTGATTTTATAATAGTTGACATCCCCGCGGATCCTCAAGTTCCACTAATTTTAGGTCGTCCATTTTTAGACACCTTGAGATCGCTTATCGACGTTTATGCAAGAACTATTACTTTGAGATTCAACGAAGAGGAAACTGTTATAAATGCTACTCAAAACTCTACACCTTCTCATGTTTATGCAATCACTACCATCAACCATATTGACTTAATCGATGTGGTTTGCGATGAGTTTTCACAAGAAGTGTTAGGTTTTTTCGATAGTTCGTCAAGTGGCAATCCCACTATTTTGGATCTGATTCTTGCTAATTCTACACCAAATCTCACTCCATTCTAAGGAGGCGATTTTATTTCAAATGAAATCGACAATAAATATGAGGTGATTATTATTAATGATACTCTCATTCCACCATTTCTTCTGCCGATGGAAGTTATGAGTGTTGAACAAAAATCTTCAATCGAGGAACCGCCAATCCTTGATTTTAAAGATCTTCCATCTCACCTTGAATACGCATTCTTGGAAGGTGATGACAAGTTGCAGGTTATTATTTCAAAAGAACTTGCTAATGATGAAAAAGTCGCACTTGTAAAAATTCTTAAAGCTCATTTAGGGGCAATTGCGTGGAAAATTTCCGACATTAAGGGTATTGACCCAAAATTTTGTACTCACAAGATTTTAATGGAGGAGGACTACAAACCCGCAATTCAAAGTCAAAGAAGGGTAAACCCCAAAATTCATGATGTCATCAAAAAGGAAGTCTTAAAACTTCTTGACGCGGGAATGATTTATCCTATCTCCGATAGCCCATGGGTGAGCCCAATCCATTATGTCCCTAAGAAGGGAGGAATGATCGTTATTCCCAATGAAAACAACGAGTTAATTCCCACTCGTGTTGTGATCGGTTGGAGGGTGTGTATTGACTACCGAAAGTTAAATGACGCCACTCGTAACGACCACTTTCCCTTGCCCTTCATGGATCAAATGTTGGAGCGACTTGCGGGAAATGACTTTTATTGCTTTTTAGATGGTTTTTTCGGTTACTTTCAAATCCATATCGACCCTCGTGATCAAGATAAAACAACATTTACGTGTCCTTATCGAACGTTTTCTTATCGTAGAATGCCTTTCGGACTTTGCAATGCACCGGGAACGTTTCAACGGTGTATGATGGCTATTTTTCATGATATGATCGAGAAGTCGATGGAAGTATTCATGGATGACTTTTCGGTGTTTGGTGATTCGTTCACGACGTGTTTATCCAATCTCGAGAAAATGTTAAAACGTTGTGAATAAACCAACCTTATGCTTAATTGGGAAAAATGTCATTTTATGTGTAAACAAGGAAACGTCTTAGGGCACAAGGTCTCGAAAGCGGGGATTAAGGTCGATAAAGCTAAGATAGACATCATCGCCAAGTTACCTCATCCCAAAACCGTTAAGGGAGTTAGGAGTTTCCTAGGCCACGCGGGTTTTATTCGTCGTTTCATCAAAGACTTTTCGAAAATCACTTGACCTATGACACACATTCTCAAGAAGGATGATCCTTTTAACTTCAATGTGGATTGTGTTTGAGATTTCGAAACTCTTAAAAGGAAACTTACTGAAGCTCCCATTCTTGTTGCTCCTAATTGGGAATTACCCTTTGAAATCATGTGCGATGCAAGTGATTATGTAATTGGGGCCGTCTTAGGGCAACATTATGAAAAGCACTTCCTTCCTATCTATTATGCTAGCAAGACGATGACCGAAGCTCAACTTAAGTACACCACAACGGAAAAGGAATTCCTTGCCTTGGTTTATGATTTTGAGAAATTCCGACCTTATCTCGTCTTAACTTAAAGCATCGTGTATACGGACCATTCGGCTAACAATTACCTCTTAGCTAAGCAAGATGCTAAGCCGAGATTGCTTCGTTGGATGCTCCTCCTCCAAGAATTTGATGTCACCGTACTTGACAAAAAAGGAGCCGAGAATCTAGCGGCCGATGTTCTCTCTCGTTTAGAAGATCCTCACAAAGCTGTATTCGAGAACAAGGAAATTACCGAAATATTTCCTCTCGAGACTCTCGGTGTAGTAAATTCTAAGAACGACACCCCATGGTTTGCCGACATTGCAAATTACCATGCGGGGAACTTCATAATCTGGGGTATGACGACACAACAAAAGAGAAAAATCTTTCGTGACATCAAGTTCTATTTTTGGGACGAACCTTATCTCTTTCGGGTTTGTGCGGATCAACCCATTAGACGTTGTGTCTTTGGTACCGAAGCTTCTAACATCCTTAGAGCTTGTCACGAGGGATCCACGGGTGGTCACCATGGTGCTAATCTCACGGCTAAGAAAGTGTTCGATGTCGGCTTCTTTTGGCCTACGATCTATCGTGATAAACACGCACTTGTGAAGTCGTGTGATTCTTACCAACGCCAATGAAAATCGTCTCAAAAAGATGAAATGCCGCAAAACATAATTCAAGTGTGTAAGATTTTCGACATTTGGGGAATTGACTTTATGGGGTCGTTCCCATCGTCTCATGGAAACAAGTATATCCTCGTCGCCGTCGACTACCTATCTAAGTGGGTGGAAGCTAAGGATTTGCCTACGAATGATGCTCGTGTGGTAGTAAAGTTTTTGAAGCAACTATTCTCTTGGTTTGGAACCCCTCGTGCTATTATAAGCGATCATGGAACCCATTTTTATAATGACCAATTCGAAAAGGTTCTAAAGAAATATAGAGTTACACATCGTCTTTCTACGACTTATCACCCGCAAACGAGTTGGCAAGTCGAGGTTACAAACCGAGCATTGAAGAGGATTTTAGAGAGGTCGATTAGAGAAAACCGTGCTTCATGGTCGGACAAACTCGATGACGCTTTATGGGCCTTTCAGACCGCTTATAAGACACCTATCGGTTGTAATCCTTATAAGTTGGTTTATGGAAAGAATTTTCATTTGCCTATTGAATTTGAACACAAGGCATATTGGGCCCTTAAGCATGCCAACTATGACTTGAAGACCGAGGGAGATCACCAGAAAATACAACTTAATGAATTGGATGAATTAAGAGATAATGCTTATGAAAATTCATTGATTTTTAAGAAAAAGACTAAAAAGTTTCATGATTCAAAGATTAAAAACCGGGTTTTTAACGTTGGTGATCAAGTGTTACTTTTTAACTCTCGTTTGACGATATTTTTTAGGAAATTGAAATCTCAATGGTCGGGTCCGTTCAACATAACACAAGTGTTTCCTTATCGGACCATCGAGCTAGCTCAAAATGATGGTCCTAACTTCAAGGTGAATGGACATAGGCTTAAGCACTACTTCGGTAGAGAAGTCCCTACTTTGGACGACCTCGACCAAGTCACCTTCCCCAATGATAATTAGCATTGAGGGGATCGAGTCGAGCTCATGACTCGGTAATAAAAAACGAGGTGCCTCGTGGGGGAGATCCCATGCTTATCCATTATATATATTATCGCTTTCTAATGTAGTTTAATGTGAGGGGATTTGTGCCCTTCTGACTCGTTGTCTCGTGTTTGTTTGTGAATGTGTTATCTAGATCATCATCATCGCCGCGATTGAAGACTCTCGTGTTCGTTTACGCGAGCCTCGATCGTTTGCTTGAAGAGTTTTTCACGAATTCATGACATATCCTTTATTGTTCTAACAATGATCTTTTAGCATAATTCATAAACAGCTTTAGATATATTGTTGATCACCCTTTCCATGCTAGATCCTAAGCATTCGACTCTTCATCTCTAGTATGGGGGTGGTCCAACTTTAGACTCGAATCATTGAGGACAATGTTTAATTTTACTATAGGGGGTGAATAGATACTTGCCTTGCTACGCACTTACGTTTTCCAACTTTTAACGTTTTGTTTTGTTGCTAATAAGGCTAAAAATGGCCCAATTTTAAAATTTTTCTTAGTTTTCATAAGTGTTTTTACGACACGAATGTACATTTTCTGATGGGTATAAATAAGAGTTAATTTTTGACTTGATGGCATTTGGAGCCTTTTACATTCCATAACCCGCTTGAATCAAGTTTTGCTAGACTTTTATATAGGGAACTTTAAAATGCGAAAGTCTTAGCTCATATGGGTTAAGAACAAGAACTTTTCTCAAGTTCCTATAATTGATCCTAGAAAGTCACTTATCAAGGGAACTTTAAAATGCATTCTCTAAACTTGAAAAAGTCCAAGAAAGTACAAGATCCTATAGGTGACTTGAAAACCCAAAACTTCGATTTGATATAGTCTTAATGAAGCTAATCCAAATATGGCTTAATTTGGACTTGCATGGCTAAGTATTCACGAGTCTCTTTAATTAGAGGTCTTTAAATAGTGAAGAATGAGAAGTGATAGAGTTAGACAAGTGATCATGCTAAACGTAGAACATGAAAATGTCCTTTCAAAAACTCATATGTTTTTAATTGTGGCTTTTTCTCCCATAAGATCAATGCATTAGGAATAAATTAATTGCAATAAGTAAGGTCTTACGATTTGAAAGGTTACTTAGCTTCTAGCCCAAGATCGTTTAAAAGTTGCTCGTGGTTGAATAGAGTTTATAGCCAAGGCATAACTTATTGAAGCGGGACGCGAAGATTGGTGAAGATCCAAAAAGGCCCTAACAAGGCATGAGGAGCTCTATTTTGTTGCTAAAGATCCAAGATGATGTGAAGAATCATTATTCCAAAATCAATATTAAGGATCGAGACACACGACGAAAAGCAATTACTCCCCTAAAGATCATGGAGAAAGTCTATCCAAAAAGACCCTTACAAGGTATGAGGATAAATATATCCAAGTTCTAAAAGGAGGCGGATCGTTGTATATCAAAATCCAAAATAAAGATTGAAGAAAAATGATGAAGTCGTGGTCTATGTATGAAGAATCTCTCAAAAACGTCAAGAGAAGAAATTCCAAAATATGAAGAGAAGACCATAATTTTAAGAACGTCTTCCGAAGATTCGAAGTCTGAAGTACATGCCAAATATCTGTCCGAGAAAGGTCTCAAATCGTGAAACGAGTTATGCCAAGATATGAACTTAAGGAAATATACGAGAAGCCGTTTTAAAAGATTTTGTCCTTCAGCTAACTATCGATTAAATCGTGCTACTTTATTTTCGGACTAATATATACTCAAATAAGTCAATATGAATCACTTGTGATCCATGACAAATAGTTAAAAAATTCTAGATACCTTTTTCTTTTCATAATAACTAGGAATGCGGGGAGAAAAAGTATTACACAATTTGGACGTATGAGTAGTGTTAGCATTGTGACTTGTACCAACAATGATCTCGTTTTTGCACTTAGCATGGAATGTATGACAATCAAGGATGACGAACTTTACTCTATGAGACATTCACTTGTTTCTATTCATTGACCCTAAAAGTCACATTCGTGATGAAAATTATACATTATGTCTTTTACACATCTTCGTAGTATTGTAGCAAGTTTTACTTTTCAATAAAGGGTAATAAAATTGAATTTTGGAGATGCTTAGATACTTTATTCTAGCATTGCGTGAGGGCACAACAATGGTTTAGCATGGGGAGTGATGAGATGGCATTTATACATGATCTCATCGTTCTTTTCGAGTTTTAAATACATAAAATGTCATAAAAATACCATATATATGCTTGTGTTTGTTTAATTGTGTATTTTAGGTATGGATATCGTGAAAAAGACAAAAGATCACAAGAAACAAGGAAAACGAACATGAGAAACGAAGTCGCATAATGAACCGGGCCCTAGTTATGGATTTCTCAAAGAAAAACCCTAGTTATGAAGTCGCATAATGAACCGGGCCCTAGTTATGTACAAGAATGATCCCTAATTTATGAAGACATGACACTTAATACCCTTGTATATTCATAATTACAAGTTTGGTCCCTTAAGTTTGTCAAAATTACAAAATCCTCATAAATGAAGAATTGTCAACAATGGTCCTCCAAGGTATCAAACATCTAATGAAGACCCTTGAAGTTTAAGAATATTACACATTTGGTCCTTAGTCTATGATTTAAAACAAAAAGGGGCCATTTGTGTAAATACCCCAAAGTTATTTAAGCCCTAAAATACCTAGTTGAAAGTTTTCGTGGCCAAACTATGAAAAACGAAACTTAATTAACAAAGGATTCGGATTGGAAGGCTTAATAAACTTTAAATGAACAAAACATGAACAACCAAGGACCAAACCTGCCATTCTCTTTGAATCCTAATAACACGCGGGTAACTCTTACTGTAGAGATTTTACCATAGCTTGAAGATCATTTTACCTAGGATAAAAAAGACACAAAGGAAAGGGTAAATTGAAATTGAGTGAACTCACGTGTGATTCACCTCACACGAATCAAAACCCAACAATAAAAACCCTCATCTCCACTACCAGGAAGACCCCACAAGAACCATTTGCAAGACGACATGTGGCATACTTTCATGACATGGCCAAATCAATAGTATATCTTCATTCCTTAGTCACCAAGAACAAAATGAACGTCCATGATGCCTCTAAACAAGCTGTCCTCATTCTGGAAGCTTTATAGGGCTAGTTTAGGGATTTTCATAGCTTTAGGGTTTGTGAATAGTGCCCAATTCATGGCCTATAAAAGGAGACCCAACTTGTGGTGATCCTTTTGTTCCAGATTTTCTCTTAGTGCTTTGTAATCCCTTTTTAAAGTTTAATAAAAGTTTGTATATTTTTCTAAAAATTATAATTCCTTTTTGTTATTTTAAAGTTGGTATTAGGCTAAGAGAATATGAGTTCCATATTTTTGAAAGTTTGATCTTGTGTTTTTGTGTTTGCAAAGGTTTCAAAGTTTGTTGAATAGTGGTTATATTATTTGTGTTGTTTAACGTTTGTGGATCTTAGCAGGGTTGGAAGCTAGTGGTTGTTCTGCTACCACTTGAGCTCTAACAATCCAAAGCATGGATGTATGTTTTGGAGGTGCACGTTTCTAAACCCCTTTTACTTTTCTGCATATTTTCATGTTATGTGAAGAATCTGAGTTTTGGTTCATGATTATGTGTTTTATTTGTTAAATCCTGTTATTTGGAGGTTACTGGTTAATAACTAGTTGGATTAAACTTGGTTTGTGAAGTTTATAAAACATTTCCTTTGAAAAAGCTTGTGAATCAGTCATAACGGGGTGTTTGGGTTTACTGCATGTTCAGGGTTTGGGTTGAATTGACTAAGTTGTGTTTGTTCTTGCTTATATGGCATAGTTAGTTGTTTATCTGCATGTTTTGAGCTTTGTTACACCAAAATCCAACAATTGGCTATAAAAAATTTGTTACTTGTTGTTTTTGCCAGCAAATTGGTGAACACCTAGATCTAAGGCTAGGCTAGGGCTAACAAGTGATTAAACAAAGTTTATATAACCTGGTTGATAGATTTAAGGCTTTAAAGTTCAAGATTTGGCCATTTAGTTCAGCAAAAGGTGTTTGTGTTCATCTGTTTAAATCAATAAGCCACTTAGGGTTTTAAACTAAATCTAATCATTGAACCAGTGTATAAAAATAGTTGCTTTGTGTTTAATTAAGTACGATTGAGATTTTGTATGCTTTTGGTGCAATCTTGTGGGCTTATTCTAACTTAAACTGCTTATTTCATTATTCACTATTCATTTATCATATCTGTGTCATATCTGGGGACTGTTTGAATTAACTATATCATTTGGCAGGATTAAATTGTGTTTAATTGCTTGATTTTGACTCCTTACAACCCACTGGTTGTGAGGGTACCCTTCTTGTCCAAAAATTCCAACATTTACTCACTAAAGACAAAAGGTCAATTAAGTCAATCAGTGGGAATTCTTTCCACTGAAAGTTCCCACTGTTAGTGTAAATCTTGTTCTAGCTTATTATTAAGCCAATACAGCTTATTGAAACTTGCAACAACTTGGATTTGGTAATCAGTCTTCCTCAATTGACCCATTTAACCATTTTGAAGCTTATGGGATGTTGACTTTAGGGTTTGACTAGAAAACCAACTTATTTTACTTTTTCATAAGTGCTTATTGTCTTATTCAGCTTTTTTGGCTTTGCTTATTGGATTTTTGTTGATTTATTTGTCTTCATTAAGTCATTTAGAGTCTTTTTCAAGTTAAATCAAGTTTTGAAGTGGTCTAAATCTCTAAATCGACTATTTTGTCTTTTAGTGAAATCATACTTGGCTTATTTCTGGCTTATTGGTTAAGCTTTTTTAAAATTTCTTTTTACAGATCTCTTTAGTATCCCAAAGGAAGGTTGTGTGTCAAATTAGAGCTTATGGCATTAGCTTAAGCTTAATGGGCCAAAAAGCCCATTAAAAATAAGCTGTTGGTCATTTAAGTTGTGATAAGCTCATATTTAGCTTTTGGGCCTTTAGAGCTTTGTGTTTAGAATTAAATTTTGAGTCAGACTAGAACTTTTCAGCTTATTTGGTTGATTTTTGGCTTATTGGGCTAAAAAGCCCAATAAGGTGAACTTTTTTTGTTTTTAGCCCGTATGGGGGCCAATAGGGGTATTTTGGTAATTTCACTTTCATTTTCTGTTTATTTAGGTTAAAATAAACTAGTTTGCAAGTTTTTAGAATTTTTAGAATTTTTGAATTTTTAATATTATTTTAATATTTAACTTTAGTTTTTAATCATTTTAACTGGTTTTAAATTTTATAAAAATAGTTTTTAGTTTAATTAAGTCATTTTAGCGTTTTACAATTGAAAAATCTTTATTTGGGCTTTTTATTAATTATTTTGATTTTTAGGGCTTTAATTAGCATTTAAAAATTAATATTTATTTAATTAAAAGGTTTGAAAAAGTTTTGGTCATTTTTAATCCCTATTTTCATTTTTAGTTATTTTTGGTTATTTTTGGGATTTTTAGAATTAATTTTTATTTTGTCACTTTTTACGGTTTTACGTTTTATCGTCGTAGTGTAATTTTAACGTATCCGTCATTTCCATTTCTCATCTTTTCTTTCTCTCATATTAATCCAAAATCATTACGAATTATTCACACACAAATAACCTCCTTGGGAAACGAACTTTCACCTTAGGGTCATTAGTGCACGGTTTTCCTAAACCGTTGTACTTAATACTTACCGCTTTTACGCCTTTTTCCTAAAAGGTCGTAATTTACCTACAATCAATATCGAAGAAATCGTGATTGTCATTGTGCATATCGACTAGTCACAAGCATTGGTGGTCTCTCTTTGTTACCCGCCACCATGATGTTGTTATTAGTAACACGATATTCAGTAGTAGAATCCATCTTAAGAATGAAGTGAAGTGTATAGGATATTAAGTAGATGTTGTTGTGAGTAGTTGTGGTTCAGATTCCGAGAAACTTTGTGAAAAACCCTAAACAATGTCTTCGTAAGAAACCAAAAATTCTTAGGCAAAAAATCACAAAGTTTTTTAAATATCACGTTTTTTTTTGAAAATTTTATAACCCAACAATTCGGAATATATCTTCACAGAACAAGTCGGAATCCAATTGTGAAACCAATCCGGAATGCCCTTTTGTTTAAACCGGAATCAAGTCAGAATAAAACAATCCGGAATCCAAATTTTTTTAATCAATCCGGAATCACAAAATCGTACACAAGTCGGAATTTGCTTATGTACCTAAGTCGGAATGTTTTCCTTGACGTAAGTAAGAATCGTTCCCGTACCTAATTCAGAATTCGTGATCCGTACCTAATCCGGAATAACATAAACTAACCTAATTCGGAATAATGAAACCTGACCTTGTTCGGAATAATGAAAACACGACCTTATCCGGAAACCAGTATTGCACCTTATCCGGAATGTGGGAAACCGACTTTATACGGAATATGAGAAACCCACCTTTTCCGGAATGCCAAACAAGTTACAAATTCGGAATCTAGGTTAAGCATCTAACCCGGAATATCTCTCCTTTTAGTAATTCGAAATACTGTCCTAACTGTAATTCGGAATGTGACTACGGGATCTAATTCGGAATAAACGTTTTCGAAGCAAATCCAAAATAATGTGTTCTTCTACTAATTCGGAATACTGATAAACACCACCTTATCCGGAATATGTGTTCTCAACCGTATCCGGAATGTGAAGCAGATGCTAGTTCGGAATACCCAAGTAGACACACAAGTCGAAATGAGAAGCTTATGCTAGTTCGGAATATGTGTAGACACACAAGTCGGAATATCCAAAAACCTTGTATTCCGACTTATTAAACCATCGTATTCCGAATACATGAACCAAAGGCTTAAAATGACGAATTTTTACCCAAAAATCAAGCCAAAACTTCCAATTTTTTTCGTGGAAATCACCAAAATCAGTAACCCAAATTCCTACCACAACTTTGTAGGCAATTTGTACGAAAATTTAGAGCTCGAAAATACAAAAAATTTTGAGACGAGATGATTTGAAGATTAAAATCACATGAATCAAAAATAATATCCACAAACTAAACACGAACCTACCCCATGGCGATTGATACCAATTGTTGTCCCTTAATATATGATGATAGATTAAAGAAATGAGATGAAAAGATATGAATTTTAGAGAGAGAAAGTAGAGAGAGAGCTGATTAACTATATGAAATTAGATTAGAGAAAAATGATCACTTGTCACCCTCCTAACATGCTAGGAGGGTACTTATATAGTCCACCCACATGCGGGCTTTCTATTGGACTATATTTGTTTTGGGCCGGGCTTGAATAAATGCTTAGTACCTTGAAAGAGGCCTTTTAAGCTAGCCATCAAGCCCGTAATGTCACGACTATTTTAACTTACTATTACAATGTTCTAATACATATTACAATATAAACCTATGACCGAACATTCTTGTTTGACTCAATATTTTGAGGCTAACAATACTGCTACTACAGATTCTGCAAAAAACACATCCATTAATTCTAAGATTGTATAATCCACTTTAAAATCCATGAAACCTTAATCACACGCAATCACAGAGTTAATTAAAACATTACGTTAATTAATACCCGACATACACCATGAATAATCAATGTTCATATCCAAGTATTTACCGTTATTATTATTTATTTAGTAAAATAAATAATACATGTCATAATTAAACACAGGAATTAAAACACGAACATGCACGGTAGTAATTAAAACACGAAATGAAAACGTAAAATGTTTATGTGTGTATTTTGGGCCGCGACATCAAAAAGAAAAGAAAGAAAATTGGGCCTTTAGCCCAACCCACTTGTATATTAAACAACCAGGGAAAAGGAGTTTTCATTAATCTCATTTCAAGAAAACAAAATAAATTAGGGTTTGATGTTTTGTTGTGGGTGCCGCCGGCTGGGAAAACAGATAAGGAGACGAGATCATGTTTTGGATGTGACTGATTCGTGTGTGTGTTGTTGGCTATTCCTTGATCACGTAAAACAAGTAAGCTATAAACCTTTCTTCCATTTAGTCTAAACCACGAATCCAAGTATATTAATATCAAGAACACATGATTTTTGGAAAATTAAACATGTATTAATCATAGGTGAGTTTGGGTTTGATTTGATTTCGGAGAACTGAGAGTCGGGGGACTCTCGGCGTGGTGGTTTAAGATCATCCGCAACCCAAAAGGGTGCGGTGGTTGGTTTTTCTAGTCGACCGCAACCCCAAGACTCGAAAGTGGGTGTTTGTTTTTTTCAGCTGCAACCAAGACCACTAGGATCTCGGTAGGTCTTAGTTTTGGCTAGCGGGGATGGCGGTTGGCTAATAAGTAGGTAAACTGGCAAGACCAGTGGGTATACCAGCAAATCAGTGGGAACCCGAGATCCTTAAGGCTCTCGATGGCTATTTTGTTCACAGCAGGGGGGTACATTGGCTAGCCGGTGGGAACCCTTGGCCAACAGTGGCGCCGAATGGGGGGTCGGTGGCTGCTGTTGGGCCAACGACAGGAACCACAACCACGGCTATGGCGGGTTGTGGTGGTTTGGCTTATTTGTTAGTTGGACTTTTGGTTAATTATTTAATTAGTCAAATTAATTAATTAGTACATGTAATAATTAATTAATTAATCATGAACTTAGGTTATAAATATTTAAATGTATTAATTCATGATATTAACCTAAGTATTTTATTATGACATAATTAAATTAAAACCAGACTTTAATTTAATTATTTATGTAAGGTAAGTTTTATTTAAAATAATTCATGTCATGTTATTAATTAATTATACTTATTAAAATCATGCATTATTATTAATTAATAATCAGTTTTAGCCTAAAGTATTTTAATGTAATAAACTTTACTAATATGACACCAAGACTTCTAAATTGTGAATATTAAGCACTAGCTTATACTTTTTAAGGAAACTTTTTATTTTTAGAAACTTACTATTTTTGAAAACCTTCTATGTTTTGAAACCTGCTATTTTTAGAAACTTACTTATTATGATAAAACAATATAATAATACAAGAATACATGAGATACACTAATCAGAAATACATGGAAACAGTCAGAATTACGAGATTATACACGAAACAGTAAAACAATACAAGAACATGTAAAATAAGTTAAGAATAATACGAACCAATAAAAGTATACAGTAATCAGACAACTCATTCACATCATTTATTCATGTAGCTCACGTGAAGTCAGAGTAGGATTTTCGTCTATTCATTTTCAGTCAGCTATTGGACACAAGGTACGGATATTCCGTCCTTCAATATGGACTTTCCTTTCAATGCATGATTAGGATTCTCCATGTGCAGCCATCTGTTTTCCCCAGTTATTTGTTATAAACATTTACATGATTTGCCATGATAACTATGTTAATTGCCTGAGCTTTATATACACGCATGACCAATTTCATCTAGTTAGGGAGGTACCGTAACCATGACACTTGAGGCACCGGTGTCATGACTCCTCTGCGAGGGAGTGATTTCTCGTAGCGTTCCTTTTATTTTAGTTGGCCATTTATCAGTATTTTATCAGTGGAGTGTATAGGTGCATCCTATTTTATCAGTTTACAATTTAGCACGTAAATGTGGTGTGTGCTCTACATCCTTCTAATTGGAGCTGATCCCTCCATCCAGTTTATTAGTTAGAGGTCACCCCTCTGACAGCACGACGAGGTCACCCCTTTAAGTATTCGTGCTTACGCTGTTATTTTACATGACCTATATAAGCTCTTGGCACTTAAAATACAGTACATGCATGTTTGCAGACTTAACAATTAATAGTTCAGTTTTAGAAGTTATAAACCAGGTTTACCAGGACATACACAGTTTTTCACTGCATTTTACATATCAGTCTTTCAGCTTCAGTATATGTTATCTGTTTCATTTCAGTACATCTTATCATGCCTTTATATCCGTTCACTGGGCGTCATGCTCAGCCGTAGTTTCTTTTCATGTTCCAAACGAAAGGTACACAGGGACGCTCTTAGGATTCTAAGAGTATGTGCATTTGGATGGAAGCTATCCAAACTTCTTACTTTAATCACTTCATACATTACTTTGCTCATTTGGATATTATTTAGTCCTTTCTTTTAGTACTTACTTTTACATGTGTGAGCTTATGCTTGGACTATGGATGTTTGATTCCGGTATTTCCTTTATGGTTATTTAATGTTTTTTAGACATTTACCTTTCATGCTTTGAAGACACGCCATAAATTCACGTAGCAGTCCACTTATCCAAGTGGGGTGTTACAATTATGGATGGAAGCTATCCAAACTTCTTACTTTAATCACTTCATACATTACTTTGCTCATTTGGATATTATTTAGTCCTTTCTTTTAGTACTTACTTTTACATGTGTGAGCTTATGCTTGGACTATGGATGTTTGATTCCAGTATTTCCTTTATGGTTATTTAATGTTTTTTAGACATTTACCATTCATGCTTTGAAGACACGCCATAAATTCACGTAGCAGTCCACTTATCCAAGTGGGGTGTTACAATTATGGTATCAGAGACCAAGGTTTCGACATGTAGGCTCTAAAACTGACCTGTGACTAGTGGGTAGTCACCAGGAACTTCCTAAATTATGTCGTTTGTTGTCTTCCATGTTTCTCATGTACTTTATGAGTCTATTTTCTAAATTTTGACTAAGTAAAAGGTTGGTACAGGACTGGCCATACTTATTCGCATGTGCTTTACTGCGAATTTCGTTTCTGAACCGACCCATAGGTATTCTGTTAGACTTACTTTTTGGTAAGCTGACGCCTTTCACGTGAGTTGGAATAGACTTATATCCATTTGCTATACGCAGGGACTAATTATATGAATGATAGATAGTCTAGTTATGTTAGGCCTATAAATACCCCCATGACTCTCCATGGGGGTGTGGAAGTTTGTTCATTTTTCCTTTGTTTCTTTCACTTGAAATAAAACATACAACTTTCCTTTCACCTCTCTTTAACTTTCTCTCACTAGAAAAACAATGTCTTACATGTTATTTGATCATCCCCGACCCCCCGATCTTAGGTACTTTTTTGCTTGTCAATTGGTATCAGAGCTAACCGGGGGTGTTTTGTATTCGTGTTGTGGTTTGTGTTCGTGTTATGTTATCTGATTCATGATTCACGGTTGGTATTTTTTCTCATTTCATATCTCGAACTATCAACTTTTGTTTCATTATTATCTATTTCCTATCTGTCCTCGTCCCGATATATCATGTCTCGTAATCTGTGGTATCTCTTCTGTCTGATTTTATCATGCCTCGTCATTCATTTTTTGTCAATTTTTTGTACCCTGTTTTTTATGTTTTTGTCCCTTTACACATCTATTATGAATGGGGATATGGACAAAAATTATGGTCCAACCACTTTTTGGGGCTTCAAATACTTGGTCAAAAACCTTTCACGATGGCTTATTACGATGGGATTCTCAGATTCAAAATATGGGTCAAAACCCTATTGAGATGGCTATCAGATGGATATTACGATGCTTATTCAGTTGGTCACATTGCGACGACTTCTTTTTCGGATTTATTCCGATGGGGTTTTTTTTGAAACATTCTGATGCATTGGGCTGTCCTCATTGCGATGGGCGGCTTGATTCATCGCAATGGCATTTAAGTCGTCATGCTGCCAATTGTTTTCCAACATTCCGATGGATAGTGAGTTATTGCGATGGGTTCATGCATTATTGCGATGGATTGTAGTGAAAAAATACATTGCGATGGACACATATTGCGATGGATAGATTGATGATATTACGATGGGACACATCGTGTTTGGTTTATTTTGTGAAATTCATTTCAAAGGGAGTTTAAATCAGTTAAAATATAAAATCGGATTTGGACTCTTTTCATTCTAGCTTAAATCAAACCTCAATCATCTGTCATGAAAAACATCTATTTTTTTGAGTTAAACCAAACCTGTAATGATATTAAACCGACACATTCTCATTCAATATTCAAACCAGTAACATTGACCGTCTCATGGACTTACAAACATTTCCGAGACCTAACCTATAACAACAATCCAACCTTTTATCTCCTCAACTCCACTCGATTTATGTACTAATCCCATCGTCACCTAACCCATCACATCTAGACTCGTTTAAAATCACACTTTCATGACCTCAGTTTGTTAAACGTTTTTTTCCTAATCTTTAAAAAGATTATTTTTTCGTTTAAGAATAAAACATCACTGATCTCGAAATGTTTTTTACCCCTTACTAATTCATGTTAAATCAAATCAACACATGCAATTAATATTATCATACCTACCCGAGATAAATTATGATCTAGATGCATAATCATATACGTTCTATCTTCGGCTTATTTATTCGGATGATTTGATGTTTCGGGTTCCGTTTAACTTTAGTATGATGCATGTTATATAGACTCCATGGGTTAGGATGATGAGATTAGATGATATGAATTGATGAGATGGTCGAATCATGGTGGGGTAGAAGATGATTTGTGTTTGATGGGAGATGCGATTGAGATGAGACTGGGAGATGAGTGTTGGGTGGTTGATGAGATGAGGTTGATTTTTTCTTATGGTACTTTGGGTGGATCGAAGGTCGAAACAAAGAAAGGATGATATGAGAAGGTTTCGAGTGATGAATGTGAGATTGGTGTGATGTAGTTTTTTTATGTGAGATATTAGGGGTTACTACTTTATATCACATATACATGTTGACCAGACTCTCAGTACACGTGGTGTTCTAAGAATAAGGGGACAGATTTTACAAGATGAGTTGTGTTGGTGTCTGTGTATGTGTCAAGGGGGGCAGACCTTTCTATGTGGTGTAATTAGATTATAATCCAATATATCATTTGTCAACTCTCAACAGTTTGGGTTGTAATATTTTGACTGGGCCATCTTCTTGTTTCACTGGGCTTGGCCTATGCTTACACCTTTCATGAACTAATACTCCTATCAAATGGGCCGCATATACTAGGCTTTCGGTTACTGGGTTGGGCTGCGTTTCATATATATCTCTAATCAGATTTTTTTTGAATATTTGGTCCGCTAGAATGTATATTTGGTCCGAATTTAATGGTTTGATTAGTGTTGACGGGCCGATCTCTACTCTAACCGAAGGCATATAGTGAATCGATTATTTTTGCAATTTAATTCAGGACAACCGACTAGATATCAGAATATTGCAAAATTAATCATGTCGGATTTGAGTTACGGGGTTATTGGATTGAGCCGGGTATTTTATAAAGAACCAAGTGATAAAATTGTTGTCGAGTTAAAGGCTTATGTGACAGGATTTTATTATTCTGGCAGGCCGTTTAAACAATGACATTCTGGCCGGATATCCGTTTTCGCTCATAACACTTCTTCACGAACTACAAACACAACAAACACAACAAACACGATACATTACACTAAAACGATCCTTATAAAAAATTCACCTAAATTCCTAACGGCTATTACGGTTTATGTGATTACGAAGATGATTCGATGCTACTTTTGAGATTGAAGTGAGATTTTTTAGAGGCGTTCTTATTTTATCTTTAAAGGAGTACTTACGAATTTTTAAGATAACTTGTTCGAGCATATACGGTTATGAATAAGACTTGAAGTATCTAGTTTCCATTGTCAAGGGGAGGATGGACGACGACATGGATAACTATCATTTTTTGGGAGCTTCGTTGCGGTTCTCAGTGTCACACGCACTTGCAGTTTTAGATTTCTTCAAGAGATGTAGTATCTTTTCATATACCGCCTGTTTTGGTATAGGGTACTTTAGAGAGGTTGTACCTTTTTAATACAGCCTTTTGGTATAGGGTACGTTTAAGACTTCTCTGCATCGCTCTTCATTCTTCTATAGTGCAAGCTTAAGTTCAAGTTTGGGGAATTTTACTTCAGTTTCAAGTTTGGATTATCGGGTTATCTTCATCAGTGGTCACTATCAATAGCCAACAGAATTGATAAGAGGATTCAGTTCGGGGTGATCTTGAGAGAATTTTGTTTAGAGACATATTGTTGACATCTTCTCACATAGTAATGGTTACTAAGTAAGCTGTTCCAGTTGGCATACGACGTACACACATGAAGGATGATTCCCTTAATAGGTATCATCCTGGAGGGAGAAATGTGTACATGCGGGGTCACTTGACTTTGGTGTTCTGTTTCTACATAAAGGGATAAGTTGACTACATTCGTGACGTAATTGACTTTGATGTGGCAACTTTTTATCATCACTGTTCTGTCAGGAGAAATGTGCATTTCTGGGACTTAATTGACTCTGGTGTTATAATTTGACTTCATGTTCGGGATAGAGTGTGTACTTCTGGTAATCTATCATAGAATCAAGACTGAGATTGCTTCAAATTGTGAGAAAATGTTGATGACACTATCACCTCCCATAGATTTCCTTTGAAGGATCTGTTTGGGAGGGAGCAATCTTTACTGCTTGCTTTATGAAAGGCCTTCTAGTTGGGAGGGAGTAAAACTCAACTAGATTCTACTATGCTGAAGAAATAGAGCTGGAGTATTCAAGAAGATGAAGGTCGCTGAAGACGATCTCAAGGAATGATGGAATTCAAGCTTATCATTTTTCTTTATTTTTTCTTGTAGGAATCATTGTAACCAACTCACGTGAGTCACCATCTTGGAGGGAGATTGTTAGACTTACTTTTTGGTAAGCTGGCGCCTTTCACGTGAGTTGGAATAGACTTATATCCATTTGCTATACGCAGGGACTAATTATGTGAATGATAGATAGTCTAGTTATGTTAGGCCTATAAATACCCCCATGACTCTCCATGGGGGTGTGGAAGTTTGTTCATTTTTCCTTTGTTTCTTCCACTTGAAATAAAACACACAACTTTCCTTTCACCTCTCTCTAACTTTCTCTCACTAGAACAACAATGTCTTACATGTTCTTTGATCATCATCGACCCCCCGATCTTAGGTGCTTTTTTGATGCTTGTCACTTTCACCTTTACTCATTCAAATTTGGTGTTATGAACCGACCCGTAGGCGTTCACCCTTGCTCATGTCAGAATCATGTTTCTTAGTCAAATGTTGTTTTGTGAACCGACCATAGGCGTTCACCTTTGCTCATGTCAAATTTCGTCGGCTATGCCTTCATGAACTATTTCATGCATATTCCAAGTTATTTATTCCATGCTTCTAATGGGTTAATCATTTATTTTTCATCTTAAAACTTCCAGATGATGAACACACGTAACAGTGAGGAAATCGCTACAGCTGTTCAAGTAGCTCTGCAAGCCATGCTCCCACAGATCCGAGATGAAATTCGGGCTGAATTCCAAAATAGACCACATCCTCAGAATCACAATAATCCTCCTCATCATCCACTAGCTACTCTAGCTACCTAGATAGAAAGGTTCAACAAGTAGAAACCACGGTCATTTGAGCAAGCAGTGATTCCTATAGATGTAGAAAAGTGGATTTCTTACATGAAGAAAATATTTGAGGCTATGGACTACAAGGAAGCCTTCAAATTCATATTAGCTTTCTACAAGTTTGAGGGCGACGCCCTAGCATGGTGGAGAGCATATAAGCTAACGAATGGAGGTGATGAGTGGCTGCTCACAGTGACATGGACACAGTTCAAGACACTATTCTATGATCAGTTCTTTCCTTATGCTAAGCAGGAGAGGCTGAAGAGAGAGTTTCACTCTATCCGTCAATAGACGGGAGAGAACAGTACGGAGTTTATGCAGCGCTACCTTAGGTTAGCTGGATTTTTGGGCGCTGCTGCAGGTACAGCTGAAGAACAAGCGAAGCATTTTCGCTGGGCTCTTCACTCCACGAATGCTGATCGGCTACTTAGTGCCACTTTCACCAATGTGTCGCAAGTGGCAGACGCAACACATAGCTTGGAGATGCTCTACGAAAGGGATGAGTTCGAGAACTTGGAGCGACTTGAGAAGAGGTATATAATATTTCACTTTTTAAGTTCGTTATTCCCAACTCAATACGAATTTATTGTCAAATAGAAATCAAGTCCACAAATTGTTTTTGGTGTTAGATTGTAATGATTTGGTAATCTAGGTCTAATTTCACAACGCACGTAAAAAGTAAAAATAGTATCACTAAGTAACCGTACTAATCTAAAACAAAGTGCACATATCACATTTAATGCTAAATGTACAAGTAAACAATGCACAATATGTGAATTTGCTAAAAATTTAAAGTTTATAAAAGTGCAAGGACTGGAAATGTAAATTCAGAAACTTAAAGGACTTGAAATGAAAATTATAACAAACTATAACCAAAATGTAACAAATTTGTAAACTACTTAACTGAAAATGTAACAAACTTGCTAATCCAGGGACCTATAGTGCAAACCTTAGAAAATTAAACTATTAAAAACAAATTAACACAATGCCTAAAAACTAGGGACTGACTTGCAATTAAATCTAGTGTTTAACCAAAAACGGGCATAAGTACTTCAATAAGCCCTATCTTGAGTTTTACACCACCATATAAGCTGAGATAACTTTTAAAAAGCTTTAAATCCAAATTCACTTACTTAGTTTGAAAGAATTTAGCTGAAATGGTATAAAAGTCAAATAAGCTCTTTTTGTAATAAGCACTTTTAAGAGAACTGTGTTAATGCAAAGCAATGCCTAAAAACATTGTTAGTATTAATTAATCTTTCTTAGTTTTGATCACGACAAATTACAAAGACATTTATTGTCAAACACAATCATAAAATGAATTATCTAACAAACACTATCATCAAGGTAATAATCATTACACTAACATATCTTAATCATGCTTAGTGATCATAAAAGTGATTAGCCTTAAAACTCACTTTTGTCAAATGTAACAAATGATTTTTAATAAACTTTATTTAAAAAAAAATGTTTTATGAAAATGAAAATGTAAATTTGAATATGGCATATTCCAAATGACATAAGAATATCCTTTGAAGGTTTAAACAGCCTCAGATATTTCAAATTCACTAAAAGACAAAAAGGAGCGAATTCTACGCCAGCGGTACCTTAGCACCTACGGTGGTTACTTATCGATAAGGAACCCGGGCTCCCATAAGGAACCGTGGGCAGATATAGCCGTTGGATGTTTGTCTTATAAATAGTGGATCAAATCTGCATTCTTATTAACCATTTTTGGACATCTCTTTCAGCTTTCTTTCTCCTATCTAATCCTACTCATTTGTAAATGTTCACTTAATGTGTTAAGTATGTTTACTCATGATTATCCTCTTGATCTCCTTCTTTACCTTGTCCAAAGAGAAGATCACTCACACACTTGTGATATGATTAAAGATGTAGCATTGATGAAGATCAACTTCTCCTAAAGATCTAGTCATGTTCATCATTTGTTTATTTGTGTCTTGTGTAGATCCAATGTATTTGTGAATACTTGGACTAATTGTGTTCATCCAAGCTATATGTAAATACTTGGATTAGAGTTGTGTAAATCCATTGCACATGTGTGTGCTTGGATTTGTGTTGTGTAGATCCAAGCTACATGTGTGTACTTGGATATGTTTAGTTGAGTTGTAATTAGTTGTGTTAGTTTTCACTAAACTATAAAGTGATGTGGTTGTGTCTTGTGAGTTCTCACTAAACTATTAAGTGATATGTAGTTCTAATGTGTGAAGTTCTCACTTAGCTTCAAAGTGAAGAGTCGTGAAGATTGGTTCTAGCTTTGGATTAGAACTCGACATCTATCCTTGTGTCGGAAAATGGTAAAGTAGGCAACGTTGTGAAGATTGGTTCTAGCTTTGGATTAGAACTCGACATCTAGCCTTGTGTCGTAAAATAGTGAAGTGGGCGACGTTGCGTAGATTGGTCCTAGCTAAGATTAGGTCTCGACATTTAGCTTAGTGTCGAAAAATAATGTAAG
This sequence comes from Glebionis coronaria, assembly GCA_025667525.1. NCBI lineage: Eukaryota > Viridiplantae > Streptophyta > Magnoliopsida > Asterales > Asteraceae > Glebionis > Glebionis coronaria. The sequence goes on along the minus strand of CM046880.1, from coordinate 285,190,408 downwards.
CGACGTTGTAAGGTTTTCTCCGCCAAGAAGGGAGCTTGTGGATATAGTGGAAATATCGAATAAGGTGTACTCGAGGAGTGGAGTAGGAACGAGGATTCATCCTCGTTGCCGAACCACTATAAATCTTGGTGTCTTCCTACTAGGTTGTTTCTTTCCTTACTCATTACTTACATTCATTATCATTATAATTACTACACATTCTTAATGCATTAAAATTGAACATAATCATTATGCAACTAGCTTTCAAGTAAAAGATAGTTTTGTGCACTCACCTAATTGAAAGAAAGTTCAATTAGGAGATAAACCGATGAGAAACTATTCAACCCCCCTTCCAATATCTACAATTGGTATCAGAGCGATGGTAACACAAGATCTTTGAAGTATATTATACTTTAAAACTTGGATTGATCCATTGTCTCCTCAAATTAGAAAGTTAAGTTGTACTAAAGTTTTTCTTTGGTCAAAACTATTTTTTTTGTTGAAAATAAGCCTTTTAAATTGTTAATATTGCATATTACCTAGATTAGTAGTATTAATGCATTTTAGATTTACTCTTGAAATGTATCTACTAGTTTGCATCTTGTTATGTGTAGGTACTCATGAAGATAAATCATTTTACTGATTGTGGATTGAGTTACTTACACTTGTAGAAGACTCATCTTCTTTGATTTCCAACATCATTGAATGATGATATCAAGATGGGTAGGAGTGATACTAGTCTTTGAAGACTTAGTAGTCACTATTAGTCATTGTTGGGATTTGCATCGGTTCCTTGAAAGCTCGGAACGCAATTTGTGGCCAAGGTACGCTTTCGTTCTTCCACACGCCCTATTGATCATTCTTTTGATCATTAATTGACTATATGCTTGTTCTTGGCATTCTTTCCTTGACATTTATTTGTTGTTTTTGATTCTTTCCTTTTTCCCTCTCAAACCTTCATTGCTTGGATTCTTGACTCACTATGGAGATGTAGGGTGAGTTAGTAGAAGCTTAAAGTATCAAGCATGATTTCTCTGGTTTACACCCTTACGGTTAGTAGGCCCGATATCATGTGTAACTTGTGCAATTATGCTCATCTCTAGGATGATTAGTGAATCCCTTGAGATACTAAACTACTTCATTAAGTTGTAGGTGAATTTTACACATTTGGAATTGAAATATTCTAAGGATATTGTTATTGAATGGATTTTACACATTTTCCGAACCACAATAAATCTTGGTGTCTTCCTAATAGGTTGTTTCTTTCCTTACTCATTACTTACATTCATTATCATTATACTTACTACACATTGTTAATGCATTAGAATTGAACCTAATCATCATGCAACTAGCTTTCAAGTAAAAGATAGTTTTGTGCACTCACCTAATTGAAAGGAATTTTAATTAGGAGATAAACCGATGAGAAACTATTCAACCCCCCTTCTAGTTTCTACAAACTGCTTATTGGAATAAGCACTATAGCTGATTTGTTCAAAACACAATCTAGAGGCCAAATAAAGAGCACGTATCCAAGAAAATCTCAAAAAGCATCACATAATAAGCTGGAAAATCAAATAAGCTGTTTTGGCTTATGTTGACCAAACGTTGACCAGCGTTGACCAACTTTGACATTGGTCCAATCTTGTTTTCTCAACTAATGTAACTGAATTGTGGAAGAAAATCACTAGTTTTATTAAAGAAATAAGCTGGAAATGAAATTCTGATAAGCAGTTATCAAAGAAACTTGTAATTGCTCTAAGGCTTATTGTAGGGCTTATTTCTAGCTGAATATTGAGAACTGTATGGTCTACTTAATATCTCTAGAAAGCTAGTATTATAAGCTACACTCAGCAACCAATTTCACTTCCTAACTCCAAAGAATGAAGATTTGGTAGGCATTTGAAAAAGGCATATTTAAGCTGTTTGTAAAATCCATGATTTTACCATGAGAATAATGTAATAAAAATCTACTCAATGATCCTAGATCATTTCTCAGCCTAGTAATAGTAGTCGGGTTTCGAGAACGAAACTCAAGGTGGCATGTGGACGGTGTAAAACCCGAGAATTTTTCGTTCATTTAATAATAATGAAGTATGTTTCCAAACCCTTTTTGAACCATACAAAAATCATCGGATTTGAAAAATTTGACAAAAGTCATACAACCCGCATACCGACAATTCAATAATTTAATTTTATAAATTATTGTCGAGAAATACTTGATAAACAATTTGATTAAATTGTTTAATATTTCATTTATCTACGGAGAGATTTAATGAGAAGTATCTTCACTAAAACGATACTTATTCTAGTTAAAACGATATATGATAAATAATCGTCGTTTAAACGAACGCACACATTATTTATATTATAAGACATATAAATAATACATTTTATTGGAAAAATGATTTTAAAAACAATGGCGCAAGTCTCGTGTCTTGAATCGTCCGTTAAGTCGTCCGAACGAGTCCCGAACCGTTTATTATTAAACACATGATAAAATGTTACACTTTAGGCCCTTGTAAAATAATTGCAACCCATGCCCCTCAACTATTCTAAACCTTGCATATTGGCTTTTACAACTTTGAAGGGTATAAATAGGGACATTAGGGTTTTATTGTAAAACCCGTATTTAAATCGAGAAATGTAAATACGCGGTTTATTTACTTAAGCTATTTACGAAGAAATTATTGACAACAAACGCAAGAAATTATATACAAGTATTATTATATACAAGTTAAAAAAATGGATTATGGGCTTTAGCCCATTATTGGTTACACAAAAACAAACGGGAACTCCTTTTTTTTCCATAATCAGTCGAACAAAAAACAACAAATATTTAGGGTTTCTTTGTGTGTGTGTTTGGCTGCCGAATAAAGAAAAAAAAGGGAGAAGAGTCGGTTGTTTTCTATCAGGAAATAGGGTATGCTTATCTTTCCTTTTAATTATATTCTTATTCCATTATCTATTTGATAATCAACCTGATCAAATAAAAGTTAACTGATAATCATGAAAATATATTAGAAAGGGAGTCGGTGTTGGATGGCTACACGAAAAACCAAGATGCCACCAGGTCTTGGTAGCGTGTGTTGATGCCCAGCCGAGACAAAGTCTCGGTGGTGTCTCTTGTTTTGGTCAGCCGAGAACAGCAGCCCCAACTGGGGGGGGGGGGCAGTCGCAACATATGGTGGTGTTTGTTTGTGACTGTTCGAACCAAAAGAAAAAAAAAGGGGCGTTTGTTTAGCTTAGGATGGCCGGGTGTGTTGGTTCATGTGAACCGAGACCACCAAGTCTCGGTGACTCCAGCTTGGACCATCCGTGACCCACACAGGGGCGGCTAGGGCCAGATTCGACCAAAGGGGTGCGTTTGGGGGCTGCGTATAAAATAAGGGTGCGTTTGGTTTATGTAAACAGTGGGAAACGTAGCCCAACAGTGGGAACTACATGCAAAACCAGTGGGAAAAATTGGGACTTTAGAATGGTATTGTTGAATTACTTTAGCGACAGTTATCTGTCGCAAAACTGTTATATATATGCAGTTTTTAAAAGGGACAGTTTTAGCGACAGTTTTAGTGACACATAATTCTGTCACTAATTCTTGTTGACAGATTTTATATTATATGTTGATTTGTTTAGTACGACCGAGATGGGCTCGGTAAGCTCGGGAAGTTATTATAAATAATAAAATAAATATTCTTATATTATACCTTTTTACATTAAATTGTTTTATAAATATTTAAAATATATTTTAAGAGTATTAAATTAAAATAGTTCTTTAATATTTAAAAGGGTATATTTTTAGGAAATGAATTAAATTATTTGAGAACTTTCTAAATTAAGAAACTTTCTATTTTAGCGGGGTTCTTAATATAGCAATACTATAGCGTCAGAAATACGTTGTACCATAATTAATAGTAGAAAATAATACATTAAAATGAATTATTATAAGTTCCGATTAATCAGTTGGTATACGTACAGAATTTCAGAATCAAAATAAAATGAATAAATACGAAGCCAATAAGATCAGTAAAATTTCATAAACGAATATCAGTTGACTTATTCGCGTCCTTTATTCATGTAGCACGCGTGAAGCCCGAGTAGTATTTGTTCAGTCTTCCATTCAGTCAGTTACTGGGCACGAGGTACGGAGTTCCGTCCTTTCAGTAAGGACTTCCTTCCTATGGATGATTAGGATTTCCCGTCTTCAGCCAAATGTTTTTCCCCAGTATATGTTTAAGTTTTTCAGTAATCATATTAATAACTAAATAAATTGCCTGAGCATTATATACAAGCACGACCAGTTTATGTACTAGTTACGGAGGTACCGTAACCACGGCCCTAGAGGCACCGGTGTCGTGACTCACATGTAGGAGAGTGATATCCTGCATCATTCCACTCAACTCAGCTTGGCCATTTTATCAGTATTATTAGTGGGGCGTATGGATGTATCCTAGGCTTATATGTGTTACAAGTTATCAGGGTGAATGTGGTGTGTGCTCTACATCCTTCACATTGGAGCTAATCCCTCCACCCAACACAGTTATTTAGAGGTCACCCCTCTACAGCATGACGAGGTCACCCCTCCAGTTATTCATGCACGGTTGTTACAGCACGTGACCTATATAAGCTCTGGCAAATAAAATACAGTAAATGCATGTTTCAGAATTTATAGTTATATGTCAGTATCAGTATATATGAATCAGGTTTTTCATAGTTTATGCAGAGTTCTACCACATGTTCATATCAGTCTTATAGTTTCATTGTTGTCTTCTAATTCATTACTTTCTGTACATTCTTATCATGCTATATTCGTCCACTGAGCGTTATGCTCAGCCGTAGTTTCCTTTCATGTTTCCAAACGGTAGGTTCACAGGGACGATCTTAGGACTTCTAAGAGAGTACGTTCATTTAGATGGGAGCTATCCAGACTCCTTTATTTTTGTGCACACATTACGTTACTTTACTTTGGTTGTTTAGACACTGTTTCGTCCTTTTTCTTTCAGTACTTAATCTTTATATTTTGGGCTTATGTTGGACTACCGATGTTTGATTCCGGTACTTCCGTTTGGTCAGTTAATGTTTAATACATTGCCTTGCATGCTTTGATGACACGCCATAAATACACGTAACGGTCCATTTATCCAAGTGGGGTGTTACAATTATGGTATCAGAGCGCAAGGTTCGACCTGTAGGCTCTAAAACTTGATCTGTGACTAGTGGGTAGTCACCAAGAACTTCTTGAATTTTGGCGTTGTTATCTTCCATGCTACTCATGAAATTTATCAGTCGGATTTTCAAAATTTTGATTAAGTAAACGGTTGGTACAGGACTGGCCATACTTAATCGCATGTACTTTTCAGCGAACATTTCGTTTTGGTGAACTGACCATAGGCGTTCACCCTTGCAGTTTAAATTTTGTATGGATGAACTGACCATATGCGTTCATCCTTACTCATGTCGGATTTATGTTTCAGTAATTGTCATTTTTGTGAACTGACCCTAGGCGTTCACCAGTATTCATGTCATATTTTATTGACTATACCTTCATGAATTACACTATGCATATTCCGATTTATTAACCCAGATTTTGGCAGTTTTATCAACTTATCCTCTTTTATTTCAGATGCCACCCAGACGCGAAACCGAGAATGACCCTAACGCAGCTGCCATTGCTGCTGCTGTTCAGGCTGCTATACATGCCATGTTACCCCAAATTCGTGATGAGATCCGAGCTGAATATCAAAATGGACCTCAGTAGAATAACAACCCTCCTGCTCCACCACCTGCCACTTTACCCGCTTGGCTTGATCTGTTTAACAAACAGAAACCCTGATTGTTTGAGCAGACTGTAGCTCCAACTGACGCGGAAGACTGGATCTACCATATTGAGAAATTTTTTGGAGCTATGGGTTGTGGTGATGTTTTCAAAGTTAGGCTTGCAGTTTACAAGCTGGAGGGTCCTGCTCTGCACTGGTAGAGGTCTCAGAAACTGTCCAATGGGGGAGATGCTTGGGAGCTTACATTGACCTGGGCACGTTTCAAGACGATGTTCTATGACCAGTTTTTCCCGCATGCGGAGCAAGCTAATATGAAGAGGGACTTTCACGTTATTCGTCAGAATCATGGCGAGAACAGTATAGAGTTCATGCACCGATACCTCAGGATGGCTGGATTCTTGGGGGAGGCTGCGGGTACTGTAGAGGAGCAAGCGAAGCAATTTCGCTGGTCTCTTCACTCTAGGACTGCAGATAGACTGATGAGTGCCACATTCACTAATGTGTCACAAGTAGCTAATGCAGCTCGGGATGTCGAGATTCTTTTCGAGAGGGATGAGCTCGAGAATGTAGAGCGTCCGGAGAAGAGGTACATCTCACCCAACAGACTTAAACAATTTAGCCCCATTATTGCTTGTCAACTTATATGTTATGACTTATCCAATTATAATCTTACAGACACAGAGGAGGAGACCGATCCCAGTCGGCTACTCCGCATCAGAACTACAGGAACCACAGTCAGTCATATGACCGTAATTGGTCAGATAAGAGGAGCGGTGGTGATAATTACCGCGTCAGCTCCAACTCATCTGGCAACTACAGGTGAGTCTTTAAGCTCAAGAAATACTAAACTATAGTGTAAAATAGATCTTAAATTTTTGTAATTCCAATAGAGATGCTGGACAGGGGCGTGACCAAAACAACAGGGGTCAGCAGGTTGCCCGACCGACAAATTCTGGTAATTTTAATTTCAGTCAGACAGCCTTATTTTCAGGTTAAGATATCAGAATCGTGACACGTGTTTTTCATCGTAAATCAGGTTCTCAGCAAACGAGAGCTGCTTCTACTGTGTATACTTATCCCACTTGCAGCACATGTGGAAAGAAACACACGGGACCGTGCCGTCGTAGTACAAGTGGTTGTTTCCAGTATGGCCAGCCGGGCCATCTGAAGAGGGATTGCAAGAGCGGGAATGCTGCTGGTACCTCAGGCCAGTTCCTCAGATTTTACCTCCACCACCACCGATACCACCAACCACTGGTCGTGTCTACACTACTACCCGTGAACAAGCAAATAAGACCACAGGTACCATTACTGGCATTTTGTTTATACACGGACATGCTGCTTGCGTACTTTTCGATACAGGCGCCACCCACTCAGTTATATCCACTTCATATGCTGTTAAAATAAACTTGACCCCTACGCCACTAGACAGTGCACTTAGTATATCTACCCCCATGCGAGATTCTGTACTCATTACCCAGGTGTATAAGGATCTCCCTCTTGAGTTTGATGATAAAATCCATCCAGTCAGTGCACTTCCTCTAGATATGTGTGAATTCGATATTATTCTGGGTATGGATTGGTTGTCGGTTCATCATGCCACCATAGACTGTCATGCTCACCGGGTTATCTTTGGTGATGTCCAGACACCATAGTATATTCACCGAGGCTTCCTACCAGGAAAACATGTTCAGATCATTTCAGCTTTACAGGCTCGTACCTTACTATATCATGGTTGCGAGGGCTTCCTAGCTACAGTTCATGACACGACTTCTGAGACATCTTCAATTCATGATCAGCCGGTTGTGTCACACTTTCCAGATGTCTTTCTAGAGGAACTCCCAGGTTTACCTCCCATGCGAGAGGTAGAATTTGGTATTGATCTCATTCCAGGTGCAGAACCAGTATCTAAAGCTCCTTACCGTATGGCTCATGTAGAGATTAAGGAACTGAAAGATCAACTTCAGGAACTTCTAGAAAGGGGTTTCATTCGTCCTAGCGTGTCACCTTCGGGCGCTCCAGTTTTGTTTGTCAAGAAGAAGGATGGTAGTATGTGACTACCGTGAGTTGAATAAGCTCACTATTCGTAACCGTTATCCACTTCCTCGTATTGACGATTTATTCGATCAGCTTTAGGGTGCCAAGCACTTCTCAAAAATCGATCTACGATCAGGTTACCATCAGCTGCGTGTAAAGAGCAGGATATAACCAAAACTGCTTTTCGCATGAGGTACGATCATTACGAGTTTGTTGTTATGCCATTCGGTCTCACGAATGCGCCTGCAGTATTTATGGACTTAATGAACAGAGTCTTCCACGAATTCTTAGACAAGTTTGTGATTGTATTCATCGATGATATCCTTATTTTCTCCAAATCCAAAGAAGAACATGAGAATCATCTCCGTACAGTTTTGCAGATTCTCAGACGAGAAAAACTATATGCTAAATTTTTGAAGTGCGAGTTTTGGCTGCATACAGTGGCGTTTTTAGGCCATATTGTTTCTGTGGAAGGAATCACTATGGATCCTGCGAAGGTGGAGGCTATCACCAAATGGCCAAGACCGACGTCTGTCACAGAGATACGTAGTTTTCTTGGGTTGGCGGGTTAGTACCGCAGGTTTGTGGAAAACTTCTCACGTTTGGCGTTACCATTGACCCAACTTATGCGGAAAGGTGAGAAGTTTATATGGACCGAGGAGAGGGAAAAGAGTTTTGAGGAACTCAAGCATCGATTGATCTCAGCACCGATACTCACTCATCCATCCGGTACAGGTGGTTATCAGATTTACAACGACGCATCAGGAAAGGGCTTAGGCTGTGTTCTTATGCAGCATGGGAAAGTCATTGCTTATGCTTCGCGTCAACTGAATCCGTACGAGAAAAATTATCCTACTCATGATCTAGAGCTCACAGCAGTCGTTTTCGCCCTTAAAATCTGGAGGCATTATTTATACGGTGAGTCGTGTGATATCTTCACCGATCACAAAAGTCTCAAGTATATATTTACACAGTGAGAGCTGAACATGAGACAGAGGCGATGGTTAGAACTGCTAAAGGACTATGACACTAATATCCAATATCACCCAGGTAAAGCAAATGTAGTAGCAGATGCCCTTAGCAGAAAGTCAGGTATGATAAATGGCATCAAAGTTCAGGAAGAAATTATTCAGGACTTAGAGCGATATGATATTGAGCTCTTAGTACGCGGACAGAGGGGATACTGGGCTAGTTTGAGGGTAGAACCAGATTTACTCTCTAGGATTAAAGTCGCACAAAAGGATGATGGTGAAATCTGGGTGATTGTCCAGAACATTGACCAGCAGACCGAATTTCGCATCGATGACGATGGTATTGTATGGAAGGGTACCAAACTCTGCGTTCCAGAAGACCCTACTCTCAAAGAAGCCTTAATGACTGAGGCTCACAGCTCTCCGTTCTCTATCCATCCAGGTTCCACCAAAATGTACCACGATCTTAAGCAGCATTTATGGTGGAGCGGCATGAAACAGGATGTCGCAACATTTGTGTCTAAATGCTTAACCTATCAGCAGGTTAAGATAGAGCACTAGCGTTCCAGTGGTCTTCTCCATCCATTAGACATTCCAATGTGGAAATGGGACAAGATCTCTATGGATTTTGTCACCGGATTACCACAGACTCAGCGGAGACATGATGCAATATGGGTTGTTGTCGATCGTTTGACCAAGTCGGCACATTTCATTCCTATTCGCAAAGATTTCGCAGTCAGTAAATTAGCGAAACTATTCACCGAGGAGATCGTACGATTACACGGTACACCTTCAGAAATTATATCAGATAGGCTCAAGCTCAGCACAGCCTTTCACCCGCAGACGGACGGTCAGTCAGAGCGTACCATCCAGACCTTGGAGGACATGCTACGCGCCTGTGCATTAGAATGGACAGGACACTAGGATGACTATATTTGCTTGGTCGAGTTTGCCTACAACAACAGTTGGCATGCTAGTATCAAGCGTGCTCCATTCGAGATGTTATACGGCAGGAAATGTCGTGCTCCTATTTGTTGGGATCAGGTTGGAGAACGTTTGATTGAAGGACCTGAACTGATAGAACTGACCAATGAAAAGGTCGCCATCGCTAGGGCAAAACTGCAAGAAGAGCGTACTCGCCAGAAGAGTTACGCCGACAAGCATTGCAGAGATCTATCTTTTTCAGACTGGGGATCGTGTGTTCCTCAAAGTATCACCCGCACGCGGTGTCAGACGTTTTGGCCTCAAGGGCAAGCTCAGCCCTCGTTACATCGGACCGTTCGAAATCCTTGAACGTATTGGTGAAGTGTCATATCGATTGGCGTTACCACCTCAGCTTTCACACGTCCACAACGTGTTTCATGTATCATTACTCAGGGGGTATAACTATCATGAGCTTCACAAAGTAAATTATCCACTCGATCAGATTCGGGAGGATCTATTTTATATTGAGGAACCCGAAGCAGTTTTAGATCGCCAGGATCGAGTTATGAGAAGGAAGACCATTCCTTTCGTCAATATCCTGTGGAGGGACCATACCGAGCGGGAGGCCACTTGGGAAACAGAGGAGTCTATACGGACCTCTTATCCTCACTTTCAGTTTTGATTCGGTTATGTCTATTCAGCTTCTATGTTTTTCCAGCTTATTAGCATTTTCAGCTTTTATTCCAGTCAGCTTAAGTACTTTATAATTCGGGGACGAATTCTTCTTTTAGAGGGGAAGAATTGTAAAACCCAGTACGGTCGTATCCTTAATTCGGGGACGAATTATTCTTTTTAGAGGGGAAGAATTGTAAAACCCGTATTTAAATCGAGAAATGTAAATACACGGTTTATTTACTTAAGCTATTTACGAAGAAATTATTGACAACAAACGCAAGAAATTATATACAAGTATTATTATATACAAGTTAAAAAAAAATGATTATGGGATTTAGCCCATTATTGGTTACACAAAAACAAACGGGAACTCCTTTTTTTTTCCATAATCAGTCGAACAAAAAACAACAAATATTTAGGGTTTCTTTGTGTGTGTGTTTGGCCGCCGAATAAAGAAAAAAAAGGGAGAAGAGTCGGTTGTTTTCTATCAGGAAATAGGGTATGCTTATCTTTCCTTTTAATTATATTCTTATTCCATTATCTATTTGATAATCAACCTGATCAAATAAAAGTTAACTGATAATCATGAAAATATATTAGAAAGGGAGTCGGTGTTGGATGGCTACACGAAAAACCAAGACGCCACCAGGCTTGGTGGCGTGTGTTGATGCCCAGCCGAGACAAAGTCTCGGTGGTGTCTCTTGTTTTGGTCAGCCGAGAACAGCAGCCCCAACTTGGGGGGGGGGGGGGGGGGGGGCAATCGCAACATATGGTGGTGTTTGTTTGTGACTGTTCGAACCAAAAGAAAAAAAAAGGGGCGTTTGTTTAGCTTAGGATGGCCGGGTGTGTTGGTTCATGTGAACCGAGACCACCAAGTCTCGGTGACTCCAGCTTGGCCCAGTCGTGACCCACACAGGGGCGGCTAGGGCCAGATTCGACCAAAGGGGTGCGTTTGGGGGCTGCGTATAAAATAAGGGTGCGTTTGGTTTATGTAAACAGTGGGAAACGTAGCCCAACAGTGGGAACTACATGTAAAACCAGTGGGAAAAATTGGGACTTTAGAACGGTATTGTTGAATAATTTTAGCGACAGTTTTAGCGACAGTTTTCTGTCGCAAAACTGTTATATATATGCAGTTTTTAAAAGGGACAGTTTTAGCGACAGTTTAGTGACACAGAATTCTGTCACTAATTCTTGTTGACAGATTTTATATTATATGTTGATTTGTTTAGTGCGACCGAGATGGGCTCGGTAAGCTCGGGACGTTATTATAAATAATAAAATAAATATTCTTATATTATACCTTTTTATATTAAATTGTTTTATAAATATTTAAAATATATTTTAAGAGTATTAAATTAAAATAGTTCTTTAATATTTAAAAGGGTATATTTTTAGGAAATAAATTAAATTATTTGAGAACTTTCTAAATTAAGAAACTTTCTATTTTAGCGGGGTTCTTAATATAGCAATACTATAGCGTCAGAAATACGTTGTACCATAATTAATAGTAGAAAATAATACATTAAAATGAATTATTATAAGTCCTGATTTATCAGTTGGTATACGTACAGAATTTCAGAATCAAAATAAAATGAATAAATACGAAGCCAATAAGATCAGTAAAATTTCATAAACGAATATCAGTTGACTTATTCGCGTCCTTTATTCATGTAGCACGCGTGAAGCCCGAGTAGTATTCGTTCAGTCTTCCATTCAGTCAGTTACTGGGCACGAGGTACGGATTTCCGTCCTTTTAGTAAGGACTTCCTTCCTATGCATGATTAGGATTTCCCGTCTTCAGCCAAATGTTTTTCCCCAGTATATGTTTAAGTTTTTCAGTAATCATATTAATAACTAAATAAATTGCCTTAGCATTATATACAAGCACAACCAGTTTATGTACTAGTTACGGAGGTACCATAACCACGACACTAGAGGCACCGGTGTCGTGACTCACATGCAGGAGAGTGATATCCTGCATCGTTCCACTCAGCTCCGCTTGGCCATTTTATCAGTATTATTAGTGGGGCGTATGGATGCATCCTAGGGTTATATGTGTTACAAGTTATCAGGGTGAATGTGGTGTGTGCTCTACATCCTTCATATTGGAGCTGATCCCTCCACCCAGCACAGTTATTTAGAGGTCACCCCTCTACAGCATGACGAGGTCACCCCTCCAGTTATTCATGCACGATTGTTACAGCACGTGACCTATATAAGCTCTGGCAAATAAAATACAGTAAATGCATGTTTCAGAATTTATAGTTATATGTCAGTATCAGTATATATGAATCAGGTTTTTCAGAGTTTATGCAGAGTTCTACCACATGTTCATATCAGTCTTATAGTTTCATTGTTGTCTTCTAATTCATTACTTTCTGTACATTCTTATCATGCTATATCCGTCCACTAAGTGTTATGCTCAGCCGTAGTTTCCTTTCATGTTTCCAAACGGCAGTTTCATAGGGACGATCTTAGGACTTCTAAGAGAGTACGTGCATTTGGATGGGAGCTATCCAGACTCCTTTATTTTTATGCACACATTACGTTACTTTACTTTGGTTGTTTGGACACTGTTTCGTCCTTTTTCTTTCAGTACTTAATCTTTATATTTTGGGCTTATGTTGGACTACCGATATTTGATTCCGGTACTTCCATTTGGTCAGTTAATGTTTAATACATTGCCTTGCATGCTTTGATGACACGCCATAAATACACGTAACGGTCCATTTATCCAAGTGGGGTGTTACATTTATCCTCACATAACCCTAACCCTAGCCTCCATTTTACACACACACACATAAATGGTAGCCGTTATATTTTCCGGCCATATTCCAGCCACTATGGATCTTGGCCACCACTTTTAAATCTTGTAGATCTAGTAGATGTATAATGTGTACCACCATGGTCGTGGTTAAAAACCCCGAAACCGCCACCCATTTGAGGGTGTTTGTCTCGGATCTAAGCCATAACCGCCACCCTCTTGGCTAATACCACCACCTTCGTGGTCTCATCATCATCACGGCCTCACCATCATCATCAGCCGTAGCTTTTAGCCACCACCCTACATCTAGCCACCATGTTTGAGACCACCATTAGCCGCCACCCTCATTTCTAATAGATCTAATGGATCTATGCATGCATAATGTAAATCCACCATCATCCCGTGGCCCCTAGCCACTAACCGTGGCATCATCATCACCAAATCACCATTTTTATTATTTTTACAAGCTCGAATCCTATCATAACTTATTCGTCTATAATCATCACAACCAATAGTGATGTTCATCTACCCATTTGGAGCCTCGAAGAAGGAGATGCATACACTTCGTGGGGCTGAAGTTGAGGACCATGTTGAATGGTTAATGCATGTCTAGATCTTAGTTAGATCTATGATTATACGGGTCTAACTAAGAAGATCTATTTGGTGTATCCGTCCTTTCATTTCTAGATCTCGGATCTAAGGTCTACTCTACTTTTCTCTTGACTTTGATCTTTTCATTTTATTTCTTATATTAACTAGATCTCATATATTCTGAAAGTATATATATAAGAGATAAATAATGAGTATTTGGACATTGTATATGAGTTTTTGACACTAAAATGAAGCTAAACAAGCCCAAGTAACGATTTGATTCACAACAATTTATGAACCGTAACAAAAGCAGATTGCATGTAAAACTCAGTAGGTTTGGGATACTAAAAACTTACACATTAAGATAGATAATTGTTTTGTGATTAATTCCCCGGGTGGCTCGTCTCGTGACGAGTTATAGATAGTAAGATATGACCAAAATAGTGAAAACTAGTCAGATCTGAACATACTGTTTTGATGGACTGTTTTCTCGTAAAATTTGTATACTGACCTACGAATATGTAAAACTAAAAGTTGTAGATAAAATCATGAAGAACCAGAATCAATTGGATGGTTTACCAATTATTTACGGTTTGGAAATGGTAGCCAAAATAGTAAAAACTTGTCAGATCTGAGCATACTGTCTTCACGGACTGTTTTCTCATATAAGAACTCAGAATCATTGAAAAAGGTAAAACTGTAGGTTGTAGATAAAATCATGAACAACTAGAATCATCTGGATGATTTACCAGTTCCTTACGGTTTGGAAATGGCGACAAAAATGGTGAAAACGAGTTTGGCTGCCCAAAAACAGCCAACTCTTCTAAGTTAAGAAATGGGTTAATTAGCTATGAAAAGTATAAATTTGGGGTATTTAGACTTATAATAAGTGTAGTACATGAGTTAATAATGGTTTTGGTAAAAAGAACACACTTAGATGATTTACGGTTCAAGAGATATGAACAAATTAGCGGGACATGTCGGGAAAATTATAATAAACGGATTATAACTCATTAACGTAAAATGTGATGATTTTTATATAAACCAACGTGGTAGGATCCGCTTATTGGGGAATCTTGGACCTATTTATATACTGATGACTAGATGGCCCGAGACCCGACCAACGTGAAATATTAAGTGTATGTGGTTGTGATGTGTTTTAGAACTCAAAAACTATACAAAGTGGACTTGGGCCATAAAAGCCCCACTTACACTTGTAATGGCTATTGGGCCATTATTGGACCTAAGATTTATAACCATTTTAGAATGGTGTACTGAATTTAAAATGGACTTAAGTCAAATACTTGGATAGTGGACCACTATTGGGCTTAAGATGGACTAAAAGTGTCAACTTGGATTTTTCACTTAAAATGACTAAGTGTTCACCTAAAAAGTTTTATAAATAATCATAAAACTTATGCAATGTCCAAGAACTTATTAAAACATACTTATTACATGTATGTCCTTTGTACTATCTATTAAGACTGTACTATTTGATTAGGCATAACTTTGACGTGAGCTTTATTTGGATATTCATATTAAACAGCTATTGCCTACTCCCAGGTGAGTTTACAACCCCATTTAAACTTTGATAAAACTTTCCCTTTTGGGAAAGAAAATATGCAAACATATAATGGACATAACCGGATTGTATAAACTTGTCTATGATTGTTTATTATCGAAACTGTTAAATCGTTGTAAATTGCCCAAATGTTATAAATAGATCTATTAGGGATTAACCATCCCCGTGTGGGTGAGTCATGCTCACTGTGCCTTGGCCGGGACAACAAATGTCACACCCCAGCATGACGGAATATGGGGCGCTACGTAATGGATATCATCACAACATGGCGTGTCTATAGAGATAACTATATGAAATAAGAAATGTCATAAAATGGTGACACGAAAGTCATGACAATATCTCAACAAATTTAGGAGTCTAGGTAAGTAGGTAACAGTCCTACTGATATAAGCAAAAACTCATATCAATTAATCAACAAATCACCCTAAAACACATGGCAAATACCTAACTTTTGTGCTATAAAGCAGTATTATGTGGTATGTTTTGTGTTTGTGCTTAAATAGGTAACAAGGATACAATTTCAAGCAAAAACGAAGAAAATCAAGCTAATTTGGATGAAAAAGACAAAGAAGGATCAAGAGTGACAAGACTTCAAAGACAAAGGACCTATCTTGACAACATTCCAAAGATGAAGGACCAAAAGTGTAAATTTGTAAAAATCAAGATCAAAGTCAAATCTGGTCAACCATCAAGTCAACCAAGTCAAAGGATCAAATCAAGCAAGAATGCAAGTGGAAGGATCATTTATGCCAAAGAAATGAAGATTCTAGCTTAAAACACAAAACTGCCAAGTATAAGGACTATTTCTGCCATTCTTGGAAAGTTATTATGTGCTTGATCCGTGTTTAATAGCCTGGACCAATCAGAATGAAGGAATCAATTCACACGGATTGCCACATCTCCCACTCACAGCCGACATATTAAATGAGCCAAATCTCAACAGTGCTCCCCACTTTCTCTCTTTCTAGCCAATCAGAACAAGCCACTCAATAATCATTTTATCCAGATTGGATAGCAATCCGTGTGCTTCCCTCTCATCCAACCACAACGTGCCACGTGGCTATCTTCTTCAACAACATCACCAGGATCGGATTGAGCTAGAGTTCGTTTCAGAAGTTGATATAAACACCAAAGTTGCTCAAAATCAAGCAAGGAATTCATCCCAACAACTCAATTAAGCTGAAAATAATTCAATCAAAAATCCCCAAAGTTGTTCATCACCTGCAAATATCAATTAATCAACTGAGGAAACGTGGAAGATTCCTATTGTCTTGGACATGTCAACCATCCCCAACAAACTCCCAATTCATTCTATAAATACACCCAGTAGCTCTCATTTGCATAGTTAGTTAGTGTGTGAATTTTTCACACACATTTTCATTTTCTCCCAATTCAGTTAGATTTTAGCATAACAACTCAAGAGATTGACAACTTCTTGAGTCTGTTATTAGTTGTAACCAATTTACCTGCTTTGTAACCAACTCAATTCAATAAATCAAATTTCACCTTCATCTTCTTCGTCTACTGTTCATACATTTCATCCTGTTATTCTGTTGATGATTTAGCTTGTTATGATCACCAATGGATAATAATTAGCTATTGTGAAGATTTGTAGCTTTGTTCCTGCTTTGTTCATTCCAGTTTAAGCTTTGGTAGATTTTGAAGAATTTGAGTTTATTAATGGAGATTAAGCTGTTGAAGGTTGTTGATTAGTTGATTGGTGATAGTTTCTAGTGCTAAGGTGGTGGTTTAGCACTAGCTAGAAAGCTCAGCACTTCTCTACGCCATCAATGGAGGCCTATGCAGTTAGGTGCTCATTTTCTGCATTTTTGTTCCACTAAAATGTTGTTTGCATGCTAAATTTCTAGCATAGAACTTGTTTGTTGCATGATCAAATGTGTTTGGCTGTTATTGAGTTGATTTGGATGTTTGAGTAGCTTAAGTGTAGTATAGAACTTGTTTCATAGCTTAATTCTCAGTCCTGTTTGCTTAAATTCAGTAGAATTAGCTTAGTAGTCCATTGTGAGTTAAAGTTTGTTACATAGTTCAAGATTAGCTCCTTTTCATCACAATTTGGTAGTTAAACTTAGCTTACTATCACTCTTAGATCAGATTAGACTCTTGCCTAATTTTCCTTCATAAAAGTTCTATTAAAATCTGTAACCAGTGTTTGGCATTAAGCTTTAGGGTGTGATTTAGTGTTGAATTTTTGTAGAATCTTGCTTAATCTGGGTCATTTAGCTATATCATACACAGTTCAATAGTTTTAACTCATTTTCTAGTCAAAACCGTAGTCAAAAAGGCAAATAGCATAAAAAAGGTTTTGGGTCATATTGTGCTTAACCTGTTTTTAGAAAGTAGTGATTTTCAAATCATTGTCATTTCTTTAAAATGAATTTACTTGAAACCAGCTTTTAACTATCACACAACATATGAAGTTTTAGCTTGTAGCTGGAGATTCTACAGTATCTAGTATAGAGTGAGTAATAAGCAGTTGATTAAGCTCTAGAGCAAGTTGCATTTTCTGTAATAAAACCTTGGCCTGTTTTTCCATTCCAGCTTTTCTACTTCATAAACCTAGCAATTTTCTTTCACCAATCTCTTTAGGAAGTGCTCCTGGTTAAGTTCTGAGAATTTCAGTTTTTTGGAATTTTGGTCAACGAAAGTCAATTAAGCTCTTTTCTAGCTTAATTTCAATTTCTGAATTCATTACTGGACCATTTTGGACAAGACAAGACATTATCTGTTTCTTTTGAGCTTATTGATAAGTTTTTGCAAGAAAAGTAGGTTGTGCACGTTTGGCTTATTAGCTAGCTTAACTTTGTCTTATTGAGAATATCTTATTTGAGTTCTACTTAGTTTCAACTTATTTCCTTTTACAAGTCTAGCTAAAATCGAATTTTAAATCTTTTGGAATTTGTTTGAGCTTATTTGGTTAAGATTTGAGCTTATACGAGCTTATTAATGTTCCTAGCCCGTTTTTGTTAAAAGACTTTTGGAAATTGCACTTAAGTCCCTAGGTTGTCAATCAGTTACATTTTTGGCTAATATCTCCTAATAATTAGGGTTTGTTAGGATTAGTCCCTGGATTTTCAGTTTAGTTTAAGATTGGTTAGAAAGTTTCAATAATTAGTTAAAGTTCGTTGTTAGTTAGTTACATTTACACTATTAGTCCTTGTAGTTAACTGTTTTACATTTCAAGAATTTACATTTTCAGAATTTACATTTTCAGTCCTTTACTTTCATAGATTTACATTTTTGGCTTTACTTGAATAAAAAATGTGGTATTTGACAATTTGTTTTACGGTTACATAGTTAATATTTTTCATTTTTACTTGATTGTTAAATTAGACGTAGAATATCCAAATACCTTTACCAACCAAAAACAATCATAAACCCGATCTTGTTAGGACTTTCAATTTGTTAAGAACTGAGAAAACGAACTTCAATTATACACAATTTCACCTACCTCTTACACAAGACAAACAAATAACATAACCAAAACAAACATATGTGTGCCACAATATCACTTATTAAATGAACAAATTAAAACTAAAAAGGAAACGGGGATCTCCTTCTAAATGCATTTCCTACGCTCTTCAAATCCTATCACTTATGTTCTCATGCTTAACCATAGTATCACCTGAAAGAGACACTAAAACACGTCAACATAAAGTTGGTGAGAGTCATAGGTTTAGACTCAAACGCCAAATCATACAAAAAGCTGTGAGTACAATCAAAGTTAAAAACATATGGACAATGTGATACTAACATGTATTAACAACTATCATTCAGAATTAATCCATCAAACCAACACTAAGGCTCCCAGCCATACCATACACCATACTCCCATAGGCATCAAAACACCTTGGTACCAAGTCAAATACATAAACAATCAAGAATCAACTAGAAGTTAATCACATAGGTATGCACACATAAGTCCATTACCAATGCCAAACATTCACAACATAATTTATAAATTACAACACAGTGTCTCTTCAATCCCATCTGGAAGTAAAAACATTAGTAAACATGGGACTATGAAACTCACCTGATTGAGCTTCTCCAAAAGTCCTCGCACTAGCAACAAGCTAACAAACCAAAAACACATAATCAAAACATGAACCAATTACTAAGATGGCTCATCAACCTATGATGGACATCTAACCTTCTCTCATATAAATACCCCATTTATAAGCTCTCAACACCCCATTACCCTTCCCTAACAAGTCCTTAACGTGTTTAAGTTTGATAACCATTCCGTTCATATTTTACACAAAACAGTCCCAATTTTTAGGTCTCAAAACTATAAGTCAAACGCCCACCTAAACATACGCATACTCTCTGTAAAGGGAATATTTATACCCTTACATATGTTAGCTAACACCTCCCTTTTGCCCCAACCTTAAAGCTACTGTTTAGCCCCCGATATATATATATATATATATATATATATATATATATATATATATATATATATATATATATATATATATATATATATACTTTTGTCATTCCAGATTTACTGATTTTAAACATACAAAAAGTTTGTTATGATTAGGGGGTCTTACCCTAAACCATAACCTTAGCCCCAATGCAAATACTTACTATAATATATAAACCATCTCTCATGTTCGTTAGAAGATGCCAATGCAACCCTAAGTACCCCAAACAACCCAAAACTTAAAAAGAAAATAGGTTGACTTCAAAACTGTTTTGACCTCCGACTGATGTAACCTGTTTTTGACCCACTTCCCTACCTCTAATTTAGTTTTCGTTTATTGCATTGGAAATCCACTTCAATTACCTTTTCAGGGATACTTGGTTCGTAAAATAAGAGTTTGTAGAACTCCCAATATGATCAAAACAATTGACTCAAAATTCTGCCCAGTTTTTAAAAACGGGTTTAATCAAATTAAACTAATTAATTACCCATAACCCCATTAAATACAAGCCCTAGTTTATGTAATCATCATGATATCATTAATATAAAATTAATTTACTGTTTTTAAATTAAACCCTAACCTAAATCCATCATAAGATGATTAAAGAAAACATTAAACAATTTAAATTGAAAAGGGTTATGAAGGTTTTGCCTTTAAATTAATGGAAGATGAAAAAGATACTGAAAACCTAAAAAAACTCTTCTGGCCGTCGACTATAGAGTTCTAGGAAGAAAAAATATGGCTTCTGTTTTTAATTAAGACATTGTATAGGGTGTGGGTGAACCCAAGTCCAACCCATAGCCCACTTACCTTTTTCTTTTCTATTTTTCTTTCTTTTACTCGGCCAAACTGACCCTATATATATATTTTTTTATTTTTTTTTATTTTTATTGTTTAATAATACATTATTAGTATTACTTTAATTTATTTTAATTTATTTCAGCTCCTAAAGCTTCCAAAACCTCAAAACCGTAAAACTAGTCAAATTTAAGCGTTTTACCGTAAAAGACGTAAAATATACACTTTTAAAAAAAATCTCAAATTTTGAAATAAACTTTATAACTAAGTCCTAAATGACTTAAAACCATCCCGAAAAATATTCATATGCCTAATTACCTCATCCGAGACCTCTAAATGCTAAACCGTAAATCCTAAAAAAAAATACTATTACTATAATACTTATACGTATACGTAAACACCAAAATATCACCATTTCATTTCATAGTCACTAATTGTGAGCTCATGAACATGAAATAATAGTTCCTCGATTTACTTATGAGTAATCTATACTCAATAACGAGAACCACACCAACCTCGTTCACACAAAATAAACACGTAAACACACAGATTAAGTAGTCACACATAAAATAACCTAAAAATAAGACCAAGTGACGAACCTCAAAACCACGATTGTCACATCACTCCCTCCTAATAGAAATATAGTCCCGAGATTTACTCCTTAGGATCGTCATTAACAAACAGCTAAGGATACTTATTCCTCATAAACTCTTCCCGTTCCCACGTGAACTCCGGTCCACGTTTTGAATTCCAACTAACCTTAACTAACGGTATCTTACTTCTTTTCAATGTTTTAACTTCACGGTCCATAATCTCTATCGGCTCTTCAATAAAACGAAGACTCGCATCTATACTAATATCATCCACCGATACTCGCAAGTCAGTTCATGCTAAGCATTTCCTCAAGTTTGAGACATGAAACACATCATGTACACTACTCAACTCTTCCGGTAATCTCAACCTATACGCCACTAGCCCAATCCTTTCAAGGATTTCAAATGGACCCACAAATCTAGGCGCTAACTTCCCTTTCTTCCCGAACCACATCACCCATTTCCATGGCGAAACCTTTAGCATAACCTTGTCCCCAACCTCAAATTCCAACGTCTTACGCCTCTTGTCCGCGTAACTCTTTTGTCGATCCCTACCTGCCTTTAATTTCTCCTTAAGCACAGTTATCACACCCGTAGTCTCCTGTACCATCTCCGGTCCAATTAGTTGACTACTTCCTACTTCAGCCCATAGCAACGGTGACCTACACTTCCTACCATAAAGTGCTTCAAACGGTGCACACTATATACTAGCATGGTAGCTATTATTGTACGAGAATTCTGCCAACGCCAGATGATTCTCCCAACTTCCTCCAAAGTCTATCACACACGCCCTCAACATATCCTCTAGTGTTTGTATAGTCCTCCCACTCTGTCCATCCGTCTGCGGATGATAAGCTGTACTCATATCCAGCCTTGTACCCAAGGCTTTCTGCAATAGCCCCCAAAACCTACACGTAAACCTGCTATCCCTATCTGATATGATCGACACCGGTACCCCATGTTTTACCACCACATGTTCCAAGTATTTCTTGGCAAACCTTTCCATCTTATCATCCTCCTTCATTGCCACAAAATGGGCAGACTTAGTCAGTCTGTCCACTATTACCCAAATCATATCATTACCACTGTTAGACCTTGGCAGTTTTGTAATGAAGTCCATGGCAATATTCTCTCACTTCCACTTAGGAACCTCTGGTTGTTGCAGTAATCCTGATGGTCTTTGATGTTCAGCCTTCACCTTGGCGTAAGTTAAACACTCACTAACGTACAAAGCTACATCTTTCTTCATTCCTGGCCACCAATACATATCTCTCATGTGTCGATACATCTTATCAGCTCTTGGGTGTATCGAATACCTCGCCGTATGAGCTTCATCCAATATAACCTTCCTTGTATCGCCAAACAACGGAACCCAGATTCTATCCAAGTAATATTTGGAACCATCTCCTCTTTCTTCCATGTACTGATCCATAGTATGTAGATTTTCTTCAACCAGCCTCTCCTCCTTAACGGCCTCTACTTGTGCTGCTCGAATTCTATCTCTAAGGGTTGTCTGAATAGTTATGCTTATTGCCCTTACTCTTTTAGGTTTTAGCCTCTCCTTCCTACTTAGATCATCCGCCACCACATTGGCCTTTCCAGGGTGGTACTTAATCTCACAATCATAATCACTAAATAACTCCAACCACCGCCTCTGCCTCATGTTCAAATCTTTCTGATCAAAGATGTGCTGCAAGCTTTTATGATCCGTATAGATCACACTTTTTGTCCCATACAAGTAATGTCTCCATATCTTAAAAGCAAAGATTACAACTCCTAGTTCCAGTTCGTATGTGGTGTAATTCTTCTCATGGTTTTTCAATTGTCGTGATGCATAAGCTAAGACCTTATCTCGCTGCATAAGAACACATCCTAAACCCTGGTTGGACACATCACAATAAACCACAAAATCTTCCACCCCTTCAGGTAAGGACAAGATTGACGCCTTACACAACCTATCCTTTAGTGTCTGAAACGCCTGCTCTTGCTCTTTGCCCCATTCATACTTCTGATTCTTTTGGGTCAACAATGTCAAAGGCTTTGATATTCTAGAGAAATTCTCTATAAATCTTCTGTAATATCCTGCCAAACCTAAGAATGACCTTATATCTGACGGTGTAGTAGGTGCCTTCCAATCCTTCATGGCTTCAATCTTCTTTGGGTCTACATGTATGCCATCATTGTCGATTACATGCCCTAGAAATTGTACCTCTTGCAGCCAAAATTCACACTTGGAGAACTTCCCATAAAGTTTCTGCTTCCTGAGTAGTTCCAATACCGACCTTAAATGTTGGTTGTGCTCCTCCTCTGTCTTAGAGTAGATAAGTATGTCATCAATGAAGACTATGAAAAACTTATACATATATGGCTTGCACACTCGTTTCATTAGGTCCATGAACACTGCTGGCGCGTTTGTCAATCCAAATGGCATAACGGTGAATTCAAAGTGTCCATACCTTGTTTTGAACGCGGTCTTTTGTATGTCCTCCTCACAGACCCTTAGTTGGTGATAACCGGACCTAAGGTCAATTTTTGAGAAGTATCTTGCTCCTTGCAGTTGATCAAATAAATCGTCAATCCTTGTGAGAAGATAACGGTTCTTAATGGTCAGCTTGTTCTGCTCCCGATAATCGATACACATCCGGAATGATCCATCCTTCTTCTTAACGAATAGCACCGGCGCTCCCCATGGAGAATAACTTGGTCAAATGAAACCCTTATCCTGCAATTCCTTAAGTTGCTCGGCTAATTCTTGCATCTCTGACGGTGCTAGACGATATGGTGACTTCGCTACGGGTGTTGCCCTGGGTACTAAGTCAATCTTAAACTCTACTTGTCTCACCGGTGGTAACCCCATCAAGTTATCTGGGAATACATCGATGAACTCTCTTACTACTCGAGTCTTATTGATTTTTGGCTCATCATCCTTGGCATTCATAAGGGACATGGTCTCCTTCTCCCTCCTTTCTTCGTACACGTATAACA
Source organism: Glebionis coronaria (assembly GCA_025667525.1). Taxonomy (NCBI): domain Eukaryota; kingdom Viridiplantae; phylum Streptophyta; class Magnoliopsida; order Asterales; family Asteraceae; genus Glebionis; species Glebionis coronaria. The sequence goes on along the minus strand of CM046880.1, from coordinate 285,166,287 downwards.
CCTTATTATCATCTATGGGGATCTTAACAATCTTTTCCTGACACATTAGCTCAGCCTTATGCTCTGATAACCAATCCATCCCAATGATCACATCAAAGCTCCCATGTCCTAAAGGGATTAAATCTATGGTGAACTTAAATTCTCCCAACTCTAATTTGCAATTTAAAAATATCTCATCTACCTCTTATTGCTTACCACTAGCTATCTCAATCACATACCCTGGTTTCGCTACACTAGGGGTTCATATTTAACAAAGGTACGAATTGAGAAGACACAAAATTAAAATCCGCCCCAGAGTCAAAAAGAATCGTAGCGAGGTGATTGTTAACAGAAAACGTACCCGTTAATACATTCGGGTCCTGAACCGCTTCTACTGCATTTGCAAGGTAAACCCTGCCTCCATTCCGATTTCCCTTATTCTGATTTCCCTCGTTCCTGTTCCAGTTCCGATTCCCAGTGTTTCCATTGTTGCGGTTAGCATTGTTCCGGTTTCCACCGCCTTGGTTTCCTCGACTTCCTTCCAAATCTAGCTGCCCTCTGCCCTGGTTGGTTGCTCCAACCAATCTAGGACACTCCCTCTTGAAATGCCCGAGTTTTCCACACTCAAAGCAGTTTCCCCCGGTGACATTCATCCTCACAGATTGGATTGGTGTTACGTTCCTGTTAGGTGCTTCACAGTTCCTAGCAAAGTGTCCCGGTTTCTGGCAATTGAAGCATATCTGGCATGGTGTACCTCTTGGATGGAACCTAGAGCAGGTTCGGCAAGCTGCATTGTTGTTGTTCAGATTTCCAGAACCTTGAGGTACTCTCATGGCAAAATTTCTTCCATCTTTTGCCTTCTTAACATTTTTCCAGTTGGTGTCAGGCGATTTCGTGGCTTCTGGCTCCTTTCTTTTATCCCCCGCCTTTACCAAGGTTCCACTAGATACCGCCTCCTCAATAAGCATTCCTGCTGTAAGTATAGCTTGTTGTATCGTGTTAGGTTGAGTAGCCTTGATCATTCCCCTAATCTGAGTAGGCAATCCAGCAATGTACCGCTTGATTTTGTTTGCCTCAGGGGTAACCAAATGGGGAACCAACTTTGACAATTCATGGAAGCGATCCGTGTAATCTGCATGAGCCGCTCCAACCATAGCATGTCCCCAAAACTCATTTCCCAGCTTCTCCATCTCATTGCTTGGACAAAAATCCGTAGTCATAAGAGCCTTAAAATCGGCCCAAGCCATAGCATTTGCAACAACTTTCCCTCTTGCTTGAACTTGAGTATTCCACCAAGTTAATGCCTTCCCTACCAGTGAACCAGTTACATACATGACCCTTTGATTGGGTAAACAACCACTCATCTGAATCACATTTTCCATCTTCTCAATCCATTGGGTAAGTACTACCGCACCACCCTTCCCATCATACTCTTTTGCACCACAAGAAGTGAATGCCCTATAGCTACAACCATTGTTTCCACCTCCTCCTTGACCATTGTTGTTGTTGTTGTTGTTCAGGTTATTAGTCATCTGCTGAACAATGGTTGGTATTATGTTGGCCATTTGAGCAGCAATCAAAGCAGCCAAATCAGGATTTCCATCACCACCACTTCCCCCAGCACCATTTCGCGTATTCACCATGCTATAGTAAAAACATGACACCCGTTAACAACTACCAAAATACTCCATATAGTATACTTACCACCATACACACGCCTTACATAACCATACGTACTACCAACATATACTATACAAGCATGTATCAACTCTCTTTCATGCAATCATACTTGAAAGTCTAGTGGTGTTGTGACACATATATAATTATGTAGACCTCCATAATTATACATGTTCCCTTTCACCAATGTACTCCCTCCTATGATGACACTTATAAGAAATTAATACTACACATAACACATAATCCATCAACTCACAAGCACATAACCACACAAAATAAGATCCAAAACTCCATTTATTAAAATAACATAGTCAAAAACTTGAAACATCCCAAATCCGTGGTCTAGCTAAACTAGCATAGACATAATCCAAACAAAACATAAATAATTCTAACGCATGCCGTCCATAAGATTCGGAAAAGATTTAAAACAAATAACTATTGGATGCAGTGGATTCGGTATCGGATTCTCCTCTTCCATTATTGTTATCCTTTGGGTAAACTGGTCTAGTCTTGACAGTCCTCAATAGTACTTCCTTATTACCTTCCTTAGCCGTTATCGTTAGGACAGTCTTATAGAGCCACACATTGTTCATTTTCACCTTAGACATGCGTTCTATCGCCTCACATGGATCCCACTCCTCTAGAATTCTCCTCTTATAGTTTGTACGTTTGTGGCATCCTAACCTCGTAATTCCTGTGGCTTGCACCACCACTACTTGGCTCTTAAGGGGCATGACTTAAATATCAGAAGAAAATATCACTCACCAGATACATAGTATAACATAACAAAACCAGATGCTATCATGCACCAAATTATATACTATAATATAAATTTCTAGCAAAGTACAAAAATGACTAGCGTGGAGGACGATGGTAGTTAAACCCGCACTAGTCAAAACCCGAAAGGAAAATAATATGTGGCCAAGTATGAACCATATTAGTTCCTAACTTAACAACATCAAAAAATAACATCCAAACACATCATTTATTATAAAATGCACACATACTCCGATGACGCCTATATGCAGGGACCCTTAAGCTATAGACTAGGCTACGCGACTAGGCAACCTAATTCTCTAAAACCATTGTCTCTAATACCATTCTGTCACACCCCACTATGGCGGATTATGGGGCACGACGTAATGGATATCATCACAACATGGCGTGTCTATAGAGATAACTATATGAAATAAGAAATGTCATAAAATGGTGACACGAAAGTCATGACAATATCTCAACAAATGCAGGAGTCTAGGTAAGTAGGTAACAGTCCTACCTCTTACCCATGACAAACAAATAACATAACCAAAACAAACATATGTGTGCCACAGTATCACTTATTAAATGAACAAATAAAAACTAAGAAGGAAACGGAGATCTCCTTCTAAATGCATTTCCTACGCTCTCCAAATCCTAACCACTTATGCTCTCATGCTTAACCATAGTATCACCTGAAAGAGACACTAAAACACGTCAACATAAAGTTGGTGAGAGTCATAGGCTTAGACTCAAACGCCAAATCATACAAAAAGTTGTGAGTACAATCAAAGTTAAAAACCTATGGACAATGTGATACCGTCACACCACACCATGGCGGAATATGAGGCGCGACGTATGGATATCATCACAACAAACGGCGTCTCTATAGAGAAAACTAAATGCAAAAGAAATGTCATAAATGGCGACACAAATGTCGTGACAATATCTCAACAAAATGAAGGAATCTAGGTAAGTAGGTAGTCCTACTTCTTACCAAAGACATACAAATAAACAAACATCAAACATATAGGTATCAAAAAATTTACTAAATCAAAGAAAAATAAAATTTAAGAGGAAAGGGATTCCTCCTAATGCAATTCTAGTAGCCTCTAGACTCTAGCCACTTCTAACATCATCTTCTCAACTATCTCACCTGAAAATGACACTAAAATCTGTCAACATAAAGTTGGTGAGAACATAGGTTTAAATTATCAAAACATCTTAAGAACCCTTAACAACCGCTGTAAATAGTTGAAGAAAAACAATTTATAGTAATGGACCATAATGTGATAATCATGCTACATGCATCCACAACAAAACTCAATCCATGTACCAATCACATCTACAATTCACAAAGCACACTATAACAATCAAGAAGTATTCCGTCACACACACAAGAACACACGCCACACTATCCGGATCTTTCCCACACCACCTGTGGAAGATGAACTATATCCCCGTCGAGATATCTTACCTCCGAAGAGACGATGCACAAGTACACAGGACAGATCGTGCCCCCCGAACCAAGAACTCAGGATAGATCGTGCCCCACGAACCAAGAACTCAGAACCAAGAACTCAGGACGGATCGTGCCCCACGCTCCACACACATCACAACTGGTCCCATAGACGCCCATACATCTATGTACCAATCCCAATCATAACACAATCAAGATTCACATATCATAACACATATCAAAGCACAAATGAGAACACATAAGCACGCAAGTCACACAATAGCACATTTATGTCCACACATTTATAAAAATTTAGTACCAAAACATTTTAAGAATACCACAAGTGTCATCTCCATCCCATACTAGAAGAAAACATTTTAAAAAAATCAGTGAAATGGGACTATGAACTCACCTGATAGCACAACAAGCTAGCACTACTGCAAACCTATAAAATCATACACAACACACTTAGCTCAGGTCCTAACACCCAAGTTAAGTAACAATCAAGGAGATGAATCTAATTTCCCAATCCCCACTATCTAGTTCTCCCACTACAAGCTATTCTATACGTAAAAATCAATTTTTTCTCCAGTACGGTTTACTAGTCACTAAACGATCACATGAAGTGAACTTAACACCACACTTGGCTCCTACCCAACTGGAGTTATGTTTTTATATGATCTAAGAACTCCAAAAACCAATTTTACTTCCAACTTACACCATTAACCCTTCCGTTTAGTCTCTACGCCAAAAGTCGTTTTCACCAAAACTGATTTTATGTACATGCTAAATGTTCGACACCAAAAGCCCAACCTACACACCATAACTTTTATTGAAAACCTCCAGTACTTTCTTATATATTATAAAGAGTTCCCAAATCAAAAATCTTTGGCTATCTCATTCGTTTGGTTAGGTTTTGACTCAAATTCCCGAAATCCAAATTTATTCCTGAACAGCGCACTGTTTTTGTAAAAATATTTTGACGACCTTCCCAACTCCATTTTCGACCAACCTTACATTTTTGAAAAGTAGACTCTCTGAACTTAATTTAAAAAAAAAGAAACTCGACCAAAGGTGCTACCTACTGCCCAGAACAGTCGACACAAGACAACCCTAAAAATAAGACTGTTTTACGCCTTTATGCACTAACCCTCTAAACATCATTAATTACCCCTAAATTATTAAACAAGAACCCTAAAATCATTAGATCTTAATTACTATTTTTTCCAGAAAATTAATGAAACCCTAATCATCTCAATGATGGTTAATTAACATTACAATCATGATTAATTAATAAAAACATGAATTAAGTTAAAGTTAAATTGATCACATACCTTGAATCAAGAAAAATTTTATGAAACCCTAAAAACTTGTAGAAACCGTCGACCTAAAAAAGCTGGAGAAAATAATGTGTTTTGATTTGTTTTACACTAAAACAATGAGAATCCTAGCCCAATACAAATAACACTTTCCTTTTTTTATTTTTTTCCCTTTTTTTCTTATTTTTTCACCGTCTTATATATTTTTTTACCAAAAATAATTTTTTTTTTATATTTTAATTATTAAATTCGTTTTTTTAATTGTTTCCTTAATTATATTTTTTTTATTTGTCCCTTAATTAATTAATTACACCTAAACCTTTTTAACTATTCAAATTTTACGCGGTTACCGTAAAATACGTAAAATATACAGTTTTATGAAAATTCTTAAAATATGAAATAAACTTTATAACTAAGTCCTAAATGACTTAAAACCATCCCGTAAAGATTCCCGTGACTAAATACCTCACCCGAGACCTCAAAATGCTAAACCCTAAATCGTAAAAATTACGATTTAATATAATACATATACGTACACATAAAATCTTAAAATAACACCATATCCTATCATAGTCACATCCATGTGAACTCATGAACACCATCTATTCCCATCGTAACATCGTATAACATACCACGCTAACCGATATCTAACATCCAATCCAAAGCTCAAAAATAAACAGAATGCACGTAAACGCACACTAAGCACATAATCAAAGTTAAACAGTCAAAAGTGACAAATCCAAAATCTAGGGTTGTCACATCACTCCCTCCTAATAGAAATCTCGTCCCGAGATTTACTCCCAAACTCAAACTTATACTCAGCAAACAAACGAGGTTACATATCCCTGATAAAACCTTCACGTTCAAACGTGAACTCGGTTTATACTAAAATAATCTCAACCAACAACATATGAACCTTAATCATGAGACTCCAAAAGATACTCAACATAAAACATGTATCGACCCCCAACGAACCATGGACACGGACCAATGACACAAGAAGCACCCAGTGACAACCGAAACGTATTACGACCGGTGACATACTATTAAAACCTTGTGCAAAACCAAATTTTACCCCAGAATGGATTTTGTACTGTAATGTATATTAGTTGTTCTAAAACCATGGTATCACATTAATAATTTATGTAATCATTTGACGAAAAAAAAAATCTATGGTCTCTTCACAAACGATCAATTGTCTAAAGCAGACAACACAATATCACGCGTCAACATTGACTCCAGAACCCACATTCTTCATTAATGTAACAATCTCTATGATGGATACATCTGAAATCCTATCCCAAAGCAGCCCTATGTTAGCCTTCTAAGTGTCCACTATCCCAAAATACCCAAAACACGAGTTTAAACCATGTTGTCCGAAAATTAATCTTGAACTCGACAGTTGTACAATTAATTCGACCAAGCTACTAACCTCCAATTACTAAAATTTTTAAATATTTGAAAAGTACGTTCCGAGTACATAATTTTAGGCTTTTGAATCACCCAAAAAGCTTTATAAACGAATAATTTATAACCAAAACAATTTTACTCAAAATCTGCCTAGGCATTAGCGACAGTTTCTGACAGTTAGCGACATATTTTGACAGTTTAGCGACAGTTTATGCCTACTCCAATTTATACCAAAAAAACAAATTTTTTAAACCCTAAAACCCCTCATTAATTACCAAATTTAAAACCTAATTTATTTTAATTCCAGAAAATTAAAACTCTCACCCATCATATGATTAATTACATGATTTTAATATATTTAACTAAATAAGAACAAAATTTTAACTAAAGAACAATAACTTTAGGTGATCAAAACCAAAATATTTTAAAAAAATAAATAAGCCATGCTTATATGTTAAAGAATTTATATTCCACCTTATTTCAAACACGTTTTCGACACATTACCCTCATTTTATCGACTACCAACAACTATTTTTATTTTACTATTTGCAAGTTTTTTTTTACCATGTAAGACTCAAAACAAACGATCTCGTTATTCCAAAATAAATCTCCACCCTCCCAATAGCATCTACACCAAAAGTACCGTACAAACAAACACGTGAAATGAGGACTCGATAAATGCGCTACTATTGAAGTTGAACATCCCAAAGAGAAAAGAGCTAGAAAACCATCCTACGAACACAACCGATAAGTAGAAAGGATATATACATATATAGGCATACACGTACATACACTCAAGTCCATCTAACATATACTATACAAGCATTTATTAACCCTCTTTCATGCAACCATACTTAGGAATCCATTGATGCCGTGGTACTTGTGTAACTATGTTGTACACCATACTTATACAAGTCCCCTTTAACCAATGCACTCCCTCCTATGATGACACTTATAAGAATTAATACTACACATAACATATCGGTCTACCAACTCAATAAGCACATAGATCCTACAACTTATATAAGCACATAATCCACAACATCACATAAGGTCCAAAATCACATGTATTAAAATAACATAGCCAATGCATGAAACAAATAAACTCGTAATCCAGCTGAACCACCGTAGACAAAATTCAAAATGTATAAAGAACATGAAAACCTAATTAAACGGAATCCAACAATGACTAGCGTATACGACTACAGTTCAACCCGCACTATTCAAAACTCGAAAAGAAAATAACATGTAGCTATATGAACAATAGTAGTTCATAACCTAACAAATACTGCGAAAATAACATTCAAACACATTAATTACTATAAAATGCACACATACTCCTATGACGCCTATATGCAGGGACCCTTAAGCTATAGACTAGGCTACGCGACTAGGCAACCTAATTCTCTATAACCATTGTCTCTGATACCATTCTGTCACACCCCACCATGGCGGAATATGGGGCGCGACGTATGTATATCATCACAACAAACAGCGTCTCTATAGAGAAAACTAAATGCAAAAGAAATGTCATAAATGGCGACACAAATGTCGTGACAATATCTCAACAAAATGCAGGAATCTAGGTAAGTAGGTAAAAGTCCTACCTCTTACCAAAGACATACAAATAAACAAACATCAAACATATAGGTATCAAACAATTTACTAAATCAAAAGACAAAATAAAATCTAAGAGGAAAGGGATTCCTCCTAATGCAATTCTAGTAGCCTCTAGACTCTAGCCACTTCTAACATCATCTTCTCAACTATCTCACCTGAAAATGACACTAAAATCTGTCAACATAAAGTTGGTGAGAACATAGGTTTAAATTATCAAAACATCTTAAGAACCCTTAACAACCGCTGTAAATAGTTGAAGAAAAACAATTTATAGTAATGGACCATAATGCGATAATCATGCTATATGCATCCACAACAAAACTCAATCCAAGTACCAATCACATCTACAATTCACAAAGCACACTATAACAATCAACAAGTATTCCGTCACACACATAAGAACACACACCACACTATCCGGATCTTTCCCACACCACCTGTGGAAGATGAACTATATCCTCATCGAGATATCTTGCCTCCGTAGAGACGATGCACAAGTACTCAGGACGGATTGTGCCCACCGAACGAAGAACTCAGGACGGATCGTGCCCCACGAACTAAGAACTCAGAACCAAGAACTCAGGACGGATCGTGCCCCACGCTCCACACACATCACAACTGGTCCCATAGACGCCCATACATCTATGTACCAATCCCAATCATAACACAATCAAGATTCACATATCATAACACATATCAAAGCACAAATGAGAACACATAAGCACGCAAGTCACACAATAGCACATTTATGTCCACACATTTATAAAAATTTAGTACCAAAACATTTTAAGAATACCACAAGTGTCATCTCCATCCCATACTAGAAGAAAACATTTAAAAAATCAGTGAAAATGGGACTATGAACTCACCTGATAGCACAGCAAGCTAGCACTCCTGCAAACCTATAAAATCATACACAACACACTTAGCTCAGGTCCTAACACCCAAGTTAAGTAACAATCAAGGAGATGAATCTAATTTCCTAATCCCCACTATCTAGTTCTCTTACTACAAGCTATTCTATACGTAAAAATCCATTTTTTCTCCGGTACGGTTTACTAGTCACTAAACGATCACATGAAGTGAACTTAACACCACACTTGGCTCCTACCCTACTGGAGTTATGTTTTTATATGATCTAAGAACTCCAAAAACCAATTTTACTTCCAACTTACACCTTTAACCCTTCCGTTTAGTCTCTACGCCAAAAGTCGTTTTCACCAAAACTGATTTTCTGTACATGCTAAATGTTCGACACCAAAAGCCCGACCTACACACCATAAATTTTATTGAAAACCTCCAGTACTTACATATATATTATAAAGAGTTCCCAAATCAAAAATCTTTGGCTATCTCATTCGTTTGGTTAGGTTTTGACTCAAATTCCCGAAATCTAAATTTATTCCTAAACAGCGCACTGTTTTTGTAAAAATTGTTTGACGACCTTCCCAACTCCATTTTCGACCAACCTTACATTTTTTGAAAAGTAGACTCTCTGAAATTAATTTAAAAAAAGAAACTCGACCAAAGGTGCTACCTACTGCCCGGAACAGTCGACACAAGACAGCCCTAAAAATCAAACTGTTTTACGCCTTTATGCACTAACCCTCTAAACATCATTAATTACCCCTAAATTATTAAACAAGAACCCTAAAATCATTAATAGATCTTAACTACTATTTTTTTCCAGAAAATTAATGAAACCCTAATCATCTCAATGATGGTTAATTAACATTACAATCATGATTAATTAATAAAAACATGAATTAAGTTAAAGTTAAATTGATCACATACCTTGAATCAAGAAAAATTTTATGAAACCCTAAAAATTTGTAGAAACCGTCGACAAAAAAAAGCTGGAGAAAATAATGTGTTTTGATTTGTTTTTATACTAAAACAATGAGAATCCTAGCCCAATACAAATAACACTTTCCTTTTTTTATTTTTTCCTTTTTTTTCTTATTTTCCACCGTCCTATATATATTTTTTACCAAAAATAATTTTTTTTATATTTTTATTATTAAATTCGTTTTTTTAATTGTTGTTAATTATATTTTTTTATTTGTCCCTTAATTAATTAATTACACCTAAACCTTTTTAACTATTCAAATTTTACGCGGTTACCGTAAAATACGTAAAATATACAGTTTTATGAAAATTCTTAAAATATGAAATAAACTTTATAACTAAGTCCTAAATGACTTAAAACCATCCCGTAAATATTCCCGTGACTAAATACCTCACCCGAGACCTCAAAATGTTAAACCCTAAATCGTAAAAATTACGATTTACTATAATACATATACGTACACATAAAATCTTAAAATAACACCATATCCTATCATAGTCACATCCATGTGAACTCATGAACACCATCTATTCCCATCGTAACATCGTATAACGTACCACGCACTACATAACCGATGTCTAACATCCAATCCAAAGCTAAAATATAAACAGAATGCACGTAAACGCACACTAAGCACATAATCAAAGTCAAACAGTCAAAAGTGACAAATCCAAAATCTAGGGTTGTCACAGATACTAACATGTATTAACAACTATCATTCAAGAATTAATCCATCAAACCAACACTAAGGCTCCCAGCCACACCATACACCATACTCCCATAGGCATCCAAACACCTATGAACCAATCCCCAAGGCCCCGCCTTGCCAATATCCCCTTGGTACCAAGTCAAAAACATAAACAATCAAGAATCAACTAGCAGTTAATCACAGAAGTATGCACACATAAGTCCATTATCAACGCCAAACTTTCACAGCATAATTTATAAATAACAACATAGTGTCTCTTCGATCCCATCTGGAAGTCAAAAACATTAGTAAACATGGGACTATGAAACTCACCTGATTGAGCTTCTCCAAAAGTCCTCGCACTAGCAACAAGCTAACAAATCAAAAACACATAATCAAAACATGAACCAATCACTAAGATGGCTCATCAACCTATGATGGACATATAACCTCCTCTCATATAAATACCCCATTTATAAACTCTAAACACCCCATTACCCTTCCCTAACAAGTCCTTAACTTGTTTAAGTTTGATAACTATCCCGTTCATATTTTACACAAAACAGCCCCAATTTTTAGGTCTCAAAACTATAAGTCAAACGCCTACCTAAACATACCCATGCTCTCTGTAAAGGGAATATTTATGCCCTTACATATGTTAGCTAACACCTCCCATTTTCCCCAACCTTAAAGCTACTGTTAAGGCCCCGATATATATATATATATATATATATATATATATATATATATATATATATATATATATATATATATATACTTTTGTCATTCCTGATTTACTGATTTTAAACATACAAAACGTTTGTTATGATTAGGGGGTCTTACCCTAAACCACAACCTTAGCCCCAATGCATATACTTACTGTAATATATAAACCATCTCTCATGTTCCTTAGAAGATCCCAATGCAACCCTAAGTACCCCAAACAACCCAAAACTTAAAAAGAAAACAGGCTGACTTCAAAACTGTTTTGACCTCCGACTGTTGTAACCTGTTTTTGACCCAGTTTCCCACCTCCAATTTAGTTCTCATTTCTTGCATTGGAAAGCCACTTCAATTACCTTTTCAGGGATACTTGGATCGTAAAATAAGAGTTTGTAGAACTCCCAATATCATCAAAAGAATTGACTCAAAATTCTGCCCAGTTTTTAAAAACGGGTTTAATCAAATTAAACTAATTAATTACCCATAACCCCATTAAATACAAGCTCTGGTTTATGTAATCATCATGATATCATTAATATAATATTAATTTACTGTTTTTAAATTAAACCCTAACCTAAATCCATCATAAGATGATTAAAGAAAACATTAAACAATTTAAATTGAAAAGGGTTATGAAGGTTTTACCTTTAAATTAATGGAAGATGAAAAAAATACTGAAAACCTAAAAAAACTCTTCTGGCCGTCGACTATAGAGTTCCAGGAAGAAAAAATATGGCTTTTGTTTTTAATTAAGACATTATATAGGGTGTGGGTGAACCCAAGTCCAACCCATAGCCCACTTACCTTTTTCTTTTCTTGTTTTCTTTCTTTTAGTCAGCCAAACCGACCCTATATATATATTTTTTATTTTTTTTTTCTTTTTATTGTTTAATAATACATTACTAGTATTACCTTAATTTACCTTAAATTATTTCAGCTCCTAAAGCTTCCAAAACCTCAAAACCGTAAAACTAGTCAAATTTACGCGTTTTACCGTAAAAGACGTAAAATATAAACTTTTAAAAAAAATCTCAAATTTTGAAATAAACTTTATAACTAAGTCCTAAATGACTTAAAAGCATCCTGAAAAATATTCATATGCCTAATTACCTCACCCGAGACCTCTAAATGCTAAACCGTAAATCCTAAAAAAAATACTATTACTATAATACTTATACGTATAAGTAAACACCAAAATATCACCATTTCATGTCATAGTCACTAATTGTGAGCTTATGAACATGAAATAACCGTTCCTCGATTTACTTATGAGTAATCTATACTCAATAACGATAACCACACCAACCTCGTTCACACAAAATAAACACGTAAACACACAGATCAAGTAGTCACACATAAAATAACCTAAAAATAAGACCAAGTGACGAACCTCAAAACCACGGTTGTCACAACAAACGTATACCATGTTGGAACTGGAATGGTTGTCTCTTAGTGAGACACTACGTCCTCATCTGTTGAGGACTATGGAGGTAAAGCTTCAGTTTCTAATAATAATAAACAAATGTTATTTACATTTTAGTGAGAATGCTTTGTGCATTGTCACTTCTTTGCTTAATGCATGTCCAAACTAATAAACTGTTAAAGTTTGTAAATTCACCAACTTTATGTTGACCCCCTTTAGTATGTTTTGCACAGGTTATTTAGCAAGATTATTTGGGCATGGATTGAGCATCATTTAGGAGCATAAAAATGACGGGGGGATTATCTTTTACTGGGATATTCATAACAAATGTTATTCAACGATTTAAATGATTGTACCAATTTAATGTTTACATCAATTGCATTTCAAAAATCATATAATTATGATATGTGCTTTGTAAGCTATTTGCTCATCGATCCACCACTGTGATACCCGCTTTATGAGGGTGTTACAGAGAATGGTATTAGAGCTTTAGTTATAGCGAACTAGAATAATTTTTAAATAAAATAAGAATAAAAATATTTTTCTTTTATTTAAAATTGGACTATAACTTTATAAAAATCTTTCGGGGATTTTTTTTTGGGACATACTTAGAGAGCATATAGCATAGAGAGCATGCATAACTATATGATTTAAGTGCGCATTCCTTATTCTATGCATTTGTAATTGTTGATTGTATTAGATGCTAACTTGTACGTATTTACGTATTATAACTATTTAATATTTATTATAGAAATATTAAATACTCAAGATACTTACCAAAACAAATAAACATGCCATGTTAGTAGGGAACTTTATACTAAAGATGTTCCATCTCGATATTACGTTTTGACTGAGTGGTTCGGTTTACGATTTAAAGTGCCCTCGCTCCTCAAACGTTTATAGAATGGCTTCTGAAGTATGATGGCCCGAACAATGCATTATAACCACGAACAATCTAATACATAACAGACACATGGAAATATTTAAATGGAAATTTAAATAAAAACTTTGGAAACATTAGAAATCTAACAGAATCTCTAGAACCCGTTAGAAAGTTTAAGAAGATTTTTTTTTAAGTCTCTAAAAAAATCTAAATTAATCTATCTATTTACTCAATCTTAGAAAATCTAAATTGATTTTTATAAAAATCTAACTGAATAATATGCGTCTTGCAAAATCCTGGGGGAAATCTAAACTAGATTTTTATAAACCTTTAGTAAACCTAATTAGATTTTATAACTATTGAAAAATCTAATAAAATGTTGGGGAAAAATCTAAAATTAGATTTTATAAATTCTTCTTTGGAGATCTAGACTTAATCTTTAAGAACCAATAAGCTTGTAAGGTTTCATAAACTTCACACCTAGATAAATGGTTAAGTATTATTAATGGACTAGTTAAGCGCAAGTAACAGTAACCCAAAACTTGAATAGGCCCTATAGGCCCAATACCATCAACTAAGCATATTAGGCCCATTTAATGCCTAGTAAGCCCACTTAGCAAACCTTGAATCATAAATGGACTAAAATATGTTTGGGCCCTTTAGGAAGACCATTAGGCCCATTTATTGTGTAGAAACTAGAAGGGGGGGGGGGGTTGAATAGTTTCTTATATTTACTTGTTAACATGTGGTTTCCAAAAATCCTTTTTAAAAAAAAACTTAGGCTTGAGAAAATATGTGAAATCTTCTTATGCACAATATGAACAATGATAGTATAACTAAACTAATACTAACAAAAATATATCCACAAAGAATAAAGAATGATAGTGTAACTAAGCTAATACTAACAAATGTATATGCATAAAGAATAAAGAATGTAAAGAGTTAAGGGTAAAGAAAGATCAAACCGAACACCAAGGATTTATAGTAGTTCGGCAACGAAGCTCACTCCTCGTTCCTACTCCACTCCTCGTGTACTCCTTACTCGAGAGTTCACTACACAACAAGCTCCTTATGGTGGAGAAAACCGTACACGTCGCTTAACCAATTTCCGACTCTAAGCTAAAAGTCGAGCCCTAATCGTAGCTAGGACCAATCTACACAACTATACTTAGTACATACACAACTTCCAAATAGACACAACTACTTGGATCTTCACAACTATGACACAACTACAAATGTATAAAATTAGATCTTCAACGGATCTTTGGTGGTGGACTCAACACTTCACAAGGATAGTGTTCTTCTCTTTGCACTTGGAGAGGAAGGGATGGAAGAACTAGATTCACTTTTTAAACAAGTAATAATCAAACAAATGATCAAAGATTTGAGTTATTAAAGAAGGGGTTTGAATCTGGAAATAAATGTGCACAAGAGGTGACGTGAAAAGCTGAGAATGGTCCACTATTTATAGGACAAAGGAGCCAACGACTATATCTGCCCGCGGTGCCTTATCTTAGCCCGCGGTACCTTATCGATAAGGTACCGCCTAGGTGCTAAGGTACCGCCGGACTAGACTCCGCTCCTTTTTGTCCTTTAGTGGTGGAGGTCATATTTGGATATAAAAAATAACCTGAAAGGATATTCTTAACCAAATAAGAATATGCCATTTTCAAATTTCAAATAATTAATTTAATAAAACATTTTCTTAAAAAGAAAGTTTAATAAAAACTTGTCACACTTAATAAAAAGTGAGTTTTAAGAAAAGATTAAATCACTTGATCACTTGATTAAGGTTAGTACTTGTTTATCCATACCTTAAGTGAAAATGGGTAAAATGAAAAATACTTGACCTCAAGAATTCGTTTTTCGTTGTTTTCGTAAATGCTTGTTTTTACATATTTTCGTAATCAAAACAAAGCGAGACCGAAAATTGCAAGTAACGTTTTTAGTCATTTATTGCATTAACAATCTCCCCCTTTTTGATTCCGACAATACATAAACTCAATCACATAAAAACAAGATTTTTGAAGACGAGTTTATTCATTTCTCCCCCTTTGTCGAAGCAAAAAGGTTGCACAAGTCGATGTTTGAAGAAACGGACTTCACAAAGACTCCCCCTTGGTGCTTACTCCCCCTAGCTTGGGGCACCGAGGAATCGAGATATGGTGACAAGCTACATAGAAGGGTTAGTTGAACAAAAGAAACAACCAATAATATATAGCAATAGGTCACATAAAAAATAAAAGAAAAGAAAACACAAAGACAAAGATCCAAGATAGGTTACTAAAAGGACATCATACAAGGAAGTATGGAAAAAGGAACAAGCCAAAAGCATAAATATAATCCTAGTTATTCTAGAATTCTAAGATTTTCTTGAATTTGGTGTCTTGTGGATAAGCAACCAATGCTTATATGAAAGACAAGGTAATGGCGGAGGGTGGTGGTGGTGGCTTGTTGGAGATCTCATAATCAAAGTGAAGAGAAGGCTTGATTAAGAGACTCTTGATGTAGCTCAACTCCTCATAGATGTGTGCCATAGCAAGGTGTTGATATTGACAACATTGACAATATGTTCCATGATGCATGACATTATCATGAGAAGGAGGAAGAACACTAAAGGGTGGTGGTGGAAGAAAAGATGTTCCACAATCAACATTCTTGGTAGGAGACATGTGATTAAGAGTGTTCTTGGGAGGGTTTGGATTGAAAGCAATTGGAGGAAATAGAGGAGATTCAAGGCTTTCATTGGGAGAATAAGACATTTTGGATGTGAAGTAATGCAAAATGCTTATGGTTTAAATAGGGAAGGCTTAGGATATTTTTGGGGTGGTCAAAGGGTTTGAAACAAAGATTCTCAAAAATGTTGAGGCAAATCTGGAGTTTCAGACAAAAACCTGTAAAAGGAAGGCACTGTAGGCGGTTCCTTATCTAGGGTGGCGGTACCTTATCAATAAGGTACCGCGGTTCACATATGGAACCGCCTGCAGAGGCAGGGTTTGGTGTTTGGAGGAAGATTTTCAACAAATCTTATTTTTCTAGTCTAACTTATCATGGGGATATGCTTAAAAGCAAAGATAGACAAAGAAAACATATGCAAACTTATTAAATAGAGATTTGACCAAAGTACATGGATTAAACAATCGATGTAGGATGTGTGTAAGACAAGACCTTAAGTCATGACACAATGATCCTCCATGATTCTATCTTGTTCTTGCTATGTTTGAGAGAATCATACATATGAATTATGTAAGCTCTAGATTAATAGCGAGAATCTATGAAAAATCGTTTTTAGATTGAATTAACAATGTCAAACGAATTTCTCAACCATTTTCGAAAGAGACTTTGAGGATTTTGAAAAGGAGAAGAGAGGGTTTTTTTTAAAAGAGTTTGGAAGACTCAATGACTCAAAGTGGTAAAAGAAAACACACAAGAAGAAAATAATTTAAGGAAGATGTTCCATTAATCCTAGACCTAGACGCAAGTAATTAAAAGGTTCACTCTTAAGTGGCTTAGTGAAGATATCGACTAAGTTGTCCTCGGAGGGCACCTTTTCAATAGAAATGTTCCCCTTTTGAACATTATCCCTAAGGAAATGGTGTCTAATTTCTATGTGTTTGATTCGCGAATGTTGCACGGGATTCTTGCTTAGGTCTATAGCGCCTTTATTATCGCACATGATGGGAACATCATCAAGAGAAATCCCGTAATCAACAAGCGCTTGCTTCATCCATAGAGCTTGTTGGCATGCTTTTCCGGCACTCACATACTCGGCTTCTGTGGTGGATATTGCAAGAGTGGTTTGTTTCTTGGAGAACCAAGAAGTTAAACAACAACCCATGAAGGTACAAACTCCACTAGTGCTTTTCCGGTCCACATAGTCTCCCGCATGATCCGAGTCCGCGTAGACAATGGTTTCTACGCCGGTCCCT
The DNA here is from genome assembly GCA_025667525.1 of Glebionis coronaria. Lineage (NCBI taxonomy): Eukaryota > Viridiplantae > Streptophyta > Magnoliopsida > Asterales > Asteraceae > Glebionis > Glebionis coronaria. The sequence continues at coordinate 285,148,572 of CM046880.1, read as the reverse complement.
TTAGGATACCATAATCCTAAATGTATAGTGCCTTTAATGTATCGGAAGATACGCTTAACCACTTCAAGGTGAGAGATTTTGGGAGCCTCTTGGAAGCGAGCACAAAGGCAAACACTAAACATGATATCCGGTCGACTTGCCGTTAGGTACAACAAACTACTAATCATACCTCTATATTTGGTGTTGTCTACCGACTCACAATCATCATCTACGGTGAGTTTAGTATCCGAGGCCATAGGGGTCTTCATTGGTCTAGATTCTTCTAATCCAAATTTCTTTAGCATTTCTTTAGCGTAATTAGATTGACTAAAGAAAATACCATCGTCCATTTGTTTAATTTGGAGTCCTAAAAAGAAGTTAATTTCTCCCATCATACTCATTTCAAACTCATCATGCATGATTTTGGCAAAGTCATCACACAATTCTTGACAAGTTGAGCCAAATATAATGTCATCAACATATATTTGCACGATTATGAGGTGAGGACCTTTCTTCTTTGTAAAGAGTGTATTGTCTACCATTCCCATGGTATACTCATGTTTAACAAGAAACGCTTTAAGTCTATCATACCAAGCTTTGGGTGCTTGTTTGAGTCCATAAAGTGCTTTCTTAAGCTTGTAAACATGGTCCGGTTTCTCAAAATCAATGAAGCCGGGAGGTTGAGCCACGTATACCTCCTCATTGATCAAACCATTAAGAAATGCACTCTTTACATCCATTTATTGAAGCTTAAAATCTAAGGCACAAGCGTAGGCTAAAAGGATTCTAATTGATTCTAATCTAGCTACCGGTGCATATGTCACGTCATAATCAATCCCTTCTTGTTGATTATAGCCTTGTGCTACAAGTCTAGCTTTGTTACGAGACACAACACCATTCTCATCTAACTTATTCCTATATACCCATTTGGTTCCTATAATGGTAGAACTTCTAGGTGGAGGAACAAGTTCCCAAACATCATTGGCAACAAATTGGTTCAATTCTTCTTGCATCGCAATGACCCAACTCTCGTCTAACAAAGCTTCTTTAACATTCTTTGGTTCAATCAAGGAGACGAAACAAAAGAAGTTTCTTTGGTTTTGAACTTGAGATCTTAGGGTCCTTTGATTTAAGTCACCAATGACATTATTGAGAGTATGATCCCTAGACTCCTTAATGTTTACTTCCTTTTCAACACTAAGGTCTTCAACTCCTATTTTTCTAACCTCTTTGTCTTTAACTACTTCTAATTCATCCAAGTCATCATCAACCAATGGTGGTGTCTTGGGTGAAGGAGGGGTTTCATCAAAGGTTACGTTGAGTGATTCTTCAATAACCCCCGAGGTTCTATTTAGGACTATGTAGGATGTACTAGTTTGGGAATAACCTAAAAGGATACCTTCGTAAGACTTTGGGTCAAACTTGGTAAGGTAGTCTTTGGTGTTGAGGATAAAGCACTTGCTTCCAAACACCCTAAAGTATTCTAATGAGGGTTTCTTACCTTTAATAATCTCATAGGGGGTCTTTCCTAGGAAAGGTCGAATAAGAATTCGGTTGAGAATATAAGTCGATGTGTCCACGGCATTGCACCAAAACTTTTGAGGCAAAGATTGATCGTTTAACATCGTCCTACTCATCTCTTGGAGAGTCCTATTCTTCCTTTCAACTACCCCATTTGATTGTGGAGTGCGAGGAGCCGAGAAGTTATGGATAATACCATGAGCTTCACAAAAGGCACCAAATTGCACTTCATTTTCAAATTCCCTACCATGATCCGTCCTAATAGAAACAATTGAACATCCTAGTTGATTTTGAATTCTTCGACTAAAGATTTCGAAGTGATCGAAAGCTTCATTCTTAGATGCCAAAAATCTAGTCCAAGTGAATCCAGAATAGTCATCAACTATAACTAGGGTATAAAGGTTACCTCCATAACTCCGTATGGCGGAAGGTCCAAAAAGATCCATATGTAGGAGCTCTAAGTACCGAGAGGTCGAAACCAAATTCTTGGCTTTGTGACTTGAGTGAACTTGCTTTCCAAGTTTGCAAGCATCACAAAAGTGACTATCAAACTTAATCTTGGGGAGGTGTCTTACCAACTCCTTAGAGACTAAAGATTGAATTAAACGCATATTAGCGTGACCTAATCTCCTATGACAAAGAGTAGAACTATCATCTATAGTCGCAAGACATATGTTGTCTTTTGACTTCTTATTAACCTTCATGACATAAAGCCTATGCTTTCTAACACCTTTTCCAATGACTTTTCCATCTTTTACGATTTCACTGTCATGTTCCGAAAAGATGACCTTACACTTATTATCACAAATTTGACCTATACTTAAAAGGTTAAATCCTAAGTTATCTACGTGCTCAACATTTTCAATGGTCATGGAGTCAAGAGAAACCGTACCTTTGCCAATGATATTACCACGTAGACTACTAGCGAATGTGACGTTACCTCCATCATATGCTTTGTAATGCGAGAACAAACTTCGATTACCCGTCATGTGTTTAGAACATCCACTATCCTTAATCCACTCATCGGGCTCCAAATCAATTCCCAAGCATATCTAGGTAACAACACGCAAGATCAAACATTTGGTCCCCAATATCTCATGGGTCCAAAATTGTTAGTTCCAAACATCCCTTGCATTTGGTTGGGATGCATGAATGAAGGAGGGGTTCCCCATGGAGAACAAAATGGAGGAGGGTAGTAGTTCATGTAACCATTTTGTTGTTCATTATTTCTCCTAAGTGTATTTGATCTAGGTTTAGAGTTATGATTATTTCTTCTAGGTGTTGGAGTTTTACTTCTAGATCGTGAATTGTTTTGATTATCTCTTCTAGGCGTTGTCGTTCTACTTCTAGGCTTAGACTCATTCCGTACTCTAGGTGGAGTAGAGGATAGTCTAGATAAACTTCTATTTCCCATTAGAGGTTTACTTAATGGCTTGTAGAACTTACCAATAGCATTCTCGTCAAGTATGGGTAATTTTACCTTATTAACAGTAAGATGCTTTAGTTTTTCATCTAACTTAGACTTTTCAGAAAGTTCAGGATTTTCACCAAAATCATCCTTTGCCCACGGTACCTTATCTATGGCGGGGGTTCCATAGTGATAAGGAACCGCGCCATACAATTTGTAAACGCGCACAGTGGGCGTTTTTTGTGAAAACCTGACTTGTTTTGGTTCACTAGTTGAGGCTTCATTTGAGTTAAAACCTAGACCAAGTCTTTCCTTAGAATGAACTTGTTTGTTTAACATATCATCAAGAGCACTAGTACCTTTCATGAACTTTTCCAATTTAATGGAGGTGCTCTTGAGATCTTCATTCTCTAATCTAAGTTTCTCACAACTTAAGCAACTTAAATCAACCTCTTTATTTTTCTCAAGTTTAGCCAATTTCTCCCTAAGTTCATTGATCTCATTTTCAAGCTTAGTTTTGTTTGATTTTAAGGTCTTATTCTTTTCTATGAATTTAAGACTAAGTTTGTGTAAACTATCATATTTGCCTTCAAATTCAATATCATCAAAAGTGGAACTATCATTGCTATAATATTCGGTTTCGGAATGTACCTCTTTAGAAGTGTGAGCCATAAGACATTTCTCCTCTTTGGGGTTGTCATCATCATCTTCACTGCTATCGCTCCAAGCGCCACTAACGAATGTCGTGTGGTTCTTATCACGAGCGGGCTTTGGACAATCACCAATGAAGTGATTTGGATCACCGCATCTAAAGCAATTCCTATCACCTTTCTCGTTCTTGACAAACTGATTCTTTGACAATGGTTTCTTGTCATAGTTGGGTTGCCTAACGTGTTGACCTCGTCTCTTGAAGAACTTCTTGAAATCTCTCACCGCCAATGCATACTCCTCGTCATCGCTTTCCGAGGAACTATCATGGTCACTTTGTGCCTTCTTGGCTTTAAGTGCAAGAGATTTCCTTTCACTCTTGGTTTTCACTAATTCCGAGTCCTTCAAAATTATCATCTCATGAACCTTCAAGTTTCCTATGAGTTCATCGAGTGATAAGGTTGAGAGATCTTTCGACTCTTCAATCGCCGTGACTTTTGCTCTCCACTTTGGATGTAAAGCCCTTAGAAACTTCCTAACATTGTTCTTGCTAGAAAAACCTTCATCAAGTGCTTTTAGACTAGTAATAATGATGTTAAACCTAGCAAATGCACTATCAATAGTTTCATCTTCTAAGATGACAAATTGTTCATATTGTTGGACAAGAAGATCGATTTTGATTTCTTTGACTTGGCTATTACCTTGGTGGGTTACTAAAAGAGTGTTCCAAATATCTTTAGCGGTTTCACACATAGAAATTCTTTCATACTCTTTCTTAGGCAAAGCATTATAAATCACCATTTTAGCCTCATTATTTTTCGAAAGTTTCTTTTTAGTATCGTCATTAGCTTTGTCAAAAGTGACCAATTCTTTTGTTTTAGAAACTTCATTAAATTGAAAGGGTAAAAAATCACCATTGGTAATAACATGCCAAAGATCTAAATCTTTTGATTTCACATAAGTTTCAAATCTATTTTTCCAATAAATAAAACTATCGGTTTCAAAAAGTGGTGGTCTTTGCATAGATTGCCCTTCTAGGTATTTGTTGGAATCCATAGATCGATTCAAGTTTTAAAATACAATATACTTTAAAAATTCTTGAGCAACCCGCTCTGATACCAACTGTAGAAACTAGAAGGGGGGGGGGGGGGTTGAATAGTTTCTTATATTTACTTGTTAAAATGTGGTTTCCAAAAATCCTTTTTAAAAAAAAAACTTAGGCTTGAGAAAATATGTGAAATCTTCTTATGCACCATATGAACAATGAGGGTATAACTAAACTAATACTAACAAAAATATATCCACAAAGAATAAAGAATGATAGTGTAACTAAGCTAATACTAACAAATGTATATGCATAAAAAATAAAGAAAGGAAAGAGTTAAGGGTAAAGAAAGATCAAACCGAACACCAAGGATTTATAGTGGTTCGGCAACGAAGCTCACTCCTCGTTCCTACTCCACTCCTCGAGTACTCCTTACTCGAGAGTTCACTACACTACAAGCTCCTTATGGTGGAGAAAACCGTACACGTCGCTTAACCAATTTCCGAATCTAAGCTAAAAGTCGAGCCCTAACCGTAGCTAGGACCAATCTACACAACTATACTTAGTACATACACAACTTCCAAATAGATACAACTACTTGGATCTTCACAACTATGACACAACTACAAATGTATAAAATTAGATCTTCAATGGATCTTTGGTGGTGGACTCAACACTTCACAAGGATAGTGTTCTTCTCTTTGCACTTGGAGAGGAAGGGATGGAAGAACTAGATTCACTTCTTAAACAAGTAATAATCAAACAAATGATCAAAGATTTGAGTGATTAAAGAAGGGGTTTGAATCTGGAAAGAAATGTGCAAAAGAGGTTAGGTGAAAAGCTGAGAATGGTCCACTATTTATAGGACAAAGGAGCCAACGGCTATATCTGCCCACGGTACCTTATCTTAGCCCGCGGTATCTTATCGATAAGGTACCGCCTAGGTGCTAAGGTACCGCCAGAATAGACTCCGCTCCTTTTTGTCCTTTAGTGGTGGAGGTCTTATCTGGATATAAAAAATATCCTGAAAGGATATTCTTAACCAAATAAGAATATGCCATTTTCAAATTTCAAATAATTAATTTAATAAAACATTTTCTTAAAAGGAAAGTTTAATAAAAACTTGTCACACTTAATAAAAAGTGAGTTTTAAGAAAAGATTAAATCACTTGATCACTTGATTAAGGTTAGTACTTGTTTATCCATACCTTAAGTGAAAATGGGTAAAATGAAAAATACTTGAACTCAAGATTTCGTTTTTTGTTGTTTTCGTAAATGCTTGTTTTTACATATTGTCGTAATCAAAACAAAGCGAGACCGAAAAATGCAAGTAACGTTTTTAGTCATTTATTGCATTAACATATTGTCTTATGGACCTATGTAGTAAAACTCTAACATTGATGGATCTAAAACTGTAATTAGGCCCATTAAGAAATCCTTAGCTCATAAGAATTGTTAATGGATCTTGTAAGATCAATAAGGGTTTGGGAAGCCCATTAGCTCTTTTGGTACACTTAATAAGCTCAACTAGTTATTTTACACTTAAGTAAAATTTTTATACTAAATATATAACTTATAAAAACTTTTAGACAAAGAACATTAGTTTATAAAACTTATGGATTAAAACCATGACAATTGAAACTTGTCTTGATAACTGAAACTACAAGGACTAATATTGTAAATATTTGAAAGTGTAGGGATTAATAAATGCCATTCGTGACTTATTAGACCTTAAGGACCACTTTTGTAAATTCTTGGAAGTTAGATTGTCATTTTATGACTCTAAGGACTAATGTTGTAATCAGCCGAAGCAATTAGAAGCCCTAAGCTTTAGTTCGCCACTTATTGGAAGTTATAAAACCTAATGTTGAACATAGGGACTATTTTCACCATCTCCTGAAAATACTAGAAACCCCAAGGACTAAAGCTGTTAAGAACTGGAAAGTGTACATTTGGTAAAATATAGAGGGCCTTGTTTTGCCAATAGCCGAAACTTAGGCAAACCCTAGAACATTTATTTCATTTAAGGTATTAAAACTTGGGCATACCATCTTTACATAGTTATTCGACGAATAGGAACTGGTTAGTCTATTCTAACCACTAGGATAACAGACAGGCCACTTAATGAAAACGAATTTACAACAAACATACAAATTGAAATATTTAAAAACAGACTAAGAAGCATTACCTAGCGAACTACATTTCATTAAATATTTGAATTTGTTGTTATGTGTATATATATACATATATATACCTTATTAGAAGGAACTATAAGATATAATGCCTATGCTTATGATTGTAATATATTATTATATATATTATATTATACATATGAACTCCTTGTTTGATGCGTACTCTCGCGCACGTTATAGGGCGTCAACATGTTTTCTCTGGCTTATGATTTTGTACGTATATCTACGGAACACGACTTATTAACGACTCATATACGCGTACTTTTTATAATATCATGTGGTATTATTTGGATAAATTTGCATCTTTAAATGATGCGGTGGGACCTAAAATCAAGGTACTTATGATCCTATATTTTATATATGGGACCTGAGACTCTTGATCCTAAGTTAATTATGATTACGTCTTTAGACGGAATGGGACGTCTAAAGGTGAGATCATGAGCCACCGGACCAGAAGTTTACTTATAAAATTTATATCACGGTGGAATGGGACGCCCGAAGAAGAAAGTTATAACTAAACAGGCTGTAAAGTATCTTAATAATATCTATTATCTTAGATGTTATATTTATCCTAAATAATAAGACTTGCCATGAATATTTAGGTAAGGTGGGCTATGAGATCGTTATTAAAACAAGTAAGGACGCTTGTTCGTTTGAATAAAGAAATCATAGGTCACCGAATGGAGTTATAAATTTCACCTTACATCAATAAGGACGCTTATTGTTGGAAACTCACTTTATGTGACGACATTTAAGAATTCTCGTTAGTTATCATAGTCACACACGCTTAGACTAGACTAGGTTCGATGTATAGTTTAAGGTGCGTGTGTGACTATATATACCCCTCCTTAGCTTCCAAGGAGGGGTGTTGCTTGTCATTTTTCATTGAATACATTTTACATTTCACACACATTCAACCTCTCTTCTCTCTCTCTAAACCAACAATGGCTTCCACCACCATCTACCACCACATTAGACCACCGGATCCGATTTAGCATTTCTACATTTGGCATCAGAGCCTCGGTTCCATCCTTGGATCGTGTTCGTATATTCGATTTGGTGGTATGATTATTTTTTGTGTCTCGTTCTATAACATTTTTGTCCAAACTGTCTCAAATTTTGTCACGTCTTCTTATTATTATTGTCCAATCTCTCTAAAAAGTCATTTTCTTGGTCCACAGCTGTCTAAAAATTCACTTGGTCTCACAGTCCATTTCCGATATTTTCATTGGTCAAATGTTTACTTTTTTTGGATTTTTTATATGATATTATTTTCTGGTTTTCATTGTTCTTTTTGATGATGTATTTTCCCAGAAAATTTGTCAGATTCATATGATGCTGAAAAATCGGAAAATAGTACAAATAAAATAACAGATCCATCTTTTTGGAAAAACCATGAAAAAGGGTCAAAACCCTTTTCCGATGGGGATTCCGATTGGGTTTCCGATGGTCTTTCAGATTGAACATTCAGATTGGTTATTCCGATGGGGGTGTTTGTTTGACTCCGATGATAGACTCACAAAAACATTCCGATGAGACAATATTTCACAATCATTTCGATGGTGACTTGAACATTATTTTGCCTCAAAAACAAAATTATTCCGATGGGATTTATTTAAACATTCCGATGGACCGTGTTTTTTAAAACTGGTGAACCAAAACTGTGACAAAAACAACCATCTCAACCGAGTCAACTCGGTAATTGCCGAGTTGACTCAGTTTACTTCCTGAGCCGACTCAATATTACTCCAACCTTTTTACACCTCAACACCATATCTAAACCTAATACCCATCATCTCCTAATCCCCCATCCAATCTAGACTCGGACTAAAAACAACTGACCTAGACTCTACCAAAAACACAAATATTACATCTCGATCTCAGTTTCATTTTTTTCTCGTGTTTTGCACATGCAACCATAGATCTATTAAGATCTTACACACGAAATTAAATCCTTCATCATAGATCTTATAGTGGGTTTTTACCCATTTACTATACGAATATAAGAATGGTTTTTAACAAATCTGTTAAAACCACTCTTTGTTTCGATTTAGTCACAAAAAAAAAAAAAAAAAAAAAACCAGCATGCAACCATCGAAATTAACTTACCCGAGACCTTTATTCACTTAAAGATCTTGTTGCTACGTGTTTAGATGATGATGGTTCTTATTATTTCTTGTTGACTGAGATGAAGGACTGAGATGAAGGACTGAGATGGGACGAACTCTTGTATGTGTTTGAGAAGGATTCGGGTTAACTGATTGAGTTTGGTAGGAGATAAGTTAGATGTGTGATAGCAGATGAGATATGGGTGGAGAGAAAAGGGGTGATATGTTTGAGGTGATGTTGTGAGGGACGGAGTTTACAAGAAAGGGGGCGCATGAAATGAGGATATGAGTTTAGGGTTAAGTCAAATATGTGAGATTTTTTAGGATTGAAGTTTGTTTTATATTCAAATGTGGACTGGGTAATGTATTGACAGACGTTGGGCCTTGGACTAGAATTTTATAAACATTGCAAGATTGGAAATTGGGCCGTATGTTTTCAAATTCAATATACACAAATTTTTTGTTTCAAAATTATTTATTTTGAATAAAAATTTTGTGTATTATGATATAATTTGGACATTATCGAGAAAAAAGTAATGTGACATCATGTCGTGACAAAATGACGTGACAATTGTGACGAGAATTTATTTTGACGAGACCAAGAAAAAATGGGCGATTTTTAGTGGCTACAAATTTTGTTTGATCGGGTATTAATTACGTGACGTTGAAGACGGATTTTTCGAAGGCGTGTATTTATTTTATCTTTTAATAGATAACTTGCTCGTGCTTAATCCTAGAATGAAGACTTGGTTATCTGGTTTCCGGGTTCGGGGTGGATGGTTGATGACTCGGATAACTATCACTTAAAGGGGTTACATTGTTGTACTTAGTGTCACGCGCGTAGTCGACGTGGATAATTTCAAGAGGTGTTGTGCTTATAGACTTCTTCAGTGATGCATTGAGTACTTAGAGATTTCTCCACCGTTCTTCATTCAACAATAGTGCAAGCTTAAGTCACAAGATCGAAGGATTCTTATTCAGTTTCACGTTTGATGTATCTGGTTCATTCTTTCAGTGGTCACTTCAAATTGCTTTCACGTGGGATGGTAAAGGTGGCCATGGAGAGTTTATGAGAAGAGATTTTTGATCAACAGCTGATTCTCACAAAATATATAATTCAGCTTATTTATTATTCTCACGAGATTTCAGGTTCATGTGCGTACAATTTATTGATGGTTCCGAGTTTCGAAACCATCAAGGGGGAAGTAGAAGACACATTGAACGCACAACGAGTACACGTGATGAACTTCATACCTTCTTTTGAGTTGAAGATATTCCGGGATGACATTTGTCATAGCCGCAGAGAAAATCAGTGTTCTAACTCGTGTCGTTATCAATCTCCAAATGATACACTACTGATTCGAGGTTTAATTGTTTGATTGTTGCAATTAAACATCATCATTATCCTATATGCATTCCCGGGACTTAATTGACTCTGGTGCATCTCCGGAAGAAGATATGTACATTTCCGGGACTTAATTGACTCTGGTGTTACGATGTCAACTTCATGAATGGGATAAAGTGTCCACTTCAGTATTTGAGCTTCATAATTGGGATTGATTTACCTTCTTCAACTATGTGGGGGAAGAAGTGTCTTGATTCTTTCTGGTATGCATAACTTGAACTCTCAGGGGGAAGAAAAATTCAGAAGAATTATTCAAGCGTGAGAAGAAAAGTTGTTGATCTACTTGGTGTACCCCTTACTTTCAATTCCTCTTAGCAACGTTATCATGTTATATGATGGGATTTGCTTGTTAGATTCCGCTGTGCGCTTAATCATTCTAAGCTTTATTGAAAGCTTTGAAGTTGCTTACGAGGATTGTCGATTTAGGGGGAAGCTATTTAAAAAAGCTTCTACATCAAGTTTATGTGGCATGAATTAGGGGGAAGCTAATTCAGAAGCTTCTCCTTAACCAGAAGTGTATGGGTTACTAAGCTCGTGCCGTTATAGTATTTCTTCTACAAGTTACTTTAAAGATGAGTCGTTTTGAAGACGAAGGCCTCAGAAGACTTCATCAGCATTGGATGCTTCAAGAAAGCTCTTGTTCTTAATCAGTTTGTACTTGTTAGGAAGAATATTGTAAGGAATTCTACACGTCGTCCCATGGGGGAATATTGTTGGAAACTCACTTTATGTGACGACATTTAAGAATTCCCGTTAGTTATCATAGTCACACACGCTTAGACTAGACTAGGTTCGATGTATAGTTTAAGGTGCGTGTGTGACTATATATACCCCTCCTTAGCTTCCAAGGAGGGTGTTGCTTGTCATTTTTCATTGAATACATTTTACATTTCACACACATTCAACCTCTCTTCTCTCTCTCTAAACCAATAATGGCTTCCACCACCATCTACCACCACATTAGACCACCGGATCCGATTTAGCATTTCTACACTTATCGATGTAAATAGAAATTTATAATCACATGGGCTTAAATGTATTCGACATAACTCATTATTGATATTATTTTATGTATCCAAATATGTAACGTATCCTTCCTTGACACGCGATTTCCTCCAGTAATATCTTATCGTTATTACATCACCATCTAGAAACCTAAGAAGACTCGTATTCATCTCTTTTGGATCATAGCATTGTGCTCTTGATTTTTGGGCTTATCCTTAGCCCAAATATCATTTCCGCTGCATTCGACCGCGTTAGGGGACGTCCATTTCCGTTGCATTTGATTCCTTTAGAAATGTCCATTTTCCGTTGCATTTGAATCTTTTGAGGGTGCCTACTTTCCGCTGCATCTGACCCCTTTCAGGGAGAGTTGTTTTCCGCTGGATTTTGAACCCTTTTCGGGAGTGCCCACTTTCGTTTCATTTGACCCCTTTGGGGTGTCACAGAAAAGAAAGCTGGCTCATCTGCCATTGAGAAATGAAACTTTGATCATTCGAGGTGATGGTAAGACAGACTCTATCGACACTAGACTTAGTGTCATCTCTTGTATCAAAACATAGAAGCACCTGGTAAGAGGATGCCCTATCTTCTTACCCCATATTTCTTAAGTCGACAAGGAAGACAAACTCGAGCCTAAAAGACATGCCCAACTCTCAATGGGTATATTTTGTAGGGTTATGTTCGTCATCACCCAAAAAGCGTTATTGGATGTCCAAAACTCTTTTGGACAATCTTTTTCCTCTTCGGATCCAATTAGTTCGACAATACCATTGTCCAACTAGCCTTGACATGAATGACTTCCTCCTTTTAGAAGTCAAAATTTGTGTAAATTTTGGACCACTTACATTGAACGCACATCCTTTTCAGCATCACACAAGATGCACACTTCTTTATTCTTGGTATCTTCTTTGGTTTCCATCATTTGAAGTACTTCTTCTCTATGCAACTTATGCCCCAACTCAGTCACAAATGAAGCAGATTCTTTGTAACTTCCTACCCAAGTAACACCAATAATAATCTTAGCCTTTTCACTAAGAGAAGCTTGGTGTCAAGATAATGTTACCTTCCACAGACTAGAAGTATATCGGGAAGCCCTTCGTATAAAAATTGTTGACGCAAGAGCGGTACCAGCCAAAGCTATATTTCTAACTTGACATCGCATCAACCTATTAGACTTAAAAATCTCTTGAAGAAGTAGTAGTAACATTAATGAACTGCTATCTAAGCTCCTCAAGACATATTGAGGCCCCGGAGGCACATCCAATGAAAACCAAGACTTAAGACGAATTAGTCCTAGTCAATCCAACCTTGTAAACTTAGAACTCGAGTTCACAAGATTACAAGTTTAAGGAATAAGTGCCCCCAGTTGTCCCCTGAACAAGTAACTTCATCTTTAGCTTCGGGAGTGAAACTAAAATAACGGGGTGGTGTAAAACCCCTAGCAATTTGGGTTTCTACACACGCCACCAACTTCATTAACATTATCATTTATCGTACTATATTGTAATAAACTACCTTTACAATGTATCATCACAAGACTTACTCTGATTTGACGAATGATTTCTTAAACTTCTAAGTGACTCGTGAATTGTGCATGATAGCTTGAATTCAACCCGAAAGATTATCATGGTAAACAAAAGATCTAGTACATCTACTTAAATCCTACCCAGCAGGTCTGGTAGAATAGGGCTGGTACTGTTAGGGCTGATAAGGGTGTAGGTGCCGACAGGATACTCTGCAATACCTCTATAAGCCAATCAAGACTCCTTAAGCAAACTGAGAACAATCAGCAACTGGGACCGCATTCTGCCATTGACTCCTCGAAGGTAGGCGGTCTCTGCTGTTACTCAATCGTGACAAACAGCTGCAAGATCAAAGAAGGTGGACAAGGACTGCCCTTGTGCAGTAAGAGAGATGTGGGTCTTACGCTGAAGACCCCCCCCCCCCCCCCCCCCCCCCCAAGGTGTGATTATGACCGATGGAGGAAGTAGTTCTCCTCCAACAACCACTGAAAGGCCTCGTGGCCCAATAACCTCCTGCTATCTGGGTATTTACCCATATGGTCCGGGAGAGAGAGTCTATGCGCTCATGCATGGCAATGTACTCCACCTGGCCTGCTATCAACAGGCTGTGGACATCCGTCATGTTCTGCTCCTGGCTCATGGCCAGAGCAGCAATCCGAACTTGAACAAGATCAGCATGTCTAGTTCCGGAACCGTCTCCGACTTCGAATCTTGGCTTATAGGTTTTCCAACTGAACAAGCTTAACCAACTAAGTATAGTTGACACTGCAGCGACTTTTCATAGTTGACAACTTCCTAGGTTGTCCTCTCTAAATTGTCATTAATTGTTCTACGAATATCTACCACTTTGTCAAATTCACGGCCAAACTTTTTGGATAATTCTGTCCATCCGTAATTGATAGCAGCATCCAGATACTGCTCAATCAGATGTATAGAGCGACCCGGATAAAGATCTCTTTGCACTGCTTTATGTTCATCCATAATGGTAGCATCTCTCAGATACTGCCCAATCGAACTTATAGAGCAATACGAATAACTATCTCCTTACATTGTTGGCACCATTTGTTTCTGAGCATGTCTAAGACGAACCTTTAGATCTATGACATCTATACCCTAACAGATAACAAAGTTTTTGATAGCTTTGAGGACGAAGCTAAAATAACGGGGTGGTGCTGTAAAATCCATGATTTTACCATGAGAATAATAGTCGGGTTTCGAGGACGAAACTCAAGGTGGCATGTGGACGGTGTAAAACCCGAGAACTTTTTGTTCATTTAATAATAATGAAGTATGTTTCAAAACCCTTTTTGAACCATACAAAAATCATTGGATTTGAAAATTTTGACAAAAGTCATACAACCCGCATACCGATAATTCAATAATTTAATTTCATAAATTATTGTCAAGAAATACTTGATAAATAATTTGATTAAATTGTTTAATATTTCATTTATCTACGGAGAGATTTAATGAGAAGTATCTTCACTAAAACGATACTTATTTTTGTTAAAACGATATATGATAAATAATCGTCGTTTAAACGAGCGCACACATTATTTATATTATAAGACATATAAATAATACATTTTATTGGAAAAATGATTTTAAAAACAATGGCGCAAGTCTCGTGTCTTGAATCGTCTGTTAAGTCGTCCGAACGATTCCCGAACCGTTTATTATTAAACACATGAGAAAATGTTACACTTTAGGCCCTTGTAAAATAATTGCAACCCATGCCCCTCAACTATTCTAAACCTTGCATATTGGCTTTTATAACTTTTAAGGGTATAAATAGGGACATTAGGGATTTATCCTCACATAACCCTAACCCTAGCCTCCATTTTACACACACACAAAAAAATGGTAGCCGTCATATTTTCCGGCCATATTCCAGCCACTATGGATCTTGGCCGCCACTTTTAAATCTTGTAGATCTAGTAGATCTATAATGTGTACCACCATGGTCGTGGTTAAAAACCCCAAAACCGCCACCCATTTGAGGGTGTTTCTCTCAGATCTAAGACATAGCCGCCACCCTCTTGGCTAATACCACCACCTTCGTGGTCTCATCATCATCACGGCCTCACCATCATCATCAGCCGTGGCTTTTAGCCACCACCTTACATCTAGCCACCATGTTCGTGACCACCATTAGCTGCCACCCTCATTTATAATAGATCTAATGGATCTATGCATGCACCATGTAAATCCACCATCATCCCGTGGCCCCTAGCCACTAACCGTGGCATCATCATCACCAAATCACCATTTTTATTATTTTTACAAGCTCGAATCCTATCATAACTTATTCGTCTATAATCATTACAACCAATAGTGATGTTCATCTACCGATTTGGAGCCTCGAAGAAGGAGATGCATACACTACGTGGGGATGAAGTTGAGGACCATGTTGAATGGCTAATGCATGTCTAGATCTTAGTTAGATCTATGATTATACGGGTCTAACTAAGAAGATCTAAATGGTGTATCCGTCCTTTCATTTCTAGATCTCGGATCTAAGGTCTACTCCACTTTTCTCTTGACTTTGATCTTTTCATTTTATTTCTTATATTATCTAGATCTCATATATTCTGAAAGTATATATATAAGAGATAAATAATGAGTATTTGGACATTGTATATGAGTTTTTGACACTAAAATGAAGCTAAACAAGCCCAAGTAACGATTTGATTCACAACAATTCATGAACCGTAACAAAAGCAGATTGCATGTAAATCTCAGTAGGTTTGGTATACTAAAAACTTACACATTAAGATAGATAATTGTTTTGTGATTAATTCCCCGGGTGGCTCGTCTCGTGACGAGTTATAGATAGTAAGATATGACCAAAATAGTGAAAACTAGTCAGATCTGAACATACTGTTTTGATGGACCGTTTTCTCGTAAAATTTTTATACTGACCTATGAATATATAAAACTAAAAGTTGTAGATAAAATCATGAAGAACCAGAATCAATTGGATGGTTTACCAATTATTTACGGTTTGGAAATGGTGGCCAAAATAGTAAAAACTAGTCAGATCTGAACATACTGTCTTCACGGACTGTTTTCTCATATAAGAACTCAGAATCATTGAAAAAGGTAAAACTGTAGGTTGTAGATAAAATCATGAGCAACTATAATCAATTGGATAATTTACCAGTTCCTTACGCTTTGGAAATGGAGACCAAAATGGTGAAAACGAGTTTGGCTGCCCAAAAACTGCCGACTCTTCTAAGTTAAGAAATGGGTTAATTAGCTATGAAAAGTATAAATTTGGGGTAATTAGACTTATAATAAGTGTAGTACATGAGTTAATAATGGTTTTGGTAAAAAGAGAACACTTATTTAATTTACGGTTCAAGAGATATGAACAAATTAGCGGGACATGTCGGGAAAATTATAATAAACGGATTATAACTCATTAACGTAAAATGTGATGATTTTTATATAAACCAACGTGGTAGGATCCGCTTATCGGGGAATCTTGGACCTATTTATATACTGATGACTAGATGACACGAGACCCGACCAACGTGAAATACTAAGTGTATGTGGTTGTGATGTGTTTTAGAACCCAAAAACTATACAAAGTGGACTTGGGCCATAAAAGCCCAACTTACACTTGTAATGGCTATTGGCCATTATTGGACCTAAGATTTATAACCATTTTAGAATGGTGTACTGAATTTAAAATGGACTTAAGTCAAATACTTGGATAGTGGACCACTATTTGGCTTAAGATGGACTAAAAGTGTCAACTTGGATTTTTCACTTAAAATGACTAAGTGTTCACCTAAAAAGTTTTATAAAAAATCATAAAACTTATGCAATGTCCAAGAACTTATTAAAACATACTTATTACATGTATGTCCTTTGTACTATCTATTAAGACTGTACTATTTGATTAGGCATAACTTTTGCGTGAGCTTTATTTGGATATTCATATTAAACAGCTATTGCCTACTCCCAGGTGAGTTTACAGCCCCATTTAAACTTGATAAAACTTTCCCTTTTGGGAAAGAAAATACGCAAACATATAATGGACATAACCGGATTGTATAAACTTGTCTATGATTGTTTATTATTGAAACTGTTAAATTGTTGTAAATTGCCCAAATGTTATAAATAGATCTATTAGGGATTAATCATCCCCGTCTGGGTGAGTCATGCTCACTGTGCCTTGGCCGGGACAACAGACGTATACCACGTTGGAACTGGAATGGGTGTCTCTTAGTGAGACACTACGTCCTCATCTGTTGAGGACTTTAGAGGTAAAGCTTCAGTTTCTAATAATAATAAACTAATGTTATTTAAATTTTAGTGAGAATGCTTTGTGCATTGTCACTTCTTTGCTTAATGCATGTCCAAACTAATAAACTGTTAAAGTCTGTAAATTCACCAACTTTATGTTGACCCCCTTTAGTATGTTTTGCACTTGTTATTTAGCAAGATTATTTGGGCATGGATTGAGCATCATTTAGGAGCATAAAAATGACGGGGGATTATCTTTTACTGGGATATTCATAACAAATGTTATTCAACGATTTAAATGATTTTACCAATTCAATGTTTACATCAATTGTATTTCAAAAATCATATAATTATGATATGTGCTTTGTAAGCTATTTGCTCATCGATCCACCATTGTGATACCCGCTTTATGGGGGTGTTACACTATTAATTTTGACCCAAAGTATTTTAAGTGCTATTTGCCTGTTTTACTTTGCTAATTGACTCTAAAACTTGTAGTATCACTTATTAACAGCTAGTGATTAGATATCAACTCCTAACAACAACTTTTAACAACTGAATCCAAGATTGATGATTACTATCAAACACTACTTAAACTGATAAGCACAAATATAAGCAATGAGAACTAACAAATCCAACTGCTAAGGCTATCTACCACTCAACACATATCAAAGACATGAGAATGAACAAGTATCATGCATTAGCAAGTAGGATTACACTAGAATACAAGAATAAGCATGCAAACTAAGAATTTAGGGGAAAATGTACATAAATCACTTATGAGTACTTTGAAGGCTTCTTTGATGAAAAAGTGGAGCGCTGAGCTCACTTATCACTCAATCAACACCAAATCAACCAGTCTACTCAGCTACAACCCACATCAATCATCATCATCACCATACCTGCTCTGCTACAATGTCTGATCAAAGGATTGGCTATGGATTGCTAAGAACTTGAACTGCAACAGATTATTACTTGCTCTAAGCTTCCAAATCATCAAAACAACTCCATTGTTCAATCAAGAACAACATAATCAATCATGTAACAATAGGATAGTAGTATGCAATTGAAATGAGAGTGAAGAGTGAATATAGGAAAACTTGGATTTCATTAATGGAGTAAGTAGTTACAACTGAACTAACAACTAACTAACTCCCAAAGTGTTTGTCAAGCACTTTGAGAAGTTAGGAATGCTAACTGAAACTGAATTAAGAGGAAATTGGAAAAGTGTGCGTTTTTACACACTCAAGCTACGTGTTACAAATGAAAGCTTCAAGGGCTATTTATAGACTTGAGAATAGATGTTGGGGAAGTATGATGAAGTTTTGCAACCAATCAGGGACTACCAAGTGTCTTCAATCTTCTAATTTCAGATTTATGTTCTTCATCCAAATTGGGCTTTTCTTTATGAATGAGTTTCAGTTTAATTGGATACGTGGGATAGATTCGTCTAGTGATGACAATCATTTTTCATGTTAAGCATTATCTCTGAAAGTGTCTCAGTCGTTTTCCACGTTTTGGGGATGAAGAGGCCACGTGTCTTGCTCTTATAGGTCCATTAATAGAGACACGGATCGCTATCCGTTGTAACAGTGATGAATATGAGTTGGGCGTTTCTGATTGATTGAGAAGTGGCTAGTGCGTATTATTGTGTAGATTTGATTATTCAATAGCTGCCACATTTAATAACACCTTCTCTCTTCATTGATTAGCCAGTTAACGATCCAAGACTCCTTTTTCTTAACTTATAATTGGCTGATGGACATAGCACACGGATCACACTTGAATATCTTTCCACATTTGGCAATAATAGTCCTTTGTTTATCAGCTTCTTAACTTGAGTTCCATTCTTCATAAACTTGTCATTTTAAGCCATTTGACTTTATACTTGACCAATAATGATCCCATGACTTGTTGACTTGTTGAATTGAACTTTGACCAGATTTGACTTGGTTCTTGACTTTTCCAACTTGTCACTTTTAGTCCCTCTACTTTGAAAGTTATCAAGAAAGGTCCTTTGACTTTGTTTGACTAGTCATCTTTCATCCTTCTTTTATATTTTCTTCATCAAATATGACTTGAACTCCATGTTTGCTTCACATTTGTATCTTTTTACCTATACAAGCACAAACAACAAAGTATACCCATAATACTGCTTTTACACATCAAAATCAGGTATTTTACTTTGTGTTTTAAGGTTAAATATGATATAATTGATATGAGATTTCACTCATATTAAATCCTCTACACTTGATCATTGCCATGACTACATGCAATGCCACATTTCAAGCACCAATTTACACTTTTCTCATAATTAATCTACCTTGGCCAAAATGGAATGCTTTTACACTACACTATACTATATGATGCATGATTTTGATTTTTACAATGCAATGCAAAGAAAATGATTCTATTTATATATTTTTTTTATTTTTCTTGAAATGGTTTTGATGGAAATAACTCATAAAGAAATCAAAGACTTTAATTAGGGCTTTGGTACCATGAACAGTTATCATCCTCAAGTTTCACTTTCCCCATACCAAGCTAAAAAACAAGATCATTGTTATCCATAAGTGAAAGTGCATCGACTTATTCATAAAAAATAATTATGTTACTATTATACCCCCACTTATTATGCCTCTAAGACCGGTTATTATTTGAGCAAATTGCTTTTGGGAAAATTTGTCATTATTTAAAGCGTGAAATATAAGAAGTGTAAAATCTGAAAATAAGGAAGCACGGTTTTAATCCGAAGTAACCATCTTATCCATTACTCGAAAAACCGCCCACAATTAATATAAGTCCGACTCAAAATAATAAGCCATTCGCCTTATGTGCAAGATCCTTATGTCATGCATTAATAAGTAGCTACACCCTCGCTAAGAAAAGAAAAATAAAGCTCACGCAATAATTTATATCTGCCGCCGTTTTGAGACCTTGGATCTTCAATCTCGCAACCCGTCAAGGTAATATCGGATTGGAGCAACTATTAAATTCCCGCAACCCTTGTGAGAGTAATATTGGAATTCAATAGCTTCTATAAATAACATTTCACTGCCCCTCTTGGGAGTCTTGTATAATTATTTTATTTTATTTTCTAGCCACTCATTTTTTAAAAGCGATTCTAAAATCCCACAAAGCATCATCAAGCTTATCTGACCAAGAAGCTCGATGCTCTCCCTCCGATCGTTCTAAAATTTTCTTTAAACCACGATTTGTGACCTCGGTTTGCCCATTGGTTTGAGGGTGATACGCGGTAGAAAGTCTATGGTTAACACCATATTTCTTCATGACTCTTGTAAATTGATCAATACAAAAATGAGTCCCACGATCACTTATAATGGTACGAGGTACACCAAATCTAGAAAATAATTGCTTCAAGAACTTGACTACAACTCTATCATCAAAGGCAAGGCCTTAGCCTCAACCCACTTAGAAACATAATCCACCACTACGAGTATGTACTTATTGCCCTTTGATGATGGAAAAGGTCCCATAAAATCTATACCCCATACATCAAATATCTCACATTCTTGTATGAAATTTTGTGGCATCTCATCTCTTTGATTAATCTTTCCTTGTCTTTGACAAACATCATAATATTTCACCATTTCTTGGGCATCTTTGTAAATGGAAGGCTAATAGTAACCCGAATCAAAGACTTTTTTAGTCGTGTAGTTAGGCCCAAAATGGCCCCCCATAGGTCCCTTATGGCAAGCTTCTAAAATCTTAATTACTTCGGGCCCATCTACACGACGTCTTATGATTTGGTCCGCACATTGCCTAAAGAGGTAAGGGTCATCCCAAAAGTAATATTTAGCTTCCTTGAGAAAATTTTTCTTTTGTTGGGAAATAAGACCCTCAATAAGCACATCTCCCATATAGTTTAAAATATCTGCAAACCAAGGGGTGGCATCCTCTTGTGAAGAGATAAACATGAGTTCCTCAAGTGGAAAGGATTCATGGATTTCCTTATGAGGTAATTCTCCTTGGAAAGGATGCTCAAGTCTACTCAAGTGATCCTCCGCTAAATTCTCGGCTCCTTTCTTATCACGAATTTCTATGGAAAACTCTTGGAGCAACAAAACCCATCTCAATTGTCTAGGCTTAGCATCTTGCTTTGTCATAAGGTATTTGAGAGCGGAATGGTCCGTATACACTATGGTCTTCGAAAGCACAAGATATGGTCTAAATTTCTCAAAAGCATAAACAATAGCAAGCAACTCTTTTTCCGTTGTGGTGTAATGTAGTTAGCACCCGTCATTGTCTTACTCGCATAGTGTATAGGTTGGAAATGCTTATTAACTCTTTATCCCAAAATGCCCCCCCACGACATAATCACTAGCATCACACATGAGTTCAAAAGGTAAATCCCAATTTGGTGATACCAAAACGGGAGCCTTAGTCAACTTTTCTTTAAGAATCTCAAAAGACTCTAAACACTCTTATGTGAATATGAAAGCAGCCTCTTTTTCTAAGAGGTGGGTCATGGGTCTTGCTATCTTATAGAAATCTTGAATAAAACGTCTATAGAAACCCGCATGTCCTAAAAAGCTCCTAACTCCTTTCACCGTGGTAGGTAGGGGAAGTTTGGCAATAACATCTATTTAAGCATGATCCACTTCTAAACCTTTGTTGGATATCTTATGTCCCAAAACTATCCCTTCTTTGACAATGAAATGGCACTTCTCCCAATTTAGAACAAGACGTGGTTCTTCACACCTTTTTAGCATACGTTCTAAATGGGAGAGACAAGAAGTGAATGAATATCCAAAGACCGAGAAATTATCCATGAATACTTCCATGGTGTGCTCTATCATGTCATGAAAAATGAACATCAAACACCTTTGAAATGTCCCGGGGCATTGCACAAGCCAAAAGGCATTATCGTATAAGCAAATGTGCCATACGGATAAGTGAATATGGTCTTTTCTTGATCTTTTTGATCAATGGGTATTTGGAAATAACCCGAAAATCCATTAAGGAAGCAATAGTACTCATTTCCTACTAAGCGTTTAAGCATTTAGTTCATGAAAGGTAATGGGAAATGGTATTTCCTAGTAGCATCATTAAGCTTCCTATAGTCAATACAAACTCTCCAACCCGTGACAAGTCTAGTGGGAATCAACTCATTGTTCTCATTAGGCACAACGGTGATTCCACCCTTTTTAGGCACACTATGCACCGGGCTAACCCATGGTGAGTCGGATATTGGGTAAATCATACCCGCATCAAGGAGTTTGATAACTTCCTTTTTGATGACTTCATGGATTTTAGGGTTAACCCTTCTTTGGTTTTGGATGGCAGGTTTGTAATCATCCTCCATAAGGATTTCGTGTGTACAAAAATTGGGATCAATCCCCCTTATGTCGGATATTTTCCAAGCTATGGCTTTCTTATGTTTCTTAAGGACTTCTATAAGCTTTTCCTTCTCATCATCTTTCAAGTCTTTGGCTATGATAACGGGTAATTTTTCCTCTCACTCTAAGAAAGCATATTCAAGGTGTGATGGAAGATCCTTAAGTTCTAGGGAAGGTTGACTCTCAATAGAAGGTTTCACTAATGATGGATCATCATTAGTAACCTCTTGTAGAGTAGGTGAAGGAATGGGATCATCATTAAGTAACTTTTGGATAGTGAGAATATCTTCTTCCCAATTGATGGGAGAATCATCATTTCCAAGAAAGTTAGACTCAAATTCCTCTAAGAGGAAATCACTTTCTCCAAATGGTGTTAAGGAGGGAGCAATTGAGGCCACGGTTTCTACATGTGGAATGTTCTCATTATCATTCTTGCAAGCTTCATGAAAATGTTCATTACAAACCTCATCAAGAACATCCACAATGTTAACGGTTTCACAACTTTGAGATTTCTTAGTAACTTTACCCAACTTAAACACTACTTTCTCCTCATCTACCCTCATAATTAGTTCTCCTTCCGCCACATCAATAAGATTACGAACCGTCCTCAAGAAAGGCCTTCCTACAATTAGAGGAACTCTCGGGTCCATGTCATAGTCAACAACTACCAAATCCGCGGGGAATGTAAATTTATCAACCCCTACAAACACATCCTCCACAATCCTTACCAGATAAGCTATTGAACAGTTTGCTAACTCAAGGGTCATCATAGTAGGAGTGAGCTCGGGAAGAGAGAGTTGTTTCCAAACCGAAAAAGGCGTCAAATTTATGCTTGCCCCAAGATCCGCAAGTTCCATGTAATTCTCTACCCCCCGGGAAATTACAAGGAATCAAAAACCGTCCCAGATCTCCAAGTTTAGTTGGTAAAGTCTTCAACATAACCGCAGAGCAATTTCGTTCAATGAAGTGTTTGGCATATATTAACCAACTTTTCTTTATTTGAGAGAAGGTCATTGAACATTTTGGCAAACTTAGCCATGTAAGCTAGAGCTTCCGTAAAGGATTTATTGATATTCAATTGCTTAAACATCCTCAAAAAGTTGGACACTTGAATTTCATCCTTGATCTTAAGCGTCTCCTTTCTCAATTTAGAAGGATATGGAAGGTTTGGTTTTGGTGAAGGTTGAGTGGTAGTTGTTGAAGGACTCTCTTTGTTGGTTTCTTCATTGATAGGTGTAGAAGGTGAAGGAGTAGTAGGTGTAGGATTAGAAGGTGTAGACTTTGAAATTGTAGAACTAGAAGGTGTAGGCTTTGAAGTTGTAGGTTTATCACAAGTTGGAACCGTGGTAGGAGTTAACAAAGTGGGTGTAGGAGGTATTAAAGGATCAATGGTTGTTTTCCCACTCCTTGTAGTAATTGCATTTACATTTTCACTTAGATTGGTTTGAGTGTTGGAGGGTAAAGCACCTTGTGGTCTTTGATTTAAGAGCATTATATATCTCTTGTTTGTCTCCTCTTGCATAGCTCTTAATTGATATTGATTTCTCTTTTCACTCTCACGGATCCTTCTTTCATTATCTTGATATATCCTTTCATTTTCTTGGTTCATCTTATGAAGAAGCTCAATGGTGCTAAAATCATTTGACCCATTTCCTTGAAATCCTTGTTGGGAAAGGTGGAGGTTAATTGTAAAAGCCTTGGTTATTGTTAGGAATAAATATAAGTGTATTAGTTACCCCTGCTAGTTGGTCAAAGTTTCCCCTGCTAGAGTAAGTTCCCCCTGTTAAATAACAAAGGCAGGGGGATTGGTTCCCCTGCTGAAGTCAAAGACCCTGCTGCTAAGATAAACTTGGAAGAGATTATAACGCGTTTCAGTTACTACTCCGAGTTACTTTCCTAGTTTGTTAGTAGTGATCTTTTATGTGACTTCTTGTACTATAAAGGACTCACTAGGTTATCATGCATAGTGTGTCTTTCTCTGTTAGTTTTCATTTCATACTTTAAGCTTTTTGTAACCCTAATACCACTATTAGGTATTCGTATATCTATGATATATTAAAGTTTAACGTTTGTTTTAAACAATTGTTCTTATGCTAAACACTACATTCCGCATCTTATTTAGTTACCTTGTATTGTAAAGTTTCTCTAGTGTTGGATTGAATATATTTTCTCTATCACAACCCTTAAAAAAGCTAAGGTTTAAGATTTGAGTTTGGGATCAACAAGTGGTATCAGAGCTTGTTGAGAAACTTTGATTAAACCAAGAACAAAACATCTCTCACAACCAACATCAACCATGTCTTCAGATTCTCATTCATCCTCAACCAACAACAACTCTCTCAAACTACCCATTCTGGATCCTGAAAAGTTTGAACTATGGGAGTCCAGAATTCAAAAATACCTTAAGATGGAACATTATGTTCTATGGGAGATCATAGAATTTGGTGATTAATTTACAAAGACTATACAAGTTGAAGATAAGGATAAGGGAGAAGAAAAAGGTGAAAGCTCAAAAGGTGACGCTAAGAAAAAGTCTGATGCTCTTGCTGACAAGGAGATACTAGCAAGAAGGCATGATGTCAGGGCTCACAGTTCCTTGTTGTTGGCTCTACCTGATAGACATCAGCTAAGGTTTAGAAAGTATAAAACAGCTAAGGAACTCTGGGAAGCAATAGGCAAAACATTTGGAGGGAATGAGGCCACAAGAAGATGAAGAAGAATCAAATACTTGATCAATTTGCTTCTTTCAAAGCAATTAGTGATGAAGCAATTGGTGTTATCTACAATCGGCTTCAAGATCTTGTTGCTCAGTTAGAGTTCTTTGAAATAGAAGTGACAAGAGAACAGGTGAATACCAGGTTTCTCAATAGTCTTCAGAAAGAATGGTTTGTCTACAAAGCTATTTGGCAGAATATGGATGACATAGATGACAAGAACATTGATGACATATACAATAACTTGAAAGTTTTTGAGCCAATGGTCAATGAGATGAAGTCATTAGGAATCATCCCCACTAATTCAAGTTGATCTACTGATTCCCCTGTTAACATGTATTTCATATCTCACAGCAGTGGAATCAAAGTTGGCCCTGCTACCCATTCCCCTGCTGCTAGATCTGGATCATCTTATGATGAAGAAAGTCCTGCAACATTCAGCCTTGACATTTCTTATGCTTTCATAGCATCACAAGGGCTACAAGGATCTAAAGTGTTACATGAAGATCTGAGTCAAATCAGTAAGCAAGGACTAGAGGAGATGGACATCAAGTGGAATATGGCTCTACTTAGCATGAGAGCCAACAGGTTTTACAAGAAGTATGGGAAGAAGATCTCCATCAATCCTTCTGATGTAGCTAGATTTGACAAAACAAAGGTAGAATTCTACAACTATGGCAAGAAAGGTCATTTTACTAGGAAATGCAAAGGGCCTAAGAATGGAAGCAGCTATAGGAAGGAAAGCAGGGATGCCGATTCTGGTGCTAAGGCTATGGTAGCCATGCAGGGGATAGATGGAGCAGGTGGATGGGTTTGGAGTGCTATGACAGAGAGTGTTGAAAGAAATCAAGCATTAGTTGCTGAGGAAAAAGAGGAAGATTTTGCTCTTATGGCCATGTCAAGCCTTAGTTCAAACAATGAGGTATATGATGATTCATATTGTACTAAAGCTTGTAGAAAAAATACTGAGTCATTGAATGATCAAATAAGAAAGATAAAAGTTGATTACATTAATTATGATAATGACCTTGATAACTACAAACGTGCTTTAGAACGGCTAGAGTCCACCATAAGAGAGTATAAACAAAGAGAAAATGATTATAGAGATCATATTATGGTTTTAGAGAGAGATGCTAAAGAAAATAATGATTCCATTAAGGAATTAACTTCTGAACTAGAAGTTTTTAGATCTAATAAGAAGATAGATGAAGAAACTATTGAAAAATTTGGAAAAGCTTCTATAAATTTAACTAAAGTAGTTGAAATTGGACAGTCTCCTAGGGACAAAACAGGTTTTTATGTCAAAACTGAGCATGCTACTATACCACCACCACCTGCTAATATACATACACTATTTCCTAGAAAAGACTTGTCTTGGATTGGACTCTCTTGTTTTAAGAAGCCAAAAGATATTGAATTTGACTTAAATGCATACATACCTAATAATCTAGAAACAGAAGAACCACTAGTGAAACCAGTGCTGTTAGGGATTTTGAAAAGGAACAAATTGCTTTGAAACAGTGGAAAATAGATAACCCTGTTCTCTTTTCAAGAGACGGACTTTTTGGAAGTGATTCAAGTTCTAAGAGTAGTTCACCCAAATTAAATCATGATCAAAGTCCTCTAAGTCTACTGTTAAATATGCTGGTATGTATAGGTCTGTTAGAGGTAATCAGAGAAATTAGAATGACCAAAAGTCTCATCAATTAGGAGAGGACTTTATGATAAACACAAAACCTTGTTTCACCTGTGGTAGTTTTGATCACACTTATCAAGACTTTCAGGCACCAATGGAAGTGGTGGCTGCAAATCCTTTAAAGGACATGCAACCAAAAGCCATTCTTTTGAATGCAGGGGAAAAATCCTTTTCCCCTGCCAAGTATGTAGCCCCTGCTTTGAGAAACAAGGTATCTGATAAGTATGTAGTTCTTGCTCTAAGAAAGGTGAATGATGCATATCCCAAGTCCAGCCCTTCCATGACCAAACCAGCACCTCATACTGCATATGTGACACCCCAAATTGAGTCAAACGCAACGAAAATAATATTTGGGTGTCACGTAGGTGGATCAACGGCAGACAGAATGTAGAGCAACAGATAAAAGATTATCCTTACATTTATTACATGATTGAAAGTGCAAATAGTATTACAGTAGTCTTTAACATTGTTTGAAAGTTTGAATTTATTCCCAATTTATAAAACCCCAGATGAGCTCTATAAATGCAACCTATTATGATGCTTGACTTCATGCACACCACTACCTGCTTCAGTTACCTGAGAAAACATGCTTAGAAAGTCAACATAAAGTTGGTGAATTCACAGGTTTAATTAAAATAAGTTGGACATTAAATATTCCCAGAAGTAGTAATGCACAAAGCATCAATACTTAAAAGTAATTACATTTCCATATTGCCCGAAACTAAAACTTGACAGTTAAGTCCTTAACAGATAAGGACCCTTCGCCTTATCTTGATCAAGGCACCCATAACAAAAATAAGTGCTGACATGTGAAACATCTGTTGTCCCGGCCGAGGCACAGTGAGCATGACTCACCCAGATGGGGACGGTCAATCCCAAATAGATCTATTTATAACATTCAGGTAATTCAATAATTCTAACAGTTTCGGATGCACGGGTCATGCGGGTTCATCTACAATAGGCAATGTAATCAAAAGTTTCACAGTTCAATCCATGTCCATAAAATCAAATATGTTGCATGTTTTCTTCCCCATTAAAAGGTTTAAAAGTTTGTCAATATATAAAGTGGGGCCATGAACTCACCTCAGTAGTACAACAATAAGTCAGTAGATAAATCTGATAAGGATGCTCACGATACAGTCAACGACCTAAATAATTACAAGGTCTCAGTAAATGCATAACATAATGCATAAAAGTTTCAGAATAAATCTGTACATGCTTAAACTGGTTTTAAGTATTTAATTACAATACTTGTAATTTGTTCGTCGTAGTACAAGTTCTAATAGTATTTATTTTAGGTATAAAATAAATAATAAGGTTTAATTAATTAATTCATTTAATTAATATTTTGTACTTACGTTGTTTATAAAACACTTTAAATATTTATGTAGGATAGTTCTATGCACATTTAAAGTGATAGGAAATAAATATAATTAATATTTTTATTTTATAAGTTAATCATTTTCAATTTATATTCAATATATAAGTAAGGTTTATAAATGTATAACATTTTATTTAAAATCCATGTTTATGTAAGATTTATATTTATTAAGTTGTAGGTGTGGGAAAAATAACAATTGTTACGTTTATTTAAGTTTTATGTTTAAATAACGGTTTAAAATATATAAGATTTTAAGGTTCGTAATACTTGTATAAAAATACGTTTTAGTCCTTTTAAATAAATACTCGTGGTTAAATTACTTTTATACCCCCATGGTTTCTAAATCTTTTAATAATTACAGTTTTTGTCCCTCTCTAGTTACACGTGTAACTAGGGTTTCTTAAAGTTTCATAAAGTGTCAATTTTGGTCCTTATAGTATGCGGCCTATTTTAGGGCTTATTAAAGTTTCACCTATTGGCAGTTTTAGTCCTTATAGTTTCGGCTAATAATTAAGTTTATTACAAGTTCCATTATTGCCCCCTAGGGCTTGTATAGGTTTCGGCAATTGGCAAGTTTAGTCCCTAGGGTTACTTAGGGTTTATTAAGTTTAGTATCTTGACACATTTGGTCCCTATTGTTCATATTAGGTCTCGACTTGTGTCCAAAACAATCCCTAGGTTTTCTAAAGTTTACACAACTTACCCTAATATTTTATTAATCTCTTTTTAGTCCTTTTTAACCCTATAAGGTTTCGGATATGTTCAAAAACACCCTTATACTCTCGGCAATATTTAAAAAGTGACCCAAAGTTTATGTTTTTGAAATATAAGTTTCTACACTTATTCATTTAGATCCCTTTTAATTTGTAATTTTATAAATCCAACCCAAAAGTTTATACTTGTTATATTTAATCCAAAATTTTAGTAGGTCTATTATTTAAATCCAAAATAATTATAGATTTATATTTTCAACATGAAACTTTATATAATCATATTTTTGACACTAAAAGTTTTATAAAAACATTTATTTAATGAAAATGATTATTTATCTAGGCAAAGTATTAGAGTGAGCTTAAACTAATCTTATGAGGCCTAATAGTGATCTTAACATTTTAAGGCACCTAAAAACATAAATCTAATGTTTCTAGTTATATCTAACCATTACAAGATTACCCAAAATAATAATATGAGCTTAACAGCTCACGTCCAAAATACATGCATGGTTAGGTTTTCATGATTTTTCAAGTTAAACAAGATCATGTTGATGTGTTCTTCAAGGTTGACAAGTTTTTACATCATGTTATGTTATATATAAAATTAAGCCGTGAGTTTCACTTAGGTTTTTAGGGTTTCTATACTTGTTTAAAACTTAACTTTACCAAGAATAACCATGTACACATTAATATATATAAAGGTAATATATTAGAAAAGATAGGTTTTAACTTGGACTTACTTGTTTAGATAGGTTTAGGAATGATATGAGAATGAGTAGAAACAAGTGACAAGCTTTCAACAATGGAGGTCTAGGAGATCAAAAGTATGCCGTGGGCCTCACAAAGCTTCTAGGGTTCTTGTTCTTGCTTCAAGGATCAAGGTTTCTTGTAGGATGAGCTTAGGATTAACCTTTATGTAGTAGAATACATAGTATAGGAGTAGTAGTAAATCTCGAAGGTTTGAAAATGGTGGAAAATGGAGTTTAGCCATGAGTTTGAGAGAGAAGAGTGAAGTGAGATTGGAAATGTTTTGTGTTGTGTGTTGTGTGTGTTTGTCTCGGCCTATATCAAAGAGAGAGAGAGATCAAAGTGTATCTTTGTACCTTGTACAAGATATCTAGCCAAGATATGCATGGATACTCATTGGATACACTTTTGCCAAATGCACACATGCTCAAAATGGAATTGACTTTCCTTCCTTTCTTTGCAAATTGATGCCGTGTGTTTTTGGGTCCAAGGGAGACAAGAAGTGACTAAGTATATTAAAAGGGTATGGTGTGTGTAAGGGTTTGTGTAAGTAAAAGTGAGGTTGGTATAGGAAGTGTATGGTTTTGCATGTATTTGTGTATGTAAGTGGTTTTGTAAGTAAAGAATGCTTATGTGTAAGTAAAGCATGGTTTATGCATGCATTAGTATAGGGTGTTAGTGGAGTGATATGATTACACTAGGATACTTGTAGCTAGTTAATCAAATGATGGTAGTGTATGCATGCATACATACACACGTTTTTATTTATGTATGGGGAGGGTTTTGGTAAATTTTGCCAAGTGTTGTATGATAATAATAGTCCTTGTATATTATTATAGGTACTTGTTGTGTTGTAGGTATTTTTGTTGAATCTTTTAGGTAACTTAGTGAAAGTGTATATTAAATACATTACTAGAATTAATTTACTTGAACAAAGTAATAAGTGACAATGTAAAATAATATACATTGTTTTTAAAGTGTTTAGGTATTTATTCCTTTTAATTAATATATGTAAATATATACATATAAAATAATTTAAGTACTTA
This sequence comes from Glebionis coronaria, assembly GCA_025667525.1. Taxonomy (NCBI): domain Eukaryota; kingdom Viridiplantae; phylum Streptophyta; class Magnoliopsida; order Asterales; family Asteraceae; genus Glebionis; species Glebionis coronaria. Next base: position 285,117,830 of record CM046880.1, on the reverse strand, counting down.
ATAAATAAATTAAGTAAGGTTACAGTTTATCTAAAAATATGTACTGAGGTGATGAATTTCATTATTCAATCAAGTGGCCAGTCAGTTGCCAGAGTAGTCAATAAATGACTAAAGGTTCATATAAATGTAAAATAAATATGAAAGGTAGTATGACAATAGGTATATGATAATTAATAAGTCATATAAAAGTGAAATTATATAAATTTCAAATATAGATAGTACTACAGTTGACAAAGTCAATTAAATAAAATCAGAGGTTTTACATCATATAAATCTGTCTATAGACCATACCAGCACAACAATAGAGGCCAAAACAAAAGATGGAGTCCCTCTGCTAAGCATAGGGATTCCCCTGCTAAGGCTAGGGTTTCCCCTGCTAGCAAAGTTTTGCCCTCTAAAAACACGGGCAGATGGGGAAAGGCTATGAAAGCCTCAGCTCGTTGGGTTTGGGTACCCAAAAGGGGTACTCAACCCAATGGTGTATCTCTAGTCTTTTACAAGCTATCTTACATTGATACAAGAGGTAGATCCAAGTCTGTAATGGCTTGGGTCCCCAAGAGAAACTAAATTGTTTTTCTTTTTGTAGGTGACAAAGAAGACCAGAAATGATAAAGCCTATTGGGATAGTGGATGCTCAAGGAGCATGGCCGGACATAAATCTTATCTGTCTAAATTTGTTCCCCTGCATGACAATGACGGTGTTTCTTTTGGAGATGGGCATGGAACAATCACAGGAAAAGGAACTATTGTCACCAATGGGATGACCTTTGAAAATTTTTACTTGGTAAAAAAACTCAAGTACAATCTCTTCAGTGTGTCTCAGATGACTGATAACAAGAAGTTTGTCTTGTTTACAGATACTGAATGTCTGGTGTTAGGGAAGGAGTTTGTCTTACCACCAAACACTCCTATTGTGCTCAGAACACCAAGACAAAAGAATATGTACACAATTGATCTCAAGGACATCTCTCTACAAGACAATGAAACCTGTTTCATTGGCAAAGACTCAGTTGATGAATGCAAGAAATGGCATAGAAGACTTGGTCATCTCAATTTCAAGAACATGAACAAACTAGTCAAATATAATTTGGTTCATGGTCTTCCTTCCAAGTCCTTTGCCAATGATCATACTTGTGCTGCTTGCCTGAAAGGGAAGCAACATAGAGCCTCTTGAAAGTCCAAAACAAGTATGTCCACTACCAAGCCATTGGAATTACTACATATGGATCTTTTTTTTTCTACTTCTGTGGCAAGCATAATGAAGAAATGGTACTGCCTGGTGATTACTGATGATTTTTCAAGGTTCACATGGACATTCTTTCTGTTTGAAAAGAGTGACACAACAGATGTACTCATTGGGTTCATCAATCAGATTGAACTTTCCAAAAGTATGAGGGTAGTGACCATGAGATCAGACAATGGTGGTGAATTCAGAAATAAGAATCTGGACACTTTTTGCATAAACAAAGGAATAAAGAGGGAATATAGTATAGCAAGAACACCTCAACAAAATAAAGTTGCAGAAAGAAGGAATAGGACACTTATTGAAGCTGCAAGGACTATGCTATCTGATTCCAAGCTTCCAGTTATCTTTTGTGCTGAGGCTATATCCACTGCTTGTTATGTTCAAAATAGGGCCTTGGTGGTTAAGGCACACAACAAGACCCCTTATCAGATGTTTAATGGAAGACCCCCTTTGATTGACTTCTTTAGACCATTTGGATGTCATGTGATCATTTTGAACACAATTGACAATCTAGGCAAGTTCAATGAAAAAGGGGATGATGGGTACTTTGTTGGTTATTCATTAAACAACAAGGGATATATGATTTTCAACAAGAAGACAAGCAAAGTGAAAGAACTTCTTCATGTAGATTTTCTTGAAGACAAGCCTGAAGATGTAGAAATAGGTCCTGATTGGTTCTTTCACTTTGAAGTTCTTTTAAAATCCATGAATTATGTACCTGTTGCTTTGCAAAATACTAACATTTCAAGTACAGAAGAACCAACTGGTGTGGAGAACCCACCATTGAGGTACATGACTGTACCCTCACTGTTTCCCATTGATGCTGTAAAACCCGTAAAAAATAAGGTCATAATTTAATTCTATTTTCAATTATTTGAAGTATTTTATAACGTTAAATATTATTATGTTTAATGGTTTAAGTTGAAACCGATATTAAATATTATATTTTAATATTTTGACGAGCAACGAGGACTACTAGTGATCGCGATACCGACGGATGCCAAAAATTTTATATCGTATAATATTTTGAAACTTATTTTTGTGTGGGTTGATGAACTCACAATTTACGGATTTAAATTTGGGCTTACGTGCATAATTTAGCGTCTGTTACGACTAAACCGGAATCCTTAGGATTACGTATTTACTTTTTTGAACTCTGTTTTTGATGTGACAATTTTTATTGGATTCGTTTTGTGACGTTGATTCTAATTTATAAAAACGTTTTTCGTGAAACGACCCGAGGGAACGCAAATCGAGAAAACTAGAATCGAGGAATACCCGAAACTAGTGAGATGGGACAAAATACATTGTCCCACCCCACTAGCTAACATGGGATGGCACACCTGACACCACATCTAAGGATGTGGCATCATGTTAACTAACTAGCTACAAGTGTAAGCAAAGCTTACACCTTAAGCTACTCTTTGCCACTATCTAACACAAAACCATCAACTAACTTCACACATTCCATTTACTTACATGCAAACCATCAAAAATCCTCTCAAAAACCTTCACCATTGCCATCCATATTCAAGCTACAAACACCCCTTTTGATCTTTTCTACCCATGAAATACATCTTAACTAGCTCTATCATGGAGTTATCTTGAAGCCTTGATCATTTGGTGGCCATATTAACAACATTGGAGATGATTTGCTTGTGTCCTAGGGCTGATTTCTCAACTATTGTTCTTGGTGTTTGATGATCTTGGAGTTACTTGTGGTGTTCATCAAGTTCTTGTCTTCCAAAAACAAGAAATACACTTGGTTGGTAAAGAAGATCATCCTCTCCATTTTCTCTTGTTATTTTTGTAAAGAATAAATGTATTTTCTTTATTTTGTATATGTATATGATGTGTATATGATGATAAAAATGTTGTGTGGGGATCAAGTGTTGATAAATATGCTTAAAAATGGTAATAACCATGAGAAATAAGGCTAAAATCATGATTATTTAGTTGGCTGTATAAAAACAGTATATAACTAAAACTTGAACTGATAAAATTGCATGGTATGATCCATTTACAGTAAGTACAAGATGTTATACACATGTGAGAGTTGGCCATGCAATGGAATCATTATAATGAGTGAGATATGATCAAAACAAGATGAGAGTGCTAATCTGAATAAGCTGTTTTGTAGGGACTGTTAAGGCTAGATAAACTTAAAATGAGCAGTAGCTATAACTGAGTTAAATGTAGCACATAATATGAAGATCATGTCACCCAAAAATGAGCTTCTAATTCATTATAGAACTCTAGATATAATAAAAATGGTGAACATGAAGATAAAAATCAGATTTTGAGAATTAATGTTTATTATTATTATATAAGCACTCAAATTTTATTGTATAAAATATAAAATAAAAACCCACTAACTTATGAAACTTATTTATATAAATATGTAAAAGGTTAATTAAATGGATAAATTATAAATGGTAGTGGAATAATACTTATAAGTAATAAAACTATAAACTTGATTTTTACGACTTTTTCGGCTATTACCGTAAAATTAACATTTTTCGCCAATTAAAACTTAGACGATCAAACCCGTCTAATGTAAAGTTTTTAAAAGTCATATACTGATATATAAGTAACTAATACACGTAAAAACCGATAAAACCCGAACTATAGGACATACGGACATTAACGAGCTAACTAAGCATATTGGACTAATAATTGGACTAAATAAGTTAAACACTTATAAAAAGGACTTATTGGGCTTAACCCATTTGGGCCCAACAAAGAAAGTATAGATACTGATAATATAGGTATAAAATGGATTAAAACAAGTTAAAGAACTTATACTAAGGTTATTGGACTTAAAATAGGTAAGTACGGACATTAACGAGCTAACTAAGCATATTGGACTAATAATTGGACTAAATAAGTTAAACACTTATAAAAAGGACTTATTGGGCTTAACCCATTTGGGCCCAACAAAGAAAGTATAGATACTGATAATATAGGTATAAAATGGATTAAAACAAGTTAAAGAACTTATACTAAGGTTATTGGACTTAAAATAGGTAAGTAGGTAAAACTAGTAAACTAGTAAAAAGTTACCAAAACGTAAACACTAAAATGAGTAAACAAGGATATATAAACCCACTTGATCATCATCATATGTACAAAATCATCATATGTATATTGTTATTTTGATAAAAGTCATTGGACAAGAGTCTAAGACCGATTATTATTTTATATAGGTTTCCGTGACCGAAGCACGCCCGTAGCCGATAATCCGCCTTTCATTATCAACGCGAGTCTATAGCCTCGCTTTATACTAGTTATTAAATGATTTTAAACCCGCGAGGGGGAATACATGTTTTATAAACTTAGAACACAAGATTTTTATGGTATGCTTTGTCCCTCTATAAATGGACTCGTGGTTGACTTTAAATTGCATTAAGTGATTGCCTTTGTTAAAACCTCAATTATGGACCGTTAATTAACCTATGATGGGTTAACCGCTAGTACAATTAATAGATCTTTGGGGGAAGCCGCCCCGGTTCAGTTTTTGTGGACTTGTCATAGAAGCTTAGGCCCGACCTCAACACTGTTTGAACATATTGTATTGACAAGTCAGGTATACGGCAATGTACCAATAATCTGGAGGTAACCGACAATTAATAAATCTCTCGTCTTATTAGACTGATATGGGAGTGTCTAAGGGCTCGGTTCCATGAGCTTATTACAATTTATGCTATATACAATTATCATTGTTGATGCAAATTATTATTTGATGCTTATAAGCATGCCACAAACTTATAATCTTTGCTTGTGTTCAAATTGATTGTTTTACTCACATGTATTTCAGGTAATCAAGAAGTGGAAGCTTGGAGGTCACGGGGAATGAAGTTGTGCACTGTTTTTGTTGTTCAAACTCTTTGATTTATTTATCGTTCCATTTTTAAAACAAACCAATATGTTGTTTTAACTTATCTTTTGGTAACGATTACTTGGGACTACGCTACTCTGACAAATGTTTTGGGAACGATAAATCTAAAACGTCTCTTTTCGAGTCGTTCTTTATAAATTATGTGTTGTTGTATCATTATTTAGCACCCAAAGATGTATTCCGCTGCGTGTAAATTTGGGGGTGTTAAAGATTGGTACCAGAGCCATGAGTTATAAAGAACTAGGTCTTTTTCTAAAAACCTAAACTATAACTGTCGGTTTTATTTTTCAAAGAGTCGGTGCACATGATTTCGCGTGACTTCAGGTTCAAGCTACTTCTGGGATTACAACTTTAGTATACATTATTATGTATGCCTTATTGCTAAGTATTTCTAAATAAATACTATAATCCTTTATCGATATATATTTATGTCGTTAAACTTTTCGATAAAAGTTTATCATTTATTAATGACTAACTTAAATAAATACATTGAATTTTCAAGATCTTTCTGTATTTATTTTTGTAGTATTTAAATTGCTTTTATTGCAAAAATTTTATATTATGACCTTACATACCTTCATCTGCGCGCGTTACTTTCATTATTTAACCCTTTGAGATATCTACGTAGATATCCAAATCGTCTTCCGGCTATTTGTGCTTGGACGTCTTGAAACGTAATTTCTAGACCATTGTGTAGCTCAATGTGTCCTTGGAATAGACTAACCGCTATTTATTGACATTTATATGTATCGACTCCGAAGTGCATTGTTCACTTATATCTCGGTAACGTCGTCGTCATTTTATAAATCATCGTCTAGATTATGGCGCTAGAATTGGAATACGATTTTACTTATATAAAATTGTATCATTTGTTTTTCATTAACCTTCTCGCTCCCGGAGTGTAGCATGTTAATGTTCCATTCTTTTCTTGTTATGTTTTGTGTTTTTGACAATCGTGGCACCAAGGAGATTTGCCTACATTGCATTTTGAAATCTAAATTACGAACGTCTTTCACCGACTTGCTTCCTAAATTTCGTGTTGAATACCTTGAAGCATTTTCTGTCATTCATCATGCTATATTTTATTTGATGCTCATTACGAGATTTATTTTTCGTTTTTATAAAATCCACAAGACATGTGTGTATATATGTATATATTTTGAGTCGTTAAGAAGTGTCGAAAAATACACTTTATGCAGAAACTGTAGGGGCAGTATAAACAGGTCAAAACTTAAAAGTAAAACCTGCGTTTTTAAAATAAAATAGTCAAACCTGCACAGAACTTGCAGGGGTATTTTGGTCATTTTACATTGGTTTCCAGGTCTCGGGTAAAAGTAGAAAGTCGTCTGAAACGTCATTTTGCATCAAAATGCTTTAGACTCTGAGTCTTGGAGATGTCGTTTATCGGGTCAATTAATCGGCTCATATTTAAAAGTTAAATCTGATAGAAAATTCAGAACATGAGTTTTAAATGTTTCTAAGCTGTTTTGATTTCATTTGAGATCGTAAAGTTTTAACAAATATTATTTTACAACTAACGAATACTAGTTGCATGTGAAAATATTTAAAAATAGAAACAATACAGGATTAGCAATTACCGGATTAATGGTGTAATTTAAAAACGAAAAACATACTTTCTTAAAAGCATGTTGTGTCGAGTATCTTACAAAGAATACACATGTGGATTGTTTTATTCTTTTTATATATATGACTCTTTTGTCATTCGATATTATTTTTATTTTTCTTCTAACCTTCCACTGATTTGAGTTGAGTTTTGAAGTTTTGTCTTCACATTCTTCATCGATATTTTTTTTTATCACGTGTCTCATGGCGTTTTCGTCTAAACCTTATAACCCTTTGAAAACTTAACAACTTGTAACCATTTCGTTGGTTGTTTTATGAGCTACTATTTGCCACTTTTTGCAAAACTTTGACTACTTTATACGTTGTCATAATGTCATATTATAAATAAATCTGATATTGTTTTACGATTATTTACACCAATTATTTTTACTTTGGTGTTATAAAATACGTTTTGTAACATTAAAAGTTGCTTATTAAGTATCTCACAAATTACTTGTATCCTATAAATTTATAAACTATTTTTAAATTCCATTTTTACAAATGGCATGGTTTATATATATAAACATAAGAAACGTAATACTTTTCGACGAAACTGAGCACTGCATTGCTATTCCTAAATTATACATGGCCTGATCACCTATGTCTAATTTAGATGGAGCCATGCTAGGCTGAATAGTAGTCCACTTAAAAATCTTGATAATAATCAACTTTTTACTTGTATTTATGATAAAGATAAATAAAATAAAATAAAGTGAAAAGAAGTTTTGAAAACCTTTATAATTAATGCAAGTGGCGCAATTTCTATGCATCCGCATATGTTTTCTTACCTTTTCTTGAACGAATTATGCGCTTACAAATACGTTTTTACTCGACAATCGTTTTTCCACTCGTTACTTCATTTTGTCTTGTAACTGATTTCTTTTGACCGTTCGTCTAATTACTGACTGTTGATAAATGACTTGAAAGTCTCGATGTTTTATCCTTCCTTATCGTCCATTTTTCTTTATGCGACTGGGTAGATTTTTGGAATGTCTCCGCACGTGAATAATGAATTATCATTAGAGTGATTTCCGTATATCCAGGATGACGTCCGTCACTCTCGTTTGTCTCGAAATCCACTCTTGTGAACCGTGCTTTGACTTCTCTCTTTAAACACTAACATCGTTCATTTGATTTGTTTTAATTACAAGTGATTATTAGGAATTTTATTTTATTAAAATTTTTGTATGGATTTTACTTCCGATCATGTATCGACCACCGCTAAGTTAACGAGCTCCTGATATTGGTGAACCACCGACCGCACTAACAAAAGTGACAAATTGTTTAATCTAATATTTCTTATCGTCTTACCATCGACGCCTTTATTTTATTATTCTCTTTAAGAATTCATACGACATTGCTTCGTTCTCTTTTGTACCATTGATTTCGTATTAATTGTTGACTATTTTTTCCATTCGTATTCATTTATTATCTTGTCACATTTTTAAACCCAAATATACCCCATGTTTATTTTGAAATAATAAACACCTTTATGTATTTCTACAACGTATTATAAATTTTTTTTATGGAACTTTTATACATTTTCCAATGATTTTCAATTATCGAAATAACTACCATAAGAAAAAGGTCAAATTTATACATCATATTTTGTATAACTAAAACTAATGTTTAAAATGAAATTATGCTCTATCTTTTGAACTAATTGACTTATCATACTTTACTTTTAATGTAATGAAAATTACCGGTTTAATTTATATTCCTAACAATGATTTAATTTGGAAATTACATTTTCTAATTGTAACCATCAGTATGAGTTTAATTAATAAATTTACGTCATTCTTTCAAAGTTTCTTAAGACGACCAAATAAATTTTGAAACTATTTTACTTCTATTTTTGATGTATCATCTTTATCAAGAAAGTACCTCAACTGAGTTTTAATGTAATACCAAATCCGGGACGGATAATTGTGACAAATGTTATTTTAATGATAATGTATAATTTATTCTTCGCTCTCATTTTTCTAGTATTGTGATTTATTATGTTTTACGGTTACGTGAGTCGAGATCCCTCGTCGATCGTTAATCTTAAATCATTTTAACACATCTTGTTCGTTTATGCGTTTATTGAAGTCATTTTTATCTCGTTCTGTTCCTCGTATTAAAGATCACTATTTTATTCTGAGTTTAAAATGAACCTCGGGAAGCAGTGTATAAGAAGAAACGATAAGTGTCACCAGGATTTATGCGTGTACTTGTGGAATGATGGAGGACCGAATCTCTTAATGAATGGAGTTAATAAATTCGTTACAACCTCGAGGAGTATGTTGAAGCTGAAACCGCAAGTGGAAAGATTCTGGAGATCAAGTGGTTATTATCAAGGGTTCGTTCAAGGTTTTCTCGATGATTAACGATGGAAATCTATACTTGATGTTATTGTTCGACCTTTTCTTTTATGTACTTATATGGTGTGTGATCTAGTCAAATGATGGTAAGTTGTGAGAACTTGAGACGACATCATCTGATGACGTCCGATCATGTAGAACACATATTATGTAATATCTTTTTGACTTTCAACGACGATGTTTATTGAGACTTTAATGCGCGTTGGCGAAAGTGAGATGGTGTCTTTGTATTATCTTTTGAGTAGGGACCCGCGTGTGAGCACCCTCCGATGACGAAAATATATTTCTTGTTAGTTCTTTTTGATGTGTGTCCATGGCTATCCGGCCAGTGGCTATCCTTTAAATTGCAACATTCTTTTTAACTGGACTTACCCGAAAATCCTATCATCTATTCTTGTCGTCGAATGAGCTTCGTGTGATTCATAAAATTTTCATGTGTCGAACTTGACGGGTGACTAGTGGATAAGGATTTATTTATTCCTTTTGGTGAGATACAACCTGACGACAAGTTGCGTTTGGTAAAAGAACCAGTGTAGATCGTGGATCGAGATTCACGTAGGAACGTGAAGACTTCTTTATAAGGAATGTCGTCATCCTTCCGGGTAGTGAACAACTCGTGTATGAGGCGAGTTGAGCGCCGGGACGTCGCTCCCTTAAGGTGGTGAGGATGTAAAACCCGTAAAAAATAAGGTCATAATTTAATTCTATTTTCATTTATTTGAAGTATTTTATAACGTTAAATATTATTATGTTTAACGGTTTAAGTTGAAACCGATATTAAATATTATATTTTAATATTTTGACGAGCAACGAGGACTACTAGTGATCGCGATACCGACGGATGCCAAAAATTTTATATCGTATAATATTTTGAAACTTATTTTTGTGTGGGTTGATGAACTCACAATTTACGGATTTAAATTTGGGCTTACGTGCATAATTTAGCATCTGTTACGACTAAACCGGAAACCTTAGGATTACGTATTTACGTTTTTGAACTCCGTTTTTGATGAGATAATTTTTATTGGATTCGTTTTGTGACGTTGATTCATAATTTATAAAAACGTTTTTCGTGAAACGACCCGAGGGCACGCAAATCGAGAAAACTAGAATCGAGGAATACCCGTAAACTAGTGAGATGGGACAACATACATTGTCCCACCCCACTAGCTAACATGGGATGGCATACATGACACCACATCTAAGGATGTGGCATCATGTTAACTAACTAGCTACAAGTGTAAGCAAAGCTTACACCTTAAGCTACTCTTTTCCACTATCTAACACAAAACCATCAACTAACGTCACACATTCCATTTACTTACATGCAAACCTTCACAAATGCTCTCAAAAACCTTCACCATTGCCATCCATATTCAAGCTACAAACACCCCTTTTGATCTTTTCTAGCCATGAAATACATGTTAACTAGCTCTATCATGGAGTTATCTTGAAGCCTTGATCATTTGGTGGCCATATTAACAACATTGGAGATGATTTGCTTGTGTCCTAGGGCTGATTTCTCAACTATTGTTCTTGGTGTTTGATGATCTTGGAGTTACTTGTGGTGTTCATCAAGTTCTTGTCTTCCAAAAACAAGAAATACACTTGGTTGGTAAAGAAGATCGTCCTCTCCATTTTCTCTTGTTATTTTTGTAAAGAACAAATGTATTTTCTTTATTTTGTATATGTATATGATGTATATATGATGATAAAAATGTTGTGTGGGGATCAAGTGTTGATAAATATGTTTAAAAATGGTAATAACCATGAGAAATAAGGCCAAAATCATGATTATTTAGTTGGCTGTATAAAAACAGTATATAACTAAAACTTGAACTGATAAAATTGCATGGTATGATCCATTTACAGTAAGTACAAGATGTTATACACATGTGAGAGTTGGCCATGCAATGGAATTATTATAATGAGTGAGATATGATCAAAACAAGATGAGAGTGCTAATCTGAATAAGCTGTTTTGTAGGGACTGTTAAGGCTAGATAAACTTAAAATAAGAAGTAGCTATAACTGAGTTAAATGTAGCACATAATATGAGGATCATGTCACCCAAAAATGAGCTTCTACTTCATTATAAAACTCTAGATATGATAAAAATGGTGAACATGAAGATAAAAATCAGATTTTGAGAATTAATGTTTATTATTATTATATAAGCACTCAAATTTTATTGTATAAAATGTAAAATAAAAACCCACTAACTTATGAAACTTATTTATATAAATATGTAAAAGGTTAATTAAATGGATAATTATATAAATGGTAGTGGAATAATACTTATAAGTAATAAAAACTATAAACTTGATTTTTACGACTTTTTCGGCTATTACCGTAAAATTAACATTTTTCGCCAATTAAAACTTAGACGATCAAACCCGTCTAATGTAAAGTTTTTAAAAGTCATATACTGATATATAAGTAACTAATACACGTAAAAACCGATAAAACCCGAACTTTAGGACATACGGACATTAACGAGCTAACTAAGCATATTGGACTAATAATTGGACTAAATAAGTTAAACACTTATAAAAAGGACTTATTGGGCTTAACCCATTTGGGCCCAACATGTAAAGTATAGATACTGATAATATAGGTATAAAATGGATTAAAAAAAGTTAAAGAACTTATACTAAGCTTATTGGACTTAAAATAGGTAAGTAGGTAAAACTAGTAAACTAGTAAAAAGTTACCAAAACGTAAACACTAAAATGAGTAAACTAGGATATATAAACCCACTTGATCATCATCATATGTACAAAATCATCATATGTATATTGTTATTTTGATAAAATTCATTGGACAAGAGTCTAAGACCGATTATTATTTATATAGGTTTCCGTGACCGAAGCACGCCCGTAGCCGATAATCCGCCTTTCATTATCAACGTGAGTCTATAGCCTCGCTTTATACTAGTTATTAAATGATTTTAAACCCGCGAGGGGAATACATGTTTTATAAACTTAGAACACAAGATTTTTATGGTATGCTTTGTCCCTCTATAAATGGACCCGTGGTTTCCTTTAAATTGCATTAAGTGATTGCCTTTGTTAAAACCTCAATTATGGACCGTTAATTAACCTATGATAGGTTAACCGCTAGTAAAATTAATAGATCTATGGGGGAAGCTGCTCCGGTTCAGTTTTTGTGGACTTGTCATAGATGCTTAGGCCCGACCTACACACTGTTTGAACATATTGTATTGAGAAGTCAGGTATACGGCAATGTACCAATAATCTGGAGGTAACTGACAATTAATAAATCTCTCGTCTTATTAGACTGATATGGGAGTGTCTAAGGGCTCGGTTCCATGAGCTTATTGCAATTTATGCTATATACAATTATCATTGTTGATGCAAATTATTATTTGATGCTTATAAGCATGCCACAAACTTATAATCTTTGCTTGTGTTCAAATTGATTTCATAAACCAATAGATTCACTCGGCATTTTTCTTGATTGTTTTACTCACATGTATTTCAGGTAATCAAGAAGTGGAAGCTTGGAGGTCACGGGGAATGAAGTTGTGTACTGCTTTTGTTGTTCAAACTCTTTGATTTATTTATCATTCCATTTTTAAAACAAACCAATATGTTGTTTTAACTTATCTTTTGGTAACGATTACTTGGGACTACGCTACTCTGACAAATGTTTTGGGAACGATAAATCTAAAAAGTCTCTTTTCGAGTCGTTCTTTATAAATTATGTGTTGTTGTATCATTGTTTAGCACCCAAAGATGTATTCCGCTGCGTGTAAATTTGGGGGTGTTAAAGATGCTGCTCCAAAAACAGGTGAAGAAGATGATACATCTCAAAGGAAAGAACAACCAATCTCTTCCCCTGCTAAGTCAACTTCTGAAAGTAGTGGAATGGCTGAAAGCGCTAGAATCCAGGATTCCCCTGCTAGATCAAATGCTTCCCCTGCTAACAAGGATCCATCTATCAATGATGTTAATGATGAAAAAAGAGAATCCCCACTCATTTCCTCATCTTCACCTATCTCTGGTGGTCCACTCATGTCCAGCAGTGGAAGCAGAATAATTAGGAATGGAGGTCCAAGTTATTCAGAGCTGCATTCAGCTCATCAGCATCCATCCCTAGGTCATGTAGTATCATTTGAAAGCTATTTTGAGGAGTTCTTTCCCAATCAAGATAGCCCCATCAATCCTGATTTGGAAGAGGATGAAACAGAAGTAATCATGAACATGCACCCTACCTACAGAATTAATAAAGATCACCCCCTATCACAAATCATAGGTGATCCTGAAGCTCCTAGACATACAAGGTATTCAGCAAAGGAACACAGTTTCATTGCAAACATCACTATGAAGTTTAATCATGACAACATGCAATTTTGTCTGTATACTACATATTTGTCACAAGAAGAGCCAAAGAAGATTTTCCAGTGTTTAAATGACCCAAGTTGGGTTGAAGCTATGCAAGAGGAACTCTTACAGTTTGACATTCCAGAAGTTTGGATTCTGGTAGATTGTCCAAAATGGGCAAGGCTTATTGGGACAAAGTGGGTGCTCATGAACAAAAAGGATGAGAGGGGTATTGTAGTCAGAAACAAAGCAAGACTGGTGGCACAGGGATATACACAGGAAGAAGGCATTGATTATGAGGAAGTCTTTGTTCCAGTAGCCAGGATTGAAGCCATTAGATTGTTTCTGGCTTATGATTCATTCATGGACTTCACAGTATACCAAATGGATGTTAAGAGTGCCTTTTTATATGGAACCATTGATGAAGAAGTCTATGTTATGCAACCTACAGGGCAAAGGTACCAAGAGAGGAAATGAAAGCAATCACCACTCGCAGTGGCAAAGGTACCAAGGAACCCGAGCTTCCTATACCTCCACCGGTGATTGTGACTAAGGAGAACGAGTCACCTGCTCCTATTCCTCATCCTTCTCCTTCCCCAATTGCTCCACCTTCTACCCCTATTTCCCCACCACCCGTAGTTGTGAGTGATCCTATTCCCCTAAAGCCTTCTTCTTCATCCAATATACCTTATCCTTCAAGGTTGAGGAAAGAGAAGCAAAAGAGCAAGGATGATATTCAAGTTTCAAACTTTCTCAAAATGTTTAAACAATTGAATTTTAACATCTCCTTTGCCGAGGCTCTCGCTCACATGCCCAAATACGCTAAGATGTTTAAAGATCTTCTAAACGACAAGGAGAAGCTTCTTGATATCTCTAACACCCAACTTAATGAGAATTGTTCTGCAGTGCTCTTAAGGAAATTGCCAACCAAGCTTGGTGATCCGGGTCGTTTCTTAATCCCTTGCAACTTCCCGGGAGTAGAGAATTGCATGGCCCTAGCCGATCTAGGTGCCAGTATCAACTTAATGCCCTTAAGCGTTTGGAAGCAATTATCTCTCCCTGAGCTAGTCCCCACCAAAATGACTTTGGAATTAGCTAACCGTACGGTTGCTTATCCAGTGGGGATAGCCGAAGACGTCTTTGTAGGAGTCGACAAATTCACTTTTCCTGCCGATTTCGTCGTTGTTGACTACGACATGGACCCTCGTGTGCCATTGATCGTTGGTCGTCCATTCCTGAGGACCGGTCGCACTCTAATCGATGTTGAAGCCGGTGAGCTTATCATGAGAGTGGGTGACGATAAGATCGTCTTCAACATGGGAAAGCTTTCTAAACAGCCTTATTCATACGAGAGTGTTAATTGTATTGGCGTTCTTGATGAGGCTTGTGAAGAACACTTCAAAGATGCTTGTAAAATTATTCCTACCTCTCTTCCCAATGTTGAGACCGTTTCCTATATTGACTCATCACTATCTCTATTTGGAGAAAGTGATTTCCTTTGGAAAGATTTCGAAAACACCATGAGAGATGTGCACTTAGACCATGACGATTCTACCATCAATTGGGATGAGGATCTCCGCCTCATTGAAAACCTTCTCAAAGAAGAAAATCTTTCTCCTCTATCTCCGACGGTTACTGCTATTGATCCTCCTTCTCCTAAAGAGGTGACTAATGATGATCCATCGTTAGTTTCACCATCTATTGAGGATCCTCCCACTCTTGAGCTTAAGGACCTACCTCCTCATCTTGAGTACGTTTTCCTTGAAGACAACGAGAAGTCGCCCGTCATCATCGCGAAGGACCTGAAGGAAGAAGAAAAAGCCCGCCTTGTCGCCGTGTTGAAGAAGCATGAAAGAGCTATCGCTTGGAAAATCTCTGACATTCGTGGAATTGATCCTTACTTCTGCACACACAAAATTCTCATGGAGGACGACTTTAAGCCCACAAATCAAAGCCAACGAAGGGTGAATCCAAAAATACATGAAGTCATCAAAACAGAGGTTATCAAACTTCTTGATACGAGTATGATTTACCCTATTTCGGATTCACCATGGGTTAGTCCATACCATTGTGTGCCCAAGAAGGGCGGAATAACCGTTGTTCCCAATGAACACAGCGAGTTGATTTCCACTCGTCTCATTACTGGGTGGAGAGTTTGTATAGACTACCGCAAACTCAATGATGCCACGAGAAAGGATCATTTCCCTCTACCTTTTATGGACCAAATGCTTGAACGTTTAGCGGGTAATGAATATTACTACTTTCTTGATGGTTTCTCGGGTTATTTCCAAATACCCATCGATCCCCAAGATCAAGAGAAGACAACATTCACTTGTCCCTATGGCACATTTGCGTACAAAAGGATGCCTTTTGGCTTATGTAATGCCCCCGGGACTTTCCAAAGGTGCATGTTAGCTATCTTCCATGACATGGTTGAACAAACCATGGAAGTCTTCATGGATGATTTCTCGGTCTTTAGGGATTCCTTCTCTTCTTGCCTTGCCAATTTGGAACGTATGCTTCAGCGGTGCGAAGACACTCGCCTTGTTCTGAATTGGGAAAAATGCCATTTTATGGTAAAAGAAGGCATTGTGCTAGGACACAAAATCTCTAACGCCGGTCTTAAAGTCGACCGTGCTAAAGTAGATGTCATAGCCAAATTACCTCCACCTTCAACCGTGAAGGGTGTGAGAAGCTTTTTGGGTCATGCGGGCTTCTATCGTCGATTCATTCAGGATTTCTCTAAAATCGCTCACCCGATGACCCACCACTTGGAAAAAGATACTCCTTTTATCTTTTCCAAAGAGTGTCTTGAAGCCTTCAACTTGCTTAAGGATAAGCTTACTAAGGCACCCGTCTTGGTTACCCCTAATTGGGAGCTGCCTTTCGAGTTGATGTGCGATGCTAGCGACTTTGCTATTGGTGCGGTTTTGGGCCAAAGAGTGAATAAACACTTCCAACCAATCCACTATGCTAGCAAGACAATGACGGGGGCACAATTGCATTATACAACAACCGAAAAAGAGCTTTTAGCTGTTGTCTATGCTTTTGAAAAATTCCGCCCCTATCTTGTCCTTTCCACCACAATCGTATACACGGATCATTCCGCGTTGAAGTACTTGATGACAAAGCATGATTCTAAGCCAAGACTTCTTCGCTGGGTTTTACTCCTTCAAGAATTCAACATTGAAATTCGTGACAAGAAGGGAGCCGAAAACCTGGCCGCGGATCATCTGAGCAGACTTGAGGATCCATATCAAGGGGATCATCCGAACAAAGAGATCAATGATTCTTTCCCCCTTGAGACCTTAATGTCTATGAATATCAACCTTGATGGCACCCCGTGGTTTGCCGATATTACAAACTACTTAGCGGGTGGTGTTCTCATCCAAGGGTTAATATCCCAACAAAAAAAGAAGTTCTTGAACGATGTTAAGACTTACTTTTGGGATGACCCTTTTCTATTCAAACAATGCGCTGACTTGATTATTCGCCGATGTGTTGACGGACCGGCCGCTTCGGACATTCTCCAAGCTTGCCACAAAGGACCCACCGGTGGTCACTTTGGTCCCAACTACACTGCCAAAAAAGTGTTTGATTCGGGATTTTATTGGCCCACCATTTACCGTGATGCTCACGAGATGGTTAAACATTGTGATTCTTGCCAAAAACAAGGCAAGATCACACATAAAGATGAGATGCCTCAAAATTTCATACAAGAATGTGAAATCTTTGATGTATGGGGTATCGACTTTATGGGGCCATTCCCTTCTTCTAAAGGAAACAAATACATCCTTGTCGCTGTTGACTACGTTTCCAAATGGGTTGAAGCCAAGGCTTTACCCACTAACGACGCGAGGGTGGTTTGTAAATTCTTGAAACAACTGTTTGCTCGATTCGGTGTTCCTCGTGCTATTATCAGTGACCGCGGGACTCATTTTCGCAACGATCAATTTGCAAGAGTCATGGCGAAGTATGGTGTCAATCACCGTCTTTCCACCGCTTATCATCCTCAAACCAACGGTCAAGCCGAAATATCCAACCGTGGATTGAAGAGAATTTTGGAGTGTACTATGGGAGAGCATCGCGCTGCGTGGGCCGATAAGTTAGATGATGCTCAGTGGGCTTTCCGTACTGCTTACAAGACCCCGATCGGCGCCCATGAACTAATTTTGGGTCGAGTCAGGCTCGTGACTCGGTTATAAAACACTAGCGCTCCTCGGGAGGCAGCCCGAGTATCTATCCTTTTCCGTTTAACCTCCTAAGTGTAGGGGGACCTATATAGGTTGCTTTCTTTGTGTGGTGATGTGATTACAGGGATAAGTGCACTCTTGGAATCTCTGAAGAACCGTGCTCCCGTGTTATCCGAACTCCGGTTCTATCTCTCAACTATCGTGATTCAATTTTCTTCATACTCACATTTGAAATTGATCACTTTAGTCGTCTCTTCCTTAACTTGAGTTAACCAACGTGCACAATGTCATAAGTGTAGGGGAGACTTTTCCCACAGGCTTAAACATTAAGGACAATGTTTATCTTAAGTGTAGGGGGGACTTCTATCGAATTTTTAAATGGACTTTTCCATGAAAATGCCTTCTTTTAACCGGAAAATCATATTTTTCAACATTTTTCAAATTTTTTATTAACTTTGGCCATTTAGTCTTAATTTTTAAATTTTTATCGTTGCTTTCATATGTAGATATCCCGCAATAAAGTCAAAAATACTAATAAAGTGGTGTAGCTAGTTTAGAAATCTTTGACATATTAGGCCCGTTGCGTTTATTTTGACTAAACCCGAATAGACTTATCCAAGTTTATTCTAGCTAGTATCCTTAACCATGTAGACCTTAATTGGTTTATTAGGCTAAGTATCCACGAATCTCATTACTTGAGATTTTAAATTGTGGAGGACGAGAAATGATAGAGTCAATTATAAGTCAGTATTCTTGCACAAACTCACTTGGTGTAATTATTTGCCTATTCTCCCATCACTTGCTAACAATTTATCTGCAATAAGTAAGGTCGTACGATTTGAAAAGTTACTTAGCTTCTAGCCTAAGATCGTTTAAAAGTTGCTCGGTAATGATAAGAGTTCATAGCCAAGGCATAACTTATGAAGCGGGGCGCGAAGATTGGCGAGTCCGAAAAGGCCCTAACAAGGCATGAGGATTCCATTTTATTGCTAAAGATCCAAGGTGATGTGAAAAGCATTATTCCCAAAGTCAATATGAAGGATCAAGACTCACGACGAAAAGCAATCAACTCCCGTAAAGATCATGGAGAAGTCTATCCGAAAAGACCCTAACAAGGTATAAGGATAAATAGATCCAAGTCCGAAAAGGAGGCGGATCGTTGTATCTCAAAATCCCAAATAGAGATTGAAGAAATAATCATTGAAGTCGTGGTCAACAAAGTTGGATTACCCCTCAAAAGTCTCTAAGTGAAGAAACTCTATTAAAGATGAGAAGACCATTATCTCAAGCACGTCTCTCAACATATGAAGTATGAAGTACACGCCAAATATCGGCCCAAGAAAGGTCTCAAATCGTGAACCGAGTTATGCCAAGATATGAACTTTTTGATATCTCGAGAAGCAGTTTTAAGAGATTTTTTCCTTTAGCTAACTATTGATCAAATCGTCCTACTTTGCTTTAAGCCTAAATAAACTATCGAAATAAGTCCAAAAATGCATCTTCATGATCATTCTAAGACAAAAATAAAATATAAGAGATACACCTAGGAATAAGGGAGTTTAAGCATATAATTAAGCCATGTGTGTAAGTGTTTGATTTACTAACTTATAATAACAATGATCTCGTTTTTAAGCTTAGTTTGGGGAACGTGAAACTTGAGGGTGATAAATCTTCGCAGCACCAAAGCCCTAATGTAAGTCATTGATTTCTTTGCAAGTTACTTCCATGTAGCTATTTTCAAGTGAAAATGGTTTTCTATCCTTTTATTTACTTTAAAGATTTTAATTACTCTTAGTACTTAAATTTTTGTTTAGTAGTATTTTAATAAGGCCAAGGTTGATTGATTATGAGAAAAGTGTAAATTTGCTTTATCACTAAGCATTGCATGAGGGCATGGCAATGGTTTAGTGTAGGGGATTTGATAGGTGTGTAAACACCCATCCTTTTACCACTTAATTCTGGCTAAAACGAGACCAAAACGCGTATTTAATATCATTCGTTTGGAATTATGCGTGGTTTTTGTGTTTATTGTGTTTTCAGAGCCAACCGGATAAATATTGAAGAAAACATGGGATTGCACGGGTTTTATGGAAGGAAAAGACTCAAGATGAAGTCTATTGTCCAAGAGATGCAAAAGATTTGAAGTCACTCGGACTATTCGAATATTTATCGAAGAAAAGGACCAAAGATAGAAGATTTACATAAGTCGAAGAAACTCAAGTCTATTAAACGAAGAAATTAAAAGACGAGTTGAATTTAATCGACGACAAATCCCGAATCAGAATCGAAAACGTCAACTTTTCTGAAAAGACGAGAAGACAAGAAGAACGGGAGAAAGCCCACTCACCAACCAAAGGGAACACCTATATAAAGGGTTCCCCTCACACTTTTCATCGAGTTTTTTAGTTTTTCTTTTCCTCCTATTTTTTCTCCTTTTCTGTTCGTAGCATCACCAACACCACTAGGGTGTTTGGTGATTTTGATCTTTGTTTTTCAATCTTGTAATTTTAATCTTTGTTTTGTGATTGTTAAAACCTTAATCGTTCAATACATCAATCTTTCCATTTCATCTTGTTCATCTCCATCTATTTGGTTAAAAGTTTAAGTTCTTATTTGATTGATTTAATCTTTAAAAGTTGTTGGGTTTTGTGTTTTCATTGATGGGATTTGTTGTTTATGGTTAGTAGATGCTTAGTGATTAGTTTTATTTAAGATTTAGTGAAAAACTTGTTGATTTTTGGCTCGAAATCTATTTCCCCTGTTTTTCGGTTAAGTTACTGTTCTTGAGTATTTCCCAGGTTCCGGATGAACAAAAGTTCCGGATGAACACAAAGTTCCGGATGAACAAAGAAAGTTCCGAATGAGTTTATGTTAAAAAAGTTCCGAGTCAGTCTAGAAGTTCCGAATGAATTTTCCTTTCAAAAGTTCCGAATAAACTTAAACTTCCGGATGAACACAAAGTTCCGCATGAGTTTAAGAAGTTCCGAATGAATTTGCTTTTCAAAAGTTCCGAATGAGTTTTTAAAGTTCCGAACGAATTTTCCCCTAAAAAGTTCCGAATCAATTTTTAAGTTCCGAATGAATGCTCTTTCCAAATCATCCGAATAAACTTCCGGACCAAAAGTTCGGACGAACTTCCGGATCAACAACTTCCGAACGAAGTTCCGGATCAACTTCCGAACCAATCTTCCGAATCAAGTTCCGACTCAAAGTTCCGGGTGAACTTCCGAACAAAGTTCCGGATCAAGGGTTCCGAGTGAACTTCCGAACAAAGTTCCGGATCAAGTGTTCCGAGTGAAAAGTTCCGGATGAATAGTTCCGAATCAAGGTACTTCCGAATCAATTTTCTTTGATTATTTTTAAGTGTTACTATTTCTTAAGTGTTACTGTTTCTTAAGTGTTACTATTTCTTCATTTTTATTTTATATTTTAATTCTAGTTTTTATTTACTGTTATTAATATAATTGCCTTTAAATTTAAGTTTACAATTTCATGCATTTAAACATTCAGTAGAATAGAAAACCACTTCCCTTGTTAGTAACCAAGAACAATCATTCCACTTAGAACCAAGATCAATTCGAGAGGATTTCGAGATTATTTAGAGAACCCAAACAAAAATGCAAATATCAAATGGCGCCGCTGCCGGCTCTTCTCGTTAAGATACAAAGTTTTTTGTGAGAACTTGGATTTTGGGATCCGTTCCCCGTGAACGTTACTTTTTCACAAAAAATTTTTCAAAAAACCCTAAAAAAAATATAAAATTTTCAAAAATCCTAAAAATTAAAAATCATAAAAACCAAAAATATTTATGCTTTGTTTTTGCCTTGTTAGTTCTTTTGCAGGTGTATGCGCACTCGATCAACGTCTTATCAAGAGCCCGAGCCTCTCGATAACTTAGACATGGCCGGTGTACAAAACAACAACAACATACCACCTCAAAACAACAATAATAACAACAACAACCCACCTTTCAACAACATGAATAATAACAACAACAATGAGCCTCTACCGGATAATCGCCCGATGATTGAACTGCTGCAAGCTCATGTAGATGGCAACACTGATCCAATTGTTATACCAGCGATTGCAGCCAACAACTTTGAGCTCAAATCAGGCTTTATCCAGATGGTCTCTGCTCAACCATTCTTGGGGCGTACCATTGATGATCCACATGACCACATCAAGAGATTTTTGCAACTCACTAATACGGTCAAGTTCAATGGTGTTCCACAAGAGGTTATCCGTTTACAACTTTTTCCCTTTTCTTTAGAGGGACAAGCCCGACATTGGCTTGCTAAGGAACCGCCACAGAGTATTCTCTCGTTGACGGATTTGGAGAACAAGTTTATCAATTACTTTTTCCCACCCTCTCGTACTACCGCTTTGCGTAATGAAATCATAAATTTTGAACAAAAGTACGATGAGTCGTTCAGTGAATCTTGGGATCGTTTTAAAGATCTTTTAAGAAAATGCCCACAACATGGTTTTACCAAAGTGCATCAAATTAATACTTTTTACAATGGTTTAAGCATCAGTGACCAAGATTCACTAAACAGTGCCTCGGGGGGTAATCTTTTGGCTAAGACTTCCAATGCTGCTTGGGATATCATTGAGAATAAGTCTCGTGTGCAAACCAAGAGTGTTCGGACAAATGTTGCTAGTTCTAGTACTAGTGACAGCGATAAGCGACTTGACAAAATCACTACGCTTCTTGAATCGCTCGCTACCCAAACCGCCAACAACACCAACAGCATCAACGCTAGAAACACTAAAGACGCTCAAGTCAATGCTGTTAGCCAACCATGCGAGATATGCGGGGGTCCTCACTCTTATACCACTTGTACTGCCACCCAAGACTACCCTTCTGAGAATGTGAATGCAGCTTATGGCACCTACCCTCAACCCGCTTATCAAGCTCGACCTCAAGGTGACCGTAATTTGCTTAGCTACCGCTCCAACAACTACCTCTCACCACCCAGTTTTCCTCCTAACAACCCAAACCAACAACAAAACCTCAATCGCCCTCCTCAACAACAATAACAACCTCGTACACCATACATCCCACCTCACAAGTAGCAACAACCACCTCAACGAAACAACCAAGTATACCAGCAACCTGCTTATCAACCACCCGCATACAATGCTCCTCCCAACCAACCCACCGCTCTTCACCAAGACGTGGAAACTTATATGAGGACTAACGATGTGATAGTGGGAAATTTTCAGCGAGAAGTGCTCAACTTGAAAGCAGACCTGGTCAAACAAGGGAACGATTTGAGAGCCGACATGAGAAATACTTTGGATAGTCAAACAAATGACTTAAAGAACATGATGGCTATTTTCTTCCAAGGTAATCAACCCTCTTCTTCGGGTACTCTTCCGAGTAACACCGTTACGAATCCAAGAGGGGAGATGAAAGCAATCACCACTCGCAGTGGCAAAGGTACCAAGGAACCCGAGCTTCCTATACCTCCACCGGTGATTGTGACTAAGGAGAACGAGTCACCTGCTCCTATTCCTCATCCTTCTACTTCCCCAATTGCTCCACCTCCTTCACCTTCTACCCCTATTTCCCCACCACCCGTGGTTGTGAGTGATCATATTCCCCTAAAGCCTTCTTCTTCATCCAATATACCTTATCCTTCAAGGTTGAGGAAAGAGAAGCAAAAGAGCAAGGATGATATTCAAGTTTCAAACTTTCTCAAAATGTGTAAACAATTGAATTTTAACATCTCCTTTGCCGAGGCTCTCGCTCACATGCCCAAATACGCTAAGATGTTTAAAGATCTTCTAAACGACAAGGAGAAGCTTCTTGATATCTCTAACACCAAACTTAATGAGAATTGTTCTGCAGTGCTCTTAAGGAAATTGCCAACGAAGCTTGGTGATCCGGGTCGTTTCTTAATCCCTTGCAACTTCCCGGGAGTAGAGAATTGCATGGCCCTAGCCGATCTAGGTGCCAGTATCAACTTAATGCCCTTAAGCGTTTGGAAGCAATTATCTCTCCCTGAGCTAGTCCCCACCAAAATGACTTTGGAATTAGCTAACCGTACGGTTGCTTATCCAGTGGGGATAGCCGAAGACGTCTTTGTAGGAGTCGACAAATTCACTTTTCCTGCCGATTTTGTCGTTGTTGACTACGACATGGACCCTCGTGTGCCATTGATCGTTGGTCGTCCATTCCTGAGGACCGGTCGCACTCTAATCGATGTTGAAGCCGGTGAGCTTATCATGAGAGTGGGTGACGATAAGATCGTCTTCAACATGGGAAAGCTTTCTAAACAGCCTTATTCATACGAGAGTGTTAATTGTATTGGCGTTCTTGATGAGGCTTGTGAAGAACACTTCAAAGATGCTTGTAAAAGTATTCCTACCTCTCTTCCCAATGTTGAGACCGTTTCCTCTATTGACTCATCACTATCTCTATTTGGAGAAAGTGATTTCCTTTGGAAAGATTTCGAAAACACCATGAGAGATGTGCACTTAGACCATGACGATTCTACCACCAATTGGGATGAGGATCTCCGCCTCATTGAAAACCTTCTCAAAGAAGAAAATCTTTCTCCTCTATCTCCGACGGTTACTGCTATTGATCCTCCTTCTCCTAAAGAGGTGACTAATGATGATCCATCGTTAGTTTCACCATCTATTGAGGATCCTCCCACTCTTGAGCTTAAGGACCTACCTCCTCATCTTGAGTACGTTTTCCTTGAAGACAACGAGAAGTCGCCCGTCATCATCGTGAAGGACCTGAAGGAAGAAGAAAAAGCCCGCCTTGTCGCCGTGTTGAAGAAGCATGAAAGAGCTATCGCTTGGAAAATCTCTGACATTCGTGGAATTGATCCTTACTTCTGCACACACAAAATTCTCATGGAGGACGACTTTAAGCCCACAAATCAAAGCCAACGAAGGGTGAATCCAAAAATACATGAAGTCATCAAAACAGAGGTTATCAAACTTCTTGATGCGGGTATGATTTACCCTATTTCGGATTCACCATGGGTTAGTCCAGTCCATTGTGTGCCCAAGAAGGGCGGAATAACCGTTGTTCCCAATGAACACAACGAGTTGATTTCCACTCGTCTCGTTACTGGGTGGAGAGTTTGTATAGACTACCGCAAACTCAATGATGCCACGAGAAAGGATCATTTCCCTCTACCTTTTATGGACCAAATGCTTGAACGTTTAGCGGGTAATGAATATTACTACTTTCTTGATGGTTTCTCGGGTTATTTCCAAATACCCATCGATCCCCAAGATCAAGAGAAGACAACATTCACTTGTCCCTATGGCACATTTGCGTACAAAAGGATGCCTTTTGGCTTATGTAATGCCCCCGGGACTTTCAAAAGATGCATGTTAGCTATCTTCCATGACATGGTTGAACAAACCATGGAAGTCTTCATGGATGATTTCTCGGTCTTTGGGGATTCCTTCTCTTCTTGCCTTGCCAATTTGGAACGTATGCTTCAGCGGTGCGAAGACACTCGCCTTGTTCTGAATTGGGAAAAATGCCATTTTATGGTAAAAGAAGGCATTGTGCTAGGACACAAAATCTCTAACGCCAGTCTTAAAGTCGACCGTGCTAAAGTAGATGTCATAGCCAAATTACCTCCACCTTCAACCGTGAAGGGTGTGAGAAGCTTTTTGGGTCATGCGGGCTTCTATCGTCGATTCATTCAGGATTTCTCTAAAATCGCTCACCCGATGACCCACCTCTTGGAAAAAGATACTCCTTTTATCTTTTCCAAAGAGTGTCTTGAAGCCTTCAACTTGCTTAAGGATAAGCTTACTAAGGCACCCGTCTTGGTTACCCCTAATTGGGAGCTGCCTTTCGAGTTGATGTGCGATGCTAGCGACTTTGCTATTGGTGCGGTTTTGGGCCAAAGAGTGAATAAACACTTCCAACCAATCCACTATGCTAGCAAGACAATGACGGGGGCACAATTGCATTATACGACAACCGAAAAAGAGCTTTTAGCTGTTGTCTATGCTTTTGAAAAATTCCGCCCCTATCTTGTCCTTTCCACCACAATCGTATACACGGATCATTCCGCGTTGAAGTACTTGATGACAAAGCATGATTCTAAGCCAAGACTTCTTCGCTGGGTTTTACTCCTTCAAGAATTCAACATTGAAATTCGTGACAAGAAGGGAGCCGAAAACCTAGCCGCGGATCATCTGAGCAGACTTGAGGATCCATATCAAGGGGATCATCCGAACAAAGAGATCAATGATTCTTTCCCCCTTGAGACCTTAATGTCTATGAATATCAACCTTGATGGCACCCCGTGGTTTGGCGATATTGCAAACTACTTAGCGGGTGGTGTTCTCATCCAAGGGTTAACATCCCAACAAAAAAGAAGTTCTTGAACGATGTTAAGACTTACTTTTGGGATGACCCTTTTCTATTCAAACAATGCGCTAACTTGATTATTCGCTGATGTGTTGACGGACCGGCCGCTTCGGACATTCTCCAAGCTTGCCACAAAGGACCCACCGGTGGTCACTTTGGTCCCAACTACACTGCCAAAAAAGTGTTTGATTCGGGATTTTATTGGCCCACCATTTACCGTGATGCTCACGAGATGGTTAAACATTATGATTCTTGCCAAAAACAAGGCAAGATCACACATAAAGATGAGATGTCTCAAAATTTCATACAAGAATGTGAAATCTTTGATGTATGGGGTATCGACTTTATGGGGCCATTCCCTTCTTCTAAAGGAAAAAAATACATCCTTGTCGTTGTTGACTACGTTTCCAAATGGGTTGAAGCCAAGGCTTTACCCACTAACGACGCGAGGGTGGTTTGTAAATTCTTGAAACAACTGTTTGCTCAATTCGGTGTTCCTCGTGCTATTATCAGTGACCGCGGGACTCATTTTTGCAACGATCAATTTGCAAGAGTCATGGCGAAGTATGGTGTCAATCACCGTCTTTCCACCGCTTATCATCCTCAAACCAACGGTCAAGCCGAAATATCCAACCGTGGATTGAAGAGAATTTTGGAGTGTACTGTGGGAGAGCATCGCGCCGCGTGGGCCGATAAGTTAGATGATGCTCAGTGGGCTTTCCGTACTGCTTACAAGACCCCGATCGGCGCCCATGAACTAATTTTGGGTCGAGTCAGGCTCGTGACTCGGTTATAAAAAACTAGCGCTCCTCGGGAGGCAGCCCGAGTATCTATCCTTTTCTGTTTAACCTCCTAAGTGTAAGGGGACCTATATAGGTTGCTTTCTTTGTGTGGTGATGTGATTACAGGGATAAGTGCACTTTTGGAATCTCTGAAGAACCGTGCTCCCGTGTTATCCAAACTCCGGTTCTATCTCTCAGCTATCGTGATTCAATTTTCTTTATACTCACATTTGAAATTGATCACTTTAGTCGTCTCTTCCTTAACTTGAGTTAACCAACGTGCACAATGTCATAAGTGTAGGGGAGACTTTTCCCACATGCTTAAACATTAAGGACAATGTTTATCTTAAGTGTAGGGGGGACTTCTATCGAAGTTTTAAGTGGACTTTTCCATGAAAATGCCTTCTTTTAACCGGAAAATCATATTTTTCAACATTTTTCAAATTTTTTATTAACTTTGGCCATTTAGTCGTAATTTTTAAATTTTTATCGTTGCTTTCATATGTAGATATCCCGCAATAAAGTCAAAAATACTAATAAAGTGGTGTAGCTAGTTTAGAAATCTTTGACATATTAGGCCCGTTGCGTTTATTTTGACTAAACCCGAATAGACTTATCCAAGTTTATTCTAGCTAGTATCCTTAACCATGTAGACATTAATTGGTTTATTAGGCTAAGTATCCACGAATCTAATTACTTGAGATTTTAAATTGTGGAGGACGAGAAATGATAGAGTCAATTATAAGTCGGTATTCTTGCACAAACTCACTTGGTGTAATTATTTGCCTATTCTCCCATCACTTGCTAACAATTTATCTGCAATAAGTAAGGTCGTACGATTTGAAAAGTTACTTAGCTTCTAGCCCAAGATCGTTTAAGAGTTGCTCGGTAATGATAAGAGTTCATAGCCAAGGCATAACTTATGAAGCGGGGCGCGAAGATTGGCGAGTCCGAAAAGGCCCTAACAAGGCATGAGGATTCCATTTTATTGCTAAAGATCCAAGGTGATGTGAAAAGCATTATTCCCAAAGTCAATATGAAGGATCAAGACTCACGACGAAAAGCAATCAACTCCCGTAAAGATCATGGAGAAGTCTATCCGAAAAGACCCTAACAAGGTATAAGGATAAATAGATCCAAGTCCGAAAAGGAGGCGGATCGTTGTATCTCAAAATCCCAAATAGAGATTGAAGAAATAATCATTGAAGTCGTGGTCAACAAAGTTGGATTACCCCTCAAAAGTCTCTAAGTGAAGAAACTCTATTAAAGATGAGAAGACCATTATCTCAAGCACGTCTCTCAAGATATGAAGTATGAAGTACATGCCAAATATCGGCCCAAGAAAGGTCTCAAATCGTGAACCGAGTTATGCCAAGATATGAACTTTTTGATATCTCGAGAAACAGTTTTAAGAGATTTTTTCCTTTAGCTAACTATTGATCAAATCGTCCTACTTTGCTTTCATCCTAAATAAACTATCGAAATAAGTCCAAAAATGCATCTTCATGATCATTCTAAGACAAAAATAAAATATAAGAGATACACCTAGGAATAAGGGAGTTTAAGCATATAATTAAGCCATGTGTGTAAGTGTTTGATTTACTAACTTATAATAACAATGATCTCGTTTTTAAGCTTAGTTTGGGGAACGTGAAACTTGAGGGTGATAAATCTTCGCAGCACCAAAGCCCTAACGTAAGTCATTGATTTCTTTGCAAGTTATTTCCATGTAGCTATTTTCAAGTGAAAATGGTTTTCTATCCTTTTATTTACTTTAAATATTTTAATTACTCTTAGTACTTATTTTTGTTTAGTAGTATTTTAATAAGGCCAAGGTTGATTGATTATGAGAAAAGTGTAAATTTGCTTTATCACTAAGCATTGCATGAGGGCATGGCAATGGTTTAGTGTAGGGGATTTGATAGGTGTGTAAACACCCATCCTTTTACCACTTAATTCTGGCTAAAACGAGACCAAAACGCGTATTTAATATCATTCGTTTGGAATTATGCGTGGTTTTTGTGTTTATTGTGTTTTCAGAGCCAACCGGATAAATATTGAAGAAAACATGGGATTGCACGGGTTTTATGGAAGGAAAAGACTCAAGATGAAGTCTATTGTCCAAGAGATGCAAAAGATTTGAAGTCACTGGGACTATTCGAATATTTATCGAAGAAAAGGACCAAAGATGGAAGATTTACATAAGTCGAAGAAACTCAAGTCTATTAAACGAAGAAATTAAAAGACGAGTTGAATTTAATCGACGACAAATCCCGAATCAGAATCGAAAACGTCAACTTTTCTGAAAAGACGAGAAGACAAGAAGAACGGGAGAAAGCCCACTCACCAACCAAAGGGAACACCTATATAAAGGGTTCCCCTCACACTTTTCATCGAGTTTTTTAGTTTTTCTTTTCCTCCTCTTTTTTCTCCTTTTCTGTTCGTAGCATCACCAACACCACTAGGGTGTTTGGTGATTTTGATCTTTGTTTTTCAATCTTGTAATTTTAATCTTTGTTTTGTGATTGTTAAAACCTTAATCGTTCAATACATCAATCTTTCCATTTCATCTTGTTCATCTCCATCTATTTGGTTAAAAGTTTAAGTTCTTATTTGATTGATTTAATCTTTAAAAGTTGTTGGGTTTTGTGTTTTCATTGATGGGATTTGTTGTTTATGGTTAGTAGATGCTTAGTAATTAGTTTTATTTAAGATTTAGTGAAAAACTTGTTGATTTTTGGCTCGAAATCTATTTCCCCTGTTTTTCGGTTAAGTTACTGTTCTTGAGTATTTCCCAGGTTCCGGATGAACAAAAGTTCCGGATGAACACAAAGTTCCGGATGAACAAAGAAAGTTCCGAATGAGTTTATGTTAAAAAAGTTCCGAGTCAGTCTAGAAGTTCCGAATGAATTTTCCTTTCAAAAGTTCCGAATGAACTTAAACTTCCGGATGAACACAAAGTTCCGCATGAGTTTAAGAAGTTCCGAATGAATTTGCTTTTCAAAAGTTCCGAATGAGTTTTTAAAGTTCCGAACGAATTTTCCCCTAAAAAGTTCCGAATCAATTTTTAAGTTCCGAATGAATGCTCTTTCCAAATCATCCGAATAAACTTCCGGACCAAAAGTTCCGGACGAACTTCCGGATCAACAACTTCCGAACGAAGTTCCGGATCAACTTCCGAACCAATCTTCCGAATCAAGTTCCGACTCAAAGTTCCGGGTGAACTTCCGAACAAAGTTCCGGATCAAGGGTTCCGAGTGAACTTCCGAACAAAGTTCCGGATCAAGGGTTCCGAGTGAAAAGTTCCGGATGAATAGTTCCGAATCAAGGTACTTCCGAATCAATTTTCTTTGATTATTTTTAAGTGTTACTGTTTCTTAAGTGTTACTGTTTCTTAAGTGTTACTGTTTCTTCATTTTTATTTTATATTTTAATTCTAGTTTTTATTTACTGTTATTAATATAATTGCCTTTAAATTTAAGTTTACAATTTCATGCATTTAAACATTCAGTAGAATAGAAAACCACTTCCCTTGTTAGTAACCAAGAACAATCATTCCACTTAGAACCAAGATCAATTCGAGAGGATTTCGAGAATATTTAGAGAACCCAAACAAAAATGCAAATATCAAATGGCGCCGCTGCCGGCTCTTCTCGTTAAGATCAAAAGTTTTTTGTGAGAACTTGGATTTTGGGATCCGTTCCCCGTGAACGTTACTTTTTCACAAAAAAATTTCAAAAAACCCTAAAAAAAATATAAAATTTTCAAAAATCCTAAAAATTAAAAATCATAAAAACCAAAAATATTTTTGCTTTGTTTTTGCCTTGTTAGTTCTTTTGCAGGTGTATGCGCACTCGATCAACGTCTTATCAAGAGCCCGAGCCTCTCGATAACTTAGACATGGCCGGTGTACAAAACAACAACAACATACCACCTCAAAACAACAATAATAACAACAACAACCCACCTTTCAACAACATGAATAATAACAACAACAATGAGCCTCTACCGGATAATCGCCCGATGATTGAACTGCTGCAAGCTCATGTAGATGGCAACACTGATCCAATTGTTATACCAGCGATTGCAGCCAACAACTTTGAGCTCAAATCAGGCTTTATCCAGATGGTCTCTGCTCAACCATTCTTGGGGCGTACCATTGATGATCCACATGACCACATCAAGAGATTTTTGCAACTCACTAATACGGTCAAGTTCAATGGTGTTCCACAAGAGGTTATCCGTTTACAACTTTTTCCCTTTTCTTTAGAGGGACAAGCCCGGCATTGGCTTGCTAAGGAACCGCCACAGAGTATTCTCTCGTGGACGGATTTGGAGACCAAGTTTATCAATTACTTTTTCCCACCCTCTCGTACTACCGCTTTGCGGAATGAAATCATAAATTTTGAACAAAAGTATGATGAGTCGTTCAGTGAATCTTGGGATCGTTTTAAAGATCTTTTAAGAAAATGCCCACAACATGGTTTTACCAAAGTGCATCAAATTAATACTTTTTACAATGGTTTAAGCATCAGTGACCAAGATTCACTAAACAGTGCCTCGGGGGGTAATCTTTTGGCTAAGACTTCCAATGCTGCTTGGGATATCATTGAGAATAAGTCTCGTGTGCAAACCAAGAGTGTTCGGACAAATGTTGCTAGTGCTAGTACTAGTGACAGCGATAAGCGACTTGACAAAATCACTACGCTTCTTGAATCGCTCGCTACCCAAACCGCCAACAACACCAACAGCATCAACGCTAGAAACACTAAAGACGCTCAAGTCAATGCTGTTAGCCAACCATGCGAGATATGCGGGGGTCCTCACTCTTATACCACTTGTACTGCCACCCAAGACTACCCTTCTGAGAATGTGAATGCAGCTTATGGCACCTACCCTCAACCCGCTTATCAAGCTCGACCTCAAGGTGACCGTAATTTGCTTAGCTACCGCTCCAACAACTACCTCTCACCACCCAGTTTTCCTCCTAACAACCCAAACCAACAACAAAACCTCAATCGCCCTCCTCAACAACAACAACAACCTCGTACACCATACATCCCACCTCACAAGCAGCAACAACCACCTCAACGAAACAACCAAGTATACCAGCAACCTGCTTATCAACCACCCGCATACAATGCTCCTCCCAACCAACCCACCGCTCTTCACCAAGACGTGGAAACTTATATGAGGACTAACGATGTGATAGTGGGAAATTTTCAGCGAGAAGTGCTCAACTTGAAAGCAGACCTGGTCAAACAAGGGAACGATTTGAGAGCCGACATGAGAAATACTTTGGATAGTCAAACAAATGACTTAAAGAACATGATGGCTATTTTCTTCCAAGGTAATCAACCCTCTTCTTCGGGTACTCTTCCGAGTAACACCGTTACGAATACAAGAGGGGAGATGAAAGCAATCACCACTCGCAGTGGCAAAGGTACCAAGGAACCCAAGCTTCCTATACCTCCACCGGTGATTGTGACTAAGGAGAACGAGTTACCTGCTCCTATTCCTCATCCTTCTCCTTCCCCAATTGCTCCACCTCCTTCACCTTCTACCCCTATTTCCCCACCACCCGTGGTTGTGAGTGATCATATTCCCCTAAAGCCTTCTTCTTCATCCAATATACCTTATCCTTCAAGGTTGAGGAAAGAGAAGCAAAAGAGCAAGGATGATATTCAAGTTTCAAACTTTCTCAAAATGTTTAAACAATTGAATTTTAACATCTCCTTTGCCGAGGCTCTCGCTCACATGCCCAAATACGCTAAGATGTTTAAAGATCTTCTAATCGACAAGGAGAAGCTTCTTGATATCTCTAGCACCCAACTTAATGAGAATTGTTCTGCAGTGCTCTTAAGGAAATTGCCAACCAAGCTTGGTGATCTGGGTCGTTTCTTAATCCCTTGCAACTTCCCGGGAGTAGAGAATTGCATGGCCCTAGTCGATCTAGGTGCCAGTATCAACTTAATTCCCTTAAGCGTTTGGAAGCAATTATCTCTCCCTGAGCTAGTCCCCACCAAAATGACTTTGGAATTAGCTAACTGTACGGTTGCTTATCCAGTGGGGATAGCCGAAGACGTCTTTGTAGGAGTCGACAAATTCACTTTTCCTGCCGATTTCGTCGTTGTTGACTACGACATGGACCCTCGTGTGCCATTGATCGTTGGTCGTCCATTCCTGAGGACCGGTCGCACTCTAATCGATGTTGAAGCCGGTGAGCTTATCATGAGAGTGGGTGACGATAAGATCTTCTTCAACATGGGAAAGCTTTCTAAACAACCTTATTCATACGAGAGTGTTAATTGTATTGACGTTCTTGATGAGGCTTGTGAAGAACACTTCAAAGATGCTTGTAAAAGTATTCATACCTCTCTTCCCAATGTTGAGACCGTTTCCTCTATTGACTCATCACTATCTCTATTTGGAGAAAGTGATTTCCTTTGGAAAGATTTCGAAAACACCATGAGAGATGTGTACTTAGACCATGATGATTCTACCACCAATTGGGATGAAGATCTCCGCCTCATTGAAAACCTTCTCAAAGAAGACAATCTTTCTCCTCTATCTCCGACGGTTACTGCTATTGATCCTCCTTCTCCTAAAGAGGTGACTAATGATGATCCATCGTTAGTTTCACCATCTATTGAGGATCCTCCCACTCTTGAGCTTAAGGACCTACCTCCTCATCTTGAGTACGTTTTCCTTGAAGACAACGAGAAGTCGCCCGTCATCATCGCAAAGGACCTGAAGGACGAAGAAAAAGCCCGCCTTGTCGCCGTGTTGAAGAAGCATAAAAGAGTTATCGCTTGGAAAATCTCCGACATTCGTGGAATTGATCCTCACTTCTGCACACACAAAATTCTCATGGAGGACGACTTTAAGCCCACAATTCAAAGCCAACGAAGGGTGAATCCAAAAATACATGAAGTCATCAAAACAGAGGTTATCAAACTTCTTGATGCGGGTATGATTTACCCTATTTCGGATTCACCATGGGTTAGTCCATTCCATTGTGTGCCCAAGAAGGGCGGAATAACCGTTGTTCCCAATGAACACAACGAGTTGATTTCCACTCGTCTCGTTACTGGGTGGAGAGTTTGTATAGACTACCGCAAACTCAATGATGCCACGAGAAAGGATCATTTCCCTCTACCTTTTATGGACCAAATGCTTGAACATTTAGCGGGTAATGAATATTACTGCTTTCTTGATGGTTTCTTGGGTTATTTCCAAATACCCATCGATCCCCAAGATCAAGAGAAGACAACATTCACTTGTCCCTATGGCACATTTGCGTACAAAAGGATGCCTTTTGGCTTATGTAATGCCCCACGGGACTTTCCAAAGGTGCATGTTAGCTATCTTCCATGACATGGTTGAACAAACCATGGAAGTCTTCATGGATGATTTCTCGGTCTTTGGGGATTCCTTATCTTCTTGCCTTGCCAATTTGGAACGTATGCTTCAGCGGTGCGAAGACACTCGCCTTGTTCTGAATTGGGAAAAATGCCATTTTATGGTAAAAGAAGGCATTGTGCTAGGATACAAAATCTCTAACGCCGGTCTTGAAGTCGACCGTGCTAAAGTAGATGTCATAGCTA
The DNA here is from genome assembly GCA_025667525.1 of Glebionis coronaria. Taxonomy (NCBI): domain Eukaryota; kingdom Viridiplantae; phylum Streptophyta; class Magnoliopsida; order Asterales; family Asteraceae; genus Glebionis; species Glebionis coronaria. Next base: position 285,083,417 of record CM046880.1, on the reverse strand, counting down.
AATTACCACCACCTTCAACCGTGAAGGGTGTGAGAAGCTTTCTGGGTCATGCGGGCTTCTATCGTCGATTCATTCAGGATTTCTCTAAAATTGCTCACCCGATGACCTACCTCTTGGAAAAAGATACTCCTTTTATCTTTTCCAAAGAGTGTCTTGAAGCCTTCAACTTGCTTAAGGATAAGCTTACTAAGGCACCCGTCTTGGTTACCCCTAATTGGGAGCTGCCTTTCGAGTTGATGTGTGATGCTAGCGACTTTGCTATTGGTGCGGTTTTGGGCCAAAGAGTGAATAAACACTTCCAACCAATCCACTATGCTAGCAAGACAATGACGGGGGCACAATTGCATTATACGACAACCGAAAAAGAGCTTTTAGCTGTTGTCTATGCTTTTGAAAAATTCTGCCCCTATCTTGTCCTTTCCACCATAATCGTATACACGGATCATTCCGCGTTGAAGTACTTGATGACAAAGCATGATTCTAAGCCAAGACTTCTTCGCTGGGTTTTACTCCTTCAAGAATTCAACATTGAAATTCGTGACAAGAAGGGAGCCGAAAACCTGGCCGCGGATCATCTGAGCAGACTTGAGGATCCATATCAAGGGGATCATCCGAACAAAGAGATCAATGATTCTTTCCCCCTTGAGACCTTAATGTCTATGAATCTCAATCTTGATGGCACCCCGTGGTTTGCCGATATTGCAAACTACTTAGCGGGTGGTGTTCTCATCCAAGGGTTAACATCCCAACAAAAAAAGAAGTTCTTGAACGATGTTAAGAGTTACTTTTGGGATGACTCTTTTCTATTCAAACAATGCGCTGACTTGATTATTCGCTGATGTGTTGACGGACCGATCGCTTTGGACATTCTCCAGGCTTGCCACAAAGGACCCACCGGTGGTCACTTTGGTCCCAACTACACTGCCAAAAAAGTGTTTGATTCGGGATTTTATTGGCCCACCATTTACCGTGATGCTCACGAGATGGTTAAACATTGTGATTCTTGCCAAAAACAAGGCAATATCACACATAAAGATGAGATGCCTCAAAATTTCATACAAGAATGTGAAATCTTTGATGTATGGGGTATCGACTTTATGGGGCCATTCCCTTCTTCTAAAGGCAACAAATACATCCTTGTCGCTGTTGACTACGTTTCCAAATGGGTTGAAGCCAAGGCTTTACCCACTAACGACGCGAGGGTGGTTTGTAAATTCTTGAAACAACTGTTTGCTCGATTTGGTGTTCCTCGTGCTATTATCAGTGACCGCGGGACTCATTTTTTCAACGATCAATTTGCAAGAGTCATGGCGAAGTATGGTGTCAATCACCGTCTTTCCACCGCTTATCATCCTCAAACCAACGGTCAAGCCGAAATATCCAACCGTGGATTGAAGAGAATTTTGGAGCGTACTGTGGGAGAGCATCGCGTCGCGTGGGCCGATAAGTTAGATGATGCTTAGTGGGCTTTCCGTACTGCTTACAAGACCCCGATCGGCGCCCATGAACTAATTTTGGGTCGAGTCAGGCTCGTGACTCGGTTATAAAAAACAAGCGCTCCTCGGGAGGCAGCCCGAGTATCTATCCTTTTCCGTTTAACCTCCTAAGTGTAGGGGGACCTATATAGGTTGCTTTCTTTGTGTGGTGATGTGATTACAGGGATAAGTGCACTCTTGGAATCTCTGAAGAACCGTGCTCCCGTGTTATCCGAACTCCGGTTCTATCTCTCAACTATCGTGATTCAATTTTCTTCATACTCACATTTGAAATTGATCACTTTAGTCGTCTCTTCCTTAACTTGAGTTAACCAACGTGCACAATGTCATAAGTGTAGGGGAGACTTTTCCCACATGCTTAAACATTAAGGACAATGTTTATCTTAAGTGTAGGGGGGACTTCTATCGAAGTTTTAAGTGGACTTTTCCATGAAAATGCCTTCTTTTAACCGGAAAATCATATTTTTCAATTTTTTATTAACTTTGGCCATTTAGTCGTAATTTTTAAATTTTTATCGTTGCTTTCATATGTAGATATCCCGCAATAAAGTCAAAAATATTAATAAAGTGGTGTAGCTAGTTTAGAAATCTTTGACATATTAGGCCCGTTGCGTTTATTTTGACTAAACCCGAATAGACTTATCCAAGTTTATTCTAGCTAGTATCCTTAACCATGTAGACCTTAATTGGTTTATTAGGCTAAGTATCCACGAATCTCATTACTTGAGATTTTAAATTGTGGAGGACGAGAAATGATAGAGTCATATATAAGTCGGTATTCTTGCACAAACTCACTTGGTGTAATTATTTGCCTATTCTCCCATCACTTGCTAACAATTTATCTGCAATAAGTAAGGTCGTACGATTTGAAAAGTTACTTAGCTTCTAGCCCAAGATCGTTTAAAAGTTGCTCGGTAATGATAAGAGTTCATAGCCAAGGCATAACTTATGAAGCGGGGCGCGAAGATTGGCGAGTCCGAAAAGGCCCTAACAAGGCATGAGGATTCCATTTTATTGCTAAAGATCCAAGGTGATGTGAAAAGCATTATTCCCAAAGTCAATATGAAGGATCAAGACTCACGACGAAAAGCAATCAACTTCTGTAAAGATCATGGAGAAGTCTATCCGAAAAGACCCTAACAAGGTATGAGGATAAATAGATCCAAGTCCGAAAAGGAGGCGGATCGTTGTATCTCAAAATCCCAAATAGAGATTGAAGAAATAATCATTGAAGTCGTGGTCAACAAAGTTGGAGTATCCCTCAAAAGTCTCTAAGTGAAGAAACTCTATTAAAGATGAGAAGACCATTATCTCAAGCACGTCTCTCAAGATATGAAGTATGAAGTACATGCCAAATATCGGCCCAAGAAAGGTCTCAAATCGTGAACCAAGTTATGCCAAGATATGAACTTTTTGATATCCCGAGAAGCAGTTTTAAGAGATTTTGTCCTTTAGCTAACTATTGATCAAATCGTCCTACTTTGCTTTCAGCCTAAATAAACTATCGAAATAAGTCCAAAAATGCATCTTCATGATCATTCTAAGACAAAAATAAAATATAAGAGATACACCTAGGAATAAGGGAGTTTAAGCATATAATTAAGCCATGTGTGTAAGTGTTTGATTTACTAACTTATAATAACAATGATCTCGTTTTTAAGCTTAGTTTGGGGAACGTGAAACTTGAGGGTGATAAATCTTCGCAGCACCAAAGCCCTAATGTAAGTCATTGATTTCTTTGCAAGTTATTTCCATGTAGCTATTTTCAAGTGAAAATGGTTTTCTATCCTTTTATTTACTTTAAAGATTTTAATTTCTCTTAGTACTTAAATTTTGGTTTAGTAGTATTTTAATAGGCCAAGGTTGAATGATTATGAGAAAAGTGTAAATTTGCTTTATCACTAAGCATTGCATGAGGGCATGGCAATGGTTTAGTGTAGGGGATTTGATAGGTGTGTAAACACCCATCCTTTTACCACTTAATTCTGGCTAAAACGAGACCAAAACGCGTATTTAATATCATTTGTTTGGAATTATGCGTGGTTTTTGTGTTTATTGTGTTTTCAGAGCCAACCGGATAAATATTGAAGAAAACATGGGATTGCACGGGTTTTATGGAAGGAAAAGACTCAAGATGAAGTCTATTGTCCAAGAGATGCAAAAGATTTGAAGTCACTGAGACTATTCGAAGATTTATCGAAGAAAAGGACCAAAGATGGAAGATTTACATAAGTCGAAGAAACTCAAGTCTATTAAACGAAGAAATTAAAAGACGTGTTGAATTTAATCGACGACAAATCCCGAATCAGAATCGAAAACGTCAACTTTTCTGAAAAGACGAGAAGACAAGAAGAACGGGAGAAAGCCCACTCACCAACCAAAGGGAACACCTATATAAAGGGTTCCCCTCACACTTTTCATCGAGTTTTTTAGTTTTTCTTTTCCTCCTCTTTTTTCTCCTTTTCTGTTCGTAGCATCACCAACACCACTAGGGTGTTTGGTGATTTTGATCTTTGTTTTTCAATCTTGTAATTTTAATCTTTGTTTTGTGATTGTTAAAACCTTAATCATTCAATACATCAATCTTTTCATTTCATCTTGTTCATCTCCATCTATTTGGTTAAAAGTTTAAGTTCTTATTTGATTGATTTAATCTTTAAAAGTTGTTGGGTTTTGTGTTTTCATTGATGGGATTTGTAGTTTATGGTTAGTAGATGCTTAGTGATTAGTTTTATTTAAGATTTAGTGAAAAACTTGTTGATTTTTGGCTCGAAATCTATTCCCCCTATTTTTCGGTTAAGTTACTGTTCTTGAGTATTTCCCAGGTTCCGGATGAACAAAAGTTCCGGATGAACACAAAGTTCCGGATGAACAAAGAAAGTTCCGAATGAGTTTATGTTAAAAAAGTTCCGAGTCAGTCTAGAAGTTCCGAATGAATTTTCCTTTCAAAAGTTCCGAATGAACTTAAACTTCCGGATGAACACAAAGTTCCGCATGAGGTTAAGAAGTTCCGAATGAATTTGCTTTTCAAAAGTTCCGAATGAGTTTTTAAAGTTCCGAACGAATTTTCCCCTAAAAAGTTCCGAATCAATTTTTAAGTTCCGAATGAATGCTCTTTCCAAATCTTCCGAATAAACTTCCGGACCAAAAGTTCCGGACGAACTTCCGGATCAACAACTTCCGAACGAAGTTCCGGATCAACTTCCGAACCAATCTTCCGAATCAAGTTCCGACTCAAATTTCCGGGTGAACTTCCGAACAAAGTTCCGGATCAAGGGTTCCGAGTGAACTTCCGAACAAAGTTCCAGATCAAGGGTCCGAGTGAAAAGTTCCGGATGAATAGTTCCGAATCAAGGTACTTCAGAATCAATTTTCTTTGATTATTTTTAAGTGTTACTGTTTCTTAAGTGTTACTGTTTCTTCATTTTTATTTTATATTTTAATTCTAGTTTTTATTTACTGTTATTAATATAATTGCCTTTAAATTTAAGTTTACAATTTCATGCATTTAAACATTCAGTAGAATAGAAAACCACTTCCCTTGTTAGTAACCAAGAACAATCATTCCACTTAGAACCAAGATCAATTCGAGAGGATTTCGAGAATATTTAGAGAACCCAAACAAAAATGCAAATATCAGGTGTGCATTAGAGCAGAGCTATTTAGCATTGATCTCTTCATGATTTAGTCTAATACCCCTAGGAAAGTTTCCCCTGCTTTCAACTTTTGATACCCCTGCTTGTTCAACATCCCCCTATTTGACCGTTGACCGACAATTATGTTACCCTGCTTATAGCCGTTGGGCCTGCTAGCTAAATTTTTGGTTGGGGAATATTTTATTCTTTTCAAAAGATATTTAAGGCGCTTTCTTCGCTGATTGGTAATCTTTTCTTTATTATTTCAAATAAATTACTTTCTTTTCAAGATTTATCTTTGATATTTTTGCAATTTGAAAATTTGGTCCAATCACAGCTCTTTAATTCGCCTATATAAACTTAATTCCCTTAACCAGCAGGTCTACCTCTCTCCTTCGACCAAATCCCACTTAACTTTTACAACTATAAACCTTCAAACGTTTTCAATATTTATCATGTCTCTCAAAATTGTTGCTAATCGCAATCAAATTGCTCTTTTACAGGATGAACCAGCATAATTTACTTATGCAGTGGCTTTTCTAAAATCATCTTATTTTAGAGTAGCCCTTCTCATAAATCCTAGGATTTACACCTCACACATCCAAGAGTTTTGGTCTAAATCAATGACCAAAACAGTAGATGGAGAGGTAACAATTCAGAGCATAGTAGATGGCCACCCCAAGGTGATTACACTTGCCTCCATTAGAGACAAGCTTGTTTTGAATGATGTGGATGGGATTGCCAACCTACCTGATGCTGAAATTTTTAAGGGCCTTGAACAATTGGGGTACACTCTTTCTGATGATCAAAAATGTAAGTTTGCTAAAGGTCAGTTTTCCCCACATTGGAAATATTTGATTCATACAATTTTACAATGTTGGTCAACTAAAACCACTACTTTTAATGAATTTGGAAGTGAAGTTGCTTCTGCCCTGATATGCTTAGCAACAGGGAGAAAGTACTGTTTTTCTCAAATGATTTTTAAAGGAATGCTCAAAAATGTTACAAAGAATTCTAAATTTTGTATGTACCCAAGGTTTACACAACTTTTGCTGAATATGAGTGAACATGGTCCTATCAAACACAAACGCTATTTTTCAGCCACCAACATACTACCAAACTTTTTACCACACTTGCTGCACCATCTCCACAATTTTCTAGCAGGACTGTTCCACTCACTCCCATCATGATGAAACAAATCATACAAGAAGCAGCCAAAACAAAACACGATGATACCCCTGCCAACACACTATCTCTGCTGATCCACAACATGAAAGGAGAACCAAAACCAGGTTTGCCAGGTCTCCCTTGCCTGGTGAATCTTCAAAAGTAGCAGAGAGGAGAGCCTCCAAAAGGTTGGAGCACACTGAGGGTTTGGCTGCCACTACTGTCTCATCCTCAAGGGATGAGCAGGATAGTGACACCATAAGTAAGTCCTCTCCCTCACTTAGTGATACCCAAAGAGGGGAGAAATCCCCTTTTAGGGTTGAGAGTAGAATGCAACCATTGTCCATCTTGGAATTGAGGAATATGTGAATTAACTTGAAAGAGCAAAATGCACAACTTGTACAAGCTGTCAAATATCATGGTCTGGTTATAAATAATCTGGAAACCAGACTTGCTACACTGGAGGGGAGGAGAAAGCCTAAGCTTATTATATCCACTAATGAGGATGCTTCCAAAGGGGAGGAAGTTCCTAACACAGATGAATCTACTCAGTGGTATGCATATCCTGGTGGGCAGGATCTAGGACAAGAAAAGGTGGCAAGTGCTGAGAAAGAAACTGAGAAAGGAAGAGCTGAAAAAGGAAGTGATAAGGGGAGTGCTACAAAAGATATTTTCCAAACATTGTTGACTATGGGCAATCAAGAAGAAGCCCCTGCTTCAAAAGTTTACCCTGCTAAGACTGATCCCCCTGCTGTAAGTTCTTCCCTTGCTAAACCTATTACTCAAACATTTGTTAGGAAGAACAGAAGGCAACCAGCTCAGAAGGGAATTCAAATTGGAGAACCTGCACCAAAAGCAAAACCAGCAGTGGATCCAAAAGACAAGGGAAAAAGGATCATGGTTGAACAGCCCAAGAGAAAGTACAAACATAAAACGCCTGAACAGCAAAGGGCTCAGGAAGAACATGATGAACAGGTAGCTCTCAGACTTCAAGAAGAAGAGCTACACATGCAAGATCAGAGAATGCAACAGATGAGGCCCAAAAAGATGCTTAAGCAGATTGAAATCATGCATAGAGAGTTAGATGAAAGGGTACCTTGTTTTCAAGAATTTCTAGATCAATGGGAAAAGGAGTTGGTAAATGCTCCTTTGGAAGACATGTATGAATTGATTTGTTTAGTGTACAAATATCAAAATGAATATCTGGAAAGAAGGGAAAATCAGATTCAGAAGGAAAGATATTTGAGGTCTGAAAACGGGAGGCTGGCACACTACAAAGTTATGCTCAAAAGACACAAGAAGTGGACTGATGGTCACTTCAAAGGCATGACTTTTGAGGAGATAGAGAAGGCAGTCAGACCAGTGCTAAGAGAGACAAATGTGGATGACTTCATAGGTATAAACACTTCTGAAGAAGTTGGGTATCTCAGGAAGCCAAATGAGATGTTATAGAGAGCTAGGGAATCTAGAAAAAGAAAGGATGAAGGAACAACAGTGGAAACTACACAATCGGGTGAATCATCTCAAGCAGGTGCATCATCACAAGAAGGTGCAATTTTTCCAGCAATTGAGAGATATTTACTCAATGCACAGAGAGCATCCAAAAGACTAAAGAGGATGAAAAAGGTTGGTATAGTTACTAAGGAAACTCAACATCCCTCCAATGAAGAAATATATAAGCAGCTGATTGTGCAAGAGAATGATGAAATCTCACCTAGTAAGTTTGGGAGGAAGTTTGCCATAGTGGAATATGTTGTTTATGAACACAAGGGGATGACTTGGTGGAAGCTTACAAGAGTTGACAATACAGCACAAACATTTTTGAGCCTAGATCTGATGTTTCAAACTTTAGATAGTGAAGACTTGGAAGATCCATGGAAGCTTTTGAAGAAGACATTTGCTGCAAATCCTCCTACTGTGGATGGTGTAGAGAAGGATTGGGTGATCTTGGAATGCATGCATAGGATGTATGACCCTGAATTGTTTGATCCCATATTTGATGCAGTAAATGGAGGAAATTTGTTGTATTGGAAGTTGTTCACCAACTCTGGGGTTTATGAGATAGTCATGGAAGGTGTAAGTGTTTATTTGCTTAATCATCATTATTATCCTTTCACTCAAGAGACCTTGAAGAAACTGGCACAGGCTGAATTGATTGTAGATGCTAAAGCACCTGTTGCTTATGATTTGGTAAGGATGATGTACAGTCAACTTTGGCCATGAACTTTGTAAGCATCCCCATCAACTAGTATTTATTCAGAAACTTGTCTTTAGGCGAAAGCACAAGTTTAGGGAAGGATTGTTAGGAATAAATATAAGTGTATTAGTTACCCCTGCTAGTTGGTCAAAGTTTCCCCTGCTAGAGTAAGTTCCCCCTGCTAAATAACTAAGGCAGAGGATTGGTTCCCCTGCTGAAGTCAAAGACCATGCTGCTAAGATAAACTTGGAAGAGATTATAACGCTTTTCAGTTACTACTCCGAGATACTTTCCTAGTTTTTTAGTAGTGATCTTGTACGTGAGTTCTTGTACTATAAAAAGACTCACTAGGTTATCATGCTTAGTGTGTCTTTCTCTGTTAGTTTTCATTTCATACTTTAAGGTTTTTGTAACCCTAATACCACTATTGGGTATTCGTATATCTATGATATATTAAAGTTTAACGTTTTATTTAAACATTTGTTCTTGTGCTAAACACTACATTCCGCATCTTGTTTAGTTACTTTGTATTGTAAAGTTTCTCTAGTGTTGGATTGAATCTATTCTCTCTATCAAAACCCTTAAACAAGCTAAGGTTTAAGATCAGATTTTGGGATCAACAGTTATTGCCATGAAAATTGTTTCCTTGGTTTTGAAATTTATTAGGTGCTCTATTGTTGTTGTGCCCTTGGAAATTTCCCCTTGGCCCTTGATTTCTTTGAAGCAATTGTGGAGGGTTTGTTTGGTTTTGGGTGGGTTGATGGGGAAGGAAACCGGGTGGATCAAGGTAATTATTAGACTTGTAAGAGAGGTTATTAGGGTTGATGTTGGGTTTAAAATGCTCTCTTTGTTCATCTTGATACCTTGAAAGTTTTGAACTTGATCACATTGCAAATATGAGTGAGGTCCTCCACATGTCTCACAAATTAGGGTAATGAAATTAACATCATTGGTAGAAGAATTGTTCAAGGAAACTTTCATAAAAGCTTGAAACATATCTTGATTCATCTTTTGAGTCTTGTTAAGTGCTTGAAGTATTTCATTGTGATTCTTGAGGAGTTGATTATCAATTGATGAATGATCACTCTCTTGAACAACATGGACCACATCATCTCTTTGATTATTAGTTTGAGCCATGGATTTTGTCTCAATGATCTCCCAAGCATCTTGTGTGGATTTTTAAAGAATGTTCCCACCCGCGGCCAAGTTAAGAAAATTTTAATGGTGATGTTTCAAAGCATTGTAGAAGGTTTTAATTTGGTGAACTTGGTTAAAACCATGGTTTGGGCACTTTCTCAACAACTCTTTTAACTCTTCCCAAGCCTCACTAAACTTATGGTCTTGCTTTTGTTGAAATCCTATGATTTGGTTTCTCAAGGCGGTGGTTCGTGAAGGAGGAAAGAACCTATTCACAAATTTCTTCTTTAAATCCTCCCAAATGAAAATGCTCATAGAAGGTTGCTTATCTAACCAATTCCTAGCATTACCACCTAAGGAGAAAGGGAATAAGATCATCTTAATAGCATCATGAGGGACCCCATTATACTTAAGTGTATTGTAAAGTGACAAGAATCTCTTGATATGGCCGTGGGGGTCATCAATGGGTCTCCATAGGAAGGGGATAGAAGAAACCATATTAATCATGCATGTCTTAAGCTCAAAAGTGTTTGCGGGTATCTTAGATATATCAATAGCATCCGCATTCCGCTCCACATTTGATTGGAGGATCTTAATCAATGGTCTGTTATCAATGGTGACCATGACTTCTTGTGAGTTGTTCAAAGCACGATGCTCGGGATTGGCTTGATGGGCGGTGTTGTTCTTGTTCTTTTTCTTCCTTTTGGGAGGAAGGGGTTGTAAACCAAAAGGTATATGTGCACGCGCTAGAGTTCGCATGCAACTCAACTCGAAGAATGAGAGAAGAGCTCTAGATCGACTTTGGAAAAGAAGGGATTATCTTTTCCGATATTCAATAAGTAATATCCACAAGAAAGTATAATATATATGTAAGTACCAATTGGGTGGCACACCACTCACTACTATCACCCCTGAAAGACCCACAAGGAAGCTGAGAAACGAGGTGGCGCGTAGCACTTAAAGGCCTGCTTCTTTAGAATGTGTAATACACTCTCCTTATACCCCCCACACAGTGGCCTCTTTCTCAAGTTCAAGTAGATTGTAGTATTTATCTATTGTGCCTTAATTAACTTTGATCGATACACGTACTTAGGACCGGAACACCCCTAAATACGGTGTATTGAAAAAGCAATACTTATGGAAGTTGGTGGATTGGTTGTTCGTATCTACGTATATGTATCTACATATAATAATATATCAAACATATTTTTGTATTTATTTGTTTTTTATGAAAGTATAGTATGTACGTAAAAACGAGTGATACCAATATATATAATATATTTTTGGTGTAATATGTTAGGAAAAAGATTACTTTTTGATTTTTTTTATTTTTGGTTCAATTCTTAGGAAAGAATTGATTTTTGTGGTTTTTTTATTTTTTATATCTTCATTTTTTTTATTTTTAAAATTTTTTGATTTATGATACGTAAAAGGAACGTTCACAAGTGAACGGATCCCAAAATCCAATTGTAACCGTCAATCAATCGTCAATCTCCACGTAATTAACCGGCAACGGCGCCATTTAATATTTTACTTTTTAAGTTCGTTATTCCCAACTCATTACGAATTGATTGTCAAATAGAAATCAAGTCCACAAATTGTTTTTGGTGTTAGATTGTAATGATTTGGTAATCTAGGTCTAATTTCACAAAACACGTAAAAAGTAAAAATAGTATCACTACGTAACCTTACTAATCTAAAACAAAGTGCACATACCACATTTAATGCTAAATGTACAAGTAAACAATGCACAATATGTGAATTTGCTAAAACTTTAAAGTTTATAAAAGTGCAAGGACTGGAAATGTAAATTAAGAAACTTAAAGGAATTGAAATGAAAATTATAACAAACTATAACAAAAATGTAACAAATTTGTAAACTACTTAACTGAAAATGTAACAAACTTGCTAATCCAGGGACCTATAGTGCAAACCCTAGAAATTTAAACTATTAAAAACAAATTAACACAATGCCTAAAAACTAGGGACTGAGTTGCAATTAAATCTCGTGTTTAACCAAAAACGGGCATAAGCACTTCAATAAGCCTTATCTTGATTTTTAAACCACCAAATAAGTTGAGACAAATTTTAAAAAGCTTAGAATCCAAATTCTCTTAGTTAGTTTTAAAGCATTTAGCTAAAATGGTCTAAAAGTCAAAGAAGCTCTTTTTGTAATAAGCACTTTTAAGAGAACTGCTTATTGGAATAACCACTATAGCTGATTTGTTCAAATCACAATCTAGAGGCCAAATAAAGAGCACCAATCCAATAAAATCTCAAAAAGCATAACAGAATAAGCTGGAAAATCAAATAAGCTGTTTTGGCTTATGTTGACCAAACGTTGACCAACGTTGACCAACTTTGACCATGGTCCAATCTTGTTTTCTTAACTAATGTAACTGAATTGTGGAAGAAAATCACTAATTTTATGAAAGAAATAAGCTAGAAATGAAATTCTGATAAGCAGTTATCAAAGAAACTTGCAATTTCTCTAAGGCTTATTCTAGGGCTTATTTCTAGTTGAATACTGTGAACTGTATGGTCTACTTAATATCTCTAGAAAGCTGGTATTATAAGCTACACTCAGCAACCAATTTTACTTCCTAACTCCAAAGAATGAAGATTTGGTAGGCATTTGAAAAAGGCATGTTTAAGCTGTTGATTTTGACCCAAAGTATTTTAAGTGCTATTTGCCTGTTTGACTTTGCTAATTGACTCTAAAACTTGCAGTATCACTTATTAACAGCTAGTGAGTAGATATCAACTCCTAACAACAACTTTTAACAACTGGATCTAAGATTGATAATTACTACCAAACACTACTTAAACTGAAAAGCACAATTATAAGCAATGAGAACTAACAAATCCAACTGCTAAGGCTATCTACCACTCAAAACATATCAAAGACATGTGAATGAACAAGTATCATGCATTAGCAAGTAGGATTACACTAGAATACAAGAATAAGCATGCAAACTAAGAATTTAGGGGAAAATGTACATAAATCACTTATGAGTACTTTGAAGGCTTCTTTGATGAAGAAGTGGAGAAACGAGCTCACTTATCACTCTATCAACACAAAATCAACCAATCTACTCAGCTACAACCCACATCAATCATCATCATCACCATAACTGCTCTGCTACAATGTCTAATCAAAGGATTGGCTATGGATTGCTAAGAACTTGAACTGCAACTGATTATTACTTGCTCTAAGCTTCCAAATCATCAAAACAACTCCATTGTTCAATCAAGAACAACATAATCAATCATGTAACAGTAGGATAGTAGTATGCAATTGAAATGAGGGTGAAGAGTGAATTTACGAAAACTTGGATTTCATTAATGGAGTAAGTAGTTACAACTGAACTAACAACTAACTAACTCTCAAAGTGTTTTACAAGCACTTTGAGAAGTTAGGAATGCTAACTAAAACTAAATTGAGAGGAAATTGGAAAAGTGTGTGTTTTTACACACTTAAGCTACGTGTTACAAATGAAAGCTACAAGGGCTATTTATAGACTTGAGAATAGATGTTGGGGAAGTATGATGACGTTTTGCAACCAATCAGAGACTACCAAGTGTCTTCAATCTTCCAATTTCAGATTTACGTTCTTCATCCAAATTGGGCTTTTCTTTATGAATGAGTTTCAGTTTAATTGGATAAGTGGGATAGATTCGTCTAGTGATGACAAGCATTTTTCATGTTAAGCATTATCTTTGAAAGTGTCTCAATCGTTTTCCACGTTCTGGGGATGAAGAGGCCACGTGTCTGGCTCTTATAGGTCCATTAATAGAGACACGGATCGCTCCCCGTTGTAACAATGATGAATATGAGTTGGGCGTTTATGATTGGTTGAGAAGTGGATAGTGCGCATTACTGTGTAGATTTGGTTATTTAATAGCTGCCACATTTAATAACACCTTCTCTCTTCATTGATTAGATAGTCAACGATCCAAGACTCCTTTTTCTTAGCTTGTGATTGACTGATGGACATAGCACACGGATCAAACTTGAAAATCTTTCCACATTTGGCAATAGTCCCTTTGTTTATCAGCTTCTTAACTTGAGTTCCATTCTTCATAAACTTGTCATTTTAAGCCCTTTGACTTTATACTTGACCAATAATGATCCCTTGACTTGTTGACTTGAACTTCGACCAGATTTGACTTGGTTCTTGACTTTTCCAACTTGTCACTTTTAGTCCTTCTACTTTGAAAGTTATCAAGAAAGGTCCTTTGACTTTGTTTGACTTGTCATCTTTTATCCTTCTTTTGTGTTTTCTTCATCAAATATGACTTTAATTTCATGTTTTCTTCACATTTGTATATTTTTACCTATATAAGCACAAACAACAAAGTCTACCCATAATACTGCTTTTACATATCAAAATCAGGTATTTTACTTTGTGTTTTAGGGTTAAATATGATCTAATTGATATGAGAAATGAAAACGTAATATGTTTATGTGTGTGTTTTGGGCCACGACATCAAAAAGAAAAGAAAGAAAATTGGGCCTTGAGCCCAGCCCACTTGTATACTAAACAACCATGGAAAAGGAGTTTTCATTGATCTCATTTCAAGAAAACAAAATAAATTAGGGTTTGGTGTTTTGTTGTGGGTGCCGCCGGTTGGGAAAACAGATAAAGGAGACGAGATCGTGTTTTGGTTGTGATTGATTCGTGTGTGTGTGTGTGTTGTTGGCTATTCCTTGATCACGCAAAACAAGTAAGCTATAAACATTTCTTCCATTTAGTCTAAACCACGAATCCATGTATATTAATATCAAGAACAGATGATTTTTGGTAAATTAAACATGTATTAATCATAGTCGAGTTGGGGTTTGATTTAAGTTCAGGGAAATCGAGAGTCAGGGGACTCTCGGCGTGGTGGTTTAAGAACAGCCGCAACCCAAAAGGGTGGTGGTTGGTTTTGCTAGTCGGCTGCAACCCCTAAGACCCGACAGTGGGTGTTTGTTTGTTTTCAGCGGTAACCGAGACCACTATGGTCTCGGTGGGTCTTAGTTTTAGCTAGTGGGGGCGACAGTTGGCTAATCAGTGGGTAAACTGGCAAGACCAGTGGGTATACCAGCAAAGCAGTGGGAACCCGAGATCTTTAAGGCTCTTTGTGGCTATTTTGTGCACAACAGGGGGGTACATTGGCTAGCCGATGGGAACCCTTGGCTAACAGTGGCGCCGGCTGGGGGATCGGTGGCTGGTGTTGGGCCGACGACAGGAACCACACCCACGGCTATGGCAGGTTGTGGTGATTTGGCTTGTTTGTTAGTTGGACTTTTGGTTAATTATTTAATTAGTCAAATTAATTAATTAGTACATGTAATAATTAATTAATTAATCATGAACTTAGGTTATAAATATTTAAATATTAGTGAATTCATGTTTAAGCACAAGGTGTCAATGAAAGATCACAATAGTAACGAAGTGAACCGGATACAAGGGCCTCCTCCATAAGCTCCAAAGCATGAAATGAGTGAGCAACCCTACAAACAACATGAAGACAAAAGAAGGTCTCCCCTACACTTATCTCCAAGTCTGTACCTTTATTGCTAACCTACAACACTCTAAACCTAGTTATACGATGCTTGAGTTAATGAGTCTCTAGCTCGACTCGTCCCTCAATGAATTAATTCATGGGGAAAATGGGGATCTCTTGGACCATTTCAACGGAAATGTCCTCCCCAAAATAATGTTTCACACGGTGACCATTCACTTTAAAGTTTGGACCACCGGGTTGTGACAACTCAATAGTTCCATATGGAAACACTTGAGCAATAGTGAATGGACCAGACCATCTCGACTTAAGCTTGCCCGCAAAAAGTTTCAACCTTGAGTTAAAGAGGATAACTGGCTCTCCAACTTTGAACTCACGGTTCTTGATCTTAGCATCATGTAATTTCTTAGTCTTTTCCTTGTAAAGCAAAAAATTTTCATAGGCATTGGCTCTCAATTCATCCATCTCATTGAGTTGATCTTTCCTATGTGAACCGGCTTGGTTTAAATCAAAGTTAGCCAACTTGAGAGCCCAAGATGCCTTGTGTTGTAACTCGAATGGGAGGTGGCACGCTTTACCATAGACAAGCCTATAAGGAGTACAACCAATTGGTGTCTTAAAAGCCGTCCTAAAGGCCCACAAAGCATCATCAAGCTTATCCGACCAAGAAGCTCGATGCTCTCCCACCGTTCTCTCTAAAATTCTCTTTAAACCACGATTTGTGACCTCGGTTTGACCATTGGTTTGAGGGTGATACGCGGTAGAAAGTCTATGATTAACTCCATATTTCTTCATAACTCTCGTGAATTGATCATTACAAAAGTGCGTACCACGATCACTTATGATGGCCCGAGGTACACCAAATCTAGCAAACAATTGCTTTAAGAACTTCACAACAACTCTAGCATCATTGGTAGGTAAGGCTTTAGCCTCCACCCATTTGGACACATAATCCACCACCACAAGTATGTACTTGTTTCCCTTAGAGGATGGAAAAGGTCCCATGAAATCAATGCCCCATACATCAAATATCTCACACTCTTGAATAAAATTTTGTGGCATCTCATCACGTTGCGTAATTTTTCCTTGTCTTTGACACACATCACAAAATTTCACCATTTCATGGGCATCTTTGTAAATGGAAGGCCAATAGTAACCCGAATCAAAGACTTTCTTGGCGGTATAGTTGGGCCCAAAATGTCCACCCGTAGGTCCTTTATGACACGCTTCTAAGATCTTAAATGCCTCGGGCCCATCTACACACCGTCTAATGATTTGGTCCGCACATTGCCTAAAAAGATAAGGATCATCCCAAAAGTAATACTTAACTTCCTTAAGAAATTTCTTCTTTTGTTGATAAGTAAGACCTTCAATAAGCACATTGCCCACAAGATAGTTTGCTATATCCGCAAACTAAAGAGTGGCATCCTCTTGGGAAGAGATAGACATGAGCTCCTCTAATGGAAAGGATTCATTGATTTCTTGATGTGGAAAATATCCTTCAAAAGGATTCTCAAGTCTACTCAAGTGATCCGCCACTAAATTCTCGGCTCCTTTCTTATCAATTTTTATCTTAAACTCTTGAAGCAACAAAACCCATCTCAAAAGCCTAGGCTTAGCATCTTGTTTAGTCATGAGATACTTGAGAGCGAAATGATCTGTATACACTATGGTTTTGGATAGCACAAGGTATGGTCTAAATTTCTCAAAAGCATAGACTATAGCAAGCAACTCTTTTTCCGTGGTAGTGTAATGAAGTTGTGCACCGGTCATGGTTTTACTCGCATAGTGTATAGGTTGAAAATGCTTATTAACTCTTTGACCTAAGACGGCCCCCACCGCATAATCACTAGCGTCACACATAAGCTCAAAAGGTAATTCCCAATTTGGAGAAACCAAAACGGGAGCCTTTGTCAATTTCTCCTTAAGAGTCTCAAAAGAGTCCAAACAATCTTGGTTAAAAATGAAAGGACCCTCTTTTTCCAAGAGGTGAGTCATCAGTCTAGCTATCTTAGAAAAATCTTGTATAAAGCGCCTATAAAATCCCGCATGACCTAAGAAACTCCTCACACCTTTAACCGAGGTGGGTGGGGGAAGCTTAGCAATCACATCAATTTTAGCTCGACCCACTTCTAATCCCTTGTTGGATATTTTGTGTCCTAAAACAATTCCCTCTTTCACCATAAAGTGACATTTCTCCCAATTAAGCACTAAACGTGTTTCCTCACAACGCTTAAGCATTCTCTCTAGATTGGAGAGACATGAGGTAAATGAATTTCCAAAGACGGAAAAATCATCCATAAAAACCTCCATAGTTTGCTCTATCATGTCATGGAAAATCGCCATCATGCACCTTTGAACGTCCCCGGTGCATTACATAAGCCAAAAGGCATCCTCTTGTAAGCAAATGTATCGTAGGGACAAGTGAATGTGGTCTTTTCTTGATCCTTAGGGTCAATGGGTATTTGGAAATAACCCGAAAAGCCATCAAGAAAGCAATAGTACTCATTTCCCGCTAAGCGTTCAAGCATTTGATCCATAAAAGGTAATGGGAAATGGTCTTTCCTAGTAGCCTCATTGAGTTTCCTATAGTCAATACAAACTCTCCAACTGTAACAAGTCTCGTAGGAATAAGCTCATTGTTCTCATTAGTCACTACGGTGATTCCACCCTTCTTTGGAACACAATGTACCGGGATAACCCATGGAGAGTCGGAAACGGGGTAAATCATACCCGCATCAAGGAGTTTAATCACTTCCTTCTTAATGACCTCATGGATTTTTGGGTTAACTCTTCGTTGACTTTGAATGGCGGGTTTGTAGTCATCCTCCATAAGGATTTTGTGTGTACAAAAATGTGGATCAATTCCCCTTATGTCGGATATTTTCCATGCTAAGGCTTTCTTATGTTTCTTAAGGACTTGAATAAGTTGCTCCTTCTCATCCTCTTTTAACTCTTTAGCAATGATCACGGGTAGTTGGTCTTTGCCCTCTAAGAAAGCATACTCTAAGTGGGATGGAAGGTCCTTAAGTTCAATTGGAGGTGGACTCTCTATGGAAGGTTTTACTAAGGAAGGATCCTCATTGGTAACTTCTTGTGGAATAGGAGAAGGAATAGGGTCCTCATTGAGAAACTTTTGGATAGTATATCTTCTTCCTAATTAATGGGAGAATCATCATCACCAAGAAAGTTTGACTCAAATTCCTCCAAGAGGAAATCACTCTCTCCAAAAGGTGTTAAAGAGGGAGCAATTGAGGCCACGGTTTCAACATGGGGCATCTCATTACTAGTACTCTTACAAGCATCATGAAAGTGTTCATCACACACTTCATCTAACACATCAACTGTGTTAATAGTCTCACAAGGTCTAGACTCCTTAACCTCTTTCCTATCGCAAACGTTCCCTAACTTAAACACCACTCTCTCATCCTCTACTCTCATAATTAGTTCTCCTTCCGCCACATATATCAAAGTACGACCCGTTCTTAAAAATGGTCTACCAACAATCAAAGGAACTCTAGGATCCATGTCATAATCAACCACTACAAAGTCGGCCGGAAATGTAAACTTATCCACACCTACAAACACATCCTCCGCTATACCTACGGGGTAAGCTATGGTTCGGTTGGCTAATTCAAGGGTCATCCTAGTGGGAGTGAGCTCGAGAAGAGAGAGTTTTTTCCAAACCGATAAAGGCATGAGGTTAATGCTTGCCCCTAAATCCGCCAAAGCCATCCAATTTTCTACACCGGGAAAATTACAAGGTATCAAGAAGCACCCCGGATCTCCAAGTTTTGTTGGTAAGGTTTTAAGTAGCACGGAGGAACAATTTTCATTAAGGGATGTGTTGGGCAAATCAACCAATTTTTCTTTGTTTGAGAGTAAATCCTTGAACATCTTAGCAAACTTTGGCATATAAGCAAGAGCTTCCGCAAAGGATATGTTGATGTTGAGTTTCTTGAACATCCTTAAGAAATTTGAGACTTAGATTTCATCCTTGTTCTTTAACTTGTCCTTTTTCAACCTTGAAGGATATGGAAGAGTTGGTTTTGGTGTAGGTGGAATAGGTGTTGTAGTGGAAGATTTGTCTTTGTTAGCTTCTTCATTGGGAGGTGTGGAAGGTAGAGGAGAAGTAGGAATAGGTTGAGAAGGTGTGTTTGATTGAATGGGAGCATTTTGAAGTGGTGAAGTAGAAGTAGAAGGCTTATCAAAAGTAGGAACAAAAGTGGGTGGAACAATAGGAGGCTTAGGAGGTGAAGGATCCTTTGTTGTCTTTCCACTTCTTGTTGAAATAGCATTGATATTTACTCTTGGATTTGTTTGTGTGTTGGAAGGTAAAGCCCCTTGTGGTCTTTGATTATATGCCATTAAAAGCCTATTGGTTTGTGCCTCCAATGCAAGTTTCATTTGGTCATTCATTCTCTTTTCAATTTCACGCATTTTCTTGTCAACATACTCATGAGTCTCTTGCATCCCATATCCTTGATTTTGAAGTGGAGGGTAAGCTTGATTTGGTATTTGAGAATATCCTTGATTTGGGAAAGGTGTAATAGGTTGATTAAATCCTTGATGTGTTGGGTAAAAGTTATTTCCTTGATGTTGAACATTGTTTGGTGCCTTGTAGTTATTTCCTTGGTAAGGTGGTCTTTGCCCTTGATTCCTTTGTAAAACTTGAGGAGGATTTTGTTGAAGTTGGGTGGGTGGTTGGGGTGGGAATCCCGGTGGAGTAAGGTAATTTTGGGACTTGTAAGAAAGGTTATTCGGATTGATATTTGGCTTGAAGTGTTCACGATGTTCCTCTTGGTAAGCATAACATTCCCTTGATAACCTTGCACCTTATCACTTTGTTCATAAGAATGGGGACCTCCACAAGTTACACAAGAAAGAGTAATTGCATTCACATCATTTGAAGAATTGTTCAATGAAAGGCTCTTAATGTCTTGAATAAGCTCTTGTTGACCACTATCCATCTTTGAAAAATCTCTTGTTGATATTTGAGGAATTGGTTATCACAAGGTGTTTGAGAAATGTTTTGGATAACATGAACCCTTTCTTCAAATTGAGTGTTCGTTTGAACCATTGCTTTAGTCTCAATGATGTCCACGTCCTCTTGAATGGATTTAAGAAGAATATTCCCTCCCGCGGAAGCATTGAGTGAATCTTGGTGATGAGGTTTAAGGCCATTATAGAAAGTATTGATTTGGTGAACTTCATCCAATCCATGGTTAGGGAATCGCCTCAATAACTCTCTAAACTCCTCCCAAGCATCACTAAAGGATTGACTAGGTTTTTGTTGAAAGCCTATAATTAAGTTCCTCAAAGACGTGGTCTTAGATGGAGGAAATAACTTGTTCAAAAACTTAGTGGTGAAACCATCCCATGTGGTGATACTATCGGGTGGTTGGGTGTCTAACCAATGCTTAGCGGGTCCCTCTAGTGAAAATGGCACTAATATCAACTTAATAGCATCATGTGGAACTCCATTGTACTTAAGGGTATTGCAAAGAGCAAGGAATCTCTTAAGGTGATCATTAGGATCATCATTCTTGTGACCATAGAAAGGTGTGTTAGAAACCAAGGTAATCATAGCCGTTTTTAGCTCAAATGAATTTGCGGGAATGTCGGGAATCCTAATAGCATTGGCATATCCATGAACATTGGATTGAAAACGTTCCATCATAGAACGATTATCAACAGCCATGGCTTCTTGTTGTGGATGAGTCAAAGCACGATTCTCGTGATCGGCTTGATGGACGGTGGTGGTCTTACTCTTTCTCTTTTTCTTCCTTTTCGGAGGAAGAGGTTGTACACCAATCGGTATTTGTGCACGCCCGCGAGTGAGCATGCAACTCAATACGAGGAATGAGAGAGAACCTCTCGTGTGACTTTGAAGAGAAAAGGATTATCCTCTTCGAGTTTCAATATGAAATATCCACAAGAAAATAATAATATACGTATGTACTACTTGGGTGCAAGACCCCCAATGAAGCCTTCCTTCTTAGAATACTCACAAGTGAACGGGGGGTTAGGTGGCGCGAAGCACTTAAGTACCTATTGACCCTTAGATGGCATTTTATAGCACATCGCCTTTCTATTCACTTAATTGTTTGTATTCTTCGAATTGTTGCTTATTGAGAGTATTTATCTATTCTTGCTTTATTTTGTTTGATCGATACACGTGTCAAGGACCGGAACGCTCCTCAACACGGTGTATTGCCTTGGCAATACTTATGGAGAATATGTAGATTGGTTGTTCTTATACGTATACGTATTTACTTATAATAATATATGGAAAATATTTTTGTATTTATGAGTTTTTAAGAGAAAATACTATATGTACATAAAAACCGAGAGAATCCAGTAATATATATTTTTGGGTGCAATCTCTTAGGAAAAAGATTGCTTTTTGGATTTTTAATTTGTTTGGTCAATTCTTTAGGAAAAGAATTGTTTTGTTAATTTTTTAGTTTTTATATATTTTTATATTTATGATTTTTTATTTGTTTTTGATTTATTATACGTAAAAAATAACGTTCACTAGGTGAACGGATCCCAAAAGCCAATGAAAACCGTCAATCGATAGTCTCTCGTAAAGTCAAAGAACCGGCAGCGGCGCCATTTGAAATGTGTATAGTTGAAGTTCATTTTTCTCAGTTCTTAACAAATTGAAAGTCCTAACAAGATCGGGTTTTTAATTTTTCTTGGTTGGTAATGTTTTTTGGATATTCTATTGCTAATTCAAACAAGCCTTGCAAAAATGAAAAATATCGTCTACTTATATGTAAAACACAATGCAAATACCAAGTGTTTATTCAATTAAAATGCAAAATGTAAATTCTATAAACTATAAGTCTAGAAATGTAAATTCTATGCAATTTAAATGCTCAAAATGTAAAGCTGAAAAGTACAAGGATTAAATGTGCAAAAACAGTAAACTATGAGGAATTAAAATGAAAATTGTTTAAACAAGTAACTAATTCTCAACAAAAAAGAAACTTCCTAACTGATTTTAAACCAACTTGAAAGTATAGGGACTGAACTTTTGAAAACCCTAAAAACTTGAAAGATTAGCCATGATTAAGAACAGTTTAATACTTCAAGGACCTTAATGCAAATTTTAAAAACTTTTAACCAAAAACGGGTTACTAACTTCAATAAGCTCGTTTGAGCTTATTTCTCAACCAAATTCGACCAAACAAGTTGCAAATGACTTAAAATCAGATTTAAGCTAGACCTATCCAAGGAAATTTGCTGAAAGTTCCTAAAAAGCTGATAAGCTGAATTCAATAAGCACAAAATAAGCTATAAGCTAATCCAGACTTGCACAACTAGATTTTAGTGAAGATTCTTGTTAATAAGCTCAAAAGAAGGACGGGAAATTAAATCTCATGAAAATTCATCCAGTAATAAGCTCAGAATTCTAAAATAAGCAAAAAGAGTGCTTATGTTGACTTTTGTTTACCAAGAATTTTCAATAAGCCCAAAATCTCAAAATTCAACCAGGAACACTAATGGACTGATTTTGTGAAATAAAATTTGACCAGTTAATGAAGTGGAAATAGAGATATGAAAAAGCAGTTGATCAAGTTACAGTAACTTGCATTTGCTCAATGGTTCAAGCTTTTGCTTATTTCTTGCTGAATCTTGAATACTGTACAGTTTCCTTATAGACTTTGAAACTTCATATATTGAGTGAAAATTGAGAGCTGGTTTGAAGTTATTTAATTAACTAACAAAGAAATGCTAAGCAGATTAAGATCAATACTTTCTGAAAAGTAACTTGAATAAAACTGACCCAATCTTTTTATGACCTATTGCCTTTTTGACCAAAACTTTGACTTAAAAGTGACTCAAAGCTATTTTTTATGACTAGTTAACTGAAATTTAACCAAATTTTACCAATTTCTAACACTTGAAAATCAGTTATAAGCTAATGCCAAACACTACTTTCTGATCTTTTTGGAATTTATGTGAATACTTTTTAAGCAAATGATAAGACTGAGTTAAAAGTTTTATCAAACTAAGTTTAGTAGCCAAAAAGAAGTGTATGAGAACTAGAAACAAGCAGGACACTTAACTAGAACACAAAATGGATAGCAAAGCTAAAGTTACTGATAAAAGCTGAAAACAGGTCAAGTATTTAAGCTATAAGCTATATTAAGCTACAATTAAGCTACCAAATCACTGAAATCAGATCAGAAACAGGATAAAACAACTTTTATCATACAATCAAGCAAGATTAAACTAGAATGAAGCATGCATTCAACTGTTTAGTGGAACTGAAATCAGAAAATGAACACCTTTAGCAAAGGCCTCCTTTGGGGAGTAGAGGAGCGCTGAGCTCTCTATTCTAGTCTTAACCACCACCTTAGCACTAGAAAACACTATCAACAACGAATCAACAGTAATCAATCAACAAATCTGCCATTAATGAATCTGAAATCTCCAAAATCTACTAGAAATGAAACTGGATGATCAAACAGCTACAATCTTCAAACTTAGCCAGTTATGATCAAGATATGATCATAACAAACTAACAACAACAACAAAAGGATTCAATGAAGCAAGGATGAGCAGTAAAGTAGTATGAGAACTTTTG
The DNA here is from genome assembly GCA_025667525.1 of Glebionis coronaria. Classification (NCBI taxonomy): domain Eukaryota; kingdom Viridiplantae; phylum Streptophyta; class Magnoliopsida; order Asterales; family Asteraceae; genus Glebionis; species Glebionis coronaria. Next base: position 285,059,675 of record CM046880.1, on the reverse strand, counting down.
GAGGGAAAATGGGAATTTGAATTTTATTGAGTAAGAAAAGTAGTTACAAGGGTAGTTAAACTGTTACAACTAACTATAACAGACTCAAGAGTGTGTCAAACTCTTGAGTTGTTAAGCTGAAACTAAGAAATGAATTGAGAGGAAAACTAAGTGTGTGTGATTTCACACTTTCTACAACTACAAGAAATGAGAACTAAACATGGTATTTATAGACTGCAGGAGTGAAGTGGTTGGGGTAGATGACGTGTTGGATCCAATTAGAAGCTTCCACGTGGACAATTTAGCTCAATTGGATGTGCAGGTGAAGAACTCTTTTTGGGGATTTCTTTGTTGATGATCTTGAGTATAATTGATTGTGACCATTGAATTCGTCCTTCAAAAATGAGCAAGTTTGATGTTTAAATCATCTTCTGAAATCGCCTCTAGCTCGAGAACGATTCTGGGCTTGTTGTGTTAAAGAAGATGATACGTGGCATATTTCCATTGGATAAGGGAGTGTCACACGGATTGCTATCCCATTTCTTATTTTCTATTGGCTGAAAGAAGATAGTGCGTTTGCACTGTTGTGATTTGGCAATTTATTACTTGGTGGCGCTAGTGGGTAATAAATGCACACAGCTGGCAATCCTTGTTTATTACATCTTGGCTTCTCATTGGCTGAGAGCTTATCACACGGATTACACTTGTATAAACTTCCAAACTTGGCAGATTTAGTCCCTTGACTTGGCAGAATGTCATTTTGAGCCATATTCTTCATTCTTTTGGCAATTTAAGTCCTTCAAGCTTCATTCTTGAACAAATTTGATCCTTTGACTTGATTGACTTGATAGTTGACCAGATTTGACTTTGATCTTGACTTTATCATATTTACACTTTTGGTCCTTCATCTTTGGCAGATTGTCAAGATAGGTCCTTTGTCTTCAAAGTCTTGTCACTTTTGATCCTTCTTTGTCTTTTTCATCAAATTAAGCTTGAATTTCCTTTGTTTGCTTGAAAATGTATCCTTCTTACCTATTTGAGCACAAACACCAAACATACCACATAATTCCGCTTTATAGCACAAAGTTTAGGTATTTTTATTGTGTTTTAGGGTGATTTGTTGATAAATTGATATGAGTTTTTGCTCATATCAGACCCTCAGTTTGACAATGAAATAAACCTGTTGCTTGGCCTAAGCGTTTCGTGATAGCAAGTCACGCAGGTCGGGTGTTGTCAGTAACCAAATAGATCTATTTATAACATTTCACGCTACACTATTAACTATTACAGTCTATAGGAATAAATGGGGCAAACAATAGGTAGTAATATGTTGTTGTCTGTAAGCGTTTGCATATATAATAATTAAGTATGTTTTCTCCCCTAGTTATAAAACAGTAAAATATGAGGCCATGAAATCACCTCAATGATAATGCAGTGGCAGAATGTCATTGGGTATGCTGATATGGTATGATCACAGAGCAGTGAAATTACCTAAGTAATTTACATGACTCAGTATATCCATCAGTAAAAATGCACATATAAATGTAACTGATGAAAATGCATGATGACGAATTAATGAGTTGTTACTATTGTTTAAGTGTCAAACTTATAGTAAGTTATCGATAATAATATATTTTTAGTCTCTAAAAATATAGTTAAATTGATCGTACGATAATAGTGTAATGAATTAAATAAATGGTTTTTTATTTAATTAATTTATTATAAGAAAATAATATATTTCACTAAATTCTCTTAGGGTTTCGAATACACTAATATACTTCGTTCGTTATACAAATGTCATAAATAAACTCTAATTGTTTATTTAGTTTAATTTCAATAATTAAAATAACTTAATTTAATTTATTTATAAAACAATTTTATTAATGTTTTTAATTAAATTAAATTACACATTAGTCCTTGTAAGAATAATAATTTCGAAAATAACCCCTAGGGTTTCGCTCGTTAAATGTATTACATCGTTAGTCCTTGTTTTTATCTTAAGTTACAAAATAGCCCCTAGGGCTTACAAATGTTTCGGAGTATGTCAAAAATAGCCCCTAGGGTTTCCAACTTTCAGGTTATTGCAAACCGAGTCCCTAGGGCTCGGTTAAGTTTTTTAAGATGGCAAAACAAGTCCTCCTAGTCTAGAAATAATTATAAGACACAATTAGGGCTTGTTTTAAGTTTGGATAATGACACATATGGTCCTTATGGTTTGATTTTAGTCTTGGTATAAAAAAAACGCCACCTTATACTTTTAAAATTGGTAATTCTAGTCCTTCAACTTTTCAAATATCTCAAATTAAAAATAAATGTTTTATAAAGTTACATTTTCGACCTATACTTTTACACTTTGGCATAAATGGCACGAAAAGAGTCTAAATAATATATTTGGAGCTAAATGGGCTCGGTAGGCCCATTAATGGGACGGTTTGGGTTTTTGGGTTTATTGGGCTCACATATTGGAGGATAATGATGTATTTACTTGTTTAGTAAGGATGATGATGAACAAATAAGATTTACTAGAACTTATATGGAATTACACGTCTAGTTTTTTTAAACCGTGACCTAGGATGGTTTTTTCTTGCCTTGACCATCAAGATTCAAGTGAGGACTTGCACTAAATGCTTTAGAGACAAAGATTCATGTAGTAAATGAAGATGTAAGTGTGATTCGTGTATGTGATGTAGGAGATCCGAAAATGGTGATGTTGTGAGTGAGATTGGAGTGTTTAAATGTTAAATAAGTATCTAAGGTTGTGAGATGTATATGGTTCATTTGTATACACGTCTAAAGAGAGAGATAGATCAAGATTCATGTAATCCTAGGTTGTACTTATGTAATCTTACATAGGATTTTGATAGTACTAGGTGTAAATGCAAAACAAGTACTCTTGCTCCTTTTTGTCTTCCTAGCCGTCGCATGAAAGGGTCAAAGGGGACAAAGGTGATGTTTTTATAGTGTAAGGTTTAATGAGGAAGTGTTGTACAAGTTCTATGTAAAGTATAATGTAAGTTATAAGGTTTTAAGTTAGTGTAAAGGTAATGTATGTAGAATTCGGCTAACATATAGTGTATAGGGTAGTTTTAGGTTTAAGTCAAGTGATCTTGTGGAGTTACTAGGAGTCTAGGTATTGTAGTTTGAGTGTAGGTTCGAGTCCAAGTCGATTTGGTTAGGTTTTAGGATTTTTGGTGAAAGTATAGTCTTAAATTAATAAAAGTATAGTTTATTTATTTAATGTATGAGACACTTAAATAAATTGTTATAAATTTTGTTAGATACAAAATTATATTATGGCAATAGCTTTTGTTGATTGTTGTAACACTTAAAGTGTATAGAAAATATATAGTATATATATATTTTGTAGTAATATGATACTAGATAAACATTATTAATTGTGATCATGGTTTTAGGTTTTTATAATCCTAAAATGATGCATGGATATGCTCATGTGTTTACAGGTGACTTAATAGTCCCCAAACGATGTCTTGTGTTTCGTATGCTCATAAAATGTAGCCATACATAATGTTTGATGAAATATAGTATGTCTGTATGCTCATAAAGATGTGGTCATACATGTTTTTCCTATGATCCCATGATTGAATATTCACAATCATAATGTGTTGTTCAAAGTTCCTTGTTGCTCAAATGTTTCAACTGTTCACAAATATGATAAATGCTTAATGTTTCAGTGATCAAAATGATGTATGCTCATGAATGATGTATATGATTGTGCAAATTTTTTTGCAAAGGTGAATATATATATATATATATATATATATATATATATATATATATATATATATATATATATATATCATGAGGTGACGTGTACAATGATGTCATAGTCAGAACCTGAAAACTACAGGTTTTACAGCACTATCCCGTTATTTTAGCTTTGTCCTCAAAGCTTAAGATGACGTTACTGCTCAGGTGAACAGGTGTGGGTACTTAGTACTAAACGAGTCTTCGCGTTCCCAAGTGAACTCAGGACCTCTCCTGGAGTTCCAATGTATCTTAAGCAACAAAATTTGGTTGCGCTTCAGTTTCTTAACTGCTCTCTCCATGACTTCCACGGGTCTTCTGTAAATTGGAGTTTTTCATCAAAATGAACTCCCTCCAATGGCATGGCTAATGGCTCATCCGCGTAGCACTTCTTTAGGTTCGAAACATGAAAGGTAGAGTGTACCCCGGCTCAATTGTTGGGGTAACTCTAGACAATAAGCGACTTCACAAATTCTGGCAATCACTTTGAAGGGTCCTACATATCGTGGGTTTAGCTTTCCACGTTTTACAAAGCATACAACACCCTTCCAAGGTGACACCTTAAGCATAACACGGTCACCTATTTCAAATTCCATAGGTTTTACGTTTGCGATATGTATAGCTCTTTTGTCAGTCTTGTGCAGCTTGAATTCTCTACCTGATGAGAGTGATCTTCTCAGTAGTCTCTTGGATTAGTTCGGGACCGGTGAGTTGAAATTCCCCTACCTCTGCCCAGCACACGGGTGATCTGCACTTGCGGCCATAGAGGGCCTCAAATGGTGCGACTTTGATGTTGGCATGGTAGCTATTGTTGTAGGATAATTTAACTAAAGGTATATGTACGACCAATCCTTTTCCAAAGTCGATCACACATGCCCTCATCATGTCTTCCATGGTTTGTATTGTTCTTTCACTCTGACCGTTTGTCTGTGGGTGATAAGCGGTACTCATATCCAAATTTGTTCCTAAAGCTCTTTGAAAAGCTTTCCAAAAGTTTGACGTAAACCTACCGTCTCGATCACAAATATTTGAGACTGGTATACCGTGTCTAGTCACAACTTCCTTCAGGTATAGTTTTGCTAGCTTGTTCAAAGAGTCATTTTCTCTTATGGATATAAAATGAGCGGATTTTGTGAGTCGGTCGACGATTACCCAAATTGTATCGTAACCGTGAGATGAAGTAGGAAGTTTGGTGATGAAGTCCATGGTGATGTTGTCCCATTTCCACTTGGGTATCTCAGGTTAGACTAGTAATCCTGACGGCCTCTGATGTTCAGTCTTCACTCTAACACAAGTCAGACATTTCTTCACGTATGTGGCAATGTCTGCCTTCTTGTTTGGCCACCAATACAACTTCTTCATGTCCTGATACATCTTTTCGGATCCGGGATGTATGGAATATTTAGACTTATGAGATTCGTGCATGATCACGCTTCTCAAGTCTCCGTAACATGGTAACCAACTTCTTCCATGTAGACATAACGTTTCGTCTGCTATGGCTTCTAATTTCTCCTTGCTTAGATCTGTCCTAAGCATGCCTCCTATGTCTTCTTTTCCAATGTTTTCAGGCTTCTGTGCTTGGAGTTGAGCCTCTAATATCTGCTTGGGTAGATCCAAGCTAATGGTCATAACTAAGGCTCGAACTCTCATGGGAGGATCAGTTCCCTTGCGGCTTAGTGCATCTGCAACCACGTTGGCTTTACCTGGGTTGTATTTGATGTCACAATCGTAGTCACTAAGTAGCTCTATCCAACAACGTTGTCTCATGTTCAAATCCTTTTGGTCTAGAATGTGTTGTATACTCTTGTGGTCGGTATGCACAGTACACTTTGTTCCGTATAGGTAGTGCCTCCAGATTTTTTAGGCAAAAACCACGGATCCAAGTTCTAGATCATGAGTAGAGTAATTATGTTCGTGCTTCTTCAGCTGTCTTAAAGCATAGGCAATTACTTTCTTTCTTTGCATCAGTACAACACCTAAGCCTTTGTGTGAAACATCACAATAGACAACGAAGTCTTCGTTGCCTTCTGGCAAGGCTAAAATAGGTGCGCCACACAACTTTTGTTTGATGGTTTGGAATGTTGATTCCTCTTTTTCTCCCCATTCAAACTTCATGCCTTTTTTAGTAAGCTTCGTCATAGACTTAGTTATCTTAGAGAATCCTTCTATAAATCTCTGATAGTAACCGACAAGACCTAATAATTGGCGAATCTCTTTCGGTGACGTAGGTGATGCCCAATCCTTTACGGATTCGAATTTTGCGGGATCTACTTGTATTCCCTTGCTATCAATCACATGACCAAGGAAATGTGCGTTAGGAATCCAAAAATCACATTTGGAGAACTTGGCGTACAGCTTATCTTCCTTAAGCAATTT